>OY855913.1:10630700-11288200 GCA_963693305.1 Meandrina meandrites
CTACTATATAAATGCACTAGAAAACGGAGCGGTCGAAGTTCCGACAGGAGGAAGCAGAGAGATGCAACTAGCCTAAGGGCTTAGTTATTTTGGGAATATTGGCAAAATTCTCCTGAAATTACTTTTACTCCGTACCCATTAATTCATCGGCTATTCAGATAGAAATAATTATTATGTCTCATAATTGCAGATTGAAAACAAACTTTTCGCTGATTAGAGTTCGTTTCATTGGTTGATGTTTATCAGTCGATATCAAGAGAAAATAACTTGGTTGGAACTTATAGTACGTAATAAATTGCGTCCATCCCCATATATTTCTCTGGATCTGTTTCAATACATGATACCGAGGCGAAATTTCGTTCCCGCACAAGTCCTTCCGAGATGAGTTCTGCATGTCGAATTCCTACTCCTGTAAGGTTTCTTTGTCCCCTGCTGTGTTTCTTAATATGTTTTGGCGGGGTAGTAGATAGGAAGTTTTCGTCGCATCACAACAAACATGGCGGGTGATGCGGTCCAACTCCTCAAATTTTCTAGCCTGTTCCAATGCATTCAGTTAGTTGGAACGGCGAGTGGGAAAAAAAAAGGACAGGCCATTTTTTCTCACTTCCCGTTTTTGGCGCTGCTTCCCAACTAATCGAACGCCTGGTACAGGCTAAAAAATTGAAGACGATTAATTTCCGTTCTTAAAATCAAACACACCTTTAAAGAGTTCCAAATGGCAGCTCAGATTACAGAGAAAGAAGGCAATGATGGCTTAGAAACAATGAAAACGTTCGTCGAGACTTTATTACTCCTTCCGGATTTCTCCCTGGATATTAAACTGCACTACGGGCAAAAATTGACTTTTCACATCTTCAGTTATGTTTCAACCAGACATTTCGCTTATTAAATGAACAGCGTTCTCGTCTAGGCGAGGTTTTTGTCTTCTATGTTCTGTTATTTCAATGGATTGACAACGCGAATTTGCACACAAATTGTGAAATGATCATTTGGAAATTTTAAAATATCCGTTTCAAAGTCAACGAGTCGCCATTTTATCGGACAATTCTTGACATCAAGCTATCCTGTTTTGGTAGTAAATTTAGTTTGCTAATTATTCTATACTGACTATAAGTTCATTTGAATACAAGAGAACAACAAGGTTTATTATTTTCTGTGCATTAACTTTGATGTGGGCTCAGTAACACGTGTGAACCGATGCTTTCAATGCTTGTTCAGTAGTAAACATTTACAGGTCACAGTGTCATGTTTTCATAATCCAGCCACATAAAAGTGTTCACAATTTTTCATATTTTCCCATATTTAATTTACTTAATTGCTCATCACCTATTTCTTATCAGCCATTTCAAATATTAGAGTTGGTGATAGATACAAGCATTTATTTGATAACTTCACCAGGCTGCAGTCTTGTTGCTGCAAGAGTGACCACTTTGCACTTTTTGTTCGAAACCGCTCGCCTCGAACTAGCCTGTGAGCATATTTCAAGATTCAATCCACCACCATGACAAAGAAAATTAATGTTCTCTTCATATTAACAATTAATCATACTCGTGGGCCCCCAAAAAAGAAACATCACTTGGGCTTCCATTGTGCAGGTAATACTGCTCAACTCATTTCACCATTTATTCACAGCGTGTCGCCAATGATCGCAAATGCACTGATATAACATTTCACAGTTGCAGTTTTTCATGTTTTTTAACACTTTTGTCTTCTGTTTTTCAGAGTTAATAATTACCGCGCATCGCGTTTACCCCAAGGTGGCAATTTGAGTGGAATAATGAGTGTAGAGGGAATTCATTAAA
Organism: Meandrina meandrites; assembly: GCA_963693305.1. Taxonomy (NCBI): domain Eukaryota; kingdom Metazoa; phylum Cnidaria; class Anthozoa; order Scleractinia; family Meandrinidae; genus Meandrina; species Meandrina meandrites. The sequence continues at coordinate 10,632,503 of OY855913.1, forward strand.
CTTTAAGCACTCTCCAAAAGAAATTTGCACTCTCACCATTCCTGTTAGGTGCACGGAAAGATAACTTCTTGGTAACTCTCAAATGTCGTTCTTAGTTTCCATCGTGTTACTGGTGTGTATACAGTGCCTTGTTCTTCTTCCAGTCGAAGTATTCTGTGATGGACAACGTAAGTTTTAATGTAACTAAAATACGATTTTAATGCCTTTGATGCAAATAGACGAAAATGATGGTGTGTCAACAAACAACATTCAACGAATTTGATCACCTTAATGTAACATACTCATGAAATGTCAATTTTGACGCTAAATTTCGTATCTTTAAACTCCATTTCTTTCATGATGTTTAATATTTATTTTTTACGTTTCCTATCGTTTAGATTCTTTTTGTTGTTTTCAGTTCTTTGCAGACGCGTGTGTTGCGTGAAGCAGCAAATACTTGTATTAATTTTTGTGCCAAGTGGATTACCAGAACGTAAAATCGATTTTTTCCGTCGCATCGTGGCGAACTGTGCCAGAACATTTATCAATTTTTTTGTCACGAGAATTGAATGTTTCGATTTTACTCTGGAGATATTTTGAATATAGAATATGTAACAACACAAAGAACAACAAATTTCGTTCGCGACTCTTTGGCGCGTACTCGAACTTAAGAAAAATGTCTTATTGCGCGCATTGATAAATTGTGTTTTATGAAAACTCGTAACATCTTAGCCGGGTGCTTTATTAGTGACAAAGTGATGAACGCACGATATTAAAAGTGAAAGGGAATCAAGCCTTGTTCTAGACTTTTCACATATGGAGTTTGAATCGCCTTTGTATGGTTCACTGCCGGAGTCAAGCGTGCGACTAAAATGTAAACAAATTTTTAAACAAAGTCTAGTTCAACAAAGAAACGGTAGCCCCGTCTTTTCAACAATTTTTTTTATCAAATGTGCCGAGTTGCAATGTTTTATTGAAATGGAAAATTTGAACGCTGATTGCGACAGGCGAACAATTTTTGTTTGATTGCATTGTTTTGTGTTTGACTGAACGCATACTTTTATATATTATTTTCTTGCCTGCTAAGCCTATGATGGACTGGCCACCGGCATTATTTTGAATGTTGTCGCTATGACTTAGGAGAACCCTTCAGTACATGTTGAAACCGAAATTAAGGGAGGCGGTGGATTTAACAAATGAAATGTAAAATTTCTCAGATAACATACACCGTGAAATAACTGAATATGCATCATGTAGAAGTGTGTTATTAAATATTTAAAACAAAACGGTGCCAACCAAATTGCCATTTGAATAGCCATATACATCTGAATGAAAAATGAGCCATTTAAACAAGGCTAATATAAAAAAATGCCACGACGTCGTTGTAATCGAAAATGAACTTAAATATAACTAAAGCCAAGAGGCAAAAAAATAATGATCAGAATTTTAACTACAGGCAATGCATATGTCTCCTACCGTTAGTTAGGGCAAAAATATATTGTGCGTGACTACATTTTAAGGATAGATTGAAATTAAAGTCCCTAACGAATATAATGTTTGGTGGTTTATTTAAACAAAGCAAAAGCTTACAGTTGCATAGTAACAGAACTGCATTTTTAAATTTCCATATTTGGGAAAACGTCACTCGCGAAACAAAAAAAAATGCCAAATTAAAATGAATGTACATCAACTTGTTAGAATTTTGAGCATGAAGACGAATTGATATTAGAAGATATCGAAAAATCCTATAAACTTACAGGAGTCTGTCTTCTAGAAACGATTTCGTTTAGGAGAGGACTTTCATTAGAAAAGCGAAAGAACAAAAAGCGCTTTCCTTTATTGAAATTTCTTACCTAAAGTAACCATTGACTACGGTTAATTTTCCGCAAGTCAATACTATATTCTTATAACGAAAATCAGCTTGATTGTTTAAAGTTCAAGGTTGTTTATAGCAGAAATTTGCTTCAAATAAGATATTGCTATTTTAAGGTCTCCATAGATACCGCACCTGCTTTAAGAAAATGCCATTATTTGTCGCAATTTTTTGAAAAGGAAAATTTGTAAGGAAATGTTTTCGAATTAGGCCGTTCTGAATTTACTAAAACGTAGCTTTCATTATAGCAACCAGCTTAATTATTAAAGATGGATTGCCATTGGCTCTGCTAGTTTTAATTTCACCTCAATTGTACATTAAGAAGTTTACTGTATTCCTTCTGTCGCCACAAAGTCGGTTTCCAAACTACTAGTGACAAATAGGTCTTATACGTGATGACGTCTTATAATCAAAATTCACCACCAAGCCTCGCTTACGAGAATTATTCCCAAACCTCTGCCTCCTTCATTCAGTTTTCACGTGGGCGTTCTTTTCATCTTTGCTGCTTTAGGAATTTGTTCACGATAAAATTTGCAAGTTTGCACTTCGAAAGCGAGACTGTGTGGTAAAATTAGCTAGTCTGACGTAAAAAAACATGCATAAGGCCGCTATTGAAATGATAAATTGTTTTTCACTGCAACATTAAGGAAAATGAAACTAAACAAAACGTGAAATGCTATTACGACTAGAATTGTCGACTCTGGTCAAGTGAGGACCGGAACGGAGCGAGAACGACGCTCTCAGTTCTAGATTCTTCCATGAAGTTGAAGTTGTGCGCTCACGCAATTCATTAGCCATGTAAATAGTAATCTGCAGCCCACATAAGCCTACTGTAGAGTACATATGTAGTACTTTCATGCTTAACAAGAAGCGGGTATTCAGTTGCAGAAGAGCAAATTATCCTTGTGAGACAGAACCTTTCCAGAAAACTGTTCGAGGGTTACAGGAAGGACTACTTGCCGCGTCTTAATGAATCAGAAGCAGTCAAGGTGCGCTTCGATTTTGAACTCATCACCATTAAAGAAGTGGTACGTTCATTATTAAACACGCTGTGTCACGGATTTTAGCCAAATTTTAGGCATTCGAAAATAATAATAATAATAATAATAATAATAATAATAATAATAATAATAATAATAATAATAATAATAATAATAATAATAATAATAATAATAAATATTTATATAGCGCCTATCCATGTCTGCTCTAGGCGCTTTACAATAATGATAAAAAAGACTACTGAGATTACAATATAATAAAATCGATAAAAATTCACTAAAATGAGCTGTATAAATCTTAACAATTAAAAATGTGCATTAAAAGTAATAAAAAGTAAAAATCGCTAAGAATAATAAGTTTTCTTAAAAAGATGAGTTTTGAGTTTGGATTTAAAAGAACTTAAATTGTCACAAGAGCGGATAAAACAGGTAGACTGTTCCAGATTTCTTGAGCGGAAACAGCAAAAGCTCGAGAACCATACGACTTCAGATGAAAATTGGTGGGGTTAAGAAGTAGTAAGTGTGATGATCGGAGGATTCTGGAAGGTTGGTAGTGCGTTAACAAATCTTGAATGTAGACAGGAGATTGTTACGAAATGGCTACTTAATTGGATGAAATCAAGAGAAAATGGTGAAACATAAAAATAACCACTTAATACAAACGACTGAGGTACAGATGGTCAAAAATTGAAGTTTAAAACGGATTGCAACATGGGTTTTTGAAATACTGTTAGGCTGAATAGTTTTTAACAGTGGTTTGGAAATCTATTAGCATAGATTTTTAGTTTCCATTTAGAAGATATCTCGAACACTCGAGAGAGTGTTTCATCACATTTCCTAACACCTCGACGATTGTCAAAAATACTCCTCTGCTAGTCGTATTTTTAACTCTCTTCTCGGTGTTTGGAAATGTGAAAAACTGATGAAAACCCTTTCTCGTGTATGGCATTTCATATCTCGTTTGCTTGTAGCTTTTATTTATAAAGCCCGGTAGACATATTTGTTTGTAATATAAGCGATGATTTTCTCATTTAGATCCAAAGAAGTGTCTTCGCTAAATTAATTTTCATAGCGAGTTTAAGGGTATTCAGCCAACAAGCAAATGCCGTACGATTTTAACTATCCATCCAATTAGCCTAAATTCCCAAACACATTTATGACACATTTATTTAACATCAATTTGCAGTTGACAAAGTTAAGTAATTTACTTGTCAATTTGGACTGCGGACGTTTCGAGCGTTAGCTCTGCGTCGGAACAAAGAAGGGGGTAACGTGAATTTGAATGGAATTTTTTACAAGGGGTTAAAGAAGGGACAGAAGAAAGAAAATTGTTTTTGGAACACCACCAGAGAGTTGACTCCCACGCAAGAGCATCCCAGGTTGTAGGGGAGTGGACTGGGGTGTCCATCTACTTATGTTCTAATTTAAAAATTCTAATTATAAAACTACATTAAATCTTCAATAGCGTTCAATATTTATCATTTCTCGAAATTTTACACCTCCTTTGACAAACTGAACTATTTCCTCCCAAACATATCCCAAAGTTTACAAAAGATCCCAAAACATAGATTCATGAGATGAGCAGAGAGTTTTTGGATTGCTTGAAATGTGAACAAAATATTTCCAGTAAACCCATGTTAAGTGGCGGGAAAAAAGCATTCGTGTGTACTCTAGTCATCCAATATCCTCTGAGAAGTCAACCAATCTCTGATGCCATTATATATATTTTTTTGCTTCCCTGGTTTCGTTTGCAGATGCCTCTTTTAGAAAAGAAAATCCGGTATTGCGTATTACATTTGTTAGTGCAGTAACTGATTCAGAAAGTTTATTTACAATACGTTTTAAAAGACATTTCTGGCCTCTTCCTGATCTATGCGTGTTGTTTTATTTCAGAATGCTAGGGAGCAGACAATCACAGTATATGGCTGGGTGAGACAGGTAATTTGAAATTCCTTTCTCGCAATGAAATTACGGTTAAACTTTCCTATTTTATCGCAGAACATCGGCACAGTACCATACAATATCATAGGCTGATAAATGACATTTTTGACAGTTTGAGAAAGAACAAACTAAACCCCTGGGAGGTCCCAGCCTTCACTTACTTTTGAAAGAGCGGTGGGGGGGATCCATCACGTCTGAACTCATTTCCTCAAGAAATTAAAGGTCCTTATACAGCGGTTCAGAATGCATGTTAATGTCACTGTTAAGAAGGACAAATTTCTTGAAGAACCTCGCGGTTCTAATTTTAACTAGAGCTGCTCTCTTCTTGATTTGAAACTCGAAAGGGGGGTTCCGCATAAAAACCAACATCTTTCAATTAGTTGATGCCATCAATTAATTGAAAGATGTTGGCCGAACAACCAGTCCCTGACCATGAGCTCAGCGAAGCAGAACGAAGACTTACAAATTAGCATAACGGCGGTTGCTGGTCAACATTCGCGGTTAACGGCGTACTGTTACCCTCTGGCGTCATAGATTTTGCAGTGTTGCCCGCCCAGAGACTTTTGGCGGGAAACAGTTTTATTGTTAGACATCATGTGACCTCGAAGAAGGCAATGAGAGCGCACGCTGTTGTAGCTATATAACCATAACGAGGCTTGATTAAACCAGTATTGTTCAAGAAGAGGCTACTTGAGACTGAATCACATTTATAAATAAGGAACCTATTTTCTCTCCACTCAGAAATGGCACAATCCGTTTCTCACATGGAATCCTTCCGAGTATGGCGGCATTCAAAGCATTCAAACGAGCGCCGAGGCAATCTGGGTACCAGACACACTCATGTACAACAAGTAAGAAATGTTAAAGGGTCTGTAACGCGAAAGTGCGCATGTTCCATCTCGAAAGGACATGAAAAATCTATGAAAAACCCTAGTCTACATAGCACGCTTAAAATAAATCGCAAGTTTATAATAGGTTTTAATATACTATGGCTTGTCTTCATTCTTGCTCCTTTTCAGTAATTAGGCTCAATTGTCATTCAATTCGATCTGACGATCATATTGAACCTTTCATTATCGTATGAATGAATGAAATACTTTATTAGTTAGCTTTTAAAAACTAATTGGAGACACTATTACATTACTTTAATCATTTAAATAAAGCTTACGTTTCTCGTATTTTTCCTTAATATCATCTAGGTTAAACTCTGTATGTGTAACCTCTTCCTTTAGCGGAGTCCCCGGCGTTTTTCAATTGGGCAAATTCTTATAAAGTTGATTTGCACTAAAAAAACGCCAGCCGATACTCGTGGCCAAATCAAACTGCGTTGTGAACTGCGTTGGTCTTCACAAGTAAATTGCAACATATATTGTCAAACCTTTTCGACAATTGAGAAAAATTGACGAAGACGTCAAGGTGTTGGACATTGCTAATTCATTTTCCTGATCTGTAGATCTCGATGCGTAAAAAAGGGTTAACAATACAGAAAGTTAAAGTTTAATCAACGAAATTTTTGGCCAAAGTAGCCACCAATGATCAGGACGTTCAATATTTCAAATAAGCTCCCCTCTCTTTTAACAACCCCACCTCCACCCTCCGCTAAGATGGTAGATTTTGACAAGAAAACCCGGAAACTTTAAACGTACATCAGTTACACCAGCTGTTAACGTTGTTCAGCCACCATACATATTTATCAATGAATATTTTTTTGCACTATTTTCAGCGTTGACCTCCAAGACCGTATCGGTGGCGGACCAACATCATTCAAAACCAAAGTCATCATGCGATCAAACGGGGAAAACTACTGGACCAGCCCTGCGCTTTTTAAAACGGTTTGCGCTTTAGATGTGACCTTCTTCCCTTTCGACATGCAAACGTGTTCGCTCAAGTTTGGTTCTTGGGCTTCAGACAGCCAGGAAATAAGCATGTGTCCAGACAACATGACTGGGTTATCAGATCAGTACGTACACAACGGCGAATGGGAGATCGAGGAAATAAAGTCCAAGAGAAACGTTATCCAGTACCGCTACGAAGCATTTGATGACGTCACGGTTACCATAACAATAGGTCGAGTGTATTACGTGTACTGTGTGAATTTCATCATCCCATGTTTCCTCATTTCCACGATGATATTTCTGGGTTTCATTCTTCCTCCGGAGTGTGGAGAGAGGATTGGACTGAGCATCACAGTGCTTCTCGCCATGACCGTTTTCCAGCAGCTCACGTCGAATATTTTCCCGCCGTTTGATTTCCCGCTCCTAGCTCAGTACTATCTTGCTACCAGCGTTGAAATCAGCATTTCACTCTTGGCGACAACCATAGTTTTAAACTTTACCGCGCGCAAAAACACGAAATTGCCGCGCTTGATGAGAAAGGTATTATTAGAGTGGACGGCGCGAGTTGTCTTTTTGAGGAAGACCGTGGAAAGAAGCTGTCCGAAGCGCAAACGCAATAGATCAATACGGCGAGGCAAGAGCGTGACGGAGTACAAAGATAACCCCGCAGCCAAGCAAAACGGAGCTTTCACTGATATAGAGGAACCCACTTCAGGAAATGTTAAGAGAAAGGATGATGGACTTGTCACTGAGCTCAAAAGCGTGTTCATAATATCGAAAAATCTCGACTATGGTGGCCTCCGTTATGCAAACTCCGTCAAAAGCTCAGATCTAAATGGACATATCACTGGCGATGAAATCATGTTAAACAGCCTCGAAACTGACGGAGCATGTGACAGCGACAGTAATGTGTCATTTACAGGGGTCCTGGATGAGAATGGTGAAGAACTTGAAGAAAACGAGTTGGCCACACGTCACTGGGAGTGGATCATGGCCGCGAGGGTCCTGGATCGAGCCTTGCTGTTGTTCTCTATAATAGCTGGCATAGTAACAGTTCTTGCTATATTTGGGAGGGCGCCTCGTTTGCAAAAATTACTCTTGGGCTCGTAAGATATTGCCCTTGTGTCAGCTGTCTTTCTCGTCCCCAAAAGCTGCGATCTGTTTCGTCAGTAGCGAAAATCAGGACCTCTGACCGCTTCCAATTTTCTGAGCATAATGCCGTGCTTATTTTTCGATTGTCAGCCAATTCGATTTGAGCGACATTAACTGAGAGTCTGCGAAGAACTACCGGAAGTCTGTGAATCGGGGGCCACTGCTGACCAAAAGGATCGCCGGCTTTGGGGACAAGAACGGTGACATTACAGAGCCTGAAGTACGTCCATGCACACGCGCAGCTTTGATTGACAGGTATGCAACTCGATCTCAGATGACATCAAACAGGTAGAAGCTACAAATTGTTGCAACTTGACTAGTGAACGCAAATGAATTGGATTCCGTAAAAGGACCAAATTCCTTTAAGTGAAATTGCTACTTGCCTAGATTTTTTTCACGAAAGCTGGGTATCTTAATATTTCATCGAGTCAGAAGATAAGTTCGTATGCTGCGAAATGACTTGTGTTATCGTGGTACAGGCTCTGAGCACAATCGGCCGCACATCACCATATACTAAGCTTAGATTATCCAAAACTGCGAAAGAGAGTATTCCTGAAACTCTATTTATTAAAAGGATTAATGAGAGGGGAGCGCAGTAGCCTGATGGACATATCGTTGAACTCCAGGTTCAAGCGACCGTAGTCTGCGTTGCGACGGAACTAAGCCCAAGACTACACCGGGGTTTAGTTCCGTCTGCAACGCAAGCTAGAGACCGCTGAGGTTGAAGTCTCTCAGTGCCTTTCCTCACACGAGCCTCTTTTCTCCGCAGAGGCACCTTCAGTGGAGAGGGGGGGGGGGGGGGGGGGGGAAGACGAAAAAACACGAAAAATGAAAAATAGAGGGACCAGAGAACCGCACATTACATAGCAGAGGCCTTTCTTCTCTCTTTCTCCCTTCCCAGTGTCCCCGCGCGCTTCCATTTGCCCATCTCTCCAGGCTCCGCGCGGTTACTTTTAACCTCTCCCCCATTTCCCAGACCTTTCGAAAAAATAAAAGAGGCCTCTGCGGAGGAGAGAGCGCTTGAGCATAAAACGCTAGAGGAACCGGACAATATTGCTGGAGTGACCCATGAAAGACCAGCATTCCATCCACTACAGCGACAATACTACGAGTAGTTAAGTAGCTTTTCCCCATTCTGTTGCTTTTGAACCATACGTTAAGGCTTTTCAATTCAAGGTATTAAATTCTATACTTAACACAAATTCAAAATTGTGTAAAATTGGTTTCATTGCAGACAATCTGTGTTCTTTCTGCAACACGATTCAGAAACAATGCAACATTTTTTTTATGACTGTCCACACTCAAGGTCTTTCTGGAAAGGATTCGAATCGCATTACTTGTCCTTTGCAAAACAACAAGTTCATCTCAATTTAAAAGATATTCTAATTGGTGTTCTAACACCAAAATGCCTCTTACTTAATTATTTGTTACTTATAGGGAAAATATATTTATGGGGGTGTAAAAGAAACAAAGAACTGCCAAATATTCAAGGTTTCAAATTTAAAGTTAACTTAAAGTACGAAACTGAAAAGTACATATGCACTAAAAATAAGAACTTAGATAAATTAATGGAAAAATGGAAAATGTAATCTAAAGAACTTCCAAATATATATACACTTGTCGGTTAAATTACGTAATTAGTAGGTGAAAATTTACGTATAAACAATTAGGCTCACACGGGTGCGATGTAGAAATGTATTTTTTTTGTAGTTATGTATTTTTGTGTAGTTGTGTAATTTTCTGTAATGTATGTATGTAAACCTTTTGAATGAATAAAAAAAAAAAGCTTTTCATACATTTGCCGAAACGAAAAGTTTGCTGTCACACAAGACTGGCATTTGAAATGCACTTTTCCAAAGCAAAAGGGATTAGACATCACAAAACTATATCACACTTTCTTATTATTTTTTGCAAAATATAATCACACGTTAGCTTTGTACATTGTTGACACCATTAAAATTCATAATATATATCGATACAGGTTGTTGTTTTCTATAAAAATATTGTCAATTTACAATTTCATTTCTATTTAGAGCGTTGTCTATGCAGTAAATAAGACAACCTCGTTCCCAGCCCCTCTCTTCTTTTCCTCCCTTGTCGTCGACAAGGAAGGAAAAGGAGAGAGGGCCTGAGAACGAGGTTGTAAATAAGGCAAATTTTTATTGTTCCCTTCATTTGTGGGCCCCGTTCATTTCCAATTTGATTTGTCGCAGCTTTAGCCATCATTCAATTCACGTTTTCCAGTCAGCAAATACAGTCAGTAATGATGCGCGTACACGCAAATACTCGCGCGAACACTCGCGTGCACTTAGATTGTGCCGTTTCAACCATTGTAAGAAAAAATGTACCATCTTAAAACACGGTATACATGGTGTTCACAGTTATAGCTTGATCAGAAACGGTTACGAATGCAAAATTGCTGACAATATGTTTATAATGTCCCATCTTCAAGTCGGATTACCTTCATCGCCACAAATTAGTTTCGGGCAGCCGTGCGCGCCCATGATGTCACAGACCAGCTGTGTTGTTCCGCCGCGCATGCCTGAATTTCTCATCAAGTCACTAGTGACCGCGGCCCCCAGCACAGCACTTTGATCTTTGTCGTTTTTCTTTTTCTTCATCTTCTTTTCTTCTCTTTTCCACTCCTGCGATGTTAATTGAAATAAGAAAACAAGTTTGCACACTCGCAAATGCGCCACAGTTATATTACAAGGCAGGGCAATATTTTGGAACAACTTTGGTGAATCAGGCATCGTTTACACGGTTTGATGACCTCGAAACCGCATCGAAACGACACGGCTTCGAAATGTTTACACGGAACCTATCTAACCGTTTAGCAAATACTTTCGAATGCGATTGTATAAGCAAGCGCTGCACTCCGTACGAGATTCACCATGTTAACTCTTTGGGATCCAGCCAATTTCGCGCCAAAATTCGTATCCATTTTCAAATCGATGCGGTTTCCCCGTATATACGAAAGGCGTAACTGCATCGAAAGCGATGCGGTTACAAATGAAACCAAGCCCGTCTAAGCAGTGCCTTACATTGCATGACTCTGCACGGCGGCCTGTGTAAACGCAACCAGAAATCACCATGTCGCTCAACAACCTTGTGACGGCAAAGTAATATTGCTGCCCCTGGATTGTATGAGATCCTGCAACAGACTGAGCGAACAATCAAACGCGCCACGCTTTTCGTGACTACTGGGACAATGCAGAAACGATATTTCTTCCAAACGTTACACAGTGTAACACTTCTCGTCCATATCACGCAACGGCGTAACGCAAAGCGTTTTGTGTTTCAGGTCCAATTTCACAAAATATCACCCAGTGTAACTACACCCTTACGAGAGCTGCTGCAAGCTCGCTTTATTAATTCACCTTACTGAGTGCAAAATATTTCGTTAATGTCAGGTCTGAGAATTTCAAAAAACATGAACATCAAGACCATATCCCATCCCATCCCGTTTCCGTGATTCTCATTATTTTCTCGCCTGTCTGCTTGGCTGATATGAATAGTTAGGAGAATTAACTCCTGATCACTTTTGGCAAAACTCGATTAAGGTGTGATCTGATGCAAGTTTCGGAAAGACAGGTTTATACTACTTTTCGTAAATGTATTTAATCAGTAAGCTATTTAATTAAAAATAAATAGTTTATTAATTTACTAATAGAAGTTGTTGGCAAAATGCCAAGGGAGGGTCTAAGGAGATTCTTAATATCATTTTGACCAGTTGAAAAATAACCTCACTTAATTGTACCGTATTTTCTCAATTAAACGCCCCCGGCGTTTATTTCAAAACTGGTCTTTTGAACCCGGCGTTTATTTGAAGACGGAGTTTAATCGGGGCCGGGCGTTTATTTATGAGGTGCAATTTTCTGTCTTTTTTTTTTAGATTGATTTGTTATCACCCTTCCTCCGAGACGTAGGGCAGTTTGTCAACGCGGAACGATTTTTCCCTTCCTACCGCCCTGGCAAACTGTCCCTGAAACTTTTAGGATGATTATTACCAAAAACAACAGCATTATATACAGCACATGAATGTTGCAATCAGGATATGCGGCAAACAGAACGCAGAGAATATCGAAAACATAGGGGCAATTATCCGTTCAAAGTTTTAAGTTTCACATAAACGTTTATTAAGGTTGTCAAATACCACAGCGTACCAGTATGTCAACTTGTTGGTTCGAAGGCAAATAAACGCCCCCGGCGTTTATTTAAAAAACAACCATTTTTACCCGGCGTTTATACGAGGCCGGCGTTTAATTGGGGTCCGGCGTTTAATTGAGAAAAATACGGTAGTTTTAAGTTGTATGTGGTATAAATTCATTTAAAATTTTGCTGAGCTCGCAACAAGACAGGCTAAATAAATGATTCACGAGGATAAGAGAGAGCGCATCTCTACAATGATTACAAATACTTACTTAAAACACCTCCAGTTCCAATCTGCGGGCCCCCCGTTCTTTTCCCGTGAGTCTCAAGCTCACGGAGGATTGCTTGTTCAAACGTAACCGCTGCTACACGACGAAAAAACCCCGTGACATTCTCACCTACAAATATAAAAAGATAAAGTCTGCATTCGAGCCTAGTGGCCCATCAGGCCGGAGCTTATCCCGGTTTCCGTAGCATAAAGCGACTAGGAGTATTGCTTCTCCCCCCTGGATGGGATGCTAGTCCATCGCAGGGTTACCCCCAGCAGTAAATTCGCCGGTACCCATTTATACACCGGGGTGGAGAGAGGCACTATGAGAGTTAAGTGTCTTGCCCAAGAACACAACACAGTGCCCCAGCCAGGGCTCGAACCCGGACCGTTCGATCCGGAGTCCAGCGCACTAACCATTAGGCCATCACGCCTCCCAAGACACACACACCTATAAATATACCAAACATTTACACGTCTTCAGACCAGTCTGACCGGCACTCGAGGGATCATTTTAGTTTATATAATTCAAATAATAAAAAAAAAAATACACAAAAACTGTAAGTTCGTAACAGTTTCAGCTCTTCTCCTGTCCAGTTAATGGCCAGTTAAATTATTTGTATTAAAAAACTCAAGGAAATCCTCTCACTCCTAAAGCTCATTATTGACTATCTCAGTTGTTTATTTTTGTTTTGTTGTTGTTGTGTAAACAGCTACCTTAATTAACCAAATAAAGTTTGTCATCTTCTGAACAATATTATTTCAGTTTTATGTTCGACCGCATTGCTGGGAATAAAAACAACGAAACGCTCTTTCAGAAATGGAAGATCACTTTTTCGTTGAACACCTTAAAACGATCTACAACAAGATATTCAAAACTCCAACTTGAGCGGCAAGCAGTACCTGATTTGGATGATACACTCCAGTACTCGGCGTTTATATCTTCCGCCACTTTTAACGCATTCATCTCCATCTGCGAGAGATTGATGTCTTTCTGTGGCAAGGATAATGCAGCCAAGTTATAAAACACTTCTGTCTTTACTTGCATATACCTCCCTTTGTAGCACGTAACAGTACACACCTAATTTTAAACAGGTTTTTCTGTGTACCAGTTTCCTTTAATTTTGTACTATAATCAAACTTTGCTTGTTCTTCCTAAAGGGATGCCGGCATGCCAATTTTTAACTTAAGCCTTGGCCTAAAGATCAAACATCTCATTAATAATTCTCAAGATAAAACAAAGAAAATCATACCCGGTCTTAATTAACACAGATTTTTACAATTTTATTTCTCCGTTTACTCCTTAGTTTTTGTTCCGATTGAGAAGATGTATCAAACACTCGAGACAGTGTTTCATTGGCTATCCAAACACCTCGAATTCTGTCAAAAATATTCTGCTACGCGTCATATTTTCAACTCTCCTCTCGGTGTTTGGATATCCTGAAACTTGAAAGAACACACACAAAAAAAAATACAAAAACTCACACAGAGATCCTTCTTTGACCCTACAAGAAAAATTTCTGGACATGTTGTCGTGTTTTGTTCCAAAGCCTCTTCCAGCCATTGTCTGTGTTAAGGAAAACAAGAGAGAAAAAGAGTTTTGCCCATTTAGCCCAGTCATGGGATGAGCTACCTTGTATGGAAAGAATCGCCTCATTTCTTTTTGGGGGGAGATACCTGCTTTGGAAAAAAATAACATTTTACGCACATAACTAGTGCACGTTAGAATTTAAAATCCCTAAAACTTGGAGGAAAGAAGACAGTTACGATTTTTTTTATGAATCAGAAATAACAACCTTCTTTATAATACAATACATGGAATTTACATTTACACGTAAAAAAGGAACGCTACTGAAGAAAGTCTGTAAATGTGGGCGTTTATAACGTCATACATTTTATAACACTGCAAATTTCATAAAAATCATGCATAGAATTGAGCATGTCCACTGATATTTTTTTTCTAGTAGCACTGATTTTAATTTTCAGATCTATGTAGCCCTTTCAGTTTTAGGGTCTTCTCTATTCTGGTCACATGACTTGTCAAATATGGCCGTAATTTAAAACTCTTAAACAACTTTTTAATGGAACAAACCTGTCCAAACAATTATTCATAGGTCTGGTTTTCAAAATATAACAGTTAAAGACCTTCCTTACCAAATACTGCCTTAACATTCTATAAAGCACTTATAACATTGCATCAAACGATCAGTGAGTGCCCTGGGCACCAGATGGTGATACCAGCGACTTGAAAGAATCAAACAACCCAAAAGAACAAAGCAAACTTACTTTGTATTGTGAAGGGACTTGATATTTGTCAAATCAAACACTAAAATTATCACTGCGAAGAAAACAGACACATTATCAACAAACAAACAAACAGTTTTAAACAAAACCTGTATCAAAAATGCTTCTGCATTTGCTTTCAACCAGGGATACAACCTTTTTATTCTGAAGTGAATTGTTAATAATTAGTTAGCAACATAGGTCTGCAATACATGCAGATTGTTACACATGTATGCAATAAGCTACAACCACAGTGTTGGGAAGCTTTCCACTTTTGTTCCTCCCCTCCCCCTCTGCCTCCAGTCCTCTATTCAATGTTGAGCTACTAGCAACCTTACTAACACATGAATTATAATCAAAGGAATAATTTGCTGGGAATAAAGAGAGAAGTGTCAAGCTTACCATGAGCTCCTCTGAAGTAAGATGCTGCCATGCATTTGAATCTCTCTTGACCAGCTGTATCCCAACTGCACAGAAACAGGGTATTCAACAGATAAAATAATTATATTATACAAGTATCTAATTTTTGCAGCATATTAAAATAGGCAACATCATTATGCACCAGTCATTTGCAACCCCTAGATGCCCCCTCCCCCCCCCCCCCCCCCTCGAGCATGAACGGGGCGACGCAGGAACTTTCACTCCATATTCACTCCATTTTGGTCCCCCAGTAGGTGGGGAAGAGCTAGAAATCACAGTCTTCACATCCTGGACTGGGGAATTAATGGGGCAGTCACTCCATGGTCAGCAGTTTTCATTTTCACACCTCAGAGTAAATTTGCCTACATTATTATAGACTGGTTCAATTGATTGGATCATTCTGGCATCATTGAAGCGAAATATGCTTTCCAAAGTTTCTTTTTGCTATGGATCAAAGAAAGCTATTACAGCAAAACATTTTCAAAGCTGACAGGGATTGCCATATTTTGTAAACAGAAATTTATTGGAATTGAGGAGATGTGTGATGGGCTTAACAAAAAATATGTTCAGTGAAGCATTATGGGCACAGAATGCATACAGGCACAGTGCGGTGTAGATATATCAAGAGGGCTTTGTAGCTGTAGCTGATTGCATTGTGTTAATACTTATTGGAGGTACACAATGCATGGACAGGCTGTAATCAGGCCTTTTGCACGTATTGCAGGCCTATGATAAACTTGCTTTGCAAGTGACTGATACATCAATGGTAGTTATTGCTACCAGAGCTTGGCACTATTTTTAATGTTAGTTGGGCCTAGTGCGTACTATTTTTTATACCACATCATACAACCAATCAGAAAACAGGAAAGCTGTTCTATATTCGACGGTAATAAATCCAACCTTCCCATTGTGCGCTGCGATCTTACTTCCCACAAAATTTAGTTGGCATGGTATAAAATAGTTATGCAACACTCTCTACTTGTGGTATACCATGAAATACCCACTTGTCACTTGTATTTTCTTGGTATACACACAAGCCTTTAGGCAAGTGGCCAACAAGTAACAAGTGGGATATTCCATATTATTAAATGGCTACAATAGTACGCGTGCTCTGATTGGCTGATGAGCGGGCAAGATTTTCTTGTAATGACCGGGCATTATGAAAATTTTTCTTGGCTTAGCTTTTTATAACGTTTTAGGGGTCAACCTCTTGTAAACACAGGTCAGTTTGTTTTGTGAAAATTAAAGTGGTTAAATTTGCCCTAGATCTTGGCGTAATGAAAACAGAAATTGCCTCATTATCAAAGAAACCGTTTCCTCAGGTTTGGATCGCATGACCTTGAATGACCTCTTGTGCGCGCAAGCGGATATTGAAAAACATTTCCCTTTTTCAGCGCTAAAAAAGGCCATATAATAAATAACTTATTAACCTTGTCCGTTCGGTCATTACAGGGAAATCTCAGACCTCAGCCTTGATGTATTGACCGAGTGATAGCGAGGTCAATACATCAAGGCCTCGGTCTGAGATTTCCCTGTAATGACCGAACGGACGAGGTTAATAAGTAGTATGTATACCACTCAAAAGTACTGCATAACTAGTATAATTATTATCATCCGATTTTATGTATAAAACGTCCTGCTTACATCTGCATGTTGAATTCTTGATCAAGAATCATGAACCGCTCAACCTCAAAGTCTACACCAATGGTTGCTTTGTAGTCTCTGTCAAATAAATTGCGGCAGTATCTGCAAAAGATTCCAGAACAGCTACTGTCAGTTAAAATAAAACTGGACAAAGATAATAAAACAGTCACAGGCAGAAGATGCCCAAATGGAAATTAATTTTACTAAGAATGGTTAATTAATTAGCTTTGGCAAGGATCAAGTCGGAAAATAATAAATTACAGTCGCTAGTTTTTGTTTATTTCACTTTTTTCGACTATTTTGCTTGGTACAAAATAAATAGTAAGAATTGGGGGCATCGTTTGGCACTCTCTGACCCACATTTGTGTATACTCTCAAGGGACTGTTTTAATTTGTCTAGGGAATACTTTTCGCTGTGGGCAATAAAAACGTCATTGGATAGGAATGCGTCAGCACTTCTCGATCCCAAAGTGTTATTTTCACGCGTCGCTCGTCATTTAGCCTGTCTAGCCTTTTGCAAACTACAGGTAGGTATTTTTCAAAGATCTGTGCTATTCATCGATTGAATCACTTAGTTTTACATGCTTAAAAGCTGCTGTGAATCTTCATTGTCAGAGGATATTGGCCAATGCTATTTTCTATTGTTACAAGTCTATTGTTTGCCGTCTTCATTGAAAGAAGTATTTTTAGCTCGTCACGCAATCTTTTGTTTTGACCACAATTCACGGACTTGATCATGACTTAATGCAGCTTCTCAAGACTTCAGACAGGAAAATGGTAATTTGTACAATATTGCTTCGAACTTAAATGGAATTTTTAGAAGGATCGGTAAAGCCACTTAGTGAAAAATTGACTGCAAAAAGCCGTCGGGCTAAAATTAAACTTACGCTTTAGCGTGAATAATGTAGGATCTCACGGCTTCAAAAATATGCAGAATTTTGAAGCTTTGATACATTAGTAGCTACATCTTGAAATGAGAATTAATCTAAAACAAAACTTCCTTCAAGTTTCTTTCATTTGCCCAGTTTACGTTGGAATTTTAAGCTTCTGAAGCATATTGATTTGAAAAGCACATGGTGACATCTGATATGAAGCGTGCGGCCGACTTACATCGTGTTGTTGTTTATTTAATAATTGTGTTCAGTTTACGACCTTTTACATGCGAAGATTTACTACAGTACTTTGGAAAATGCAAACAAGTATTTTTTTGTTATTAGTCATAGTGATGGAAAGCATAAAAAGCAATTTGAGTGTTAATTTTGTGGAAGGAACGGCACCATGATTCGCAAATTATTATCCCCAATTACTGCTTTTCTGTACCAAGATAATACCACTGGTGGTAAAATAAATGTCAGTGACAGTTGTACAGAATGAAAACCTACCTTTCACCAGAGTGTTTTGAACTAGCGTTATATTTTGTAGAAAGAGTTCGTGCTTTGCGAGTTGTTAAAATGATGCGCGGAGGTGAAGAAATTTTTTCACCGTCTTCAAGTTTGGTTTGGGATCAATTTATCAAGGTTGATAATTAACATTTCAAATCATGAATTGGTCTTTCAACGTGTCTAGTTGTAATAAAAGTTTACTTCAGAAAGGAATTATTTGTCTGAATTTAGTACGCCTATGGTATATTTTTTCCACTCACACGTTTGTGTTAAATGCTGTAAAAGAGCCAGGAATTTTTTGGGGGGGGGGATGGGTGCGCACTTATAAAAGCCTTCTGGGCTGTGAGTCAATGGGTTAATGCATCGCAAATCGCTTTCAATACTAACATTTTCCCAACGCATACTCTATGCAAAATAGTCGAATCTCAAAGAGATCTTTGATTTTTCCTAAAGGCAGCATATTTCAAATCTGCCGGCCAAAACTCAGTTAATTTGGGATCATTCTGAAAGCTTTATCAATGGAAATAGTAAACCGGACAAAAAGTTATATTACTATAATTGCAATTAGTACTGTATTTTTCTGATTAATGCTGGTTCCAGTGGGTCTAGTTTGAAATTAATGCCTGGGGGGTGGGGGTGGGCTTTAATCACGTACAGATGATACAGTATACAGGTAGTACAACATAATAATATTTAAAACCATGGAAAGACAACTATTATTACAACTATTATAAAATGTTCGAGTAATTGCCTGCACAGTGATTGGTCAGTCCAAGTTCATTAAAGCTCCATAAAGCATGCTACTTACGCCACGCGCATGCTTCATCAAGTTATAATGCACACATCTTATGTCATGAGTTTATGCATGCACTATTTCCTTAGCATTTATAGCAGAAATAAAATAACTCCATCCTCGTGCATTGTTGAGTTATAGAATTTTTAAGAAAACTTGAGAAGAGCAAAACTTGCACTTGGCTGTGGCTCATGCTCCTCTATGTACTTCTCTGACTCATGTTCTTAAAAATCCTCACATGCACGCAAGTGACAAGAGCAAGGCCTTTTGTATGTTTCATACTACGTTTTTCTCTAGAAAATTGCAGTCTCTTAATTAAACACTATCCTTGTAAAACACAGAATGGTACCATGGACATGCTTTATAATCGCATATTTTGAATGCACTTTGCATGACAGATGGAAATAAATTTGCAGAACAAACTGAAAGCAAATGGTTAAGAAGCTTTTCCTCAAACTCACCAGATATAACAAAATTACCTTTATTGAAAACTTAACTTTTATTTCATCAGAAAATGAACTATTTGCAAAAAGACATTGCAGAATGCAATTCAGAATAGCATGATTTTAGTGCTTTATACTCTGACAAAGCATGCCACCCTTGGAGTTACATGTACTTAACATACACACCTGTTGACGAGACATGTTTTTCCCACAGCACTGTCACCAACAACTATTGACTTGGCAACCTTTAAACTAATGGTAAATGCAATTGGGGAAATCAATAATTACATTTTGTATAATTTTATGTAGTAGGTACCAGAAGAAGACAACTACTCCAACTACAATCTTAAATTAAAGGGGCAGTCTCACCAAAATTTCGTGCTACTTGAAAATCCAATGAAGGTGTTGGTATCAATTGGGAATTGCCTAACCTTGTTAAAGTGCATTGTACTAGTCACAAAAGTTGTTTAAAACCGGTTTGGCTACGGACGGGTAGGAAAGAAGTGGTCTAAAATTTGAAAACGTCGGGCCGACGTTTTCAAGTTTGACAGTGTTACATGGAGGAAAATCACTAAAAAACTATCGATTATGGGTTGTTCACATCCGAGAGAGTGAATTTATGCCTTTTTTGTCATTAAAAGATTAGTCTGTTGATCAGTGAGTGCACCTTTATAATTCTAGCTTAGTTTACACAAAAACGTAGAAGACCTCCCGTGATACTGCCCCTTTAAAATATGGTTTATTAATTCAGTGGAACAGCTCCCCCAAAAGGTTATCATTCAATTACAGAACACAGGGCTCGAAAAATCCGCTAGCCCGACTCCTGGGGCTATCGAAAATTTTCATTTGGCTAGTGAATAGAGTACTTTCCTAGCCCAGTGGGCTAGCAAGCCACTAAAAAGCCCAGTTGTTGATTTGACTGGCAAGATCTGCATTGAAATATTTAGAAAAGATGTTTCTTATGAAATTAATTACAGGAAAAGTCAGTACTAAATGTTATCTATTTCCACCTATGTCACGAAGGAGTCAAAAGCGGGTTTAAAAGACGGCGAGTACGCGATTTAAAGAGAATATTCGCAAGGCGTTCAATGTGGATGGGAGAGGTCTGGGAACCACTTTGGTCCTTGGGTCACTTGGACATGTACAAAGAGGCTCGTTATGAATGGATTTTACTTGTTTTCTTTCAATGAGCCTCTTGAACTAAGGCTTCACGCAAAAAAAAACAACAACAAAGGAGATGGTGTTGCTGAAGATTAGCATTATTAAGCAGAGTGCCGATGGGCCAGCTGCTGCAGATGAAATTCAGACCAAAAACAAGAAATATGATACGCAGCAAAAACGTTTGTTTCTTCCATGAGAAGGAAAAGGGTGTAATGTTTTTTCCAAACTTGTCGTAAATATCCATCTTTAGTGGACAAATCCAGCCCTTTATTTAGTGGTACATCAAATTTCCGCATTAATCCATAAAAGGTTGAAGAGTCACCAGCGTTCGTGGGAGCACGAAGATTGTGGAATGCGAATATAACATGAATCGAAAGAAAGGGCAACAACTGAACTGAAAGAGGGCTAGAGCTCTGAGGCTCTGGGCTAGTAAAGTAGCAATACCAGCTAGCCCACGGCTATAAAGACTTCAGAAAAATTTTTGAGCCCTGGAACTCACACTGATGCAATTAAAAACATTAATAACTACACATAAACCTAAGCTAAAGTACTGATTGAAACATAAGATGGCTAGGCTAAACTCATGCAAGTATACAGTACATGCAAATGTGCTGACAGATATGAATGATACTAATCTTGTTGTCAAGGTAACCCTGTAATATGTTCTCCCACTTAATTATGCGCTAAAATGAGTTGTTTCAAAACATCTGGATTACCCTTTCAGGGTGCAAAGGAAATGGATTTTCAAGCTGGTCCTTGAAGAAAGTTCAGGAAGCAAGTACTTAAGCCCAAAGTTCTTTCTTGAGCAGTTTTACTTCATCTGCCAACTAAAAAGTCCAAAACTGTTACTTGCCCACTGGGCAAGTGATGGATAAAATCCACTAGCCCAACAGGAAAATCCACCAGCTAGCAGGTATCAGACAGAACTTTCTTTGCACACTGCCTTTGGAACTACTTTTAGTTTGAGCCCCTAACCACCCCACCCCTCGGGAAATAATTATTCCATTTTAGCTTAAATGCTTTCCCTTTTTTGGCTGTCAAGACTCCCGTGTTAAATTTTGAAGAAGTTATTCGAGAACTCTATCAGATCCTCAGAAAGTTGTTATCCATGTTCATACACTTACGATATGTTTCCAGTGTTTCCAGTAGAACAGGCATCCCTAGTTTTAGGATGAAAATTAAATGCTTGTCTTGGAGCTGCATCTGCTGTGTAGAACTAAAACCAACAAAGAAATACAATCAACAACTTTTATCTCCATTTGTTCACGGTCTGAATTGCAGTTACAATTTCATGTAATTTGTTAACCACTTCTTCCAAATAATGTGAACGTTCAATCAACAAAGTACAGAACTTTGTCATGTCCAACTAAAATCCTTAAAACCTTTACTGTACACATCAGTGCACGTCTCTGCATCCATGAGTATTCCACAGATGCTGTTATCAATCAACATGGTTCCATGACCTCAAAACCACATAAAAAACAACACAGTTTCAAAGTGTTTACACAGAACTTATCCTGTTTTCCACGTGTTTTCAAATGTGATTGTATAAGCAAGTGCTGCACTCCATGCAAGGTTCACCATGTTTACTCTTCGCGATCCAGTCAATTTATGCCAAAACACATAACTCTCTTCAAATCGATGCAGTTTTACCGTTTACATAACCAACGAGCATATTGTTTTGAAAACGTTCTACTTTTGACAGCATTTCCAAAACAACCTGGTTTCAATTGTGGTCTCAATTGGTGCCGTGTAAATGAAAGGTGTAACCACATCGAAAGCGATGCAGTTAAAAATGAAACTGCCTCAAATGGAACACCCAATGGGAAAACCCAATAAAAAACCCCACCAAGAAAAGCTAAAGGTCAGTTTTTGACCTTTTGCCAGTTTACACCAATAAACTCACTTAAGTAATTAGCGTTACAGCAGGATGTTCAAAAGTGTCACCACATTAAATTTATTCACATTTTTAATTTATTCATTCAATCATCCAATCAGAAGAAAAAAAGAAAACAACTGGAAGCTGCCCTTGGCTCCTGATTGGGTAAAGACCATGGGCAGATTTAGGGGGAAGGGCAGAGCTCCCCCCCCCCCCCCTTTTTTCCTTGGATTTATCCTAAAAACTATTGTAACCAACCCTCTTTTGAGCAGTTTTATGCAGGATATCAGAACAAGCGTTTGGGAGCCATTCTGCAAGATGGAGAATTTTGTTGGGTTGCAACGCAGGCTACCAGAGCCCAGGAGCCCTAGAATGTTCACCATGAAGTCTGGATCACCATTATTTTGCTGGTTGGAGCCCTAATGTTATTTTTTGCCAGAGCATGGAGCCCTGAAAACATTCAGTCACAGAGCCCAGAGCATCCCCCCCCACCTCCCTTTATTGCTGGGGAGGGTTGGAGTCCTAGAGCATAGCCCAGGAGCCCCTTTGACAGCCTTTGACTGAAGTTTTTGAAATATAGAAGCAGCAGTTACTGGATTGTAGCAGATAAATATGCGAACCGGTGTTATTACAGCTTCTAATGGGTAAATATTAAAAGAAAAGTAAAATATAAATAAGCTTAACTTCATTTGTGTTTTAATATAATTTACTGAAAATTATTTTCAGTATTTTGTACTGGAATAGAAAATAACATCCAGGTTTAATAGAATTCTCCTTACCTTTGGAAGTTCATTTATCAAGCGATCTCTTTCTGCCTTAGTTGCGCTCATGGTAGGTTTATTAAAATGCCGGTTGCCGGTCGATCAGCTCTCGAAAATATCTACACAGACAGAGTGCAAAGCAGCTCCAAGAAACGACATATACGGCATATACTTGTTACCTTCCGCAAGAGAAATAAAGAAGTAGCACTCACTGTTGAATTCAAATGATTATGGAAGGCAAGGTGAAGGATAAAGCCAAATGGAAAATATTAGCTGCACAAGAAGCTACAAGATGACGTAAAATGGCGGTTCCGGATGGTGGGCGACGAGAGACTGGGGCCCGTTTCTCGAAGGTCCCGAAAAGTTTTCGCACCCGGAAAGCCATAGCAAAATCGCAAACCTTATGATTGCAGAGCTGGTTAAGGTGGCCGAACACAGTTTTTGCGCGCGCTCTGCAGTCTTCATTGCTGATGCGAGGCAGCGCGCGCACAATGATTACGAAGATGAAACATGGCGCCGATAAAGCGAAGATTTATTTGTTCTATGCCGTTCCTGCATGTGATATTATTATTCTTAAAATGACACAATGTGTTATATGTTTTAGTCTTTTGTTTGTATGGAATGTCAGAAAAAGTTAACAAACAAAAAGTCCAGTGATTTTGCTGGTTTTTGTCGTTATCGTAAGAACCCACTTAAATGCAGCGCATGCGTAGTAGGTCAAAAAAATGTGATTGAATCAGTTTAGCAGCTTTCTTGGAAATGCGCACATTTCTCGAGAACCACTCATTAGAATTTCATAAAATTTGGCAGGAAAATACTAAAGGAAACAAGAAAGTGAATTATTTAAAAAAAATTTAAATTTAACAGAGAAAATTGTAAATAATTCAGTGAACCTTAAACAGAGGATAGCTGAAAACCTCTCTGTTAAAATATTATTAGAATAGTGTTAACATGCGAGCAATGTTACAAGTTTGTTACATGCAAGGGATGGAGAAAATCTAATGACTAAATTTTCTGCAAATATATAAAACCCGATTTTTATGGCGTGTTTATATTCAGTCATGTTACCATGGCAACAAAACACACGTCAACTAAAATATCAAAATACAGAAGTCTATCTTTTTATCTTATGTTATGCTAATTTTGGAGACCCAGGAATCAACGGTTTTGGAAAAACTGAAAATGCAACACAGGTATCGAAAACTGTGTTCAGCCACCTTAATTGCATGATATTTTTAATGTGAACAGAGGTTCCCTCCATACAAAGTTTCAGGCCTATGCACTTCTCTGTTTTTAAGATACAGATAACTAAAAATTGCTTTGCGGGCCCGAAAAGTTTCCGGGGCTTTCGAGAAACGGGCCCCTGGGCCGAGGAATCACAGGCCATCCAATCCGAATAGGAGCAAAATATCGGGAAAAAATACAACAATTTTTTTTTGCAACTCGACATTTATCATTTACCGAAACAAGGCTAGCATCAGGTTAGACAAAAGCCAGAGAAAAAATGCAAAGTTCTGGGGCAGAAAAATTTTAAATTTCTTGTCGAAGTCACAGGATTATTTTATTTAGTTCGGGATAATCCGGAGAGGACTGAATGATCCAAGATCACTCGCCGGTCGCCAGATCATTGTGAACCAAAGGAGCCGATGAATCCACTCCGGGCAAGGATTCCTCGGCTTCGGCTTTGGTGCACTATGATCCGAGTGATTTTGGATCATAGATTATGTCATTCCAATGGAACGCACCCATTTCATTATGTATTCATTTTGTCGACAAACTTAAATACAAAATCATTCTCATAAAATGATCTGAAGGATAGAGGGCCTTTTTGTACGAGGGTCAAACAAAACTATAAGAAGAACTGGTAGCACTGACCGAGCTCAGCCTTGAATTGTCGGGATCGAGGGGGAGTTTTAGTTCTGTTAGACTTTTATTTTGCAGCAAGAAAATTTTCCGGCCGGAAAAATCGTCAAACTATGGACGCTATCATTTACAGGTAAGTAAATGGACAGCAACTAGCTGTTTCTCGGTGTCTGGAACCCGTGAAAAAGCACTCGCCCTCGTTTTTGACATATTACACCAACAAATGCTGATTGGCACTTTAGAAATTGCTTGTGACAAAATTGTCTTATTTGGGTTAAACCTTGACAGTTGTCAGTTTAGAATAATAATGATTAAGACGAATCCGTCAGGACTTTCAAGTAGTATTGAACAAAATTATTTACACCTTATTGCAAGCTTCTGGTTACTGCTTCAAATATCTTATCAAAAGAAATCTGTTCTACCAACACCGAACATCATGGAAAACAAATTTCGAAGTTCCACTGAATTCCACTGAATCGCTTAAAGACGATTTTACAAAATGGCTGCACGTGACATTTTGCCTATGAGCTTGTGAACTTTGAAATTCATTTTCTTTTCCTTTTTTTTGTTAAAAAAAAAACAACATTTTATTCACTTTCACACTACAAAACTTACAAGATACTTCTTACTCACAATACATCACTTAGATACAATACATTACTTACATCAAGTTGAAATACATCGCTTTTAGACACGTCATAATTAATTACTATGCCTAGAAAAACAACACTTATTTATAATTCGTTACTTAATTACACTACAATGCTAATTACTTACACTACAACCCTACATGGCCCTAATATCTTGCAATACAAGTTGGTTACAATTCCCATCTAGAGCACACTGCATTACTTACTTACTACATACATCACCTACAAAGTTACAAAATAAGAAGACTGACATTATAGCGCTACCGAAACTGTGATACATACTTAACTCTACAAAAAATCTTTCCACTTTACATTAAATTGAGTTAATTTATTTTCACGTATGTATTTTTCGAGCACTATTTTGTCCTCACTGAGACGACAAAATCTGCAAATTGATATTTTTTGTTATTTTTAGCGTAGATGAACAGGAAAAACTTGCCTACAAGAATAAGGTGATTGATTGTTTGAAGATGAGCCTTTTAAGACGTCGTATAATATTTCGTATTCTGTCTAGGCTGTCACACTATGCTCTTTTCACTGTAAGCGGTACCACTCAGTAAATATTATTCCAGAAAGATACAGCTGATGAACAGCGAACAAATAAGTGAGAGATAGATTGCTCTGTATCAGGGCAAAATGGACACGTGGGTGAATCGATTATTTTCATTTTGTAGAGGAGACTGTTGGTACTAACGATATTATGTATTAATTAGAATTGAAACACCGATAATTTTACTTCCTTTGTTACAGCAAAGGGAAGTGAAAACACTTTGCGGCGTTGCGATGGATCAAAACCACACTTGACGAGCCTTTTGTCTACCGTAGATGGAAGGAGATTTTTTCGATATGACTTTACACGTTAGGCGTTCTATAGTTGGCGTAGAGGGGGAGAGTTTTTCGGTTTGTGATTTTAAAAGTTCTTTTCAAGAACTTGGTATTGCAGATAAAAGCCCGTAATATTGTAGAAAGTTGCAGTTTATGTTCATCTACGAGACTGGATACAATTTAATACAGCTTAGGTGCCAATTTTGGAAGAACACTGACTTTTTGCCTATTTTAATAAAGTGATTATTCCATATAATTTGATTTAAAACGTCGCGCTTTTCGTCTTACGTACGTTATTGGCTAACTCTTGCCAGTAAGTTATTACATCGTTGTAAAATTTTGGAAGAGATTTATCTAAATTTATGTGCTTGGCATCGTAGTACGTTGCACTCAAAGATTAGTGTGCCCCCTACAGTTAATTAATAGCAGTGAAGTTGGTATGGCCTTCCATGGTGCGTCATCTGTAGAACATAAGCGCTTTACCCAACATAACTTTAAAGCTTTATTGAATACCGTAAAGTCAGTCATATTCAGAGCTCCTTCTTCTTTACATTTTATAATCGCAGATTTTTTTTTATTTTAGGCTGCTTATATTTCCAAATGAACTTGAAAAGTTTGTTGACCTCTTCCATAAAGTCATTTGGAGTGTCAAGCACGCTGCAAACAAACGTGAGTTTCGACAGTGCAAGTGTTTTGACTATATTAATTTTGCCATTTTCATTTCCATTTTCATTTTCTGGCAAGACCTGAAATGTCTCTTCCAGCCAAATTAAATCAGCGATTTCACCTGACTTTTCTTCAAAATGTCAATTTTCCATGACTAAAAATAAAATTCCCAGACTTTTCCCTGACCTTGAAGAATTTTATTTTCCCTGACCATTTCCTGACGGTGACCTGTGGCAGCCCAGGTGGAAGCACTGAAGGGTTGGTACTGCATGGTCTCAGCAGTATTGTAAGAGGTCTTGGTGAATATTTTCACAACCACCAGAAGTGGACGAAAGTCAAAAATATATATATATGGGATAGACACCGTTCATCGCCCTAATACAAGGGAGACACTGGGTGTTTCCAAGAATTTACAAGTATTGCAAAAAAAAAAGCCAGTGGGGTATTTAATTCTCTTGACAACAGACATGTATAATATGTATATGTTGCTTTGACACAACGTTTGCTTAACCGTAGGCTGGATTAACTTTTCTACCACTTTGGATACAAAATTGCATGAGGTAAAAGCATAAAATAAATGTTTACTAGTAGAGATGGTGGAATATCGAGACCCTGGGCAAGCAAAACTGATAGAAACGCTAGGCAAAATCTAAAAGCAAGGATCAGAAAATTGAAACTTATATTACAAGCTTCGACATCAATTGCCGATCAATAAAAAGCCACTAGTTTATGATACGTCTGATTGGTTCCAGTAAAATATCCCGGTGGATCTTGAAATAATCCCCCATAGCTGCCATTTGTCGTTAACAGCTTTTATTAGTCTTTCCGTTTACTTTGATAACTTGAGCTGTCCTCAACCATTGTTTTCTTGGTGTTGTTAGAATAGCAAGGACTTTTATTTGTCGAATTGTAGTTGCTGCAGTTAAAAGAGACAGTTCATCCCATGCATGATTTAAGTAACTTTTCCTAACTGTAACTACTTATAAAGTAAACTTTCTTAAAAATTTATTTTTAATAATAAGTAGGTTGGTCATGTACCTGAATAAACTGGCAAACTTTGTTTTCCGTTACAAAACAATGAATCATTTTAATTAACGTTTACTTAATTATAATATTTAATCAGCCTTATAATATTATAGTTAACTTGCCATATGTTTCTACTCAAGGAAAAAAAAGATCGCGTTCGCCTTGGCTTCGGCCCATTTTGTCCACCCACAGCAGTGATTGGTACCAAAACGTACAGTTTTTAAGTTATCTATAGGTTACCGAGCTCAAAGTTCCAGTTCGAGTGGCTACCTACTACGTTTTTATTTAGAATTCCAAGGGCGGATTTCAGTATCAAAGACGCCACTGGCTCGATTTAAAGCTTGTGGTTATTCCTGCAGAATGTACTAATTGGCCAATCACAGCTCATAGTGTGGACGCGATGTGTATACGACTGTCAGTTAGTTGCCTGATTTGGTCGGATAAGATCTAACAAATAAAGTGGTAGCCTGTGTACAGCCCCCCCCCCCCCCCCCCCCCCTCCCCTCAAGAAAAATCGGGAAAAAACTCTGGACAGCTGTTTTGACCTCACTGTCAGGTCGAAGCAGCTGTCCAGATTCTACATTTTTGACTTTCAGTTTGGACTCTATCATGTCGTTGTCGCGATAAGTTTTTTCATTTATACGTAGTGTCAGCCTTGCAGTTACTGTCTTTGTATTTTGATTTTTGGCTGATTAGAGCTGTCGCCAGCTCCTACGTACACCAGCAGCATTTTGTTTCGCGGACGTCCATTGCTTTCAGTTATCACTTTCGGTGCTACGGCAACCTTTTTGGTTATCTACCATCTCATATCCAACGCACACTCATGGAATAATTGTTAATTATTTGCCTGGTAGCATCTTGATCTCCGTCCAGACAATAGCTTGGCTACAATTAGGAATTTTACACTTGGCACCCCTGTTGATTAATAATTCAAATTTCCTTTTTCTTCTTTAATTGAACGATGTAAATATTTTCTTGATCCAAATAAGAGCCAGTATTTAAATTCAGAAATGAAAGTTATTCATAGTGAGACGCTGAGACAGATGAATTATTATTTTTGGAGCTCAAAGCCTTGCAGATACTAGTTCAGAATTGCAAAATAAGGCAAGTATTTTATTTTACCTTTAGGCTGTTTCTTATCATTGCTGGTGATCGCTGGGGCTCTGAGATTTTAATCTTTGCCTTCAAGTATAACAACTCTCTCCAAAAGTATTTGTCGTTAAGAAAAAGCGAACGTATGTAAGGCACTCTATAACGTTCAGTCGGCGGTTTCGGGAATCATGCCGAATTTCGTTTGTTCGTACGTACACAAGACGGTTCTCGTGAACATTGCGAGACAACAGTGGTACTGGTTAGAATTGTTTCATGACAGTTTTAGCTTTATTTGGAAAAATTTATCTTGGAAATTATTAATTCACGGTATTGTAGAATACTGATGCAACTGCGTACAATCAATATACTATGGTCTTCTTAGAAATTTTATTGTGTAGTATGCATGCCTATAATATTCTTAATGATTACACTCCTGCATTAGTTTTTCACACATCTGATATAAGTATCACAACTGTTCCGTGAGTTTTGTAAGTCACAAATTAAAACAACTTCAGTTATGAAAACAGTTGCTGTGGCTGAGAAGGCAAACTTGAATTCCAAATGTTTAAAAACAAACCCATGAAAATTGACAAATTGTAGCTGTTGGAAATCCCTTGCAGCTGATCTGTGTCTAATTGAATTCCTCGACAGAATGAGCACATTCTAGTATAGTCAGCACTAGAATCAATTTCCCAGCGGTTGGTTTCCTAATAAAGTCTTTCTTTACTGCTGCCAAAACAACCTTATTAAAATTAACTATTATTTTAGACGAGACTCATAACTCATTGACCCATAAAAAATTTTAATCTCCTAATCAACGCATGGGATTTCATTTTAAAAAAGTGACATGTCGCTTAGGTGGAGCCCTAAGCTGTAAAAGTCCCTTTATTCGATGTATTTCGTCGCCTGTATTATATTTGAACTGCTTAAAACGTAAGGTTCGTGTTATCATTACTAAAATTCTTGCCAAACAAAACTGCAAGTCAATGGCTTTTCATTTCTCTCTTTTTCAGAATAAGATCCAGTTTTCATGTGATGAAATTACTTTGACCAGATATCACAAGCACGTTCTACCGACCGGTTCTTTTACGCTATTTATAAGATAAGTTTTGATCACCACTCTCTAATTTTTCTTTGGCAGATGGAAAACAGCAAATTCCCTACGTGCTTAGTGATTTCTTCAATATTGGCAACATGTATTTACATCTCAGCTGCCGCTCAAAGCTTCAGACGAGATGGCGCACAAGGGATAAATTATGCCAATTTTGTGAAAAATCCTTCAAATCGGCTAAATGTCGCTGTTCTGGCTAGTTTAATGGTCTACAGGCCCGTAGATTGTACTCACAAATGCATTAACAATCAGGACTGTTATTCAGTCAACTTCGCTACAACTTCCTCACTTGACGGAACGCATTCGTGTGAGCTGTTGAGCACCGACAAGTTTCACAAATCGGATGACTTAGTTCCCCATGAAAGCTTTGACCATTTTAACATTAAGGTAAATGTCAAGCTATTTCAGTCCTGCAAGAGACCCTCTAGGCTCGATTCCGCCTCTCCCTCGGGCTCATTTCCCAAACAGCGGCAGGTAATCAAGCCTAGAGACTCTTGGACTCGTCTTGTTTTGGTTTATTGTAGCATTCCTTCTGCTTGCAGAAATTTAATGTAAAAGTTTGTATATAAAGTCACGCACCGATACGTTAATCGAGAATATTTAGAAGGAAGATTTGTCTTGCACCTGGGGCTTGTCTATTTTCTAGAATTAAAAGTACTCATGCTATAGAGCGTTTTCACTCACGTGAACAGCGGCCATATTGGTTCACTAAAACAAAAGAAGATTTTTGCATAAAATAGAGTTTAATTCCCGGAGGAATGACTTGGTACACCAATATGGCCGCCGTTTCTTTGTTTTGGAACACCAATATGGCTGCTGTGACGCCATATGAAAACGCTCGATAGCAATCTAAGTTATATGACGACTGTGAAGCATCCTAACGAAAAATATTTTAAGGGCAATTACATGCCTATTTTCAGTGACACGAAAATGACGTCATTTACTATATAATCTTGGATTTCAACATTTTTCAAAGATGCCATAACATCTTTAAAATCAATTTGAATAAGTCGAAAAAATATAAGAATGCAAAACCTGTATAAACTGATAAACTGAACTTTGGAGTAAATTCTTAAAAAAAAAATCTTACTAAAACAGAAAAACAAATTTCTGTGAAACACCTTTGAAAACATGCAGGGGCGAAGCAGGATTTTTCAAAGGATGGGTCGCACTATGTCGATCCCAGCATTCCAGGTGTTTTCCTTAATTTCTAAGAAAATTCACAAAATTAGGTCACTATTGCTTAAATCTTTCGTAAGACAGATTTGTAATCAGTTCTGTAAACGTTTCACTTTTTTGACAGACACCTTGCATGAGTAATCCTTGTCAACATGGAGCTGCATTCTGTCGACCAATTTACAACCGAGATGATTACGAGTGTGTTTGTAAAGAGGGTTTTACCGGAAAGTACTGTGGAGTCGGTCAGTATACTATTTTCTTTTGCATGTATAATTCACAGCCTGAGTGCTGTATCAAGAGAGAACAACCTAGACAAAATATGTACATTAAATTAAAAAGTTCGGTTTATTCTAATCGGGACACTAGCTAGACCAAAAAAGCTAAAGGAAGCCAAAATAGACAGCATCGTATAACTGTGGCTAAGATGTTGTTTTAACAATAATTACAACGAGGTTGCCTATTTACCGAGCAAGGATTTTGAGTTGGATTTCGAGTTGGATCTCGAGTTGGGTCTCGAGTTGGACTTTGAGTTGGATGTCGAGTTGGATTTCGAGTTGGACTTTGAGTTGGATCTCGAGTTGGAATTTTTAGTTGGATTTTTGGCCTGGATTGCTAGCGGTTAGTTCCACTCCAGTTCGCTTGCGGTTAGTTCTACTCCTTTTCAGTGTTTGCTGACTTTGCTTGCGGTTAGCTCCATTACCGTTTGCTTACGGTTAGTTCTACTCCCGTTTGCTCGCGGTTAGCTTAGCATCAATTAATAATGGGAGTACGCCCACCCCACCCTTTTCACAGGCTTTCGTGCACTAAATCTACAAGCATTTTGAGAGCTTTGAATCGTATCGGAATTTCACGTATTCGCCGCCCAAAAACTCTATCAGTATGTATTCTTTATTCTGTCGTTTTATACTTGTGGTCCTTGTGCAGCAGCTTTTTGCTGGATTTCGCAAAAAAAACGCTTTTATGTATCGGCTTTCGAATGCTCTGAGAACAAGGCAAAATTGATCCTGCTTTTGGAAGTTAATTGGAAAAATTAAAATATTATTTGTTATTACAATTTTAGAAAACTGGGTCAAAATGACGCCATCTTCAGTTTGCTTCTCGGCCAGAAATGACACATATGGCGCCTTTACAATTTCAGCTGCGGGTAATATCCTCACCTTCAAATTGACATACCTGAATGGTCACGTGAACTGTGGTGGAAGTGCAGAATATTTGTCCAGATGGGGCTGCAATTGGCCAGGTTACGCACCTTACACAATGGGAGTGTACATCACTGATACCATGAAAAATCGCCTTCTGCCGGCAAATCGCGGTTATAAGCGAGGAGGAATCAGCTGCAACATAAATGAATATTACAGCCTGCCATGGGTTACAACAGAAGGCGATGAGCTCCGCTTCGATAATTTCTCCGCACCGTTGTCCGTGTCAAGTGGCCAGGAATACCAAGTATGGTTTATTGAGGATTTGAATGGCTGCAGTGAGTGGGGTAACGGACTCGAGCAAACATGCGCTGAGGTGTACGGTTTGTATGAGTGATCACCAGTCGAGCCCAGCTATAACTGAAAACGTTGTCCATACCTCAACTCTGTTATTGTATATAAATACAGGAATTAGCATTCATTATATTGTAGTTAAATAGTGCCGTGAGTGACATCAAACTTTTCGTGATATTTCATAGTCGGTTTTGTGCACTTGCATTTCATGCTGTCAATTACATTATAAGACAGTTTAGTGTGTAGTTAATCGCTGTATATGTTAACAAGTTGTGCTGTATTTTCAGATAACAGCCACTCACTTAACCGAAATGAGTCTAGTAGTTGTAACATGTGGATCGTGTCTTCAACATAGCTAGCAAATTTGCGTACTTAAGATGCTGTTATAATTAGCTTGTTGAGATAACTAGCTAAATGATTTGTAGGCATGCGCAAGCGGAAACAATTGACCTATTTGGATTACCAGGTTCGTGTATCTTGGGTAGTTGATAAAACTCCGAAGTACGTGCATGTTCCACAATAAGGGTTTTGGCTGATCGAGAGAGTTCCTTGGGTACTGTAGCTCGTTGGACAAAAGAGCGGCGGATTATGTATTCTGATGTTCTTGCGTTGCGTCTTCAAGAATTCGTTTGTAAAAATTACCTTCCGACAGTTGTCTGTAGGCCTCAGCCAGGTAAAGATCTTTCTTCCAGACCACAAATGCTCGTCCTTTGTCAGCCGCTCTGAATACATCTGAGTCGCCGTAGGGCCTCTTGTTCTCCGATGGTGAGATTGTACTGTGTCGCCTTACTGTTGAAATGAAGCTGGTTCACTTCTCTATGGCATTTGTCAATATAATGATCTAGGGCTGAGAATTTACGCGGTAGAGGCGTCCACTTGCTCCGTTTGGGTTTCAATGATCCAAAAATATCTTCGTTGTGCGTACTCGGGAGGACAGTAGCGAAAGCAAAACCACCACTTCGATTGGAAGATAATTCATCATCAGGGGTAGTCTTTTCCGGACGGTTTGCTTCAATGCCTTGGGTATTCGGGGCATAATAAACTGATTGATCTGTGGCCAAACGTGAGAACGTATCCTCCTTAACTGCGCATAACTGTTCATCATGATAACCGCCTGTTAAGTCTATGAATCAAATGAATGAAATGATTCCCACAGTGTGTGGATCATTTCATCATTAATCCGCAGTTCATATATGTCTTTCATACATATATTCATTACGTCTATAATGAATCAAGTTTGTTAACCGCGACAATGTTTAAAGAAAAACAGTTGAAACAAAGAGAAGACGCGAAGAAATGCAAGACCTTCGATTTGCACCGAATGGTTTTAACCAAGACTTACAAAAAGCCTTACGCGCGCGGTTTGTTCTACCCGCGAGTTTCAAAACTCTTTTGAATTTGCATGTTTTTTCCACATATGTGAGCAACGTCATTTCACTTTTTGGGATGTACTGCCGAAACGTTTTTCATTGGACTTTCCAGCGTTGAACTTTGTAGTTTTCCATGTGTTCATTTCAATTAATGCTGCCCAGGACACTAACTTGTAAATGAACATTACCACTTAGTTATTACCTTGGGTTACAACCGAAGGTGACAAACTACGCTTCGATAATTTATCCTCTTCGTTGTCCGTGTCAAATGCGGGTCAGGAAGACCAAGTTTGGTATATCGAGGACCTGAGCAAGAATGCGTCGAGGTGTATGGTTTGTACGAGCGACTACCCTTGGACTACCACAGTGCCTGATGGTCCAAGCTGTAAAACCCCGGCTCATCGATACCTTATGAAGTCTGTTATATAAGTATCGGTCATACTTTGGGAAAATACCACGAGCCGGTTCGTGTTGTTTTGGATGTTATGCCAAATCAATCACCAGATCTGATTTCATACAAATAGAAACTCGGCGTGTTTTGACTATTTCCGGGAAATTCGCGAATCTGTTTGGCTCTCATCATTTTTTATTCGCTGTTAATACTGGTTTCAAACTATGGGCATGTATAAGCACAAGGATAATATTGCACAAGCATAAGCACAAGCATACGCACCGAGCATCATGAGGCATAAGCATAAGGGCATAAGAATAACGAACAAACTCATTCTTCTCAGTATGCTGTGCTCACTACGAATATTATATTAAGCATAGGCATAAGTACAAAAAGAATACCAAGTGTGCTATATTGAGGTCTTTTAATTAAACTGAAATATATGGCTGCAATGAATTTGATAACTGACCCGAGCAAGAATGCGTTGAGGTGGCCGGTTTGTGCGAGTGATTCCCAGTGGATAGTCCAAGCCGGTGAAAACCTCATTCAGATATCTTAAGAATTCTGCAACAGAATCTTGACATGACACAATTTTCTCTGGTAGATATACAGCTATTACAATATAAAACTAAAAAATAAAACAACTCGCCCTCGTTTTTCAATTACACAAAATTGTATAAATTGCATTAAAGAGTACAAGGCAAATATCCTATACCTTATCTTATACCTTGACAAGAAAGTTTGTACCAATTTAATAATTTTACAAGCAGAATTACTAGATGTGTTAATTTAAACACTTAAGGTTACCGTATACCTTCAGATCTACAATTTTTCCCGAAATCGGATTTTTACATCCAAGTAATAGTCCAAGTGTTATCTTTCATTTAAAAAAAAAAGTTTTGAAAAAGAGTGAATATCGGCGGAGAAATGAGCATATTTTGTTTTTGACCAGAAGTAAAAATTCTTCTTTAGAGTGACACCCATGTGACGTGTATGCACTCAACCGAGACGGTTTCCATTCTCGCGTACTGATTGGCCTTGTTATTAGAGAAGGTGTTGCAAGCTTCATGTGGGCGGCGTTTGTTTGCATTGGAAGATATTTTTTCGAGCGCTGTTTTCTGAAATCAATTTTTCGCTTTGAACGCGACACTTTAAAGAGCTACAACTCCAAAGGAATTTGCCTCTTCTACGTCAAATTTGGCGAGCAGCTAGTTTAACATGTTAATAACAAAAGCGTGTCGGCGATTTTTTTATTTTTGTATACTTTTTATACTGGAGCGATTTTTGTATGATCACTCCCGTGTGTTTTGGCCCTATTTGCGAAATGTCTTGTATCTTTTTATTGCAATTGAATATGACAAAACGCCGACACGTTTTCTTAGCGCTTGGGGTCCGGAAACCAAAGAACAAATCAAATTAGCGAAATACTAAATGCGCTTTGACTTGTAGCCTTCTAAAGGCGACTCAGGCGCTCATGTTTCGAGGTTCCTAAAAGATTGACATTTCATTCTACTACAAAATGGTTTTTATAGATTGAAAGCCAGCTCAATAAGCTTTTATTTGATATAGGGTTTTAGCTGCCTACAATTTATTCCGACTGCGCTATATCGTTTAGACGCGAGACACCCCCAAAGGTATACGGTAACCTTAATATTGTTTGTTTGTTAGATCTGCTTCAGAGTGGCGGATCCAGGGGAGGGGCCCCCACCTTTTAAACTTTTCGGAAATAGCGCATTTTCTTTGAAGGGCCGGAATTATCTTCGCAGAATTCAACGTCCATAGTCAAGCGGGCCCCCTCCTTAGCTGAAGGCCACTGTACCGCCACTGTACTATATCAAATGGCAAATGGCAAGGTCATCAAAAAATATGTACAGAGTGATTTTGCAAAACGCATTGATCGTGAAGAATTAAAATAAAATTTAAGTAATTAAAGGAAACAATACCTCTAAGAGTGCATTCGAGGAAAATCGATTTCAGACTTCAGATTTCCCAATAAAACACGAAATGAAGTTACTTTCAGTTGAGCGAGTCTCTGAATTTCAGTTCGAGTCGTTATTTGTTTATTTTATTCGGAATCAGTTCGAAGCACGGCTTCGAGTTTCACAGGCGCCGCTGAATGTAACCTCGTTTTGTTTATTTCTAAGGAATATACTGACTGGCCAATCACAGCTAAGATTGGACGTAATCTTTGCAATCTTTAAGCGTGTGTATTTGCGTAAAGGCAGTCAGTTAGTTTCCTGAAGCTGGTCGCGATCGGGTAAGATCGTAAGAATTAAGTGACGGCTCACCGCCCTTTACGGTCTCAGGGTTCCCCGACAGGAGTAGCCTGCGTAGCTGGCGAGATTTCGCGGGCGAGTGCTTTTTTAGCGGCCGTATACTTTTGTTTTGGCGTCCAAGCCGCGAAGGGAGTGGTGAGGAGTCGAGCCGCGCCCGCTAATCCCGCCAGCTACGCAGGATCTGTATTGTTAAGCAAATAGCGTACAATCCGTACGCGTACCAGTTTGGTCCCCTTCCACTTACTTGTATGTATATTTAATCATTTTATGCTTACTATATATATATTTAGTTTTTGTCAAGTTTTGGTGTGCTTTCGAGAAAGCAGATCCAAAACCCACACAAACAATTACTTCCATCGTTTTTACTCGCATTTATTCATCGATTCTTTTATCCCTTCGTAATTGCTCTCTTCCTTGTTGTAGGAGGACGACCTCTTAAAGGAGGGGATAACATGTTGAAGTATATTTGATCATTTTCACAGAGTTTTTAGTGTTTTGATGAAATGAGTTACGAAAATTGTACGTATAATCAGAAGCTCATCACCTAGAGCTTCTTGTATAATATAACGCTCTTTAAAGTTTGTTGTTCGATTGTTTTATGGACCTTGCCACTCTAACTCGTTCACGTACTTAAAGGGGCACTATCAGTCACGGAGATTTTGATGCATTTTTGGTCATAATGAAGTTAAAAATTCTGACCAAGAAGTTTCGCTCATCACGTCATGGCCTAGAACACCAGGGTGAAGATATTGAATAAATTGCTCAAGGGAAAGCGAAGAGTAGCTAGTTTTTAACAATTTTTTCAAGACACATGGGAAGAGTTTGAAAAAGTCTGCCGGACTTTTTCAATATTAATGTAAATTGTCTTTTTTCCTTTTTAATTTTCGAAGTGACTCTCAAGATAGTACCGCTTTAATGAAACTTCAGGTATATTCCGTTGGGCGCCAAAGTAGCTACTTCCTCTTCAGTAATAAACGACCATTGCTCTTGATTGATACCTGGTCGAGTTTTTTTCACTCGTCTCTTAGGTCCCGGATTGAACGCAGGTGTCCTAATAGGTGCTTCGTATATGATTGGGCAATTATCCAAAATTGGACAGATCTAGAATTTTTTTTATTTTGGTCAACTTTTATTAGTGAGGACACTTTGTGATGTTATCATAAATAGTGTACAGCCTTGATTCCTGGACATATAGCTGCCATTTGTCGTAAACAGCTTTTGTTAGTCTTTCCGATTACTTTGATAACTTGAGATGTCCTCAACCAGTGTTTTCTCAGTGATGTTAGAATGGCAAGGGCTTTTATTTGTCGAACTGTAGTTGCTGCAGTTAAAAGAGACAGTTCATCCCATGCATGATTTAAGTAACTTTTACTAACTGTAACTACTTAAAAAGTAAACTTTCTTAAAATAATAAGTAGGTTGGTCATGTACCTGAATAAACTGGCAAACTTTGTTTTCCGTTACAAAACAATGAATCATTTTAATTAACGTTTACTTAATTATAATATTTAATCAGCCTTATAATATTATAGTTAACTTGCCATATGTTTCTACTCAAGGAAATTAAAAGATCGCGTTCGTCTTGGCTTCGGCCCATTTTGTCCACCCACAGCAGTGATTGGTACCAAAACGTACAGTTTTTAAGTTATCTATAAGTTACCGAGCTCAAAGTTCCAGTTCGAGTGGCTATCTACTACGTTTTTATTTAGAATTCCAAGGGCGGATTTGAGTATCAAAGACGCCACAGGCTCGGTTTAAAGCTCGTGGTTATTTCTGCAGAATGTACTAATTGGCCAATCACAGCTCACAGTGTGGACGCGATGTGTGTACGACTGTCAGTTATTTGGTCGGATAAGATCTAACAAATAAAGTGGTAGCCTGTGTACAGCCGCCCCCTCCCCTCAAGAAAAATCGGGAAAAAAACTCTGGACAGCTGTTTTGACCTCACTGTCAGGTCGAAACAGCTGTCCAGAGTCTATATTTATGACTTTCAGTTTAGACTCTATCATGTCGTTGTCATGATACGTTTTTTCATTTATACGTGGTGTCAGCCTTGCAGTTACTGTCTTTGTATTTTTATTTTTGGCTGATTAGAGCTGTCGCCAGCTCCTACGTACATCAGCAGCATTTTCGCGGACGTCCATTGCTTTCAGTTTTCACTTTCGGTGCTACGCAACCTTTTTGGTTATCTACCATCTCATATCCAACGCACACTCATAGAATAATTGTTAATTATTTGCCTGCATGGTAGCATCTTGATCTCGGTTCAGACAACATAAATTGGTAGGAATCATGAATCTTCGTGTTTAAAACTTGGGAATCATAAATAACGAGAGATGGCTAAAAGAATCATGAATAATAACAAATGAATATGCTTCCATCGATATTGTAGGCGTGTGAATATAGAATGCAAACTACGAAACTTCTTAAAGAGTCTGACCCACCCACTTTGCATTGCGTGCCCTGTTGTTGTTTACGAGCCCGGAGGACCACAAAAACTATTGTAACATGATGACACTTCTTCAAAAACAGCGATCGTTCGAATATAACAAACTGAAGAGAAGAGATAAGACTTGTTTCTAGCATTCACATTGTGATGGAAACAGATTTTACTTCTCGGTCGTTATCACTGGCTTTTTTGGGGGCCCCAAAAATGGCGGATTGACAAAGGTGAGAAATCTGTTTGTATCGCGATGTGAATGCTAGAAACAAGTCTTATCGCTTCTTATAGCTTCTCTTCAGTTTGTTATCTTCGAACGATCGCTGTTTTTGAAAGAAGCGTTATCGTGAAAAGATGGTAAACAACAACAGGCGCGCAATGCAAAGTGGGTGGGTCAGATTCTTTAACAGTTATATCACAAAAATGGCTAAAAATAGCGTTTCTGAGC
The DNA here is from genome assembly GCA_963693305.1 of Meandrina meandrites. Classification (NCBI taxonomy): domain Eukaryota; kingdom Metazoa; phylum Cnidaria; class Anthozoa; order Scleractinia; family Meandrinidae; genus Meandrina; species Meandrina meandrites. The sequence continues at coordinate 10,672,297 of OY855913.1, forward strand.
GTCTAATTTTCAAAATTTTCTGGGGGAGCGTGCCCCCAGACCCCCCTACAGGAAAACACTGAAAACGCGATTAAAATCTTCATCCCTTACCTATCAACTTGATTGTGATTCAGTGTTACACGCAGTGAAGTTATTTTCAAAACTGGATGAAAACAATGACAAATGAATCATGAATATCGAATGAAATTTTTCAATGAATCACGAATCATTGAGGTAAAACAAGACAGGAATCATGAACATCCAATGTCCAATGATTCCGCTTCCACCCCCGAAGACAACAGCTTGGCTACAATTAGGAATTCTACACTTGGCATCCCTGCATGTTGATTAATAATTCATGTTTCTTTTTTCTTCTTTAATTAAACGATGTAAATATTTTCTCGATCCAAATAAAAGCCAATATTTACATTCAGAAATGAAAGTTATTCATAGTGATACGTTGTAAAGAAGACAGATGAGTTATTATTTTTGGAGCTCAAAGCCTTGCAGATATTCAGAATTGTAAAATAAGGCAAGTATTTTATTTAACCTTTAGGCTGTTTTTTATCACTGCTGGGGATCGTTGGGGCTCTGAGATTTTAATCCTTGCCTTCAAAAATAACAACTCTTTCCAAAAGTATATGTCGTTAAGAAAAAACGAACGCAAGTAAGGCACTCTATAACGTTTAGTCAGCAGTTTCGGGAATAATGCCGAATTTCGTTTGTTCTGACGTACAAATGATTCTCGTGAACATTGCGAGACGACACTGGTACTGGTAAGAATTGTTTCATGACGATTTTGGTTACAATTGGAAACATTTCATTGTATTGCAATTGCGTACAATCAATATATCATGGTCTTATTAGAAATTTTATTGAGTAGTATGCCTATAATACTCTTAACGATTACACTCCTGCAGTAGTTTTCCATACGTATGATATCAGTATTAGTATTGTTGTGGCTGAGAAGGCAAACTTATGTTCCTACTGTTAAAAAAACAAACCCATGAAAATTGACAATAGCTGTTGGAAATCCCTTGCAGTTGAGCTGTCTAATTGAATTCCTCGACAGAACGAGCACTTTCTAGCATACTAGTCAGCACTAGAATCAAAAATTCAATTTCCCTGCGGTTGGTTTCCTAATAAAGTCTTTCTTTACTGCTGCCAAAACAACCTTATATGTAGAAAACGTATAGAGGTCTCATGTTTTATGAGCCAAAGGAGTTTATGAGTCATGAGTCAAGGTGATTTTTGCACGAAGTAGATTATCTATTATTTTATAAATTAGTTTAGAAGCAATCAACTTTGGTTGCGGTTCGTTCCACTCCAATTTGCTCTTGCCCCGGTTAGCTCCATTCCGGTTTGCTTGCCTGCGGTTAGTTCCACTCCGGTTTGCTTGCGCGCGGTCAGTTAGTTCCAAACTGGTTTGCTTGCAGTTAGCTTTTATTTTTAGAAAGGGCAGCACTATTTTCAAATTAACTATTATTTTAGATGAGACTCATAACTCATTGACCCACAAAACTTTAAATCTCGTGCATGATCAACGCACGGGATTTCAGGCGAACAAAAATTTCATTTGGTGGCATGAAAGTGAGATGTCGCTTACGTGTAGTCCTAAGCTGTTAAAGTCCGTTTATTCGATGTATTTCGTCGCCTGTATTATATTTGAACTGCTTAAAACGTAAGGTTCGTGTTATCATTACTAAAATTCGTGCCAAACGAAACTGCAAATCAATGGTTTTTTTTTTATTTCTTCTTTTAGTTTTAGAATAAGATCAAGTTTTCATGTGGTGAAATTACTTTGACCAGATATCGCAAGCACGTTCTACCGACCGGTTCTTTTACGCTATTTATAAGATAGGTTTTGATCACCACTCTCTAATTTTTCTTTGGCAGATGGAAAACAGCAAATTCCCTACGTGCTCAGTGATTTCTTCAATATTGGCAACATGTATTTACATCTCAGCTGCCGCTCAAAACTTCAGACGAGATGACACACAAGGGATAAAGTATGCCAATTTTGTGAAAAATCCTTCAAACCGGCTAAATGTCGCTGTTCTGGATAGTTTAATGGTATACAGGCCCGTAGATTGTACTTTCCAATGCCTTAACAATCATGAATATCGAATGAAATTTTTCAATGAATCACGAATCATTGAGGTAAAACAAGACAGGAATCATGAACATCCAATGTCCAATGATTCCGCTTCCACCCCCGAAGACAACAGCTTGGCTACAATTAGGAATTCTACACTTGGCATCCCTGCATGTTGATTAATAATTCATGTTTGTTTTTTCTTCTTTAATTAAACGATGTAAATATTTTCTCGATCTAAATAAAAGCCAATATTTGCATTCAGAAATGAAAGTTATTCATAGTGAGACGTTGTAAAGAAGACAGATGAGTTATTATTTTTGGAGCTCAAAGCCTTGCAGATATTCAGAATTGTAAAATAAGGCAAGTATTTTATTTAACCTTTAGGCTGTTTTTTATCACTGCTGGGGATCGTTGGGGCTCTGAGATTTTAATCCTTGCCTTCAAAAATAACAACTCTTTCCAAAAGTATATGTCGTTAAGAAAAAACGAACGCAAGTAAGGCACTCTATAACGTTTAGTCAGCAGTTTCGGGAATAATGCCGAATTTCGTTTGTTCTGACGTACAAATGATTCTCGTGAACATTGCGAGACGACACTGGTACTGGTAAGAATTGTTTCATGACGATTTTGGTTACAATTGGAAACATTTCATTGTATTGCAATTGCGTACAATCAATATATCATGGTCTTATTAGAAATTTTATTTAGTAGTATGCCTATAATATTCTTAACGATTACACTCCTGCAGTAGTTTTCCATACGTATGATATCAGTATTAGTATTGTTGTGGCTGAGAAGGCAAACTTATGTTCCTACTGTTAAAAAAACAAACCCATGAAAATTGACAATAGCTGTTGGAAATCCCTTGCAGTTGAGCTGTCTAATTGAATTCCTCGACAGAACGAGCACTTTCTAGCATACTAGTCAGCACTAGAATCAAAAATTCAATTTCCCTGCGGTTGGTTTCCTAATAAAGTCTTTCTTTACTGCTGCCAAAACAACCTTATATGTAGAAAACGTATAGAGGTCTCATGTTTTATGAGCCAAAGGAGTTTATGAGTCATGAGTCAAGGTGATTTTTGCACGAAGTAGATTATCTATTATTTTATAAATTAGTTTAGAAGCAATCAACTTTGGTTGCGGTTCGTTCCACTCCAATTTGCTCTTGCCCCGGTTAGCTCCATTCCGGTTTGCTTGCCTGCGGTTAGTTCCACTCCGGTTTGCTTGCGCGCGGTCAGTTAGTTCCAAACTGGTTTGCTTGCAGTTAGCTTTTATTTTTAGTAAGGGCAGCACTATTTTCAAATTAACTATTATTTTAGATGAGACTCATAACTCATTGACCCACAAAACTTTAAATCTCGTGCATGATCAACGCACGGGATTTCAGGCGAACAAAAATTTCATTTGGTGGCATGAAAGTGAGATGTCGCTTACGTGTAGTCCTAAGCTGTTAAAGTCCGTTTATTCGATGTATTTCGTCGCCTGTATTATATTTGAACTGCTTAAAACGTAAGGTTCGTGTTATCATAACTAAAATTCGTGCCAAACGAAACTGCAAATCAATGGTTTTTTTTTATTTCTTCTTTTAGTTTTAGAATAAGATCAAGTTTTCATGTGGTGAAATTACTTTGACCAGATATCGCAAGCACGTTCTACCGACCGGTTCTTTTACGCTATTTATAAGATAGGTTTTGATCACCACTCTCTAATTTTTCTTTGGCAGATGGAAAACAGCAAATTCCCTACGTGCTCAGTGATTTCTTCAATATTGGCAACATGTATTTACATCTCAGCTGCCGCTCAAAACTTCAGACGAGATGACACACAAGGGATAAAGTATGCCAATTTTGTGAAAAATCCTTCAAACCGGCTAAATGTCGCTGTTCTGGATAGTTTAATGGTATACAGGCCCGTAGATTGTACTTTCCAATGCCTTAACAATCAGGACTGTTATTCAGTTAACTTCGCTACAACTACCTCACTTGACGGAAGACATTCGTGTGAGCTGTTGAGTACCGACAAGTTTCACAACTCGGGTGATTTAGTTCTCCATGAAAGCTATGACCATTTTAACATCAAGGTAATTGTCAAGCTATTTCGTTCCTGCAAGAGACCCTAGGGCTGTCTTTTTTTGGTTAATTCTACTACTCGTTCTGCTTGCAGAAAGTTAATGTTAAAGAAGTCACGGACCGATACGTTAATCGAGAATATTTAGAAGGAAGATCTGTATTGCACCCGGGGCTTGTCTATGCTCCCGAATTAATATTATTCATGCTTTCGCAGAAAAATGAGCTTTATTTAAAAAACAAATTTATGTAAAACAACTTTGAAAACATGGTTGCTGTAGTAACATCAGATCACGTAACCAAAGAAGACACAGACCAAGTGTTTTCCTTAATTTTTAAGAAAATTCACAAAATTTGGTCAATATTGCTTCAATCTTTCTTAAGTTAGACAGATTTTTAATCAGTTCTGTAAACGTTTCACTTCTGTTTTCAGACACCTTGCATGAGTAACCCTTGTCAACATGGAACTGCATTCTGTCGACCAATTTACAACCGAGATGATTACGAGTGTGTTTGTAAAGAGGGTTTTATCGGAAAGTACTGTGGAGTCGGTCAGTATACTATTTTATTTTGCATGTATAATTCACAGCCTGAGTGTCGTATCAGGAAAGAACAACCTAAGCAAAATATGTACATTAAATTAGAAATATTTTTTTTCCTAATCGGCACCTTAGGCCAAAAAAACTAAAGGAATAGCAAAAATCGAGATCATCGTATAACCGTGGCTCAGATTTTGTTTTCCTAAAATTATTATATGGACACTGTTTAGCGATTATTTCGCAAGCAAAAGTCTCACTCTTCGTTGTAGCATTGGCTCCAGACCTGGCGTTCGAAGATCGCTCAAGCACATTCGCAAAAAATACGGCTGTTTTGCAGTCTAGCTGACAACCTGATTCAGTAATAAGCCAATCAGAACCGGTAGAAATACAATAACCATGGCTGAGTATTAAGTTACTGAGTATTAGTTCAACTGAAGTCGAATCACCGCCATTATAGCACAAAATCTATTCAATCCTGAGTCACAACGCAATTTTGTGTTAGATATAACGAAGCAAAAAGTGAAACGAACGTGAAAAAGCTGTTTTTTAGTTCAGTTTCAACCTATCAAAAAACTGTAATAAGTTTTGCAAACGGGCAAAATCACTTTGTTTTTATTCGTATGCTACGATTGGACGTGAAACAAGTTCGGGTACTCCCTGGTTTTAATTCCCAGATTACAATGGTACTATCTTGAGAAAGCACCGGAATTAAAAAGAGAGGGAAAGACAGGATTTTAAAACCAGCAAACGAATCTTACTTTATCTTACTGTAGTTTTGTATGTAACAGGAATGTATATGTAGTCTGTTTTTATATATTATAACGAGTAAGTCAGTAGTCTGCTTTTTTTTTTCAAGTGAGTCCCTGTAACTCCAGTCCGTGCAAGAATGGTGCAACTTGTACTGCGACAGGCGAGGAATCATTCTCGTGTTATTGCACTGAGGAATTTGAAGGAGAAACATGTGCTTCAAGTAAGTTATCACAAGTAACACAACGGTCATGTATCCCCATAGGATTCAAAAGTACAGTATTAATACTTAGGTGCGGTGTTTGTTGAATAGGAATTCCATGTCCACCCGGGAAAAAGACAGATGATGCTCAAGGCCGCTGTTGTGTTTTTCCTTTCGTGTATAGCGGGGTGTCTTACTATTCGTGCACTACTGTCGAACATAATCGGTTGTGGTGTTCGTTTGATGCTGTCTACGCTGGACGGTGGGCTGACTGTGGTAAGATATATATGCTTATTTACAGTTGCATGAATAGTTATTTACCCTGCTCTATGTTGCCTTCAACAGTATACGTAATTTACTATCACAATAAGAGGATTATTCGAAAAGTAAATTTGGAGCAGTTGGTCAGTAATGTTGTCAGAACTTCAATTTATGTACAATTAAATTTTCAAACTTTTTTTTTTTAATTTCACTCTTTTAATTTTTAAGTAAGACCTTTTTCCAAAAAGTGAGATGGGTAAGTGATTTGTGATCTCTTCCTTGAGAACGTTGATATTTGTTTTCTTTGTGCATTGACAAAGAAAGCACAACAATTGTTGAAAAAAACAATTGAGTGCGACTCAGTTTGAGGTAAGTAACAAATAATAACAGCATTAACGCACTGCATAATTTGCGACTGTTTAACATGAAGGGTTTTTTTTTCTTTTAGTGGGATGAACTCACTTCATCTCTGTGCTAGAATGGAGCAAGTTATACGATGACTAAGGATTGTTACAGCTTTCAAGCATGTTCTGCAGGATCATCATCAGTCCTTAAGACGCCAAGTGGCGCATGCACGCCCTGCAGGATGGGAGTGAAAAATGCGATGAAGCTATATTTAATACCATTTGATTGTAATGACATCGTCATCAAATAAATTTCATGTTATATTGTTTCAAATAAATGTTGGTATGTACATTCCACGGAGTGCAATTTGAATGCGTTTCTGAAGGGTCCCCATTTGGGGGTGGGAAGCAGAGCCCGATCCTGGTGGTGGCCAAAGCAGAGAAGCCTGGGGCCCCACTGTTTTGCAGGTTGAAGTCCGAAGAAAGGAAGCTTAAGCAAACTAAGACTGCAACGCAACCAGAACGTCACCAAACAAAAGGTTTAATGAGCAGAGCGATAGTTCTGCACGTGCGTATTGAATCTTGGTACATTTTCTAGCCGTTCTCTGCGAAACAACAACATGAAATGACCAAATTCTGCGTATTTTGGACAACGTGAGCCACGACGGCTAATTTTTCGTTTTTCTATTTGGAGTTGAACGCTCTAGTTATCCAGATGGAGATAGTTCTTAAACCGATAGATACACTGAATCAGAAGCATATAGGTGATATGCTTCTGACTGAATGATCTGGATAATTGCGAGATTCTCGAGTAAAATACAAATTCTTTTTCACTAGGAGAGGGTGGTACCCTGAAAACCTTCAGCAACATAGTCTATAACTAAGCTTAACTTGTCTCTTTAAGTTATAATTGTTGTGTTGATTATCCAGCCGCTGGGCCGACGCTGGGCGTCCAATTCTACACAACTGGGATAAATCAAAGGGCCCTATGTGCCCACGACTGTCTTTCTTTACGTTCATGAAATTATCGTTTGTTTATATACTTTCTAGAATTTGAAATTTGTGTGCTACTCTGGCAATCGTTGCTCCCTAGTCTGTATCTTTTGCGTGCATTTGTGTTCTGAACCCGAGTTATCTTCAAACGTTTTCCCGGACATGAGCTTGACTGACAAACTGTTTCAACAACATGTTTTTCGCCATGTTTATAAGCCACAGCATTTTGTCGAAGCAGGGCAGAGATTTACAGGTCTTTAAAGATCCATTACAGACCACTGTGCTTTGTGCGCTTATGTGATTGTTTTGATGACGTACTTAGCAGCATGTGATTATAATTTGAAGACCCCGATCGCCAGGATATTCTGGTTCGATTTAGTCTTCAATCGGCATTTTATTAAGTTTGCCTGTGATGGTCAAATTAAAGTTCAAACTAAAAGTTTATTCAACACTAATTTTTTACAACATTCAAAGAAGGTAAAATCAAACTCATTATGCTTATAAATTGTGATGGCGGATTTTGAAAGACATTAAAACTCCCGTGTAAATGCTACAACGGCAGCCGCCAGCTCAAAGCTGCTGTAAAACACAACAAATGTGTGCCGATCAATAAAAGCGATCGCACCGGTACATATATATGTTTCTCGACGCGAATAAATCTACAGAGAGAAGGAAACAACTTGCTTCTAAAGTTATCCAGATTTACTCACAATCGAATTCCATAAATAAATCGTTCCATGTGTCATCGAGTTCACCACAAAATCAGAGTTCGCGGCAACTTGAGTAATCATCGGCGAAGAAATCAATATACCACTGGGAGCTGCGGTCAAAAAGCCAAGATTCTGCCTTTGGCTCTAAAAATTAGGACGAACGATCTTCCTCTTATCATGATATCAGATTCCTGCCAATGGCAGTGACGATCCCATCAACTACAGAATAGACTACGCATTTCTCCTTAGTGAAGGCATGCGCAGAGACAGACAATCCCCTGTGTTTGAGGGCGTAGGACGTACGCGTCACAATACGCTATTCGATCTCATACATTCACTGTAAGGACTGACCTCAGCTTGATTCAACTGATCGCGAGAAATGCTCCATAAAATACTGAATTTTGCATCTTTTGATCCCAAATGGCGATCTACTGTAAGCCAGATAAATAAAGTTCACCTACGTTTTGTTGTTTGCGTGGTATTTTGTGATTTGATGGGGTTTTGAGTCCGTTAATTCCTTGCCAGCCGTTTCCGCCCCCGACTTTTACGATCAGTTGAATCAAGCCGAGGTTAGTCGTTACATTACAGTGAATGTATGAGATCAAAAAGCGTACCGTGACGCGTACGTCACGCGGCCTCAAACACAGAGGATTGTCTGCCTGTGGTGAAGGTCACAATTCTTAGTGTTTTAGCAGGTGTTCTAGAGACCTAAAGTAAGGCATGGAAACGGATTTATTATCGCTTTCTTAGATAATGGACCTATCGACTCGCCCAAAATAATTGGCGCAATACACAGTGGTCCGTTCTGGGTCTGATAACCATGAAAGAAGAGTGATTATTTTTATCTGACCATATCTAGCAATAGCTTTACCGATTCCAAAAATATATTCAATCAGTCGGAAGACGACCAGATTTTCAGAGCATAGCAATTCGGCAAATTTCACGCCAAAACACTCGAAACTAGAAACTACGGAAATCGCGTTAGGTCTGTCAACCATCTGTCAACACCTTTCGTTTACGACTGACCGACCGACCGACAGCTGCCACCAACTCCCCACACATACCTATTCTCCTGTTTTGCATACGCAAAAACAGTCGTAAAAATGTCATCTTGGTTTAATAGCATTCTCCTTACCTTAAAAAGTTCATGTATTCAGCGATCTCTCTCTCACTGGAAAAACCGAACCATTTACAGACTTACAAAATGTTATTAAAATCTTTGTAAATTTTATAAAATCTCTGTACTTTCCTTGTAAATTCCAATGTCTGTAAACGTGCACACTTACAGACATTTTGTAAATCTCATAGAAAGTCTGTAAATTTTGACTAATTTTGTAGACGTAAATGTCTGTAAAAAGTTTGTATTTTTCTTGTAAATGTTTCTATTATTTTACAGAGATTTTATTACATGTCTGTAAAATCTCTGTAAAAGTTTTACAGAGATTTTTTGAATTCTGTAAAATGTTTGTAAAATGTTTAAATTTTTCCTGTAAATTCTAAAGTCTGTAAATGTGCACACTTACAGAGATTTTGTAAAATCTGTAAAATCTCTGTGAATTTTACGGATTCCCTACAAAATATCTGTAAAATGTCTTTATAATGTTGGTGTTTTCCTTGTAAATTTTGCAAAAAATGTTCAAATTTGAAAAGAATGTATTTAAAATCTCTGAACAATCTCTGTATTTATTTTACAGAGATTTCAAGGAGTACAATAAAATGTATGTGAAATCTCTGTATTCCACAGATCAATTAAAAGGGCTGCAAAATTTCTCTTTTACAGATATTTTACATTTTTATAAAATCTCTTTACAATGTTAGTAAAATTAATAAACATACATTTATGTAAATGGGATGTAGCACACGGCAAATGTGATCTACTATCCTTACATGAAGTGGTACAACATGCATTGCATCTCATTTGTGAGTCAGCTGCGATAAATAATGTACATGTGGTCTGAAAACTGCAATCCACAAAACCTTTATTTTAAAAGTGTACTCTATATGTATCATTACAATATATTAATGATCAATATATTATGTATAGAAAACACTTTCAACTTTGTGGCTCCTATTGGAGTCATACATAACAATGCACACACCTTACAATATTATCGCTTCTATTATCAATTTACATTGTAACTTGTCTATCACTATATTCTATTGGAAATCATTTTCTCAACCTACATAGTAATAGAATTTATTTTTTATTAATGTGTTTAATAAATACTGATCGTTAATTTTCTCTGATTTTGTAAATAAATATCTCATAAATAGCTCAAAACAAACTTATCTGCTGAACATATTTATCATAACGATCACTGTCAAAAGGAAAATTAAGTCCACCATTTGTGAATAGAGAATGTCACAGTATTGTAAGTCGTTTTTTCAGGTTTGTTTCAATGTAGTAATAAAAACCCTGAAATAAACAAGGATGTTATAGGCTGACAAAGATTAAGAGCTGCAAACTTGAAAAACTTTGCCAATTTTTTCGCGTTGAGTTAGTTCTCTGTGACATAGCTCCTTTATAATTCAGTGATGGATACATGGATTGATTTTTTAGGAATGCTGAAAAAACTTGAAATGTTGAGGCCGGCTAATTATTTAAGTTGCAATACAGTTCCATTTTGGCTATCTGCAGCCGAAAACGCTTGTCAAACGTAAGTTTCAATGTTCAAAAACAGATATGGTTTTTTACCCAAGCATCAAATTGTCCTTTGTGATGACTTTTGCTGTGTCGATTCCCTTTAATTTCCCTTGAGAAAAGAGCTCCTTCTTTTGTGCATGTTACCCTACTGGCAGTACATGTAGATATTCCCAGCTGTGTCGCAGTCTTCTTTAGGTTGATGATCGTAACTTCACTTGTTTTCTGTGCTTTTAAATAAAATAATGCGGTGATAATTGCCATTCCATTTGGGATCTGCAATTGAGAGAGTGAAAGCAGTTCCTTAAATAAATTGGCTAACAAGCATGTTTCACAATAAGTAAGCATGCAATGCAAACACAAAAAGACACTAGCTTGCATGTCCACATCCATCCTCGGAGACTGGCCCAGGGGCAGTTAGTCAGGAGGAAATGAAGTTCATGTAAACTTGGAAAAAGCCTGGGTAGCAAAAGTTATCAGGAAGGGCTATTTGAGCCCCTGGGAAATGAGTATCTACAGACGACTTCCAAATGGCTATGTGAATACTGTCTCCTGATTGAGCATTGGCCCAATCCGCAAATAGTAACTTAATAGTCACTTTCGTGCGTTTTTACACAATGGTTGTTGCTATACTTCAAATTATTGCCACCAGAGAGAACAAGAATACATGTATGCTTGGAAATCATTTCGGATGTCAGAAATAAATTTCAAGATCCACAAAAAATTTCCATTTAGACTGATCGGGGTACTGTAAATGACTTGTTTACCTGTGTGATGGATGTGTTGTGGTTCAATTTTATCCTTGGTTCAAATTTTATTTTCCTTTGTTTTAATCTCATTATCATACATTACCATACCCAAAAACAAAGGACAATAAAATTGAACCACAACAGATGCATTGGCAGTCACACGGATGCATGCATTGCACAGGTAAACAAGCCAGAATTTTACGATAGATCTGATTGGTCCAAATGGAAATTTCTTTGCAGAACTTAAAATAACTCTCATTCTGACATCCGAAATGATTTCTCTTCTCTGTCTCTTGACCCTTAATATTATGGCATCACACACAAAAGCTCCTTTACTGAAAGAAAGCATTCATGTTGGGGTTTCTTGTGTTGGCGTGTAGGTGTTATCTTTGCTTCGTGATTATCACTCATTTATTATTGCAACATGTATAATTAACAAAGGCATGCAATTAAAATTATAGAAAATTTCAGGTTTTTAAGCATCTTGCAAAAGAGTGTATTAATTGTGCCTTGAGAGGGAAGCATTAAACAAGAGATAGCATTAAACCTTCATTTCCAACACCTCAAAAATAATTTGTTCATCAATACTCTGCTAGACTTAATAATTTAAACTGTTTTTCCCTTGTCTTGAAAGACAGTTTATGTGTAACAAACATTTCAAACTGATTATTATTTATCATGATTATGTCCCACATTTATTTCTGTATGCTCTGTCAACCTGACTGCATGTGGATGCTCTGATTGATTCCGAATTTTTCTCTTGATTATAAATAACTCAATATTGAATGATCCACCATAGTAAGTTGTGTATTTATTTTATAACACATCAGCTGGCTTCAAATTCATTGAAATAAAAAAAAAATAAATAAATGAAACAAAAATCGTCCAAATTACTTACATTATCTGATCTGTTTTTTCTTTACTGCTACCTTCATGCTCAGTGGACTCCTGATTTGTCTCCTGGCAAAATAAAATGGTGGTTACAGTGCTTCAAGCTCAAGTTTTTCAGAAGTCGCCTTTTGGCGACTTTCTTTTGTAAAATGGTCGCCGCTAGAAAAATTTTGGTCGCCAAAAATCAAAGCGTTTTTAAAGCAGGACACCTTATGTTGCCTTACATGAAGTAATACCGCTGACCATTATGAGCCGAATTAAAATCGTTCGAAGAACGTTCCTAGTTCCTAGTTCCTAGTTCCTGTCCCCTGGCGCCAAGTTGGCGCATAGGGCCTCTAAGGTTTCTGTAATCATTCATTTTTTACGGGGTTAGGTGATTAGCCTCACGCCCAACCCCCAACCTGGAGGACCAGGGGCTGTCCTTTGTCAGTTCTCTACCCCTTGACCAATCCGGCACGGTTGAACCCACCAGGGACTAAGTCCCCACCGGCATAGCTCTTGGGGGTCACTGAGACACGCAAGCTCCACCACCACGACAAGGTTACAAGCCCAGGGTGGAGAAGAACGTTCCAACGTGGTTATTTTCGTTTGCGTTGAAGAGTTTTTTTGTTGAACTGTTTCAATTATCATGCAGAAAAGTAAATAAAAGATTAAAGAAACAGGTAAGGAAGATAAACATGCAAAACAAGTTTAATTCTTGTACAGTACACTAAAACAATGGAAAGGAAATGTGGTTTGCAAACTTTATAGGCAGTTCCATGATCGAAGGCATCAAAACACAATTACGAGTCTGAGCAATGAGGTATCCTTAATTCAAACAGATAAGATAGGCGACTGAAATAGTTGTAATGAAAAGTTTTGTGGTCAAATTTGTTTGGCTTAGTGATTGAACTGCAAAAAAAATGTTGATGCGTAGCCAGCCCTTTGCATTACACTGGTCGCCAAATTGGCGACCTGTATGGAAAATTTAGTCGCCAAATTTTATTTCCACTCCACTCGTTATAACAAACATCTCACATTTGTTACATAGCTACTGTACGTGTTTTTTATACGTTTTGTTAAATTAACTGAGCTCTGAGCTCAATTACCCTGGACCACAGATAGACAGCTGCAGGTGCAATTGGTTTAACTAGAACAGCCAGGGAGTCTGTGCCTTGGATAAAATAAAAACCAATTTGCAATATTTGGATACAAGATATTGCAATCAATGCCATGATTGGTGCCCTGCTAGCTAGAGCAGTTTTCACTTCTGTGTCAAAAAGAAGTTTGTGTTTGCTATGGTCTGGCAAATACAGTACTAGTATATTTAGTGATAGGTTTAAAAATTTCATGTCACTCATTTACTCAAACAGAACTAAAACTGCTCATTGTACACCGTTTTAGATTGTTTCCATTAGTTAGGGTGCCATTTTCCAGGCCATCCCATAGTGTAAATATGTGCAAAACACTTTCACCTGAAACTTTTTTATTACGGTTAATTGTTTACGATGTCCCATTCTCATAACTAAACAAGCTGAATAATTTTTTGATTTGTATTTTTTCAGTGAAAACAATCTAATCCTATGCATAAAAACAGCAAAAAGATTACAGTAACATATACATGTAGTAACACAAATTACTTGACAAGCTTATTTGCACACAGTACATGTAACTGTTAGAAATAACCGTGCACGGTTTACTATCAGAAAGAGGGAAAACTATTACACTGTTTATTTATGGGGATGACTGGGCCAGATAAAAAGTGACCGGGTCATGAAAACTTTGGTTCCTGGAACTACGGGCTATGAGTATTTTAAAAGTAAAATGACCGGGTTCTGAAAAAAATCACATTTACAGGATTTGAAAATTCAGGGCAATATCAAAGCAGGGGATGCACTGTGCATGAAAAGAAAGTGCTCAAAAAAACAGTTAAAGACTGAGAGTATACCTGGCTTGAATTAGTCTGGTCGGGAAACAAAAAAAAACTACTTGTTTCAGAGTTGGAAAAATATCTAAACCAATAAAAAAAAATATCTAACCAATTGCTGGAAAAAGTTTAACCAATCTACACAATGTGTTCATTAAACAGCTTTCATGGTGTTATCATGTCATAATTTTGTGTCAACTTTAGTATTATTTCCATTGACCGGGCTTTGAAAAATTTAAAACGAGTCAGGACGGGCTAAGAAATTCTGGCATGATGCTAAAGTTATTTTGGATTATCTGACCCGGTCATCCCCATAAATAATGAACCGTCCCTTAATAGCTTGTAATTCAGTATTTGTTATTGTAAGGATTACCATGAGTTAAAAACCTTGAACAATAAATACCTAATCATCACCATCATCATTATTACCGGTAATAATTGCTATTATTAAAAGAAACCTGTACATTTCTTCAGTAGCCAGTCAATACGTGATTTACTGCTTTATCATTGTCATGATGATGATTATTACTTTCATTTAATTTCCTAGCTGTAATTTGACTGTACAGACAACTTTAACCTTTGGACCTGAGTACTCCTGCCTTATCCCCTCTATCTCAAACAAAAGGTTCAAGTTCTTGTAAATAAGAATTAGTGAGAACACATACATGTACACCTGTACAGCAGTTTTCAGCTCAGTGTCTTCAAACCAAAACCAAAGCAATCACTCTCGACTGACTACATAATCACAAAGGACACTCAGAATTCAGTCTCCAATCAAAACTCAAAGTTATTACATGTAGTGTCAGGAAATGCATGAAAACTCACAACTGGTTTTGATTTTACTTCTTATTTGCTGAGAGAGTGGCACAAGATTCTTGGGCTAATCAATTGAAAGGCCGCAAAAGAAAACGTCCTCCTGGAATTTTGTCAAAATTGAACATTGTCAAAACAACTCCAAATTTTGCATGTAGCTTTGTTTATGTGTGTTTAACATTGCCCGGTATTTCTTTCGCTGTTGTTTGGTCTCTTTCTCCATAAATTACGCATGCAAAAAAACACGGCTTTCGCTTGCAACGTCTTAATTGGATAAGGCATAAACAAAAGAAGCCTTTCATTTGTTGAAACAATGAAATCAGCGAAGGTTAACCGGTTAACCAGTTACGGCTGTTTTAAACCAAGCTCTAAGCCCTAGCCTAAACTTTAACTCTAACCCTAACTCCAAGGTTTAGGGTTAGCGTTTCAGTTTAGGGTTAAAATTTGGGATTAGGGTTAGCATTTGAGCTATAAACCAAACGCTTAACCCTAGGCCCGCGGTTAGCCTTGAGTGCAGTTTGCTTGCGGTTAGCTTTCACTCCGGTTTGCTTGCGGTTAGCTTTCACTTCGGTTTGCTTGCGGTTAGCTTTCCATCCAGTGTGGTTGCAGTTAGCTGTTTTTTTTTTTTTTTCCTTGTTTGGCTCCACAACACTCGACTACTTTTGTGACACGACACGCGCTCTGTCGATCCGATTTAACGAACGCGAAGTAAACATGCATGGCGGTCGCCGTCGACGTTAAATTTAACGCTGGTTTTCATACTACATCTTAGTTTTGCTTTCAGTAAAGCACTGTTTGCTCTCACTTCTCCAATCCTTGCATCATCGCATCACACACACTACAAAAAATCCCGCGAAATCAAGACAGGACTTCACGCACTTTTTGGTTTTCGGCTGCATTGATTGATCGATCGATCGATGAATATTTAATGAGGTACCGGGAATTTTGTCGACAGGAGAGGTCCTGCCCGCAACACTCCAACAATTTTGATAAGTCTAAAACCAGCTCGCTTATCGGCAACTTTGATGCCGCAGCATCCCCGCCAACACTGCAAAACTCGTGCTGACAAAGTTCCCGACAAGAAACCTGCCTTAGACTTCCCGCCTGGATCAACCTGCCTTTGTCGGACAACTTTCACCTCCAGCGCCTAAAATAGCGCTATTGTGCAAACAAAGCGCAGAACAACCCTCAGTTCTTCGAGAGATGCTATTGACTTGCGAGTATCCAGACTTAATGATGTCCTTCAACCACCAGACGGTTGCACTCAAAGCATTTTATTCTCACAAGCAAATCGCCATCTTTTTTCCTTTTCTCACACGTCAGTTCAACCTCACAATGTGGTATCCAGTCCCTTTCTAACCCCCCCCCCCCCCCCCCCCCCCCCCGCCAAGGCAAATCAAAATGAAAACATGGCTGCGGCATCGCAATTTCTTGTAATGGCGCGTTTGAAGTTCTTCTCGCCTTCCCGTTACACTTACAAAACCCTACGAAGAAAGATGACCACGCATTGTGTTGAAAAACTCATACTACTGGCTGACTGTGAAGAATGAAAGCTGCAAGCACTTTATTTTCATTTCTGCATACGATAATTATCGACAGGAAAGCAAAGACACACGAAATGAGATACAGGTCAGTGTAAAGCACACATAAACAAACCCGCATGTGAAATTTGGAATGTTTTTGACAATGTTCAATTTTGCCAAAATTCGAGGGGGACGTTTTCTTTCGCGGCCCTTCAATTTAAGTCTAAATTATTAAACCAAAGTATAAAATCAGTTACATTCGACACTCAAGTGAAAATCGCTCTATACTGTACTACTTGTACAGGCTTATGTTGTAATGCATACATGTACATGTACAGGTACGTCACCAGTCAAATTTTGCTATTGAATGTGCCTGTAATAAAGGAAGTTGACTTTACAATGAAGGGGATTAGACAAATTAATTAGTGATAAGAAGATTAACTACAAGTCATACCTCATCCCCTTGTTTACTGCTTTTCTTATTTATCAGTTGCTTTTTAGTACTCTGTGAAAAAAATCACATCTATGAATGTCAGTGTACTGAAACACAATTCAAATTATATGAGTTTGTTTTTTAAGTTGAGAAGTTAATTGCAAGTCTTGACACAAATAATACTGTCAACAACAGGAGACGTACTATACAACAGCAGAATGCAACAGGGAGGATCAAAACATGCCAATCACGGCTGTTACATGGTGAATTTGAACAAGCTCAAAGTGAATACATGTAAATGCATGAAATTTGGTAGTCAAATAATGAGAGCACAAGTTTCAAATATTATGAACTATTGACTATCACCTGACCAAGGCTAAAGTTAGTAACCAGATCACCCTTATTTGTACATCTACAGTGTAAGGGTGCCCCATTGGGCAGTCACTGTAAAAATCGGACTGTGCAATTATGCACCTCGTCCCTCATATTTAAAAATATTATATTTTCAGCACAAGTTTTCATAAGACCGACTGTATATGCATGAATGCAGTCCTTTACAGTTATATAGTTATTACTATATAGTTATTGGGACAAGTTTTACTTCCATAACAGGTATGGTATTTTCTGGTGTAAAATCTAGAATGGTTTATACGTGTAGCTATCAATATCCAACAAGCAAAATATGGACAAACGACATGAGGCTTCATGTAAATTAAACTACGAAAGACTTCAGCTTACCTGTACATGCAGAAAGTTTTCAACAATAGCAGATACGTTGTCCAAAATCCTTAGAGATGATATATTATACTTGAAAGAAAACTTTCTATCGCCTGGTGACTGAGAATGTAGACCGATCCTTGTAGCACAAAGCAGTTACACTGCTTTCAGAACAACACAGGCAACCTCGATGGATGATTTACCGCTCGATCGGGTTTCCCTTGTCGGTATTTCATCAAATTACACTTCTTACCGTTCCGAAAAACATAATTTGGGGACATTCTGCCTCAAAAGCCAACAGAAGGAAGTAACAATTCGCGAATTCAGATTTAAACGTTACAAAATCACCAACAAATCTTCACTCCTTTCGAAAATGGCGGTAAATGGGTGGAGCAGAGGATCTCGGGAAGCAGTTCCGTAAGGTATTTCATGTATGGGTCGTATGGGTACACGTTTGATACTCTATGAAGCAACACCGCTGACAGCGGTCCCCAACAGTGCGTAAAGATTCGATAAAGGTTCGTAAAGAGAATTTACGACACGTGAAGAGGTCAAGAAGAAGCGCGTCAAAACAACTCTGTAAGATCTTACATACCCACGAGACATCTATATTTGACTTCTTTGGACGTCGTTGTTGAAATAGAAGGTGGAGAATTATATATCTACGTTGTTTACGCATATGTAATATCCTGTACAGCATGGTACAGAGTCCTTACGCGTTCTCTGCCAGTTCACGCGTCTTTACGGAACAAGTAACATTGTTGTAAAGAGGGCCTTCTATAACTGTTCTTTACGCAAGAGTTAAAGAGGTGTAAATTCGCGATGTTGCATATAATTACTAGCAAACTTTGTCAAAACATTCGAGAACTTATAAGGTGTCCTTACACTCAGGGTGCTTACCATTTAGCCAAAAAATCCGGAAATTTCGGTTGAAAGTCAAATGGAACAGTAATTTTCCGGAAAATCCGTTCCGTTCGGAAATTGTGGACTACCTCCAGAGGTAGTCCTCTTTTTCCGTTCGGAACGGAACGTCGGAAATTTCCTTACCATTTGCACGATTTCCCAGTTCCAGTCTCTCATCAACGGAAAACAATAACAGGAAACCGAACTTCAAATGGTAAGCGCCATCTCGTTCGGTTGGTTTGCTGATTTTGGAAAATCCCTTAGCATTAATCAGTGTTCATTCCAACCGGTTTCTTCTGTCAAATGGTAAGCACCCTCGGTGTACGGTAATCTACACACAACAGTATACAATAGTATAAGGAAATAGAGGTATACTGCTCATTATACAGACCGTATATCCGAACTTCAGTACACACCAGTATACCTTTTCGTACTCATTACGCATACGGATTCATTATACCTCCGTATACATGTCATTTCATGCAGTGATACATACATTTTACAGAGCCCTACTTGTGCACTTTTACAGACATTTTGCAGAGCCCTTCTTGTGCACTTTTCCAGACATTTTACAGAGCCCTGCTTCTGCACTTTTAAAGACATTTTACGGAGCCCTGCTTGTGCACTTTTGCAGACATTATACAGAGCCCTGCTTGTGCACTTTTACAGACATTTTACAGAGCCCTGCTTATGCACTTTTACAGACATTTTACAGAGCCCTGCTTGTGCACTTTTACAAACATTTTACAGAGCCCTGCTTGTGCACTTTTACAGACATTTTACAGAGCCCTTCTTGTGCACTTTTACAGACATTTTACAGAGCCCTGCTTATGCACTTTTACAGACATTATACAGAGCCCTGCTTGTGCACTTTTACAGACATTTTACAGAGCCCTGCTTGTGCACTTTTACAGACATTTTACAGAGCCCTGCTTATGCACTTTTACAGACATTTTACAGAGCCCTGCTTATGCACTTTTACAGACATTATACAGAGCCCTGCTTGTGCACTTTTACAGACATTTTACAGAGCCCTGCTTATGCACTTTTACAGACATTTTACAGAGCCCTGCTTATGTACTTTTACAAACATTGAATTTACAGAGATTTTACAAACTCAACAAATTCTCTGTGAATCGTAAGATTACAGACTTTTTCGAGACATTTTGTTAAGTCTGTAAATTTAAGTCAATATTTTATATTCTAAGACCTCAAAACTTACAAACATTTTATTAGGTTTTTACCTTACAAAAGTACACAAAAAGTCTGTAAAAGTATAATTTACAAAGATTTTGTTTTGAGGAAGGGAAAGACCCAAGCTTCTCTTTTTCATATAATGTCTGTAAAATTTGAATTTACAAACATTTAGGAAAGTCTGTAAAGGGTTCGGTTTTTCCAGTGTCTATTCTAGTTGCACTCATGATAGGGTTAAGTGCCGGCTTCAGACGGGATGTTGGCCGTCGATAAGCTCTACACAAACGGAAAATAAAGCTTCTCCTAATTAAAACGACAAATTATACGGCATATACTTGTTGCTCTCCACAAGGCTGAGTAGCAATCACTGTCGAATTCGAATGATTATAGATGGGATGGTGAAGGATAAAAACCAACTGGAAAATATTGCAGACATAAAAGATAAAATGGCGGTGTTAATTTCGGATGATCTGCGACCAGAGACCTGGGTCGTGGAAGCAGGCTACCCAATCGTGAGTGGATTATTTTGAGCACTGTGAGATAATTGCGATAACAGTTCAGGATCAATAATTTATGTTAAATTTTATCTCAAACGGTCCAAATGAAAGTCGGTGTTTTCTATTGATAGAAGTATGAAAGTTAGTGGTGACACGCTGCAAAGAACGTAGAGGAATTCTTACTTAGTTCTGCTGAAAGACGTTGCAGCTCTTTAAAATTATAATGGCAAGTACATTTAATTTAATTTTACTTTAAGGCTATTTTTTGTTGTCATTTCTGGCGAACGCTGCGAGGTTCCAAGATTTTAATCTCTGTCTTAAATGCATTAACTCTCTTCAAGTTATTTCTTGGTCTCTGAATGGAACGTAGGTGCACGTAATGCATCAGTCAATTCCAGAAGTGCCCATCCCCCCCCCGGGCTAACCCCCGGGCATTAGCATTTCTTTGATAAATTCCACGGGGTGGGGATGAGGGAACCGGGCAAATGCCCCGCTCCCGGGTTGATTGTTTTCAATCTCTCGATAGGTGATATAAGAATATAATACAAGTTGTTGCTTCTTGACAATGAAGAAATATCTAAAATTCAGAAAATATACCTTTAAAAACATCCATGAACATCCACGAGCTTCTCTAGTCCTTCATGGACTAGCTAATCTGCAACGTAGTCCATGTCTTGGCCTACAAACGCCTCCATCATGAATACGCGACTCACTCCACGGTTTCGAAACCATGTGTCAAATGCCCGGGGGTCAACCCGAGGTGGGCAAATGCCCCACCCCCGGGACGGGCAACATTAGGAAATGCCCCGGGGTTGCCCGGGGGGGGGGGATGGGCACTGCTGGAATTGACTGATGCATAAGCCATTCAAATGTTTTTGTAAAACAACTGATTGTCGTGAACAGTGATTGCGAGACGACTGTGTTATTGGTTAGAAGAAAAACTGTCACTCTCGCATGAAACTGTTGTGGGTTAAGTAACGTTGGAAATTAAACCTGAACTTGTTGAAAAACATTACCGTGGAAAATCGCCATGGTGTTGTAGATTGCTGATACAACAGCACGGAATCGATATATCATGATCTTATTATAAATACATTTTAGGTGTGTAGCTGATCGCTGTATTTTTTACGAATACTGTTTTGCAGTCATTTTGTATTTAAAGAGCCCGTAGGGTGACTCAAAATGTCAAAGCATTGAAAATGACTGACTACAGCGATAAGTACTACACACAATTTATTTCTGCAGATAATGCCTTTAAAACTTTTTCTGGCGCTTTCGCGCGGTCAGAAGAAATGAGAGGACCACACACCAGACTTCTAGGAACTTGAAACATCATGACACATTTGTTCTCCCACGAAATCTGCTGATTAGAGTTGGATAATAAAATGCGTTTTCACATCTGTTTTAACCAATAGCATTAGCTCTTCTTTGAAATGAGAAACGATTATAAAAGAACCACGATAAATATCATTTCAATTTTTCAACATACAAAAGACGACAGCTAGGCTGTGCTGTAGTCATCAAAATAAATTGTGGCATTTTATTCAATAACTGATCTGTCTTTTGTAAGGTACGCCATAAACAACTTTGTCAGAATACGTGGACTAAGGGCCAAGAATACAGACTAAGGATGTAAAACACTGCAAAACATTGTTGACAATAAGGCGCGTTTTATGTTTGCAAAACAAACCCCTACTGTTAACAGTAGCTGATTGGAAATCTCCTGCCAAACTGTGCAATTAAGACATTCTGCAGTTTGTGTACTTTGAAGCATAATTATCACGAGAATCAATCATTCAATTTCCCTGCAGGTGTCCAACAATGAAGTCTTTCTTTTCGTTAAATTAGGGGAACAAAAGTGTGTCATATTGATTCAGGCCTCTGAAGTTGGTAAAATATTTTTATTCAAAATAATCTTTAGTTTGGTTGCATGTGCCGGTATTATTGCTTGAAAAAGTAAGGACAGCGTTATGATTTGTAAAATTCTTGCTGATCCAAACTACCGTTTTCATTAGTTTCTTTGGCGTGCTCAGTAATAAAGACAACATTTTTCAGAATTGTATTTTAATTTTTTCTTCCATTTTTATGCGGAAAATGAAATTAGTCTCGCTTTTTCAAATACCTTCCACTGAACGGTTTACGCCATTAATAAAATATGATTTTATCATGACTTTTGACATCATGATGCTTTCTCTTTTGCAGATGGAAAACAGCAAATTCCCTCCGTGCTTAGTGATTTCTTCAATATTGGCAACATGTATTTACATCTCAACTGCCGCTCAAAACTTCAGACGAGATGGTGGAGTAAATTACACCCATTTTGTGAAAAATCCCTCAAACCGGCTAAATGTCGCTGTTTTGGCGAGTTTAATGGTCTACAGGCCTGTAGATTGTACTTAACAATAAAGATTGTTATGCAATCAATTTTGCTACAACAACACTTGACGGAAGGCATTTGTGTGAGCTGTTCAGCACTGACAAGTTTCACAACTCGGGTGATTTAGTTCTCCATGAAAGCTATGACCATTATAACATTAAGGTAAGTGTCAAGCTATTTCATTTCTGCAAGAGACAATCGGGTTGTCTTATTTTGGATGACTTTGTTATTCCCTCCCCCTGACAGAAATTTAATGGAAAAGATTGCGTAGTCACCCACCGATAAGTCAGTCAATGGTTTTAAATGTTATGCCATTGCTAATAAAAATTCAAACGGCAATTGTAGTAAACGAACTCACAACTGATGATGATCGTTGAATGTGTCAAACTGAAAGTGGTTGTCAATTTTTTTAAAATAATTAATTGAGAATATTTGAAAGGTTTTTCTGGCCTTCTCTTTGTTATGGAAAAGGGTTTTAAAGATATATGGCGAAAAATCGCCATTAAAGCTAATTTAAAATAATCGAAAAATATATAAATACAAAAACTGTAAAACTTTGGACTAGTTCTTCATGAAAACCAAAAATCTCACTAAAACAGAAAACTATAGTCTTAAAAAACAAATTTCGGTAAAACGTCAGATTAAGTGACCAAACAAGTGGCTGAAATAATGTTAAGAAAAGTTCGCAGCCATGGGTCATTATTGCTTGAAGCCTGAAACCTTTTTAGGAAGATAGATTTGAAATCAATTCTGTAAAAGTTTCAATTTTGTACATAGACGCCTTGTATGAACAACCCTTGTCAACATGGAGCTGCATTCTGTCGACCAATTTACAACCGAGACGATTACGAGTGCGTTTGCAAACCAGGTTTTACTGGAAAGTACTGTGGAGAGGGTCAGTATAGTTTTGTCAGCTTTTGTATACATAATTCACAGCTTGCGTGATCAAGAGAGATAAATAGCCCGGACAAATACGAATTCAGTTATATAAAATAAGGTGTATTTGCCTAATCTGCCCTAGGCAAAAACAAAACCTAAAAAAAGCAACAATTTTGGCTGAGATATTAAAATTACATAATATAACTCGCCTTGTTTAGTTTCTGGTGCTATTACTATTTTTGTTAACTGTCTTTATTTACATTTTAACGTCAAAATGTCACTATTAATATCGGTATAACTATAAAGAATTGTCAAATCAAAAGAACCCAGAAAATGTGTTAACAAATACTCAAGAAAGAAAACGAATCTACATCTGTATACGGCATGCCACCTTCCCTTAGTTTGGACGGCTGACACTTCAGACCTTCCCTCTAAACTTGTCCGTTTGTTTCGCAATACTTCATAATTGGGCAGTGTAAGGAAACAACTTTTTAAAATTACATCTTATTTTCACGCAGATATCAACGAATGCTCCAGCAGTCCCTGTTTGAATGGAGGAACATGTACTGACCAGGTTAATGGATATGTTTGTAATTGTGTGGCAGGATACACAGGACCCAATTGTGAAACAGGTAGTACTTGTTTGTATGTGATGGAACTAGTTATAAATTGACAAATTACTCTTCGAATAATATGCCTTGTATGGAGTTCATTTTGTTTGAAAGATATTTCAGGCGAGACTATTATGGGAAAGAAGTTTGCGTTGTAAAACGTTGTAGGGTTGTTTTTTTAAGGGGTTTTGCGTCGGAAAATTTTCAGGTGCAAAACAGATCAGAGTACGTACTTGCATATGGTAAATGGTTATCAGAACACCGTGGTCCTAAAACCTTAACGATATGAAAAAAAGAAAACAGGTTTAACTGCCAACAATAAAAGTTCAACGTCAAAAGTTCCTGACGCACTGTGCTCGGACAGCAAAAAATACAAAAATAAACCCTTCATCACCTGGTCTATTTAATTTTGCACCAAAGCTATTTCGTATTTATTTTTGTCACAATTGAAATGTCATATTTTATTATTGAACATTAATAAACGCTTGAATAATTTTATTAAAAAGATAAGCAAAATTTGTGGCACATTTTTTTTATAAAAATTGCTCGTAAGCAATTGAAAACAGTTACTTGCTACAACATGCCTTAAAATTTACCTGTGTTGAATGTGCTTGTGCTCATTACATCTTAACGCAGATATTAACGAATGTTACAGTAATCCCTGTTTAAACGGAGGAGCATGCACTGACAAGGTTAACGGATATGTTTGTAGCTGCCTGGCTGGTTATGCGGGAGATAACTGCCAAACTAGTAAGTACCGTGGGAGTCAGATGACATCGAAATGTGGTTGATTCAGAATGGGGGCTTTACCAAAAAATAATGGCTTTCAACTGGTCAACTGTCTACATGCTTAACCCTGTTATAATATTAGCTGAAAATTTGTATGTAAAAGAATCGGTGGACGGCAAGCTTTAATTTGTCTCCAGCATGCCGACTCTGTTTTACAACTTTTCAACTGACCACATTAAATCTTAACGCAGATATCAACGAATGTTCCAGTAATCCCTGTTTAAACGGAGGAGCATGCACTGACAAGGTTAACGGATATGTTTGTAGCTGCCTGGCTGGTTATGCGGGAGATAACTGCCAAACTAGTAAGTATCGTGGGAGTCAGATGGCATCGAAATGTAATTGAGTCAGAATGAGGATTTTTCAAAAAAATGCTTTCCATATGCTTACAGTAACCCTGTTATAATATTAACTGAACAGGACATCTGTTATAATATAAATATTAGCTGAACATTTGGTGTATGAAAAAGAATTGCTGAAAAGGCAAGCTTTGTCTCCGGCATGCAAACTCTGTTTTACAATTCAAACTGACCATAAAATCTTGCACTTAAACAACAAGGGTCTTAAAATTAGCAATCAAACTCTTTCAATTCCTGGCGTTTCTGGTGCAAAGGGCCTATTGGGCAAAATTTTTAGAAACTTTCAGAGTGCAATCAACTTTAAATAAAATTCAAAGGGTAAACTGAAAAAGGTTTACTGTTGGGCACACTTTATCCGGTGAAACTGATGTATTTCTCGCTGGTGTTTTAAGAACTATATGCACTTGCGAAATTGAAATTTATTCAGCCTTTGTAAAACAGTTCACCTCATTTAAGCTGAACGATTTTCTTCATCCCATTTGAAGCAAAGTTGGCGTTTTCGATTTTCAATGTGTTTATGTATTGTAAACGAAAGTTAACGTATTAAGAGGCTGTCCGCGTAACAGCGGACAAGGCAAATTTTCGACCTTCACCGATTTCTCTAATATTTTCAGTGAAAGTCGACCATTATATCCCATGAACAAATATCACATTTATTTGGATCAAATCTTTTATTTTTATTTTTTGCGAGGCGGTTTTTACTGCAACCTCAAAACCACCCAATTTGCATTTGAAGACTCCATAATTTAGCATTAAATGTCGGTCGCTGCCAAAGCGTATTTCCTTAACCAAACAAGCTGAATATTTTATATATCAAGGTTTTATGTTTCTTCTATACTTTAACGGTTAAACAATTGTATTCTATAAAATTTTGACGGAGTTATGAATTTTCAAAAACACTTCCTAACGGACTCAGGAATGCGTGACACGTAACATACCTGTAGTTGAAAGCGATTTTCTCGAATGTGGGACCTGATCAGAAGTCAAGTCTATTGTATCTCGAAAGTACTAATACCAGTCTAGAAACCTATCGAATAAAATTTGTGGGCACTCTGCACTTCGCGCCGTACAGAGCAGCAAGATTTTCCCAAATTTTGACCATTTTGATTAAAACCAAAGATAACGACGGTCCGATTTCTTTACAGGGAACGCCTATAGATACGATCATTACCACTAAACACCACACTGTGGCATACAAATAAATAATATTTGTCCATTTAGCCGTCGTTTGAGGAAAAAAATCTACCGCTGTTGCAGGATTTTCAAAAGAAACAGCGATAAATATCAATATGCAAATTATCTCCGAAAGCGACATTTTGCTATATTTATCTCTGTAATTCCCAAAAACTTTTTTCCTTAAAAATTATTTTACAACGCAAAGAAATGTTCCTTACCTGAGAAAAGATGCCTTTCAGACTATGTAAAAGCGTTTCAGTTTCGCTGCGGCCGGTAACACAGTGTTTGTTTTGTTTGGAAGGTTGTTGGTTTCACTCTAATTCAATTAAAAGCAGGCAAGTTGTCTACATTTTCAAAGCTCTCTCAGCTCATCCTTACAACGCCTGAGGTACCTGACTAATTGTCAATAAAAAGTTCATTGACAATTTCCCCTAATAAATGAATATTCCAAGATTTCCTCATTAAGATCAACGATTAAGATTAACGAAGTTTCGTTTTGATATTATTCTTCGGCTTAGTTTTAAGATTTTTTTTTTTTTGTTTCGTTTCCTCAGAAACGAAACGGTATTGTTTTGGATTCGATGTGAACTATTTACACAGTGAGGGCTACTCTTCAATCAGAAGAACGCTCGTAACCTCAATGTCAACACGGTGTACCGAAGGCAAACAATCTCGTAAATACCTGTTCTTCAAATATCAGAAAGATAATCGTAAACAAGACCAAAAATTATTGAGATTCATTACAAATAGAAATATGTGACGACTGCAATGCTTTTAAGTTCGATTAAAGCGATGTCTTGGCGAAAAATGCAAAGTAAGATCTTTCCGTATTTAATTGTTAAGTAAACATTCTAGCTATATTCTGAGAAAGAAGAAAATTTCCACCAATGAGAGCGCTCGCAAGCGCAAACAAGGATACGATGCCTGTTTACTGGCAGAAAGCCATGAAAAAGGGCAAGAGAAGGGCAAATTAGGAAGTTTCTTTTCATTCTTATCCTTCCGCGATCTGGAAACGAAACACTATTTATTTTTGAAATAGCTCCTTGTTCGACATTTATAGGGGGAAATTAATTTGCCACCCTCCGCTCCCCTCGCCTCCCACCCCGCTCTCATGAATTCCAATGATCCGCCATGTAACTGAGTACATACAAAACAAGGGTGGACTAGATAGATTTTATCACCACATTTTAATAAACTTTTTATTGACAAAAAAATAGTCAGGTACCTCAGACATTTTAAGGATGAGCTGAGAGAGCTTTGAAAATGTAGACAACGTGCCCACTTTAATTGAATTAGAGTGAAACCAACAACCTTCCAAACAAAACAAACACTGTGTTACCGGCCGCAGCGTGGGAAGTGAAAATAATCACTCACAGAAAAAACTGAAACGCTTTTACATGGTCTGAAAGGCATCCTTTCTCAGGTAAGAAACATTTCTTTACCTTGTAAAATAATTTTTAAGGAAAAAAAGTTTCCGGGAATTACAGAGGGAAATATAGCAAAATGTCGTTTTCGGAGATAATTTGCATATTGATATTTATCGCTGTTTCTTTTGAAAATCCTGCAACAACGGTAGATTTTTTCCTCAAACGACGGCTAAATCGACAAATATTATTTATTTGCATGCCACAGTGTGGTGTTTAGTGGTAATGATCGTATCTATAGGCGTTCCCTGTAAAGAAATCGGACCGTCGTTATCTTTGGTTTTAATCAAAATAGCAAAAATTTGGGAGAATCTTGCTGCTCTGTACGGCGCGAAGTGCAGAGTGCCCACAAATTTTATTCGATAGGTTTCTAGACTGGTATTAGTACTTTCGAGATACAATAGACTTGACTTCTGATCAGGTCCCACATTCGAGAAAATCGCTTTCAACTACAGGTATGTTACGTGTCACGCATTCCTGAGTCCGTTAGGAATTGTTTTTGAAAATTCATAACTCCGTCAAAATTTTATAGAATACAATTGTTTAACCGTTAAAGTATAGAAGAAACATAAAACCTTGATATATAAAATATTCAGCTTGCTTGGTTAAGGAAATACGCTTTGGCAGCGACCGACATTTAATGCTAAATTATGGAGTCTTCAAATGCAAATTGGGTGGTTTTGAGGTTGTAGTAAAAACCGCCTCGCAAAAAATAAAAATAAAAGATTTCATCCAGATAAATGTGATATTTGTTCATGGGATATAATGGTCGACTTTCACTGAAATTATTAGAGAAATCGGTGAAGGTCGAAAATTTGCCTTGTCCGCTGTTACGCGGACAGCCTCTTAATCTCTACCTTAATCAAAATGTCAGAAAACAAGTTTAGCCGGCAACGTTTAGACTGAAATTGGTGCTGTTAATCAATGCAAACACATTTTTACGCAGATATCAACGAATGTTCCAGCAATCCCTGTTTGAATGGAGGGGCGTGTGCTGACCAGGTTAACGGATATCTTTGTAATTGTCAGGCTGGATACACAGGCGTTCATTGTCAAACAGGTTCGTACAACAAGCAATTTATGGTTCAGCAGTTCTGTATGCTCGTTAAAACACAGTACAGGTAAAGGGGTCAATTGATGGTAAACAATAACATCATTTACCCCGGAATATGGGAAATACGTCTGCACCCCCCGACGCGCCGCAAAGGTCCGCTTTATCTGAGAGGGAGGCCAGAGGCCAAATCAGGAAGTGACTGCTGATAAAGTCATTCAAACACAGGTTTATTGTCGTCTTCATGTGATTCCGTGATTCCTTTTCGTGTTATCTTGTATTGAAATAACGTGACCTTCATAAAATGCCTTATGCTAATTGGCCATGTTCTAAACAAGCAGGGGACTGGGTACGAACATATCTTTTCTTGGTAAGAACATTCAATATCGATTGAATTGAAAATGGCGCACATAATCTGAAAGAGCATCCAAAAGTTAGTAAATTTACCAAATATGATGGTTATTGGTTTAAACGCAAAGGCATGGTACACTTTTAAAATAAGATAGCTTAGTATGGATTGGAGGACACCTTCACCGCGGTAAAACGTAAAAAACAAGAAAACTACTTCAAAGATAAGGTTTTCATTTTCACTGTTCAAAGTTTGATACTTAACAAGTATTCTCCTGGTTTACTAGATTTTTTGGAACTTTACTAAAAAAGTTCTAAGCGTTTGAAAACGGCGAAATGCCGACTGTCGGCGCCATTGTCAAAGCAATTTTGATCGGGTACAGAGCATTTTAAAAGTAAAGAATCTCGTTTGAGAGAACTGAAAATATATTTACCCTCGGCAGCTATTTCACATATCCTTACTGATGCTTCCACGTTAACGTGAATGATTTTTCTCGAAATAAGAAAACAAAAACATCCTCAGACGTTTGACCGCGGTGAAGGAGGACACCTGTCCCTCCAATCCATACTAAGTGTACCATGCCTTTGGGTTTAAACCAATTTGGTGAATTTGGTGAATTTACTAATTTTTGGATGCTCTTTCAGATGACGTGTCCCATTTTTCAATTCAATCGATATTGAATGTTTGTACCGAAGAGAAAATATGTTCGTACCCAGTCCCCTGCTCGTTTAGAACATGGCTAATTTGTGACGAACCCTTATTAGCGGCCAACCTCTCTATCCATATAAGCCGCCAGTTGCCATTCCCAAGGGTGGCGGCTAAATAGTGGTTCTACTGCAGTTTAAAGTAATTTAGAGTATTTGCAATTTTACAAAAGCATCTAATTTTGACATGTCATATCTATTCTAGTAAAGTTCAGGGGCTGGACTGTATCCTTTCTCGTTGATTGGAAAATCTTTTTTTGGTGTTCAAGCCCCACCTTCTGATTTCCGCATGATTTCTTTATTACAGAAATTTGTAATGTAGCGCCTCATAATCGCGTAGACTGTGGATATGGAGGAATCGGTCAACAAAGATGCTTAGACAAAGGATGTTGCTTTGACTCAAGTATTTCAGGCGTTATTTGGTGTTTTTATGGAAACTCTTAAGGTTTACCAGGTTTGGTTCTCTTTCTCAACACTGTGGAATAAACGAGTGTTTTATTACGAGCCGATTTTAGAACAAAAGGAAAGCTTAGTTAGTGCTTTTTTACTATCCATTTTATAATATACCAGCACTTATTGAATTTATAATGCGAGCAAACAGACTAATTTGAAACGATGAAACGATGACACGCGAAAGGACGCGCGATTACAGTGTTTTATCTTACTGTTTCTCTTGAGGCATTGTAAGAGTAAATGATCTTTGTACAGCGTAGATGTCTAAGAATGTTTTTAAACTAAAAGTGGTTTAGGGTGCACTTTTGTGATTAAAGCTTGTTTACAAATGGTGCTTTACTTGTACCTCGTGTATGTAATAAAAATATCACTTTGGATCGTTTCTGCACTTTTTTTCAAGAACGCAATTAAACTTTTATTTTCTTTCTCACAAAAGGTAACCGAAAGTTAACAATCGCCCATGCACGAGATATCCCAAAGGGCACTTGTAAATAGCCACAACACACTTTGTAAATAGCCAGCCGGTCAGCCTCCTACCAGTTGGGATTTTTAACAAATTTCTGTTCTATTTGTAATATTTGTTTGCTTATTTACAGTGTCCACAATAAGTACGAAAAAAATAATAACAAAATAACAAATAAAATAAAAAATAAATAAAATAAAATAAAATAAAATACGAAGAAAAAAAACCAATTAGTACGACAGTGCTAAATACTCTGACACTTATTAAAATAAAGTGAAAAAAATCAAGGGTAACTTTTCCCGTTGGCTATTAAGTCTCATGGAAGAATATTAAACGTGCATGGCTCAGAAGTTCTAATGACAAATACAATTTTTGACACACCACAAAGAAAACGTATAAAACCAAACATTCTGTTCAAGTTCAAAATAGAAAGGAACTGCAATGTTCACCGATCTTCTACACGCAAACCGTGCGCCTGGACCATTTTATTTGGGGAGGACTGAGTGGTTGGCAATTACCAAGGAGAAATTCCTGCACAGCAAAAGTAAGGAAAAAAATGCATGCACAGCCGAAGGTGAAGCTGCATAAAGAAAAGCGGAAAAAATTATTTCGCAAGACGGAAAAACTTCGAGCTCAGAAAAATTGCTCAAACACCCCCTCAACAATGGTCCATTCCTAACGATCATCAGCTGACCACGCACTGCACGCTGCATGTGCAATGTCTTCTCAAAGATCTTCTCATTCGAAGGCTTATCTGTGAAAACTGACCGGCCCTACAATTCATCAAGGGTTTTACCAGTTACCTGGGGGAATTATCATAATTTGAGCGAAATTACCATAATTTTCCGTGTTTCTCAAAGCAATTTAAGCGATGTTTGGTCAATATAAACCTACCATGGCTGCCATGTATTATACAAAAGCGAGGAAGGAGCATTAACGAGGTTCCAGCATTCGACTCGCTTCGGGAATTAGTCGAATTTTACAGCAAAAGCTCCTCCCGCTTCCCTTCTTCTCCGTCGTCCTCACGGTCCGATGACGTATCAAAATCTCAGTGAAATAAAAGGGCACATACCTTGTTTCTTTAAGGAATCAGCAGCTCCGCAAAATCACGTACCGCTTTAAAATTAATTGCTGCCACGAATGCGTGAAAAACATTTTAGTCCCACATCAGCGCGGTCAGCACTTGGTACCGGGGTCAGAAATACACCCAGAGGGGATGGACACGCCATTTTTGTACCGGGCTGATTTGACAAAACCTACCACCCTGTGGGGACAAATTTAAACTTTCCTTGCCTCTGATCTGCACGTGAATTATTTAATTCGCGGACGAATTGCAAATTCAATTTGCCACCAGTGCTTATGCACAGCCCTGTGACGTTTGCAGATGGACTCGGTTCAAGGCTTTTCGTTCACACGCCGCCTGCCATTTATACCGGGCTGTCCGGTCCCAGTTTTGAAACCAGTCCGTTTGCAAGGAGAAGGGGTGTGTATGGGGCGGGGGGCGGGGGAGGTTGGGCTTACACGACTTTCGCTATGTTCAAACGGGGCTTGTCCTAAATGGATTCCGTCTGCGTATATTGATCCAGCAAAGTACCAGTCCCGCGCCGGTCCCGTGTGAACAGGCACTCGTTAAAAAAGTGGTTTCGAGTAAACACTGATTCGATCCAGTCCGTACGGGGCATAGCCTTGGTGGGCAAATTTGTTACACTCCAGCAACTGAAGAAAAAGGTCTGGTTTTCAAATTAATTGCCCAATTTTGGTATTTTATAATTCAGCCCAAAACAATAGACGTGGCTCTGGGGAATAAACCCCACAAACTCTATAGTTTATTCCCTGGAGCCTCGTACTGAGGTCTATTGTTTTAGGCTGAATTTTATTAATATATCGAAATTGGGCTATTCAACTTCCTTTCGGACCATGCCACGTGTTCAGCAATACAAAACAACCTGTAAGGAAAATTTATTTCATATTCAGACTGGGACTGAAAGGGTTAAAGAACAGATTGCAAACTGCGATTAATAATTTACGAGACAACTTCAGCGTGTCAATGATCGCGAAGAAAACGTTACAATACAAGTCATGCCAACCCTAGCTCCCCTCCCTAAAACTGTACAATTCCCCTGTAGCTGGAGCAAGTTGACTCCAACAAACTTATTTACATCCCTCAACAGGGCCCATGTAAGTTAAAAACGATATCTACAATTCAAAAGAACGTACATGGTACTACCCTGAAATTCGTTAATTCTTGACGTGAAAATACACAATGAATACATACACAACGAATTTACATTGGTTGCATTATTACAGCGACCTTTCTTGAAGCAGACACGCCCAGTTCCAGCTATCACCTGCCCACTCGTTTTCGCCCCCAGGGCCACCTGTCCCTCTTAGACGGCGGGGCCTTTGCACGAGTAACATGTGGCTCTGGAAACGCATGATTTGATTGGCTGGATTATAACACAGGAAGTTTGAAACCAGCCGATCTATTCAACTGTTTTAAAACCCTTTTGCTATACGAGAGATGAAACGGTTGAGTTGATTGGTTAGATTCAAACGTGTGTGGGAGGTATTCGTTTTGAAGTGTCAGCTTTAAAGAGATGTCTGCTTTCGAGGAGTACCAATATGCAGGCCTACACTGTAAAACTTGAAATCCCTTTTCTCGATCAAAGACTTCAAGCTTTCAGTGTGATAACAAGCCAGGCCAGGTTAAATCTTTCAGTGGTACAAAACAATGATAAAATGATGTCCTATGAAAAACTTAGTCCCAGTACAAGACAAACTTTAGCAGTGCAAACTGCCTTAAATTTGGTAAAACGAAATGCAGCGCTTACTATCACCCTTTTTCGAATTTTTTAATTTGAAATCACTTTTCTCGATCAAAGACTTCAAGCTTTCAGTGTAACTTCAAAAGTGCCGAGGGAGGCGCTGTGGCGTCAGTTTTTTATTGATAATATCTTTATAAAGCCAAAGCTTAACTTAGTAACTGACTGTCGTACGCTTAACATCGTACACATTCCGTCCACGCTGTGAGCTGCGATTGGCAATTAGTACATTATTTACACTGAAGACGGTGCTTTGGAGCAGGGGCGACTTTGATACTCAAAGCCCCCCTCCACCCTCCCCCCCTCTTCCAATTCTGAGTCCCAATGGGATTTTGAGCTCTGTTATTTAAATGTGACTTTCAAAGTGTAAGGGAGGCGCGGTGGTCTTATGGTTAATTGGCGCGTTGGACTCCGGATCGAGCGGTCCGGCTTCGAGCCCTGGCCAGGGTCATTGCATTGTGTTCTTTGGCAAGACACTTAACTTTCATCGTGCCTCTCATCACCCAGGGCCCGGTTGTTCAAAACCCCGATTAAACTAAGCTCCGATTAAGATTAAGCCTAATCGTCGATTAAAATCACTAACACCGGGTTAGCTAATCGAGGGCTAAAAAACCGTTGTTCATAAGGAGATTAGTCCGCCGATTAACTAATCCGCGATTAAGCGTAAAATAAATTATATTAATTAATTGTAATTTATTTTGCGCCAGTTTACGTCATAAAATTGCGGGAAATCTTGGTTTGTGTTTGCATAATGGCCTGGGTGCATGTGGTTTGTGGGAATGGCATTGATTTGTTTCTATGATAAAGGTTAGATCTTTAGAAGTGTATCTCGATACGTATACCGTAATTCCGGGGATTGTTAGCTAATGGTTAGAGTAAAGTTAATGTTCTAATTTGTTTTTACTGCACGGATTTAACCTTTAAAATTGTTAAGAAAATCTTAATTAAAGACCGATTCTATTTATGGAATAATGTTTCTCAATCCTAATTTCAGTTTAGGAATTTTTACGTTCTCATTGTCAAAGATAAGAGTTCTGCAAGTGTTTTGGAATCCTTATTAATTAATGTTGTTATTTCGTTCGTTTCCTCGTGCGGGGAGAGTAGAAAATGTCCGTTGCATCTGTGCGTGCGCAAAATAGGACCTCCTAATTTATACTTTTCTCAGTACGTTTACTGACTATGGGATATGGATGGTGTATCCTTACGTTTATCTTCTTCTTGGGAGCCAAAACTGTGAAGCATTGGTATTTGCATATATCCGCGGAGCACTTCTCGATACGTATTCTTCGACGATTCTTCGCAAAAACCGCTTAGTAATGGACCATTACGGTTGCCCTCCGCAGTCGCTAAATTGTGTTCGATAAAATTTTGTTGTCATTTTTATTTTCTTAATCGGCCGATTAAAGAATTAATCCACCTAGCGAGGAGGGTTAAATTTAACCCTTCGTTTAATCGCTTGTTAGGGATAATCGGGTTTTGAACAACCGGGCCCAGATGTATAAATGGGTCCGATGGACTAGATTCCTGACAAGGACCGAGGATACAATAAATAATCCTGGTGCGTTACCTTATGCTACAGAAAGCGGGATAACCTCCGGCCATGACGGGTCACTAGACTCGAATGCAGACTTTATTTTAAAACTTTACGTTTTTGTACCAATCACAACATGAAGTGGGTGGACAAAATGTGTCGACGCCAATCTTTCGTCGTTAAGTAGAAACAAATGGAAACAAAACTAAATTACAAGGCTGAATCAATACTTTCGCCAAACTAGCTAAAGCATACTAAAAATGTTCGACTGTTCGTTTGTAAGGGAAAACCAAGTTTCCCCAGTAAACAGCCAACGTACTTATTTTAAGAAAGTTTACTCTACAAGCAATTATACTTAGTTACTTACATCATCACACAAACTGTCTCTTTTAACTGAAAGTACTACAGTTCGAAAACTATAAGTCCTTGCCATTCTAACATCACTGGTAAACACAGCGATATAAAGCAGGTATATAGAGTATAAGTAAAATGATTAATATATGTACAGGTAAGTAGAGTGGGGCCTCAAACTGGAACGCGTTGGTATTTCTACGCTATTTGCTATGGTGACAATACAGCCGATTTAGTTCGCACATGTTTGACTTCATTAATTCGTGTGCGTAAAATGTTAAGATCCCCAGCGATACTGGGCAGAAGCTTCTGTATATCTAATACTTACACTTACACTACAAAACCTGGTTATTAAATAATCTTTGTTCGCCTTTTTTAACAAACCAAGCTCGATCACTGGGAGTTACTCATAATCACTGACATTAATTATATTTTATGGAATGTAAATCTGCTTGTAAACTATCAAACTGTACTTTACTGTACTGTAATGTACTGTATTTTATTATCCAACACTACTTCGTACAGTACAAATAACGCGCGAAACGAGTACAAATATCACACGATATTTGTACTCGTCTCATTCCCCCGACCGCGCGAAAGCTCAAAACCTTTGGCAAGTCAGAAGTTTGGGGAAACGAAAACGTTGGATAATAAATAAAATAGAAAAATTTTTACTCATCATTTGTATTTTGATTCGCCCTTCGGGCTCGCAAAAATACTACATGACTCGTAAAAATATACAGCGATAGTACACACTAAAATGTCTAATAAGATATATGTATTGTATTGTATTGTATTGTATTGTATTGTATTGTATTGTATTGTTTTGTATTGTGTATTAGGGAGGAGACCCTAACAAGAACCGACAATGGCCGTTTTCACACTAGAGACGGGAAATCGTTTAAAACGGACAAATCGTCTGAGACGGACAAGTCGTCTTAGTGTGAAAACGGGACGGAAAAGCACGTTTCATTCAAGGAAATTGGACGTACAATTCATCTGAATTTCTCCGTCGACTTGGCCATCTAAGAAGACGATTTTTCGAGGACGACTTTGTCGCCTAGACGGTCTAGTCGTCTAAAAGCCGTCTTCACACTAGATGAACAAATTTTCGTATTTTGACCTCAACGGGAGTGGCATTAGCAAAAGGAGTGTTGGTTTGTGGGTAATCAAAATGGCGACAACCACGAACTGTTTGCAAGAGCGTTAAAAAAGTGTCAACAAAAAAACAAGTCATGGCCTGACGTAGAGTTAAATCTATTTGCAAGTGTACTCAAATGACAATAGAGATGCTAGGGCTCTTACTTTCATTTGAAACGTTGGCCCTAAAAAAGTGCAAACGAGAGACCAATTGAGACGGAAGTCAAATGGTTTAAGCATGCTTGATGCAAGCTTTTACTTGATGGCAGCCATTTTTCCACATGCAATTCAAGGTAACCAAACCGGAGGCAGCCAGTGCTGGTGCCAGGCCCCTTGCGTTCAAAATCGTCTATTTGCCCGTCTTGATGTGAATTTAAGAGGACCAAAACAAGATGACTTGTCCGTCTAGTTTTCACATTAGACGAACAAATCGTCAGACGACTTGTCCGTCTAGACGATTTGTCCGTCTTCTAGCGTGAAAACAGCCAATAGTAGGTATTTGTAAGTCAAAAATCAAGCTAGAACAGTTTTGAATTCCCTTTCAAAGAAAAACGCGCGCGATCGTGTTCTGTAGTCGGACAATGGGTTATGATAAAGACTGGTTTTCACTGATCATAAGCTAAAGCATAAGCATAAATAAGCCTGTACTAAGAACGAACACTTGTGCTTATGCCTATATTAGAAATGAAGATAAGCACAAGAAAACAAAATTCTTCGATCCATTTGTGCGTATGCTTATTCCTAGTGAGGACAGCTGTCTGATAAAGATGAGTATGTATGCTTGCTTATGCTCATGCCCATGCTCATGCTTATGCTTATGCTTATGCTTATGCTTGTGCTAATGGCCGTTTTTATGCTAGAGACGACAAAGCCGTCTAGACGCCTTTGACGTCTAAGACGTTAAAGGTGTCTGGTATAAAAACGGGACTCCTTAAGTAGACGGCCTAACAGAAAAAAATAAAAAAAGGACGAACAGGACGAAACGCTGTCTAGTTCCAGTCGCCTCTGGACGAGCAAGTGGGCTAGTTAATGGCGTCCCGTTTTTATACTAGACACCTTTAACGTCTGAGACGTTAAAGCTGTCCGTTAAGAGCGTCGTTTAGACGCTCTTACGAAAATACGTTAAAGCCATCAGACGTCTGAGACGTTAAAGCTGTCCGTTAAGAGCGTCGTTTAGACGCTCTTACGAAAATACGTTAAAGCCATCAGACGTTAAAGGTATCTGTCTTATTTACCGTTTTTATACTAGACGTTAAAGCTGTCTCGAGACAGCTTTAACGTACGTCTCTTTAACGTACGTCTCTCTAGCATAAAAACGGCCAATGTCCATAAAGAGCGAATAGAAAATGTTGAGAGCCAAACAGATTTGCGGATTTTTTCCCCATAGTCAAGAACACGCCTAGATTCTACTTGTACGAAATCAGATCTGGTGTCTGGTTTGGTAAAAAAAAACACCACCAGCCGTTTTTTTTTAAAAAAAAACATTAATTATTCCAGTATTGTGCGTCATTTTACCATATAAGGTCTCGAGAACGCGCGAAATATATAAATGTTATTTGCCGGCTGGGAGGTCCGTATCGTGAAAAACTGTGACCGAGGTCTTGAAAATGCTGCCCGAGGCCGCTACGCAACTCGCAAAATATCTGCGCGTATTATATGTTAACCATCCAATAAGGATACGATAACAGAATTCAAAATATACAAACCGTACACCTTAGCGCATGTCTGCTCGGGTCCGTTATCGTGTTCAGAGCATCCAGTTAAGTCCTCAGTAAACCACACTTGGTATTCCTGGCCACTTGACACGGACAACGGTGCGGAGAAATCATCGAAGCGGAGTTCGTTACTTTCGGTTGTAGCCCAAGGTAGGAAGTAATATTCATTCCAGCATGCGTCGTCTCCTCCTTCCTTATAACTACTATTCGCCGGGAGAAGGCGATTTTTGTTGGTATCAGTGATATATACTCCCATTATGTACGGATCCAAAAAACTCATATTGCATCCCCATCTGGACCGAAATTGCGTTTTCCCGTCGCTGGTGTCACAGTTTACGGAACCGCTCACGTATGTCAATTTGAAGGTGATGATATTACCTGGAGTGGAAATACTGAACGCTCCATAACTATCATTTATGGCCCCGAAACAAACTAAAGATGGCGTCATCTGGATCCAGTTCTCTGCAATTATAGAAGTTAACATATTTTATTACTTCAACTAATAAAACTTCCATTTAGGGTTACTAACTTGGTCTTGTTCTCAGAGCATTCCTTTTGCTAGGTCAGGATCGTAAAATGACTCGGAACTGTGACTGTTTTTGAGAATTTTTTAAAAATTATAATGACTACTTTCAGAAAATTCCTCAGCCTAGTTAATGCCTGTTTCAATGTGTAAAAGGCCGCGCAAGATTTCGCAAGGTTTATTCAATTTATTCTTACAGCCCTGCAGAAACGTAGCCTTTGAACGTTTCCTGTAATCAAAATTATGCGAATGCTGTATATGTGTTCATATAGAAGACATCAAAACGTCACATTGGTAAAAATTTTCATCAGTGGTTGAATAGTTTTCTTTACATGCGCGTTAAACTGTTTTGTGCAGAACTCGGGCCCAATAGCTATGTAAAATCTATTCGTACGTTTACAATGTAAATAACGTTTTTGGAGTTGCAGTCAGGCGAAACTAGACTTATAAACCATTACATTGACTGCAACTCCAAAAACGTTATTTGCATGGTACAATGTAACAACTGTCACAAACAATACATAGGAGAAACCAAACGTAGACTTAAAGACCGCTTCAACGAACATCGCAGACCTGTTGACAAACAAACTAACAGCTCTAAGCCCACCACAGTATCAGAACATTTTTTGTGTAACAATCATAACGCTACTGACATGCAACTAATTCCTCTTGAACTCGTTCAATCTAATTGTGACAGTGTACGTAAGGCAAGAGAAGCATACCTCATTGAAAGAGGTCAAACTCTTGAACCTCAAGGTTTAAATAAGAAAGATGAAACTTAGTACGTTATTTTAGTATCAGCATTCTACCTTTTGTGCCATTTATAGCTTTTTCACAGCATTTCATACTGTTACGTTTCTCCATAATTTTAAATTGCAAATTTTAACGTTTCTTTCTACCGTTACTTATCTCTTAGCCGCGTCACTTAGATTGGTTCGTTATCATTATTTGCTTGTTATATCGTATTTCCTATATTTTAAATTTGTAACGTTTAACTTTTAGAGTCATTATTTGTAACACCCTGAAGAAGGAAGGCCGTGCCTTCCGAAATATTGGAAATATATATAGTTCCCAACTGTTCAATCAGCCTTGCTTTTCTTCGTTTGATATGATAAGGCTCATTTCTGTGAAAACAACTCTTCGAAACTCAAAATGGACGATTTTTAGCGAATTTTTCGCTATGTTACTTGTGTATTTCCCGTCGGCCTTTTAAATATGGCGTCGCCATATGTTCAGCGTGAAATGTTCTAGCGAAATTATTCGAAATTGCGGCTGCAGTGCCGACTGATTTGGCTTTTGTGGACAAAGACAATCTCCCTGTTTCGTTTCTTCGTGTTGTCCACTTGGATTCTGACAACGAACTCACGCTCTGTTGTCGGTAGTAGCGAAGAAGAACAATCTGCTGATAAAAGCGGTGAAGAAAGCGATGGCAGCGAGGACACTGAGGAGCATGAGTATGAAGTTACATCGTGGACAAAATGTTCGACTCGTCGTTTCGTTATTGCGTTTCATCATTTCGGTACACCGATACTTCTATTCGAGTCGTCGTTTTCTGGGTTCGACTCGTCGAAATGCCAGTTCGTTTCGGCGTTTTACGAAGTCGACTCGTCGTTTCCTGAGTTCGACTCGTCGTCTTGTCTGTTCGACTCGTCGTTTTCGCAAAGTTGGTCGTTTTGGCGTTTCGTCGTTTCGATATGGCGTTTCCTGATTTCGACTCGTCGACTGTGGTAGGCTATAATTCGTTACAAAATACATGAAGTATTACTTGATTCCATGCGCTAATACATGAAGTGGTTATTCCTGTTTTGCTCATTGCCAGCCGAAAATGCATTCAAGGGAAGAGCAATTGAAGAGATACCTACGCCAGAGCGTACAAATCCTCCTGTCTCGCGTGAATGATCGTTTTCATCAAAGTGAAAATATTGGATATCTGATAATACACTTTGACAGAGTTTTGTATATTTTAGCACGCGCATCTTCGTTATTTAACATCCCCCCTCTCCCCCCCCCCCCCCCCCCCAAGTGGGGTGTTATCACTATAGTCACTCCGGTTCAGACTTCGTCTCTATCATTGTAAGTAACAAGTACATACTAGTTTAAATGCTTGCACCTTCAGCCTTTTTTTGTTTTAATAAAATTAATAGTACAGTATTGAAGTGTCTGGCCTTGTGCAGTTACTACATTTTAGTCCAATTGTACAAGACTCTCATTTAATAACAAAATCATCTTAAGTTTAGCACAATAGCCAAACATGTTTGCTCCAGGAATATCATTAATCTAAAATACAGTATTTGTATGCGTTCAATTTAGGTGTTAAAAATTTAAATAATCACAGCCTGAAAATGTAGTAATTATTGTTGGTAAGCATACAGCATTGGCTGTAGCATAATATTGTACTTTTTCGATTCGTGTCATTCACATTGTGTTTTAAATCCTTTACAGGGCTTTCAAACAAAACTATTAAGCTTATTAAAAATATTTCTACCACAAAAAACCTCTACACTACTGTCACTTCTTACATGTATTAAAGTACAATGTCTGCAATGTACATCCCTCATATTTCGAAATCCAAAAAAGTTGTTCAGTATCAGTTTTGTGTCAACTTGACGTCTAGCCACGTCGGATTCCAACACACAAAGCCAGTTTTCTTGCCAAATGCAAGGTGCTTTAAAAAGGGCACTTCCTTAGGACCTATAATTTACTCTGCCCGTAAATAAAACCTGAAATTCGCCTCTGCTCTTCGAACTACTTGTTCCGTCGATCTTTGGTCAGCACTAGCCGAAGTTAATTCAGTAGAAGAGCTTTGTCCTGTGGGGCTGTTGGACGAAATACGATCTATTTTCTCTAGGCAATCTTTCAAAATATCTTTCACCTCGTCCATTTTGATTTTTGGCACTCAGGGAACCAAAACGCCGGAAAACAGAAAGTACTTCATGTATTTTGTAACGAATTATAGCCTACCACAGTCGACGAGTCGAAATCAGGAAACGCCATATCGAAACGACATAACGAAACGACGAAACGCCAAAACGACCAACTATGCGAAAACGACGAGTCGAAGAGGTTAGCCGAAGAGTCGAACAGACAAGACGACGAGTCGAACTCAGGAAACGACGAGTCGACTTCGTAAAACGCCGAAACGAACTGACATTTCGACGAGTCGAACCCAGAAAACGACGACTCGAATAGAAGTATCGGTGTACCGAAATGATGAAACGCAATAACGAAACGACGAGTCGAACATTTTGTCCACGATCTAACTTCATACGTGAGTACTCAAATTTGATGCGGTCATCCGTGATTTGAACTCGACAAGACAAAAACTTCAATGGATTGAATAGGTTCGTACAAGAGTAGAAATGGAAAACAACAGCAGTTATCATAAATATTTTGTTCTGTTATTTAACAATTATTCCATGAGCCCGCGTTGGATACGAGGTGGTAAATAGCCAACGAGGCGCGAAGCGCCGAGTTGGCTATAACCACTCGTATCCAACAAGGGCGAATGGAATAATTGTTTTATTAAATTCTTCTTTAGTTTAAGGACGTTCGCGCGAAAATTTTCTAGTCGATAGATTTTTCTAAAATTTTTACTGAGGACGGATAATGAGTTACTTGTGTCAGAAATACAAAAAAAAGTGGGGGTCACCGACTTCGTTTCAGAGATAAAAGTCTGTAGAAAACTACCCTGATTTTGAAAAATTGGCGCACGTAATTTCGCACGGCTTTCAAGGTTTGTAGTTTAAATTATCGATGATGAGAAAACGGAGGCAAACGATCTTGGTGATATTTTGAAGAAGTGCGTCTGTTGCGTAAATAATTGCGAGGCATATTTGAACCCGTCGTAAGGCAAAACGAAAAGATCAAAAAGCGGAATTCGAACGTGCGTGGGGCAAAAAAAATCAACCTTTTAATCGATAGATTTTTTTCATTTTCTCACAAAACGTAGATAATCGTTAACAAAAGTGATCTGTTAAGAAAAAAGTAGGGGTCACCGACCATTTAATTAAAGCTAGCAAACTGCAAGCGAAGTTAACGCAACGGCTACTCACCCTATATGTGGTTGGAAAGTTTCCTCAGCGCACGCGCTCGATGCATGACGTGGCGTAGCGTTGCGACAGGAATTACGTGCGCAGTAAGGATGCGCATAAACAATTAGCGCGAACGTCCGTAAGGACGTTCGCGCTAATCCACCGTACGCAAAAAGATGGCGACTGGTACATTTACCTATAATGCATAGCGCGCAAAAACTGCAAAAACGCTTATAAAAGCGCACAGAAAAGCTGTAAAACCTTGAAACCCAGCATGAACAATGTTGTTAGTACGGTGATGAATTTTGCAAAAACGTAGCATTCTGTGTGCCATATGGACTGTGTTAGGTTCGCAAAGTATTGTGGTCAAATGTACCGTCGCCATCTTTTTTCTTACGGAGGATTGTTTTTGCGCATCCTTACTGCGCACGTAATTCGTGTCGCAACGTCGCGCCACGTCATGCATCGAGCGCGCGCGCTGAGAAAACTTTCCAAACAAATATAGGGCTGGTAG
Source organism: Meandrina meandrites (assembly GCA_963693305.1). Classification (NCBI taxonomy): domain Eukaryota; kingdom Metazoa; phylum Cnidaria; class Anthozoa; order Scleractinia; family Meandrinidae; genus Meandrina; species Meandrina meandrites. The sequence continues at coordinate 10,715,765 of OY855913.1, forward strand.
CTGTTCAGATAACTTCGCTCGCAGTTTACTCTCTCAAATGATCGGTGACCCCCAATTTTTTTTTGATAGACAGCTTTGTTTTGCGATTCTCAACAGATTGTAAAAAAATGAACAAAAAGTCAATGTTGGAAGTCTACAAGTTTCTAATTTTTTTGCCTACGCGGCATCAAATCTTGCCCATCTTTCAACTGCCTGGCGAGTGCAAATGTGATCACTAAACGATTAGATTTTCTAAAGGAACATCACCAGTTGAATCAATTTGCTTAATAGATCCCCTTAAACAATATTTAGACTAGAAAATTGCATTTCATGAATTTATTCGCATTATTTTTGAGCAAACAGACACTGTCGCCATTGTCAGAAACGAAGGCCGATTTATAAGATTTTAAGGTGATCTTTCGGACATCTTATCTCCGAAACGAATTCGGTGACCCCCCAATTTTTTTACATTTCTGACATGAGTAACCCATAAACTCACAGTGGTGAAAGTTTTAGAAAAATGTCAATGTTGGAAGATTTTCGCGCGAACGTCCTTAAATCAACTGGACATTTCATTTTGATGTAAACGAAGTGATAGTTAAGGAGGCGGGAAAATTTGTGGCGCGGTGTTCACTTTTTGAGTTGAATGAAACACGCGAGGAAAGCGAGCGAGCGAGTGTTCTTCTGAAGATTTTCCTCGCAAAATCTCCTCGTAAATCGTCTTTTCATCCTGGAAAATTGTGACAACAATTAAGGTTTACGGGAAGATCCGAAGCAATAGCTTTTCTGGAAATTATACGCCTTGTGCAAGACGAGCTAAGCAAGTGTTTACATGTTGTACTTGTTTACGGCTCCACGGCTGTCATCAAGACTACTATATTATGCTGAAACGAAATTGCACTTAGAGTCAATGAAGTTTATTGAAGTATAAAAGGACGAGATCAGGATTGAAAGGTAACAAACTTAATCGAAGTGCTGAGCCTAATGTTACGTCGAACACTGAATGAAATTGTGTCAGTTTTCTGGTCTTCCCGTAAATTATTTGCTGCTTTTCTTCTTCGTTAAGTCGCTCTTGTTGTACATTTACAAGTATTTGTATATGTAATCGCATGGGCCCGAGGGCAATTAAGGATTAATTTCACGCGCATTTTCAAAGTTTTCACAAAATTGCCCGAGTCGCGAAGCGACGAGGGCAATTTGGAAAACTTTGAAAATGCAAGTGAAATTAATCCTTAATTGCACGAGGGCACATTGCGATTACGTGTTTATCACATAAAGGGCAAAATTGTGTACAAAAGAAAACTTAAACGAGATCCGCCATGGCGTGAACCGGTTGGCAAGAATATTTTCTCGTAGCAAAATGACCACATAAAAAATCAACTTATGCCGAGAAACAGTAAAAGTAAGCATAACACAGCATGTGCAATTCACTCATAATAGTTCCTTCACAGATAAACCTGAATGCAGTTTAAATTTTATTTATCTTTGTTTACGAGGCGTCCGACCGCGCAGAAATGCTGCATCGATGAAAGTCATAAACAAAGTGTCCGAACGAGCTTTAATAACTTCTTGAACCTGACATTCTCCTTTCCACAGCGAAAACTGTAAGTACCAACAAAATTTATGCCCTTTCCAGGCTCTGTTTCTAATAAGGCGAAGCAAGCAAAACGAAGAAATGTTATCTTTCAGTGTCGATTTAGTGGTCTCAGCCGCCATGAATAATTTCTTTTCTCCGTGCAGCGCCAATCGTCCAGAAGTTTTTTCGGGCTGTGACAAACGAATTTGGATTGAAAAGTCCTCTCTCTATTCCACCAAGGCACTACTCATTTCTGCCTATCGATTTTCTTTCACATTTGATGAAATAACCGCATTTATATCAAACTCGGATGCATTGCGTTTCTGAACTTTTTTCAAACTCGTTTCAAGCGGGAAACCAACTCAGTGCAGACGACGCGCGATCAGCCAATCAGGATCAAGTAATCATGCCCTCTTGATTACCAAAAAGTGCCCTCGTGATTAAGAAAAAATGCCCTCTGTCTCAACCAATCAGCGTTCAGTAATTTTGCCCCGTATGTGATAATTAATTAAACACTTCGCATCAATCCTTTCAGTTTTACGTAGTTGAGTCAACTATGGCATTTTGTGGTATTTGTGTGGTTTTAGGGAAGGCACTATCGATTATTTCTTGTGTAAGCTTATAAACCTCGCCAAATTTGCCATTTTTCTGATGGAACTTTCGCTTCCCGCAAGAAAATTTTTAAACTGAGCGGCACTTGCAGCACTCGTTTCCCAGCAGGTATAATGGCTGATAACCGAGATCTAGTGAACCAATCAGAAAGCTAGAATTGCATTATCCGAGGTTGAGAATTTAATAATCACTGCTAATGTTTACCTGCTGGATTTGAATGTGACCACTCGGTGAGAACGCCGAAAACTGTTTCTTGATCGTAATTCATGAATACTCAAAAGATTTGCATTATTGTTTACTGTTCGGTTCTAAATACATTTCTTGACAGATATAGCAATTGATATTAGGAAAAACTAATGTACCAAAAACATGTTGTTATCCAAAACGCGACCAGTTTTGAAGAAAGAAAACCGTTTCATTTGCATTTCTAGATTTTTCATATTTTTTCTTTAAGACAGATTAGTTTCATTTTAGCACTAGAAAAAAGTCCAGGATCTCTTCTGTTTAAAAATGTATGGGTTTATGGGGATTTATCGTATTAAAAGAACTTTACAGTGGAAAAACTTGTGTCATGTCTGAAAATGTTGAAAAAAAACCCTCCCCCCCCAGTCCCCGAGGGGTTAAGGTGTCTCAATTCCTGGACCATACCTAACATTTTCAATTGGCCGTTTATCAGTCTTTCCGGACTCGGATGGATGTGAAATTTACGCGAATCAGATTTGACGTAGAGATAACTTACACCAGTATCCGAAACGATGGTGTACTGCACATCAAATACAACAAGAATAAAAAATTCTGTATGTTTGACTTCGAATAAATCGCAAATATATTTCAACACTGCTTTTTGCAAAAATATTCAAATCTCTGTGTATTGCATTCCTCCACGAAAAATGCATTTTTGTACCTACCCTCATGCAAATTTCGCCGTTATTTTCCTTGCTTCAAAAATGCATTTTTCTTGGAGGAATGTAATGATTTGAATATTTAAGCATAAATTTGTAAACGGTAAATTTGTAACGCAACTTTTTCGTTCGTTCAACGGCCTTTTTTATCCATAAATTTAGACATGTTCTAGCAAAAAAATGTTTATAAAACTTTGGATTTAAAACTTTGGTATAATCAAACATCCGTTGTGAAAGTTTCAAAAAAATCTATTGAGCCGTTTTTGCGATTTTCGAAAAATCGCTAAAAGCGGAAAATCTACCAAAAGCGACGAAGAAAATCAACAAAACTTTTACGGCGACGAAAGGTAAGTTAAATACACATTTTGGCGTTATTTCGAAGCAATTTCATCAAAGCAATGTCTACGTTTCTGTCCATTTATCACTATCATGCAAAAAGCATGGACTGAAATATATTTGGGATTTATTAACCGCGCGGCCATGGGCCGAGCGCGGTTCTTGCTCTGCTCGCTCTGCACGGGATTTATTATTAACCGCGCGGCCATGGGCCGAGCGCGGTTCTTGCTCTGCACGGGATTTTTAACCGCGCGGCCATGGGCCGAGCGCGGTTCTTGCTCTGCACGGGATTTATTAGTCGTCGTAGTAGTATTTTTTTTTGTCGGTGACCAGACCCAAACATCCACTCGGCCAAATCGTGATCGGGAGTTCGCCACACAATCTGTGATGTTTGTTCGCCAAAAGCTGTTGAAACATTACTGTACGAAAAATGTTACGGATATTGTTTTCTTTATTGTGTTTAAAGTATATTTTCTTTTGGTTTTATCGAATCGTTGGACTCGAAGGTTATATTGAATACACTAAAAAAGAGTATTACGTTAGCCATGGAATGTGCTGATTTTGCAGGTTTCACTTTCGATACGTGAAAAATAAGAATGTGTTTTCTTTGCAAGTTTATATCGGCAAAAGCGTCGGTCATTAATTGGTTTGCTCTTCTGCGAGTATTTCTTGTGGGTTTAGGCAATTGAAATGAATATTTTGGCTGTTTCATCAAAGCGAGTTCAGAGATTTCAAGGGAAATGAATTATTTACTACAGTAAACAAATGAGCGTGCCCGAACTTGCAGGGGTTACGTCATTAGAAGGGAAAAACCCCCAAGCTAAAGATAGCCGGGGATAACGTAAACCTTGGATTGTGTGACTCGCGTGACTACTTTACTTGTACTTTACTCGTATTCCAAAACAATTAATCTTTACCGTGACTTTTGAGGAAGAAGGGAATATTGAATACACTAAAAAGGTATTACGTCAGCCATGGATCGGAATGCGCTGATGTTACAGTTTTCACTTTCGCTACCTGACAAATAAGATGGTGTTTTCTTTGCAAGTTTATATCGGCAGAAACGATGGTCATTAATTTAATTTATTTGCACTTCTGTGAGTATTTATCAGGCGGTGTTGGACACGACTCGCAAAGCATGCCGGAAGAAATTTTCGATTGCACTCATTATTGTCTGATCGTCGGACTGTAAACATATCCTCGAGGTGAGAATATATTCCTATGCTGAAAGAAATATCGGAGGAAATCCATACCAAATCTTTGTGGGCCAAGAAACAACTATAGATATGTATTGCTAGATTCGTAAAGGCGCCATTTCATGTGCGGGACAGTTCATATTTGGAGTCGAAACATCGCGGTACATCGACTATTGGAAATTATATTCGATTCTCGCATGTTTGTGATCGATCTTAACGGGCTGAAATCGAACTTAACTAAGGCGCTTTCTTTTTGAGATATGTCGAGTTGTGTATGAAGTACGTCGATGTACTGCTGGCCAACGTAGTTCGCCCTATCGTGGTTTTGATGGATTTTCGCTGGGTTGTTTATTAGGAGTTTTCACACTCGGAGGGCCCAAAGACCATTTTGATGACATGTCAAATATCGGCCAAACAGAAGGATGATATAAACACTACAAAAACAAAAATAGCAAGAAGACATTAAAATATAAAATTATACAACAAACAGAAGTACAAATTTAGGCTCTGCTCGTGATAAAACATTGACAGAAATCACACCCTCAATTCCCGCCCACTGTACTTTTCTTCTGTACTTTTCTTCAAGTTCAACTATCGAACTTAAGTTCTATGCAAAAATAATCTACAGTACTGATCCTTGTTTGTAAAGGAATGAGCAAATGTTCATGCATATCTAGCGAGTGCGCCAACCAAACATTTACCATATAGCATGATTTCAGTCGACTAGTTTTGGTAGCAAAATCGCTTCCCTTAATTCAGAATTTGACGAATGACTGGCCAAGATATTATTCTTCAAGCTCCAAGAAAACAGTCCGTTAAAACGTTAAAATTTCGCCGAAATCGCACGAAGAAGATGAGACCTTCTTAAAATCCGACGACAAAATTGTCCGCCATTGCTTCTACCGAGGTGACATATGATTGGTCGAAAAATGTCACGTGAACCGTGTCCAACACCGCCTGAGTATTTATTGTGGGTTTAGGCAATTGAAGTGAATTCTTTGGCTGCTTCATCGAGGTGAGTTCAGAGATTTGGAGGGAAATGAACTATTAAAATTTGCTGAAGTAAATAACTGAGCGAGCCTGAACGTGCAGGGGTTACGTCATTAGAAGTGGAAAACCCCGAAGCTAAAGATAGGCGGGGATAACGTAAACCTCGGATTGTGTGACTCACGTGACTACTTTGCTAGTCCTTTACTCATAATGCAAGCAGATTAAATTTAACCTTGACTTTTGAGAGAAAAGCTGTTAATTAGCAAAAAATATAAGCGCGGTTTTAAGTTGCTAGCAACTTCTTGTTTTCTTGTCGGTAACTAGAACCAAACCTCCACTCGGCCAAATCGTGATCAGGACTGAATCACGCAACCTGTGATATTTATTCGCCAAAAGCTGTTGAAACATTAATGCACGGAAAAAGTTACGGATATTATTTTCTTTCTTGTGTATAAAATATTTTTTCTTTGGTCTTATCGAAGCGTTGGATTCAAAGGGACAATTGAATACACTAAAAAAGGTATTACGTCAGCCATGGAATGCGCTTACTATGCAGCTTTCACTTTCGCTACGTGACAAATAAGATTGTGACAGATAAGATTACAAGTTTATTTCACCGAAGCGAAGGTCTTTAATCTATTTGCAATTTTGCGAGTATTTCTTGTGGGTTTAGGCTATTGAAATGAATTATTTGGCTGTTTTAATCGAAGCGAGTTCAGAGATTTGAAGGAAAAATTAAATATTCGCTGAGGTAAACAATTGAGCGTGCCCGTACTTGCAGGGGTTACGTAATTAGTAGGGAAAACACCACCTAGCTGAAGATCAGGCGGTGTGCGCACTGGGATCGCTATGCATCATGGTCGAAAGGAAACTTATGAAGATAACGTAAACCACGGATTGTGTGACTCGCGTGACTACTTTACTAGTCCCTTTACTCATAGCACAAAAAAAATCTTAACCGTGACTTTTGAGGAAGAAAGTTGTTGCAAAAATGGAGCTTATTTTTAAAAGCGCGGTCATCGAAGTGTTGGATTCAAAGGGAATATTGAATACACTTAAATAAGTATTACGTTAGCTTTGGAATGCGCTGATGTTGCAGGTTTCACCTTCGCTACGTGACAAATAACATTGTGTTTTCTTGCGAGTTTATTTCGGCAGAAGCGATGGTCATTAATTTGTTTGCTCTTCAGACAGTACTTCTTGTGGGTTTAGGCAATTGAAGTGAATTCTTTGGCTGTTCCATCGAAGCGAGTTCAATGATTTAAAGGGAAATGAAATACTTGCTAAAGTAAACAATCGAGCGTGCCCGAACGTGCAGGGGTTACGTCATTAGAAGGGAAAAACCCCCAAGCTAAAGATAGCTGGAGATAACGTAACCCTCGGATTGTGTGACTCGCGTGACTACTTTGCTAGTCCTTTACTCATAGTGCAAACAGCTTTAGTTCAACTGTGACTGTTGAGAAAGAAAACTGTTATTTAGCAAAAAATATAAGTGCGGTTTTAAGTTGCTAGCAACGTCTTGTTCCAAATCAAACATACAGAATTTTTTTATTCTTGTATATTTTATGTGCAGTGCACCATAGTTTAATGGTGTTAGTTTCATTTTTATGTCAAGTCTGGTTCGCGTAGAATTCAAGTTTAACTGATTTCGTGTTTTTCTGTTTATCGTTTCCATGGAAATATCGATTTTCCTAAAAATACATTATATCAAACTTCAATCCAGGTCCAATAACTGTAAATTCCACAGCAGTCCGAGTACGGAAAGTCTGCTAAACGGCCAATTGAAAATAGTAGGTATGGCCCAGGAAAAAACCTGTATTGGGACATTGACGAAAATTATTCCCATGCTTCCTATCGAGAGCATTGCCCTGAAACGTTGTTAAAGAACGGAAGGTTATCTCCCTTAAAAATGTTATTAAGCTTGCCTGTTTCGCAGTTTTCTCCCGTGTATCCTTGCTTGCAAAGACACACATAGGTGTTCTTTTCATAAAGTGGTACGCAAGTTCCATTCTTCTGGCACGGTCCAGTCATGCATGGAGACTAATATAAGAAAGGATAAGGACTTTAATCAAAAGGTCATATTACGAGACATATACTGCAGACGATATACATATTCACATCATATTTTTCAAACTCACAACAACAGAGATAGTAAAAAAGGCCAAGTAAACTATCTAGGCAGGCCCGTAGCCGGACTTTGCATGGGGGGTGCACATGAGCGCTTCCGGCACTTAATCCCAACGAAAGGAGGGTGTGGCGGTATCCTCTCCCATGGCCGGCCCAGGAAATTGTGAAAAAATATGTTATCTTAGACATCATCTCGTGCGTTTTGAAGACAGTTTGTTAGGAAACAAGGCAGGTAAAAGTGAAGGACATTAGGTAGAGTGTATCATTGAAATTAACCTAGAATCACACAATTTGGTCTAAAATATACCACATGAATCTACAAATGGTGGACCTTCAACCCAAAGGACCATATTGAATGTAAATAGTCGAAACACAGAAATACCATATCTCTTTATTTATTTATTGTCTAGGTGACATCCAGTCCCAGACAGTGACGAATGGGCACTTTGCAGCTAACGATCGCATGGTACAAAATTAAGCACCTTGCTGGTGAGCAAGCAACGCGCTGGGACATCTACAACAAAGAGACGTCAACCAGTCATGCTTGGCTTTCCTTTTTTTGGAATGTCCCAGAGCGAGCGGAGCTTGCCATCTAGCATGGCGGATTTTGCCTCACGTGACCGTTAGCTGCCAAGCCCATCAACCTCGATCACGAACTTGTTTATTGTGTTTAAGGTGGCCCGCGGCTATTTTTGGGAACGGAGGTAATCTTTTCTTAACCAAAATTTGGGCATGTAAACCTCAACCGATTTTTAGTGCAGAATGCACTATTGTGATGGTTTTGTGGGCTGCCGTCCACTAAACCGCTAAGGCCCTAATACCCTAAGGCCCTAAGTCCCTAAGGCGCTATGGTGTAAACTTTGATAGCTGATTAAGTAATTAATACCAATTAATTAATTAACTTATGAATTATTCTTATGAAAGGGGTAAGGGGTGGGTAGTACCTGAGTGTATGCACTAGGTAAAACGCGGAGTGTCTCTACGTTACTTTTATATGAAGAACGCAAAGACTATATATTTGTTTCTGAAAGCCCAACGCTGTCCAGGTGGTACTATTTTTCCAAGAAAGAGGAACTTTGCGGTAAACGCATGCGCAGAAGATAAGTCTAGGTTACAGTCTTACAACCTCACGGACATCACATGCCTTTCACTGCTGTGCGATTGTTGTAGACTCCGTGGTGCCAAGTTAAAACTGCAATTAATTAAATTAGTCGTTATGGCGTCGCAGTGCTTTGGGTGAAATAATTCTTTACTTTAATATTTTTCAGAAACCAAACCTTTCCGTTTATTAATTTATAACATCAGTGTTGTAACTGGTTTTATTATTGAAAGCAAAGTAATTGCCATCGAACTCTCCCAGAACTCGCAGTGTTCGTATTGAAAAAAAAAAATCAACAACAGCTTCTCATTGCAGAGCTCTGGTAAATATCAGACACAGTGGCTTCGTAATTAAAATATCCAAAAACTTGTAAAGGGATTTTTGGCGCAAATTTCCTAATAGCCATGGAACAAATATTTCAGCTGTGCTACGCTTTGAAAACCCTTCCGAAAGAGATGTTTTTTGATTTGAGTCGAGAAACGACTTTCGTGACAGTTGAATTGAAACATCGTTCATCGTGTTAAAAGTCAGTCAAGCGGAAAAATGAGACAACCTATTATGGATTACGCCAGAAGCGGTTTTGGATTTCCAGGCGTAGAAAACCGAATTTTAACCAACTGAAGTTTGAATTCACGGGACAAGTCGAAGGGACTGAGTTTTCTACTTTCTTGGTCCCAACAATAATTCAATAGTTAAAATAACTAGCAATAACAAAATAGCAGAAAAATATGTTTGAAAGAAAAAAGGATCATGTCACATACTTTGAAGTGAAAAACAAAAGTATCACGTTACAGTGTTTTGCAGAAAAACAAAAGGGTCATGTTTCAACTGAAAACAGTTGTGTTGCGGTAGTTTGACCTAGCAAAGATAAGCGTGAGTATCACGGCTGGCGTTTTAGCGACTTATTGAAAGTTAAATAACGTAAACAAACAAAATACATAAAACAGTGTACTTTAAATTAATCAGCCACTTCGCATTCTGCACTGTCCTTAGAGTCTCTGAGTTCTGATTTTTGGCAATCGCATCGTAATGAGGGTCCCTTATACTTTTTACGTGAAGCGTGATTGGAGTAATTTATTTTTCCGTGAAACGTGATTGAAGCTTTTAATTTTTCGTGATTCGTGATTGCCAATTGGCCATGTTCTAAACGAGCAGGGGACTGGGTATGAACATATTTTTTCTTGGTACGAATGTTCAATATCGATTGAATTGAAAATGGGGCACCTCATCTGAAAGAGCATCCAAAAATTGGTAAATTCACAAAATTTGATGGTTATTGGTTTAAATGCAAAGGCATGGTACACTTTTAAAATAAGAGAGCTTAGTATGGATTGGAGGACGCCTGTCCCTCCAATCCATACTAAGTGTACCATGCCTTTGGATTTAAACCAATAACCGTCAAATTTGGTAAATTTACTATTTTTTGGATGGTCTTTCAGATGACGTGCCCCATTTTTCAATTCAATAGATATTGAATGTTTGTACCGAAGAGAAAATATGTTCGTACCCAGTCCCCTGCTCGTTTAGAACATGGCTAATTTCAAGATCTTTTCACGTGCACGTGAAAGCAATTTTTAACTTAAGGTTACCGTATACCTTCAGATCGTCAATTTTTCCTGAAATCGGATTTTTACATCCAAGGAATAGTCCAAGTGTGATCTTTCATTTTAAAAAAAAAGTTTTGAAAAAGAGTGAATATCGGCGGAGAAATGAGCATATTTGGTTTTTGACCGGAAGTAAAAATTCTTCTTTAGAGTGACACCCATATGACGTGTATGCACTCAACCGAGACGGTTTTCACGGGAAGTATCACGAGAGCCGCCATTCTCGCGCACTGATTGGCCTTGTTATTCGAGAAGGTGTTGCAAGCTTCATGTGGGCGGTGTTTGTTTGCATTGGAAGATATTTTTTTGAGCGCTGTTTTCTGAAATCAATTTTTCGCTTTGAACGCGACACTTTAAAGAGCTACAACTCCAAAGGAATTTACCCCTTCTACGTCAAATTTGGCGAGCAGCTAGTTTAACATGTTAATAACAAAAACATGTCGGCGATTTTTTTATTTTTGTATACTTTTTATACTGGAGCGATTTTTGTACGATCACTCCCGTGTGTTTTGGCCCTATTTGCGAAATGTCTTGTATCTTTTTATTGCAATTGAATATGACAAAACGCCGACACGTTTTCTTAGCGCTTGGGGTCCGGAAACCAAAGAACAAATCAAATTAGCGAAATACTAAATTCGCTTTGACTTGTAGCCTTCAAAAGGCGACTCAGGCGCTCATGTTTCGCGGTTCCTAAAAGATTGACATTTCATTCTACTACAAAATGGTTTTTATAGATTGAAAGCCAGCTCAATAAGCTTTAATTTGATATAGGGTTTTAGCTGTCTACAATTTATTCCGACTGCGGTATATCGTTTAGACGCGAGACACCCCCAAAGGTATACGGTAACCTTAAAGGGAAACAAGGGTCTAGAAAAATTTTACCTTAAATGAAAGCCCATGTGTTCAGGACTTCAAAAATAGTTGCCGATTGGTGAAGCGCCGCCTTGAATTTAAGTAAGAGGGCTTTGAAATCCTTCAAAATTACCGCTTTTGAACACCGACGGCCGCCATCTTGGGAGCTAGGAATGATATCGAGGCTATGACGTAGCATTAGACAAGGTTGGTTTTGCAATGACCCAAATCTTAGTTTACAACACGATGTAAGAGTATTATCTGAAGGCACGAATTATGGTTCTCTGCCTCGCTGTTGGCTGTAACAACGCCTACAAAAACGTTACCTGAGGATGGAAATAATAGAAAAGGCGGAAAAGACAAAACGAAAGAGTAAATGCGGCAAATACGCCGGGAAATGACCAAAGCCCGGGAATTGTTATGTTTATTTCGATAATTTAATCACAAATGACTACGATCGAGATCTTCGGGTAGGTGATTTTTTTAATTTGTACTTTGAATCCTCAAAATAAGTAGTGTGTGGTATTCCAAGTTTTATACAATTGTTGCAAGGGAATATGCAAAGTTTATTCCTGAAATCACGCGCGAATTTTCTGTCCGTTGGCGGCAAATGTATTTGTTTACGAAAACAAGCCAGTGTTTTATTTTATTTTGTGTCAACACATTGTAGCTAAATCTAAGGAACTTTCCCTACTTGTAGGGATATTAAACTGTAATCTTATTTGATACTTGTACTGTTTAAATTTTTTTATAAACAGTTCGCCTTTCTGATCTTCGGGTCACGCAATCTGTATTTCCTTACAGACAGTACAGACGAAGCTTCTCCAGGCTGAGCTTCTCGGAACAAGAAGGCAAAAAAGAAATCTGCCACTAAAGGAAGAAGCGGTTCCTACCATTTTCTGCTACACTCCTGAAAGGAGAGTCCGTCAAGCTAGTATCGAGCTAGCAATCATTTTAAAAATCAGACACATAACTCTGAAAATGAGCCGATCGAATGATTTGAGTTGGCTTTGTTTACATTTTTCACGTAGAATAATCTTTGGCGCCCGAGATGGTAGAGCAAAATGTTCTACTTTTGAAGACCAGAAATCGCAAGTGACTTAATATCAAATTAATTTCAACTGTTGTGGAATATTATAATATTCAAAGGTAAACCAAGATATAAAAATTAACCTAAAAATATGTTCAGTTTTGACGCTGTTCGGACGAAAATACCAAACCATAATTATTTTCGCGAAAGCAATGAAAGTTACGATAGATCATCAATGAATTTAGTACACTATAACTCTAATTCGAAGCCTGTCTGATCGAAATTCGATGAAGTAAAATCTCTTTCGACCTCTATAGCTTGTAGAAGTGTGTAAATAAATACTAGTTAAACATTTCATGTGAGACAGATTTGCCGTGCGTGTATTCATGCTTCGGCGACAACGCCAAGACTTTATAAATTAAAATTTGCCGATCGGCAAATGTTGCCATAGCATCGTTGTCCTACCTTTCTCAAGCAAGTTCTTCTCATTTTTAACGCAGTAAACCTTTTACCGTTTAAGACATTTAAAGGATGAGTTGGAAATTAGGATTTCTGAGGAAACCCGCCGCGACTTGATCGCATATGCAGTCATCAAATATTATGATTTAAAAAAATTAATTCGTCAAACATTATGATTTAGAAAATTTGATTTGAGTCGCTTAGGATTTCTTGGCCATTTTACAAAGAAAAATTCTAAAAAAATTGCAATGTTTCACTTTCCTTCTCGAACTGTCTCCTACAAACTTTAAGAACAACAACATCTCACCATTTTAGTCGCATTTGTGAACTGACAAATCGCTTGCGTCGAGATTCCGTATTAAAACTTAAGTAAATGTCTGTACTAACATGTTATTTATAAGTTTAATTTTAAACTTAGAGGACCAAATGGTATTAAACCCAGAACTTCCACCGTCTGGTAACAAAAACGTTCCGTTTCCGTGCAGCTACACCAGTGGCGATTGCTAAGTTGCTGAAGATGCGATTGTGTAGGTCTGTCGCCGTCAGATTCCACCGTTTCTGGTTAATCTTGAGCCATGCTCGAGTCACTTTCCTCTTTTGAGGACGTGCCGTGTTGTGGTTCGAGCAAAAAAAGGGGCGTTTGGTTCCGGTGACTCGGTTTCTAGCTCGAGAGACGACTCGCTTTCGCTCTTTATATCGCTGTTTATTTCGACTCATCTTACCCTCCTTGACTAATGCTACGTCATAGCCTCGCTTGCATGATGGAAAAAAAGATGGCCGCTCGCGGCAGCAAAATGACCAGTTTGTTGTCCCAAATACTAGCAACAAATTTCGATGTCAAAGCAAATCATTGCTATTTTCAGTTATTTCATTGTATGAACTTTCATTTAAGGTAAAATTTTTCTAGACCCTTGTTTCCCTTTAAACGTGACCCGTGAACGAAGAGTTGAATTAGACGTGACTGGTGAATTATATCTTGTTCGTGGCTTAATTATCAATTCTTTCAGTGTTCTAGTAAATGTACGTCTTTGTTTTCAGCTCTGTGGTTAGGTTTTGAACAGATGAAACTTTGTAAGCTATCGAGATGTGATATGCAACACTCAAATCAAATTTTTGCGGTTTTTCGCCTTCCGAGCGTTTAAGTCTAAACTGGGATCGTCTTGATTTGGTAATTATTTGGTAATTATTCGTGACGCGTGAAAAGGCCAAATATTTTTACGTGATTCAGTTTTGCAAAGGGGTATAGGGGGCCCTCCGTAATGTTAAACTAGGCTGCTGGCCAAATTTGTAGCTCTTTAAAGTGTCGCGTTCAAAGCGAAAAATTGATTTCGGAAAACAGCGCTTAAAAAAATATCTTGCAATGCAGACAAACGCCGCCCACATGAAGCTTGCAACACCTTCCGCGAATAACAAGGCCAATCAACTATCGAGAATGGCGGCTCTCGTGATAATTCCCGCGAAAACCGTCTCGGTTGAGTGCACACACGTCATATGGGTGTCAGTCAAAAGAAGAATTATTGCTTCCGGTCAAAAACGAAATATGATTATTTCTCCGCTGATATTCACTCTTTCAATTTTTTTTTTGTTAAATGAAAGATCTCACTTGGACGATTACTTGGATCTACAAATCCAATTTGTATAGGTAATAGCACGAGTTGTAATAGTATTTGGAAAAAATACTGCGAGTAATATTTCAAAATTGTCCAAAATATCACGAGCCGCTTCGGCGAGTGATATTTCGACAATTTTGAAACATTACAAGCCGGTATTATTTCCAAATACTACGTACAACTCGTGCTATTATTAGTTTATAATACAGGCAAATATTTAATCCTACTCGAGTAACTTAGGACGATCGTAGCTCATTAACAGATGCCATTAAAGCTTCGTTTTGAAACGTTTAAACGTTTTCAGCTCAGTTACACCACACAAAAGTCATTTGCTTTCCATATTACTATTTTTGTGTGCACTTTGAAGGCTAATCTCATTGAAATGTCCACATGTCCACACGCTAAACGATAGGATTGTCCACCATCTTGTTTGTCTTGCTGGCATTTGCCATATTTGGAGGAGGGTAGTATTTCAAGCCCTTGAAATACTACTCTCTTCCAAATATGGCAAGTATTTGAAATAAACACAGCTCGTTTTAACCAATCAGCGTTCAGAAATTTTTCAGCCTGTATTATAACGGGAAAAATCGTCGATGTGAAGGTATACGGTAGCCTTAAGCCTGGGAAACGTTTTGCGGCGTAGGCTCTTGTGTGCCTCCTCCAAAGGAGTCGGTGGCCTCGGATTCTGCCTAATACGTCACTATAGTTATAGAGGTTATAGAAGAAAAGTGCTGCCACCAAAACTAGAATTGTTCGGAGCGTAGGTTTTTACAAATTTCGACTTTTCAGAGTTAACTCCTTCGTTCTGATAACATTTTTTCAAGTGACCCATTGCCATCAACTTGCTACTAGCGACTGCTCTTGGCTAGTATTTCCGACTATTGTGTTTAATCATGATAAACAGGTCTTTCATACACTATTCACACTGCATAAGTTATTAGCAGAGCATATAAGTCAACAAATCATGAATAATCAATGACAATGTCGAGTGAAACGGCATACAGAACGCATTAAGTGCAGTGAGGGAAACCTATACCACTAGAAGGATAATATCAAATGCATTCACTCCGTTTGAAGATGATGTTCTGTGTAACTAATTCGCCCACCCGCCCAACCCACTACAACTTGGGTTTTACACTGTGACTTTTGTCGTGTCCCCGAATTTTCCCCTATCTTAAATGCGATGCGATAACTGTTGCAGTGTGTAATACAGGATAATAAATTTGAAGTTTTGTTATCTTTTGTGAAAGTCAATTAATTTGCATTATAAAGGACCAAATCAATTTACAACTGACTAGTATCGACACACGTAGCGACATATGAAGTCTCTTTTTCAAATTACGAAATTTCTCGCAACAATGTTACAATTTGTTACGTTAAAATTTTGCGTGAGGGCGAGTGCAATTTGTAGTCTTTGAAAAATTTACGAGTGCTTATTTATCCCAAATTGCACGAGAAAAATCATGTGATTACTTATTAATAATATTCATGAATAAATTGCGAGAAAGCAACATGCGCAACTTTGGTAGAAAAATAATTTATTCAAACTCGGCAAACATCATGCCTTCAGTCAAAACAAGGTCAAAGCCCAAGCAACGTACAGGTTTCTCATGTTTTAATAGTTCTTAAGCCGAAAAATCTGGCTTAACAGTTCAACGAATTGTCTGAATAAAAGATTCTGGGTTTTACCTCTTCCAGAGATTTTCTTCTGCTTCTAATACTTGTCTATTGAGCCACTCAAAGCAGATCCAAACTTCGCGCCATTCAGATCGCGTGGAAGCGTTTGATTGGCTCTCCGTGGGTGCCTTTGTTTATTAACCAATCAGGATACTGTGTTTTGTTACCTTATTTTGCACTGAATTTCCTCATTTTTGCACTGAATTACCTCATTTCTGCATCGCATTTACTAAAAACTGCATTTCCCTAAGCCAATCAGATTCGAGAAGTTTTTTGATGTATATCGTTAAAAAAATTTACATTCATACCACCTAATTTGTCCATTTAATTTCGAAAGATCTTAGCATGGCAAAAACAAACATCTACGGAAAACCCTTATCAGTTTCAGTTTATCGCCGCAGGTTTCCTTTCTGAGGAGAAATAAAGCCACCATAATATTTAATTTCATCTTTCATGCGTCATAAAGTTATCCTTTTTATAGCAATGTTTTATTTTGTTCGCTGTAGGTTTTTGATTACTAACTTTCTTTTCTAAACTTTAGGTAGCATTGTGTTGTTCCAAGATATCCATACTCCACCCCTTCTAGTTCAGGTTCATACTTTCCTTTAAAAATTTTGGTCTTTAAGACCTCCCTCCCCCTTGGAATTTCCATTGACCCTCCTCGCCTCGGGGAGGGTATGGATATTTTCTGGAATCACACATTATCCTTTCTGGCTACATTGACACGAATGCATTAGCGTAGCATTTTTAGAGGAAATTTCTCAAACGATTTTACTCCCACTACCAATTAAGTAACATTTGAAATTAAAATAATTTTAACTTTAGGATTCCAAAAATCAAACAAATCGGTAATACTTTTTTCTACCAAAAAGCGTTACTCAAAAATGTAATCATCGTGTAAATATATAGGTTTGGGCCACCTTAAGTATGCATCAACATACGGCAGCTGCAACATCGACCATTAATAGGAACAAGATAAGCATTCTTATAGGCCATTTATAACTTACCCCAATACTAAAGTGATGAAAAAACTGGCTTGTGACGAAGTTGTCCGAGTTGTTGTATTTGTCAGATGGGAGCAGTTCACATAAGATTTTTCCATTGTTATCGGCGTAGAATATAGCCAAGTTGAAAGAGAAACATGGCGGTATATTAACACACGCAACTCCACACTCGCGGTCATTAAGGACATAGTCTGTACCAAGACTTGTGATGTTTAAGTAGGAAAACTTGTGGGCCTTAAAGTTAGCAAAAGCGATGCCATTGTGAGCATCTCGGCTGACACTTTTACCACGTGCATCAATAACTTTAGGCGTACCTGTGTTGACAACAATCATGAATCATTGTACACGAATTCCCCAAAAGCTCTAAAACAGCAACAAAATTATCAAACAAAATGAGGAAAAGAGTCAATATTTCTACCTTTTGACGTTCTTGCAGCGCTGAGTAAGATGATCAACGCTAGAGCATTGGCGCAATGGAGAACAACGAGATTCTTCATATTGCGTCCTTCGTAGTAACTGTTACTCAAACTCTTCATGCAAGAAGACCTCGGTCGCACTTGAACCTCGAAATGTTAATTTTCGATGGATTTCAATAACGTAAGTAGATTAGTGCGACGCATGTTTAATTTATAACAAAACTTGAAAAAGAAATTTATTGGCCCTTTTCGTAATGTGATACGTTTAAAAACGTCATTCCTTTTGGAGTGAAGATTGAACAAATTTTTCACAAAACAAACCAAAATTTGGAGGGGTCGTAGTCCTGAGATAAGTTGGAAAAACCATACAAGCGTATGAACCACTCAGTAAGCGTACTGAGTTTCGTTATAAGCGTGAGAGAAATTTCATACATCATTAAAAATTAAACAGGGTGTACTTAACAAAACAGTAGTTTGGCTGTCAAAAAATTCGTATAACAAGTATCATCACAGTCGGAAAAAAGGCCAAAATTTTCTGTTTCATCGCATGCATTCAAATCGGGAAAGAATAGAAGCTATTCCAAATTTTCTTCGGTGTTAAAGCCTAACGTAAAGGAACGAATGATTGACATAAACACATTGCTGACCTCATAGCTTCTATGCAGTATTTTATTTCTATTGCTTTCAGGCGAATATCATCAATTCCGCCTTTTCACCTCAGTTGTTTCTGCACGAAAGAAAAACACAGACATTTAACAAATGCAACCCACAGTGTAGCTAAGGGTACTGTATAGGTTCGCGGGGGAAATTTTTCCAGACGTGAGATTTTCAGGTATAGGTTGTCATAAGCAAAGGAAAAACTACCCAAAATCGTTCTCGTTGTTATTTTAACGGAAGAACCTTTCCAACTCTTACACATCGCATGCATGTATATCAGCAGTCTAATTTCTCTTGGGAGGAAAAACACCTGCTGATTATAAATGTTTAATGCCAAACATTTGTATGAGCTCATTTGTGAAGTCTCCCATTTGCCTTGTTAATTATAATGACACAAATTAATGACTTCAAGATTACCGATTCCAGTTTTTATTTTTTTTTTTTTAGCCAGCTCATGGAAGAGTGATAAGAAAACGAAACGCTATGCATTATAAACTACTCCACGCCACGGGGTGTGATAACCTAACGGGAATTTAATGTCTTTAAACGTTATACATGCAATCTTCTACTGAAATAAAATTCGAAATTTTTAGGGCCCTCGAGATAGTTGGGAAACCTCATTTACATTTTATTATTGATTGAACTTCGTGACCACAGCCAAAATAGGTTGTAGCACGTAGTGAATGAATCTCGCCGTGTTTCCATACCCGAAATACTCACAGCAGCCTACATATTACATTGTAGCGCGCAATGAGTGAATCGCACTATGTGACCACGGCTGGAATTATTAGTTCCTGCGAGACAATCATCACAAAAGCGTGTGCGTCATGCCGGCCTTTGAGAATGGAGAAAATCTTGACAAAGCTGACAACATTTGTCTTAAGAGCCACTATGAAAATGACACTGTTCCACAATTTTTGGATAAAATTCAAGTTGGAAATTTTAAATTAAAAGCTTCTTTTCAGTGAAATAGAAATCCAATGCATTTTTATTACTCTATTATGACTTTCAAACATCTTCTTGGTCTGAAATGTGCCATAAGTTTGTTTTTAACGCATTTTTAATTCAAAAAATTGGCTAGAAATAGAAGTTTTTCACCGTTTGTTTATATAGCCCTAAACTCGCATAAACAAATTGATGTAAGGTGAAATTTTCTTTCTTTCCTGATCCCGCCTTTTCCGCACATTATTAACAACCTAAAGGGTGCCTAATGACGGACAAATAAAATGATATATATAAAAAGCCATCAATTTGGATATACCAATAAACCTTTTCTATTACACATTGTAAATTAGTTTCTCTAAATAGTAATAAAGCACCGCTGATTGAAAATGTTCTTGTTGTGCGGTTAACGGCGCAACTCATCAATTGAGCTCCTATGAACTCTTGCCTTATAAAGCTTTTTTTCCTGTTATAATTGAAATACCATTCAGGTATTTCAATTTGAAGGTGATGATATTACCCGGAGCTGGAATTATAAAGGCTCCATAAGTTTCATGTAATTATGTCGTACGCAGATCTGCCGCAGTGAGAAAACATTTGGGTACAAGATTACAATCCATGTACCGTCTACATTGATACGGCCGGGAAATACAAAGGATCAAAACAACCAACAATCGCAATGGCTATGTCTAAGGCTACCTGAATTCCTGAATTGTCGTCCGGAAGCGCCAAAGGCGCGAGCCTCTGGGGGATCAAATTTCGAAATCTAGAAACCTGGAAATGCCATTTTCAGGCAACATCAGCTGTTAGCAGCTACACCCTTGAACATTACTCAAGCAACCTGTTCTTCCAGAATGGAATAGTTTACCTAATCATGTTAGAGAAGTAAATTGTATTGCAACTTTTAAAAGGAATGTTTTAAGTTTTCTTATGGATAATTAGAATATTTGTATATTTGTATTTGTATTTGTATATTTGTATATATATTTTAAATTTTAATAAGTGGGGACATCCCTAGTATGGTGCCATTGCGCTTTTGGGTGTCTCCTTCTCCACAGCTTTTTGTTTGTTTTGTTATCTTAATTTCCATTATGTATTTGTATTGTATGGAGTAAATCGTAATAAATTAAATTAAATTAAATTAAATTAATATGCATCAGGTGATGGACCTTTACAGTATCATGATGAGACAAGTTAACATCAACTCTTTTTTACGGCCTATAATAAAATACCCCCTACCCTACCCTGTCTGGACTGAACGGTTCCAAGCTCTGAGATGGATGTCAAGTTCTACCATTAATTTTTTTCAGACACCTTGCATGAGTAACCCTTGTCAACATGGAGCTGCATTCTGTCGACCGATTTACAACCGAGACGATTATGAGTGTGTTTGCAAACCAGGTTTTACCGGAAAGTACCGTGGAGTGGGTCAGTATAGTTTTGTTAAATGCTCTTTGCTAAATGCTCTCTGCTACTTTTTTCGATCAGCTCTGTCAGAATGCAGTCGATATGCAAAACGCACCCACCTGTGGAAAGGTCAAACCAAGCTGTGTCAGTTGCTTATCTGAAAAGTTGGGGTTGACGTACAAATTGATGACGTCACAAGCGGTTCAATGACCATTCCTCCAAATGTCGACAAAACTCGACTTTGGCATTGAAAGGGTTAAATAAAAGTGATGTGTGATGGCCGTCTTCCAGGAATCTGCAACATTCCCCCGTGCTATGTTGACTACAGGTAATGTTAAAGCTACTGTTTTCAAACGGGGATCGGTATTAGTAGTATAATTTGGCAGTTCCTTCAGGTTCCTTGGCGTTAGGATGGTTCGATCATCAAATGACTTGAAACAAAGGAATCAAAAGACAATAAACAGAATAAACGTTATAAGCAATACCCAACTCAGCACTATAGCTAGAGTTTCTCTTTTGACCAGAGTTTCGGCTACACCAAGATTTGCCCAGTAATTTTGGTTAAAGCTTGCAGAATCTTGGGCGGCCCTATAAACTTAAACTGAAATATTTTCTGAAGGTAATCGTGATCAAAGAGTCACTCCCCCAAGCGATTTTACGATCCTAACCCGAATTGGCTTAGGTGAAGGCTACGAATGCGTTGAGAACAAAGCAAAATTGGAGCCTGCCTTTGGAAGTTAATTAATTTGAAGAATGAAAATTTGTCACCGTTTGCAATTCTAGAAAACTGGGTCAAGATGACGCCATCTTCACTTTGCTTTTCGGCCAGGATCTCAGGCTATCTCGTTGCAATGACTATTGCATCAGGACCTATTGCTAGGTTATTTACTAGGCAAATGTATTTTGCGATTGCTTACAGAAGGTCGTGGAGTGACCATATTTTTGTTTCTGAGCAATTGTCTCAAGAATTGAAGTTTTGTTTCAGTATGTTGATGCTTTAAATGGCTTTGCCATTAAGAGAAAGTTTTCTGCTACGGCAGTTGTTTATAGCGATGCCAGTGAAACTGGTTTTGGTGGTTATTCTGCCCTTGTTGGGTCTCATGTTAGTTGTGGCAATTGGAGCGAGTTTGACGCGGCGCAAAGTTCCACCTTTAGGAAGCTTAAAGCCATGTTACATATTTTGCAGTCATTTGCGAAGGTGCTATCCCATCAAAGAGTTAAATGGTTTTCAGACACAGTCTAAATACTTGTAGATTTGTTTCAGTAGGGAGCCCTAAACCTGTCTTGCAGGCTCTTGCAATTTGTATTTTTGAAGTTTGTATGTCGTTTGATATTGCTATCGAGATGGAATGGCTACCTAGAAGCCGATTTTCTAAGCAGAATCGTCGACTTGGACGATTGGTCAGTGAATCCTGAGCTTTTACGCCTAGTTGACTCCCGTTGGGGTCCTCATACTGTTGATCGTTTTTCTTCTTTTTACAATGCGCAGATCGGACGGTTTAATTCCAGGTTTTGGAATCCTGGTTCTGAGGCCGTTGATGCCTTTACTCAAGATTGGTCGCTTGACAATAATTGGCTTTGTCCGCCAATTTCACTTGTTGTGCGTGCTGTTAGACATTTAATTGCTTGTAAAGGCACGGGAACGTTGATTATTCCCGAGTGGCCTTCTTCGTATTTTTGGCCTTTTGTGAACCCGACAAACGGCGCGGTTAAGCGCATTGTGCAAGACTGGATCATTCTACCGCGGATTTGTCCAGTTTTTGTTGCGGGTAGAGGTCAATTAATTCAGTGTAACGGGCGCAAGTCTGTATTTTCAGGAAACCCAAGCTTCAGGGTTCTTGCTTTAAGACTCGATTGCTCTTAGTTTATAGTTCCTATGGCCAGACTCTGAGTTTTGAGTTGCGAAATTTCATTGTAATTCCATAAATAGTTTATACGTGATCTGTGCTTTTGTATTTACAATTGAGCTTGTATTGTTAGGTTTTGTAAGCAATAACGACTCAATAAAATTAGTTTTAATTAGAACTGAAACAGATGTTCCTTTTGTTGTGTTTGATTATTTCTTGTAATCTTGGTCGACGTTTCCTTAGGCAAGTTTATCTGTGCATTATATAATTCTTATTTTTTCATTCTAGATGCCCTGAGTTCTGTTTTGTGGCGAGACAGCTGTCGCGACTTGACCAGTCCGCACTTGGTTGATTTAGCCAAGGGCTTGCCGGATGTTGTTTTGCTGTCCAAAGCTCCTAGTACTCTAGACAAGTATCGCTTGGCGTGGCTTAATTGGAAGCGTTGGGCTGCTCGATTTCCTTGTATTGCCGCCTTTCCTGCGAAGCCATTTCACGTCGCTCTTTATTTGAAGGATCTACTCAGTTCTGCCAACTCCATCGCTCCAATTTCATCGGCAGTTTACGGCATCCGGTGGGCGCATTAGGTAGCAGGGGAACCATCTCCAACTGACCATAGCATTGTCAAGTCTACGGTGGAGGGTTGTAATGTATCAGTCAATTCCAGCAGTGCCCATCCCCCCCGGGCAACCCCGGGGCATTTCCTAACGTTGCCCGTCCCGGGGGTGGGGCATTTGCGTACCTCGGGTTGACCCCCGGGCATTTGACACGTGGTTTCAAAACCGTGGAGTGAGTCGCGTATTCGTGATGGAGGCGTTTATAGGCCAAGACGTGGACTACGTTGCAGATTAGCTAGTCCATGAAGGACTAGAGAAGCTCGTGGATGTTCATGGATGTTTTTAAAGGTATATTTTCTGAATTTTAGATATTTCTTCATTGTCAAGAAGCAACAACTTGCATTATATTCTTTTATCACCTATCGAGAGATTGAAAACAATCAACCCGGGACCCGGGCATTTGCCCGGTTCCCTCATCCCCACCCCGGGGAATTTACCAAAGAAATGCTAATGCCCGGGGGCTAGCCCGGGGGGGATGGGCACTGCTGGAATTGACTGATGCATAAGCGTCTCTTGGCCAAGCCTGTTAGGCCTAAGGATCCCTTGCCAGCCGATGTTTTTATGAGGCTAGTCCAGGCCTTGGGCGGTGCCGAAGCGGACATTGATACTCTTCGTTTTCTAGTTTTGTCGCTATTAGGTTATGCTGGTTTCATGCGCGTGAGCGAGCTTTTGCAAGTTAAATTGAAAGATATCCAGTTTTTTCAAACCCATATGTCTATTTTAGTACCTAAACGGAAGAATGACCAGTATAGGGAGGGTCATGTTGTAATCATAACTCGTACTGGGAGCCTCACTTGCCCAGTGGGTATGACAGAGAGACTCATAGCAAAGGCTCAATGTCAAGATGATGGCCATCTTATTTGTAGGGTTGTTAGATCAAAGAAGGGCCTTAGAGCTTGTCCTTCACGCATTTCGTATACTAGAGCTCTTGAAATCTTGAAGGCCGGCATGAAGCCGTTCCTTGGGGAGGATTTCAACTTTGGCTCTCATAGCTTGAAATCTGGCGCAGCGACAGTAGCAATTCCCTTGACCGCAAGCTTTCGGTCTCGGGTGCCATTGGGCTATAATGTTCTGTAATTTTTGTTCTAGTCTGCGCCACCTATCTTTGTTCACTTCTCTGTAACGGCCTACTACGGCACAATACACCAGTTATTATATTCGTTGTTATGTCATGATTGGTTTGAGGGGTGGTAGTTGTAGCGTGATGTTAAGAACAGAATTGAAAATTCTCTTCGGTTGCATCGCATTAGAAGAGAATTGATTTCTGTTCGCTATTGTTTAGAGCTGTTTTGTAATGAGTTGCGAGGTGTTATGATGATGTAAAGTTATGAGGAATGTAGGCATGCGTTTGCATGTGCATTGACTATGCGTCCAATGTATTTGGTATAAATAGTTCGCTCTTCAGTATGCGAGTCAGTTCTCGGTCGTTACACGTACAGTTAGAACATTTTACTGAGGTTTGTTCCATCGGTTTGTTTTGGTTGATTAAGTCAGTTTTGTCGTCTATGTCAGCTATTTAGTTTATTGATTGCGGCTGGGTCATTGCTTATTTTTAATTGCAGCAGTTCTTTTTTGTTCTTGGCCCCGTAGGAAGGGTCGGAGTTTTGAGCTTTGGTTCCTACCCAGGTTTCTTACATTTTTCCCGTTCAGTTGCGGGTTTTTTGGGTAGGTTTTTCCTGGCCTCCGAGTGTCTTCGGACGCGCACTCAATTCTCCGCATAGGCTTTTCGTATATGCTATTTCAGAGGATTTAATCGCGTTCGACTCTTTGTCATTTACCTGTAGATCGTCCTCGCCTTCTACGGCGTTCATGTGCAATAAACTTAGTGTAACGGCCTACTACGGCACAATACACCAGTTATTATATTCGTTGTTATGTCATAATTGGTTTGAGGGGTGGTAGTTGTAGTGTGATGTTAAGAACGGAATAAATGGATTCCGTCCGAGACCAAAAACAGCTGATTTGCGTTTTCTGATTCAGCAACTACCAGTCCCACACCGGTCCCGTGTGAACAGGCAGTCGTTAAAAGAGTGGTTTCGAGTAAACACTGATTCGATCCAGTCCATACGGGGCATAGCCTTGGTGGGCAAATTTGTTGCACTCCAGCAACTGAAGAAAAAGGTGTGGTTTTCAAATTAATTGCCCAATTTTGGTATTTTAAAATTCAGCCCACAAAATAAACCCCACAAACTCTATAGTTTATTCCCTGGAGCCTCGTACTGAGGTCTATTGTTTTTTCCTGATTCACACCAACAAAACGTGTTTAGTTAAACGGGGTTTAAGAAAATGAAAATCAGCAACAGACAACTGACAGACTCAATTTTACATAGGGTTCAAGTATGCTCTAACTTGTGCTTTCATTGTGCCACATTTGAAGTCGGCAAACATTAGTTAGCAACTTCTACGAAGAAAACAATTTTAAACCGTGTTTAACTAAACAGCCTTTAAACGTGTTTAAGCTTTGGTGTGAATGGGGTATTAGGCTGAATTTTATGAATATATCGAAATTGGGCTATTCAACCTATTTCGGACCATGCCACGTGTTCAGCAATACAAAACAACTTGTAAGGAAAATTTATTTCATATTCAGACTGGGACTGAAAGGGTTAAAGAACAGATTGCAAACTGCGATTAATAATTTACGAGACAACTTCAGCGTGTCAATGATCGCGAAGAAAACGTTACAATACAAGTCATGCCAACCCCCCCTCCCTAAAACTGTACAATTCCCCTGTAGCTGGAGCAAGTTGACTCCAACAAACTTATTTACATCCCTCAACAGGGCCCATGTAAGTTAAAAACGATATCTACAATTCAAAAGAACGTACATGGTACTACCCGTTCATTCTTGACGCGAAAATACACAATGAATACATACACAACGAATTTACATTGGTTGCATTATTACAGCGACCTTCCTTGAAGCAGACATGCCCAGTTCCAGCTATCACCTGCCCACTCTTTTCGCCCCCAGGGCCACCTGTCCCTCTTAGACGGCGGGGCCTTTGCACGAGTAACATGTGGCTCTGGAAACACATGATTTGATTGGCTGGATTATAACAAAGGAAGTTTGAAACCAGCCAATCTATTCAACTGTTTTAAAACCCTTTTGCTATACGAGATGAAACGGTTGAGTTGATTGGTTAGATTCAAACGTGTGTGGGAGGTATTCATTTTGAAGTGTTAGCTTTAAAGAGATGTCTGCTTTCGAGGAGTACCAATATGCAGGCCTACACTGTAAAACTTGAAATCCCTTTTCTCGATCAAAGACTTCAAGCGTTCAGTGTAATAACAAGCCAGGCCAGGTTAAATCTTTCAGTAGTACAAAACAATGATAAAATGATGTCCTATGAAAAACTTAGTCCCAGTACAAGACAAACTTTAGCAATGCAAACTGCCTTAAATTTGGTAAAACAAAAGGCGGCGCTCACTATCACGCTTTCGCATTTTTTGTTTAATTTGTTTTAGATAAATTAAATTTTCGCAAGAAGACAACGGGCCTTAGTTGAAGGCATTGTATTTCTTAAAATTACTTTTTTCCTCGCACAGTTAAATTCCTTTATTATCATTTATTTATTATATATATAAAAATTTACCTCTAAAATGTGCGCAAGGACAAGACCTGTAATTTTCTAGATAATTTGAGACACGTTTACTGTTATGGAAGGTCCTATATCACGTTTTCAACGCTTATTCTTCACGATAAAGTACTCCCATATTTCCAAGGACAGAAAAACTACTTATCAACTGCACCAAAAGTCATTGGCATGCAGAGAACTCAAGTTTACAAAAGAGCTTTGAAAACAATTGCAGCAAGACAGAGATTTGAAGCAGTTTCCACTTAACCTTTGAAGATTGCGAGGAAGTTTGACAATATTACGAAACAGGACTGCTGTTGAAGCAAAACTTCTTCATTCAACAACCTTGAAATAACTCTGAGAGATTTGGAACGCACGCATCAAGTTAAACGACAAAAAGCAAGTATCTCCACTTTTCCCTAAAGATATCATATGAAAACCAGCCTTAGTTTGGATAGGAAACACTCCCGTAAAACTTTTAGAATTACCATCCAGTTATGGTAACTGGACAGGACGAAACTCGCATAAAATTGTTCTTGTAACATGGTAGATATTTTTCATCCCAGAAGGAAGCATATTCAATTTTCATTTATTTACAAATTTGTTTCTTGAGGGACAGAAGCGCGATGGCCGCCTGGAAAGAACTTTGTATGAGTACCTTCGTGAGAAATTCTACAGCTATTGCAAAACATCGCCGGTTTCAAAAGCTAAGACTTCAGTGTGCGTTATTTAAAATTCAAGTCCAATGAATTGTTCAAAACAAATTTCACCCGAGACTCGCGCATTCAGCTTTCGCCCAGTAGTAGTTAACACTTCAACCCAGACACGGCCTGCTTACATTTGACGTTTTAATAAAGTGAGCACTGATTGGCAGCAGAAATTAAGTACTAACTTCGCTAAACCTTTTTATGACAAATTACAGTTCGCAGGTATTGGAGGGCTGGTCTACTTACTCAACCAAATTCTCCTAGGGTGGATTAAAAAAATGTGTTAACAACATAAAGGAGAAATTTGAACTCGATCTTGGCTTAAAACGTCAAGAGAAAACAGTGCCGCAGCGGTAAGAAATAGCTGTTCAATTAATTTAAATCGCTTGCTGTGAAACTCATTTATGGAATCAACTTTCCTTTAGAAGGCAGCGCTGGGCTTACACCACGTGGAAACACTTGCATCCTTGTAAAGAGGTTACAGAAAAGGAAGCGAAGGTTTCTTTTTCTTTCCTTGTATTCCACGATTCGTTTTTCTCATCCATTCGCTTCATATAAGCGCCTCAGCCCCTCTCCCCACAGTGCATGGCTGGGACGGGCTTCTGTGTAGCCGTTGAGTTTGTCTCATTTTAGGAAGTCTTTCTAACGTCCTGAGTAAATTGCTGAAGGTAGGCCGCTTATCTGGTTCAAACGCCCAACAAATCGTTAAAGTATCCTGAAAAAAAAGCATGCTTCGTGTAAACCTTTACATGTAAATAGCTGTATCAAGTCCCTTCATGTAAAATATCATTTAAAAAAAGAAATGGAAAATCTTGTCAAGGCGACACCCTTTTATCTACCCAGCTCTAACTGGTTGAACTGAACGGATTGCCACTTGCTGAACTATTCGTACAAAAAATGAATCCAAGTGCAAGACAAACCAAAGTATCTCCGCAACAATTTCTCTAGTGAACCCTCCAAGGGATTTGTCTCCGCGACTCGTCCCTCATTGCATTGTTATTCAGTTCGTTTTGTACCCTGACCCCGTGCCTTTGTACTGTGCCTGCCATTTAAAGGAAATAATTGAGTAGTGACAACGGTTTAACAAAATCCAGTTGACCAGTTTGGCCGTCCAATGAAAATTCTTTTCACAATTTATCGTGTACCAAGAAGTTTGTGTTTCCCTTCGTACGCTTGAAGCAAACTTGAGGCAATTTCGCTACATACCTTGACCTCCCGTGGAACATCCACATGCGTTAATGACTGCTTGACTCCTTTGCCCACTTGCCAAATAATGGCTTCGGGGATTTGTTTTTTGAAAGGCCATGAGCCAGAACACATTTCGTACCAGACAGTCCTAAAGAAAGAAGAGCCGCAAACAGTTTCAGTATCTCAGTTTCCGCATATTCCCGCCTTGCCGCCAGTCAACACTTCAGTTCCCGCGCTTACCACCAGTTAAACCTTTTCCCGCGCTTGCCATCGGCTGCATGTTTATTCTCCTGTTCTGATTGACTAGTATCACTATTCGTGCGCTATTTGCACGTTTTTAGCTTTACTAAAGAAGGCTTTAATACATAGATTTTGTAGCGTTCGCTTCCAAGAGCTTGAAACCGAAGGGAAAAAGAAGTAGTTTACGAAAGCAACTGTAGGCAGCTTGGAAATGCTAAGTGCTCATTCAGCTAGCGAGCTACTACCAAACATGACTTAAACCTACCCGAAAGCGTACATATCCGTTGCAAAAGTGAACTGCGACGAATCAGGAGCGTCTTGCAGGGTTGTAAGCGAGCGAAGAATTTCCGGAGCTAAGTATGGCAGCCATCCCTCTGGGATCATCAGCATCCCTGGTCTGACCGACTTGGTGGTCAAGCCAGCTACACTGAACAAGCCGAAATCTGTGATGACAACGCGATTGTTCAACTCCAGAAATACATTCTTCGACCGCAAATCAGTGTGTACGATCCCGCGCGCGTGAAGATATCCCATCCCCTGTGGACAAGTAACAGGACAAAATCAATAGAGAAATCTTTTCATGAACTCTACGATTTACTGCATCTTTATAACTTGACTGATTTTATTATTATTATTATTATTATTATTATTATTATTATTATTATTATTATTATTATTATTATTATTATTGTCATTGTTATTATTGTCAATTTGTATTTATCAATTTGTATATATATATTTTTAACCACATACACCTAAGATTCAAGTTTGTATGAAAAGTGCTCAATAAAGTTTTGTATTATTGTCATTATCATTGTCATTATCATTATCATTATTACTTTTTTGTTACAGGAAGACATGAACGTATAATTCGAATTTTCTTCTTCCTTGCTTCACAGCTCGGTCAGCAGAGCATCACACCAGTAACGTGGACGGCATGGCTTCAAATCTTGTTGAAGCGCTGAATTTCTTTCTCAGGCTTCTTTGCAATTGCATGAAGCATAAAGCAACTAGGATTATCAGTACTACCTCCCCTTGATGAATACTTGTGCATCACAGAATAGGCCCTAGCATTATCGCCGGAAGAGAGTGGGGCACTGTAAGATTAGCGCGTCGTGCCCCGCAGGAATATTACATAACGACCCCAGCTACCGTTTGAACACGGACTAATTCAACCGCGGAGACCAACGTGCTACCCATTAAACCTGTGCGCCTCCGTACTTGTGCGCAGAAGATATAACTGTTGATGCTATGCAGGCAATTGGTTTGATCACGCAAATGCCTTAACCCAGGGTTTTCAATAAGGACCGGCAGCCGGCGAAACTCGCCGGCTACTCCACACGTTTTCGCCGTCTACTTTGATTAACAACTTACTCGAATTTTAAGAATTAGCATGATAAATAATTTGCCACAACATGAACCGCGGATCGGCCAACATTTAATTCGTTTAACGTAAAAGAAACTTGCCATAATTCTTGGTTAAAATATATCGACTCAGGGCTTGAAATTTAGACCAATACGGTCGCCAATGCGACTAACATTTCATAAAAATTTTGCTTTCGTCGCCAAAATGGCGACTACATTTCTGTGTGTTGACGATGAATAACGGACATTTCCTCAGACATTGTGCCCTTCCAGAAAGTTATATCGAAAGATCTTTGCTTCTAAGACATCCAAAATAAGAAAAGAAGTCAATCCATCCTCTTCCTTTGCTGTAAAAGATTCTATCACATCGGAAAACTCGCAAAAAGCTGACCGTGTTTGAAATCGCCCTATAATGCTTTGCAAGCCCCTGAGCACGTCATGTATGCCTATGGGTTGTGTCTCTTGTTGATTCCTTCGATAGTTGCCACAAAATTTTATATATTGTGTTTGTTTTAAACCTAGTGATAAGATTGTTTTGTTTTTCCTTTTCAATATTTTATGTATTCAGTCCTAGAAATGATTTTAAACACTTTTGAACAAGGCCCTATTTGATTTTGCAATCTGGCGACTAAAAATTGTGTTTGGTGACTATTTTGTCTGCAAGATAATTAGAACCGTTGAATAAAAAGCTGGAAAATAGAGCATGTATGGTTCTGTCAAAAATGACCTAATTCTTGCCCCAGAATGCAGGAAATGCACTCTTAGAGGCTCAGATTTTAAAAGTTTCCCGGGGGGGCATGCCCCCGGTCCCCCCTAGAGGGTTGTGCCTGCGGCGCGAGTAACCCCTTCGCCACCTACTTCTAGAATTCTGCCGCCTACTTCAATTCTTATTGAAAACCCTGTAACCCTAACCCTAACCGAGAGTGAAAGTGTTGCATGAAGAGCAATAACACTGGTCGGCCCTAAAACTGAGGAATAGTTGCATTGGGAAATGCAAGAAATCTTCTCTTACCTGAGAAATCTGAGTACAAATCTGTGCGATTTTGGGCAGGGGGAGGTTGTCCTTTCTTATGTGTATATGAGTGTAAAGAGAAAATCCACGACACATGCTACAAAACAAGGGCAAAAAATTGTTTGTGAAAATCCAAGCAAACGAGAGAAACACCCCACTTTCAATACATGAAGTATACGGCTTACCTGGTTATAATAGCGAGTTTTGGCGGATCCATACATGCGCCCATGAATAGCACTACATTTTCATGGCGAGTCTTTCGAAATGTTCCAACACGGAACTTGAAGGCATTCAGCTGTTCTTCTGTTGGATTTTCGATCTCAATCATTTTTACTGCTACTTCACCGTGCCAATGGCCCCTGCAAAATACACAGATATATGTAGTAACCACTCAATAGAAAATGCACGCATACGATACTTTTTTCACGACCTGTATGCGTCACGTAACGTACATGTAACGCGTAACACATCACCGACTCTTAACCATATGGTAAACGTCTTCGCGTGAGTGACTTTTCATGGTATGAGGTCAAAATGTTACTTCTGCTTTCGCGGCTAGTGACCTATCAGGCAAGAGCTTATCCCGGTTTCTTTAAGCGACCAGGAGTATTCTGCTCCCCACTGAATGGGATGCCAGTCCATCACAGGGTTACCCCCAACATTAATTTCGCCAGTACCCATTTGTGCCCCTGGGTGGAGAGAGGCACTGTGAGAGTAAAGTGTCTTGCTCAAGAACACAACACAATGACTCCAGCCAGTATTCAAACCCAGACCGCCTGATCTGGAGTCCAGTGCACTAACCATTAGGCCACCACGCGTACCAGTTTATCTTTCATGGTTTTATCTTTAAAACACTGTTTCAAAAGTACTGCAAGCATACTTAAAGTTGTACATTCACAAAACTTTTATGGCATAAATTGCAGCACTCTATGTAATTAATAAAATTAACGTGTGCCATGAGCTCGTTACAGTCCTTCATCCTCCGAGAAGGTACAACGTAGGAAGATTTATCTCTACTGATGTAGTTTCTCCTTCTCCTAACCTTTGCTACTGATGTTATACAAATATAGCAAGGAGAATTAAAATGATGATCGTGGACTTGCCTGTAAACTTTCCCAAATCTACCACTGCCCAGTGGACTCCACGTGATCTCAAGCTCCTCAAATGGTATGACCCACTCAGACATTAAGCTGCCTCTTTGCTGAAAAGATAAATATGTACATCACGGATCAGGGATTTCCTTACGTGCTTTGTGTCATGTGGACTCTCTATGAGGGAGGTCGGTACTAACACGGGGGATAAAAAGAGAAGAGCCTCCTTAGGATAAAGAAGCCTGGATGCGCATGTCACATACAAATGTACAGACTGGTCTGAAAAGAGATACAAAAAGGTAAAGAAATGGAGTGTTTACCATTTCAGTAAACCAATCAAAAGAAATGGCGCTTACCAGTTACACTCCAGGAGACTGGACATGGGAGAAATGAACAAATGGTACAGGACTACCTCAAAACGTAGCCCACAATTTCAAACCGAAATTCTGAAGAAACTTAAGGTGGTACCCTGGAGTTTGACAGGTCTGTTTTGGATGGAAATTTCTCAAAATTAAGAGAAGTGGTTGAACTAAAAACATATCAGGTCAAGACAACTTAAGTTAAGCTTCAGAAAAATTGATGTTTGAGGTGACAATTTTCACACCTCAGGTGACACACCCCATTTGAATTGCGGGCTCAAAATTTAGAAATTTTCGTTTTACGGCTTTATTTTCAAAAGCTGGTCAAAATGAAATGTAGGAGTCTATTCCTATACAGAAAAGGAAAAATCCTGCGGGAGCCTGGAGCGGAATACCGCTTCTTTCCTCAGATATCGAGTTTTAAAGTAAAAAACACGTGCTGATAATTTGCACGGCGCTTACATCGCGAAGAAAACTCCTTTTGCTCCGGGCTCCCGTGAAAAGTTTCTCTTACCCCATAACAACAAACCACGCAAATTTCATTCAGATACGATAAATCTACAACTTTATTCTTAAAATACCTTCCAGTGCGGTCTGTGTAGGTCCTAAAATTGTGGTAGTTTCTCGCCGATATCGCATCATAAGATCGTGTTCTATCGGGCGCCATTTTGAAATCTTCTTATAAAACCGCTGTTCGAAGTGTTTGTGGCAACACTTGACCGATTACAGCGCGAAGAATGCCGAAAATCTACGATCTTGTCCGTCCTTTGACGAAGTTCAACATGGCGGTGTAAACAACTACGTAATGCATAGCAACGGTGTTAACTTGAGACCTCGGCTAATGGGCACAGCGGATAATAGGCGTACTGAGTTACTGCGCACATATCCCGTGAAGAATCTCATGCTGGGCGGCACATTCTTGCGGTGTTGTGTAAATATAATGTCACGAGTCCAAAAAACGAAATAAACCACGATATAGCCATTAAATGGAGCCAAAATACCAAGGAACTACACAAAGGACATGAGTTAAGTTTATTTCTGCCATCAACTTTGAATTCAAGACGCGTAAATTGCTCTGAAGGACTGATTTTGGCTTATAGTCGATATTTCACAATGATCGATAGTGTAACACAATGCCGCTTCCTAAATCACGTTCGTCCGGTATAATGATCGTCATTTAGCTTCTTTTGTAGACTATTTTGCAGACACTTTCACAGGAAAGCTACAGCGGACCTGAACTTGTGTCTTCCAAGATGTAGCAAAGCTTTTCAGCGGCAAAAGCAGCCTCAAATCAAGCACTGGTGCGTGTCACACAATAAATTCAATATGGCTTCGCAAAGCGCCAGCTTAGCAACCAACTTTAGGCTTTAATTATTCCGCACATAGCCAGAATGGAGCGCTTATCTCTTGGTATTGTGAATAAATCTATGTTATCTTTGAAATCCTTAAATGTTTTGATATGTTTCATTTTTGAGCCAAAGTTCCATCTGCTTTTGAACCAAAATTTCCTGGATTTTTGATTAAATGGTAAACACCCTTGGTTTTAAATGAAAGAAAACAAATAAATAATAATAATAATAATAATAATAATAATTATAATAATAGATATTACAAATTGATTTGTCTATTAAAAGAAGCATCTCATATTGTTCTGGGGTTTTTTCTTCTTCTTCTTCTTTCTTTTTTTGCTAAAGTCATTTTAACGCTTTAAATTATCTGGGATTAGCATTAATAGTTTTTCATCTGCATTTTATAAGAATAATACACGATGTGCACAGTGTGTTACAGCTTGTTAATGTAGGTTGTAGCACCATGTATATGAAACAAATATTTGCTGCTCCCGTCCAATTTTGGAAACATTAATTGCCTTGTATTCAAGGCCCTACAAGCTGCAAGCTTTAACAGAAATCGTACACATCGTGTATAAATAACGTTGCTTTACCTTTAACTTTTTCTGTCAGGTTAATCCAACATTGTTCAGAATGGTATTAATTTTTTTCATCATAACAGTATTTACATTTCCTACTGTATCTTCTTGAGTTTATACGATTAATTTCAGAAAATACATTAGTTTATTTTGTTCACTTTCTAAGCTTCAGATGACGTCATAAATCAATTGCAATACTTTTTACTGTATTAATTTTTAAAAGCTGTAAAGTATTATTCAAAGCGTTTAAATTCTCAAGATAAATTTACTCACATGTAAGTCCCATAGCATGTAGGCTTTTCCAACCTTCCATTAAAAAGGCACACAAATTCTCAATTAGTTCAACACGTTTATCCGAATCAATAAATTTAACAGTTTTCAAAATCTGTTGGTGTACATATGTGGAAGACTGAATGCTGTTAAGTTTTTACTAGTGAGCTGATGTTAATGGCACAACTAGCGTTATGGGTTTAGAGGTCACTGGACATGTATTAACTTGATTTATAAATTATAATTTATGGAGTTCAAGGCAGTCCACCTTCTCTGTTCACAAGGTCAATAACTCAACCAATTGCACCCCAGCCTTGCTGTACACCCAAACATTGGTCTGCAGTTTCTGTCAGACATTGTAAGAGGTATAATGTACAATGTACATACAAGTTCATGTACATGAGTTTGATTACACAATTAAGACGACGACGACGACAGCAGCAGCAGCAGCAGCAGTACCAGCGCCAGCATTGCTCAAGATCATGCTGGGAGAATAATTATTGGCAATAGATCCATACTGTCAACATACTAACTTAGGGTAGATATTCTGCAGTATGACCCTTCCACTTGCTTAATAAGATCATATGTACAGCACTGCACCCGAAATGCAACAAACTACCATGGTATCTTTTGGAGCAATTGCACTAACAATTTCTGATTGGAAAACAATAGTACAATTCCTGGAAAATCTTTGGAGTGCATCTGTGACAGAACTGCCAAAAATCGCACTTATTTGAACCCTGTTAATAGTAGTACTGTACATCAAGAACAAGAGAAGATGTACTGCTTGACAAGTGATATCAATTTAGATTGTGCATGTTAATAGTCGCTCTATGTCCATGTGGACTGTCAGCTGAGGAGCATGAACAAGAAAGAAAAACATCAGGCATTTTTGTTTCTTGCATTTCTTGCTTCTCACTCCATAATCCACAAAAACATAGAGGTACTACTCAACAGCTGTTGTTAGATGGTGTTTACACAATGTTACAGCCAGTGTTTGTTAAATGGACAACTAATGAACAAAGAACACTTTAAAATGATTATGTAAACATGGAATGTCTCAAATTAATTAATTTTCCCTATGGCATTTACTGTCAAAATTGCATTACAGACAGAGAGAGAAATCAATTATTTGATCAGGTACATGTACATTTAACAATGTATTACTCTAACTTAGGGCGCTTACAATGCCCGATTCCCTCTATGGCGCGTGCCTGCAGGGATTCACGGTAGTTGTATTCATCGTTGCTAAGTCTCGTGCATGGTTTGATGAATACATCTACCATGATTCCCTGCAGGCGCGCGCCATAGAGGGAATCGGGTATTAGTCAGAACTGGCTGGCCAGACTGATATGCATGTATTTAAGAACAGAATTCCATTATTAGTCAGATTTGTCCTGTCCTGTTGTGATGGATTTGAGCGCAAATCCCATAAAAGAGGTCCATTTCACAGTCAAAACCACCAGACTGGCCAGCCAGTTCTGAGTGATGGAAAGCGCCCTTAGTGTATGTGTACAGTGTTGCTAATTGACTTTCACATTGTACAGGTACTGTACATGTATGCTGACCTTATTATGAAAATGGCAATTTGAAATTTCGAATTTGCAGGGTGGAATTCACTCTTCCTTAGGGGTTTCAAAATCTTTTGAAGTAGGCCTCAACAACTGCAAGAGTACGCAGCGGTGACTAGTTACGCTGGTTACTCAGGAGGACGGCTATGAACAGAGTAACCAGAGACATGTATTCAAGTAGCCAGTGAAACTCTGGCAGTTGCCAGCTTGTTTTGACAACCCTGCTTCCTTACAAAGTTATTCAAATGTCTACAGTGCATAACAGAAAATTTGCACTTCAAAATAACCAATAATTAAAGTAGCATGTACATGCAAACAGTGCAAAAAGAGTAACCTTCACCATTCTTTTCCCCCATGTTTTGCTCTCAGGATCTACATCAGAGATTTGACTGTCCAGAGATTCAATGGTTGGAACATCTTCCCCTGACAATGTCTATAGGATAACAAATAATAATTTATTGTTCTAAACTGAAAAGTTGTATTTTACAATGTGTATGTGAGTAGCTTTCAGTACATGTGCATGTATGCAATGCGTTCTTTATTTCCATAAAATAATAATTTATTATGTAAATTTTGAATGAATTATTTTCTTTTGTTGTTAGCTCAGGAAGTACATGTAAGGTTAACTCACCGAGTCATTACTCGTTGTAGTGTTATTGCTTTGCCGTGATTTCACACTTTCTGTCCTCACTAAGGTACTGGTTGAGTCAATCATTTCATCACTGAAACAAGTCAACACATTGCACATCATTATTCCTATCATTCAAATACATGTGCAGGTGTACTGCTATTCTTCTGGCAAACGAGACCAAGCTTAAAATTTGCCATCTTCCTTTACTTATCACCATCCGGTTTGTTCTCAACATTGCTGATCCTAGCAGTATACAGGAAGTGTGTCACACATGCCTTGATTGCCATGAGTCTCTCAGTACCTCAGTGGATAGAGCATCCACCTAATGTTTGGGAGGTCATGAGTTTGAATCCCATCAGGGGCTTAGATTAACCTTTGTTCCATGCTCGCGACACAAGGAACACCACATGTAAATATCATTGTGAACTGCATTTATAACTATATTATACTTAAAATAATGATGTTTTTATTATTAAACCATATTATCACCAAGTGAGCTTGCACATGTTTTCATGTGTAACTGGAACAAAAAGCCTTCAGTTGGTAAAGTAAAACAGCAAAATACAGTGAAGTAATGTGTGAGACATTGTTACAGAACGTAGATACCTCTGCATGGAAGAAGTCATTCTTGACACATCTAGAAAGGAAGAAATAATCACAATAATGGTTTTATATATAATTGGCAAATTAGCAAAAATCATTGTCAGGCTTTTAATACCAGTACATCATCATTTTGTGAAGCATTGTTTCCACTATCAACATGCTGGTACACGTACATGACTATATTACAAAAATTTCCATCATCCTTATGGTAACCTTCTCTTTTATCTATGGACTCAGGCAACTCAAATGGAATTCCAACCAATCATTGTTGCTCGAGACTCCTGGCTCAACATACATTGCACAGCAGGCTTTTAGCCAGGTGGGAGTCCAGGAGTCCTATGGACAGCCACTTTACAGAGTAAATTAATATGAATAACTGTATACAGAGGTTTCTTAGCAAATTTGGAAATCTTTAGATACCTTTGCACTCATAACTGCAGAAAAACACCTTGCATGCTCCTCAGGCCCTCCTATGGGGACAGAGTCAGGCCTGATGAAAATTTTGGATTCCCACTTTTTGAATCCTGGCTAAAAGCCTGTTGCACAGTACAGTACAGTGGCTGGTAAAGGTCATGCCTTCAAGTAAGACTGAATCAAATGGCCACTTACCTGTAAAAGAAAAATGTGAATCTGGAAACTGATCAAGCTCTTCTTGAGCCGACAAGCTAGCACTAGCTGTGTTTGGTTGAAGAGGTGAAGAAGGCGGCGATGATGTTGACGATGACGTGGAGCAGGAGTCTCCACTGGTCGCACTTGCTCCACTTGCCGCGTTTGTTTCCTTTGAAAATTGTGGTGGAATTCCACTGCGGATACCAGCAGACCACGATTTGTGGTCAACTGTATTCAAATCACCATGGCTACGGTTGGTGCCCAGCCTACTTTGTTCACGCATATATTTCTCAACTTGAAGAGCAATGCTTGACGGCTCTGAGTTTGTTCTCTTCACGTGAGGGCGTATCATTGGTAAAGAGCTATAATTAACGGCTGTAAAAGAAGAGAACAAAAATTGTGGTACGTAAAGTGAGTGGAGAAATAGAATAGAAAGAGGCACTGTGAGAGTAAAGAGACCTTGTCAGGGGGGGAGGGGGACCCAGTGTCGCTTGTCTGGATTTAAAAGTACTTTACGTCGCTTGACGTCACTGTCCGAGTTCAGCAAGAAAGAATGTCATTTGTCGCGATTTCATTCTGTGTGTTGTTGCTAGTTTTTGGGCCATGTCGCTTGTCACAATTTACTCTGGCAGGGCTTCAGTAAAGTTTCTTGCCCAAGAACACAACACAGTGACCGTTGCCAGGGCTAAAATTCAAAGTCAAGAACACCATTAGGTCACCATGCCTCCCACAATATAAATGGAAAGACATTTTAGCTTTGTTTGTTTCTGCACTCACCTCGCCGAAGTTGAGCAGTGAAAAACTCTCCACATCCT
This sequence comes from Meandrina meandrites, assembly GCA_963693305.1. NCBI lineage: Eukaryota > Metazoa > Cnidaria > Anthozoa > Scleractinia > Meandrinidae > Meandrina > Meandrina meandrites. The sequence continues at coordinate 10,754,667 of OY855913.1, forward strand.
TTAGGTAACTTACAGACAGGAGGAGCCAGTTTAGCACATTTCTTGTGAAATTTTAGCCTATCAAGCAAAGGGAAGCATGTAAATATACTTTTTAAAAAGAAATTTGTTTTATTCTCTAAGTTTTGTTAATTTTGGTAGAGCAGTGTTGACACATTCCTGACAACCCAAAAGTTGGAAATAACGTGAAAAACCTTACGATATAATTTCATTCAACTTACTTGCATTCTTTGCATTTTTTACCAACCAAAAGGATCTTATGGCAATAATCACATGCCAAGCTAACCATAAATGTCTTCTGTGAAAATCTGAAAATGGAGTATTAAATCAATAATTTCTAGTAATAATTTCTATAATTTCTAGTAATAATTAAAGCAATTGAAGAAATGAAGAACGTGAAGGAAACAAAGCAGGAATCTCGTAATTGCTGTTGACATTGCGGTTGAGACCACATGTAAGATTACATGTGTATATTGCTTCACTGCTCAGTGCCGCCTACTACAAAACATTCTCCTTCTACTTCAAATTTTCGGAAGAGCCCTGCAGTAGAGTGTACAGGTATTTGATGTACTACATGTACACAGGGCATCTGACAGGATGCGGTGGTGCGGATCCGCATAATTCGCTGACTTCCACATCTTCCGCATCTTGAGAACATTTTCCGCATAAAACAGAGAAATTTGTTTCACATTAATGATTAAGCAGTTGTTTACCATCCTCACGAACATAAATTTCGAAGAAATTGATTATTTTGACACAGTTTTTCTCCTAAAAGAGCGACGAAAACACGGCACTTCGATCGTGAGCAATTTTTAACCTCCAGGCGTTCCTCGCGTCTTTTCGTGATGGGCCTGGACACCAGTTGTCTTCTTTCGCTTCTTTCGCTCGTTCGGTGTACCGAAAATTCTTCTGTGGTTACCTATAGTATATGGATAAATTTGTCATCAAAGAGACCAAGAAGAAGGATCCCCACTTCACTGTACAGTTGCCACAAGTTGACCTCACGGGCTAGATGAGCGACGAATTAAGTGAAGCGAGCTCGAGGCCGCAAAGTGGCCTATGAGCGACGTGCTATAATGAAGACGAAGGACTTTGTTGAAAGTCTAATAGCAGCAAAGGATAGTCAGTGAACCAGTATCCTGGAGTTTTCTATGTAGATAATGGATTTTTATTTTGTTCAACGTGCAATGTTGTAGTAGATCACGTAGCACCTTGAATTGTATTGTTTATGCATAAGAAGAAAATCAACTTCAGCCAACAAAATAACGGTTGTGTTATTTTCATTGAACATCACATAATTGATAAGATAATTTCATAACATACCAAATACAAATGAAAATAACTGGAAAAGCCCAAATACCAATATAATTGTTTTTGTTTAAAATTAGCCCGCGAGCAGACTCTCGGCTTCGGGGGCAGCTCGATTTGGGCTGCATGAAAAGATGTGATTCTTGGCGAGCGAAGCGAGCGGAAAATTTTCTGCATAATCCAACGTGTTTTCCGCATAATCAGCACTTTCTTCCGCATAATGTTCCTGAAAATGTCCGCATAATTTGTTATTTTTTTTCCGCACCCTATCAGATGCCCTGTGTACAGTTGGAGCTCTGTCAGTAAGTCCTTGTTGAAACAACTGATGAATTCCTTAACGCCATACCTGTGATTTATTGTATGTCCCATGCCATAGTGAGTAACATTATATCTAGATGGAGAACCTATCGTGTGGGAACCTGACAAATGGCAAGCAAAAAGGAATATCATTAAAATACAAAACTATTGGCTTCCACAATAATTATTTATTTTGCCACTACCAACTTCCATCAGTGTATTGGACTGAATAGAGATTATTTTTACATGGTATAAAAACATGGTAAAAACAAAGAGCAGGAATTACACAGAGATAACATGTAAATTGTATGGTTGTATGGTGTAACAAAATGACATAAAAGGAAACTAACTTACTTGCATTGTGATCTGACTCAGAATCAGACTGGGAATGAAGCGAGATGTCACCACTAGTACTTTTTGGAATCTGTATTGTGAGAGGAGTGACAGGTTCAAGCTTTCCTCCACGCTTTTTGCCAACAGTTGCATTTGGATTTTCACTGTTGATAAATATCCTGTTTCCTGTAAAACAAAATGAATAGATTCTGTATAAAGCAAGTTCTCTTAAAAGGAATTATTGCCATGTTGCAGCAAAAGAAGAATCATAGTTTCAGTTAAGTTCACATAATTATGTAGATGTCTGAATAAAAGTGAAACCTAGCATGCTGGGCTAACCCAAATAGGTACATGTACATGTATCAAGTTGTGCTCATGAGAAGTTTGACATGTTAACTCAGCCTTAGACCACTTGCTCGACAGCTCAGTGACTCACGACTTTCCCCTTCAGTTTTTAGAAACAACAGACTTGTTGTATCATTTATTGGCAGCCCTTCCTACCTAAATTTGCGTCATCAGACACACTTCTCTTCATGAAATAAGCTGGTTGAGGATTGTGCTTAGGACTAAGCCCACCATCAGTATCACTTGCAGATAACGTCGACAGTCTGGAGCCTTCTGTGCCTTCTGAGCTTGGCGAGGACAATGGTACATCACTGTCCAAGGTGACTGAGGAACGTGACGACCGCTCTGAAGGACTAATGGACAGGCTGGCACTTTTTTCCCTTGTTTTGCCGGTGTCCCAAGAATCCCAATAAATATCTGATGTGCTGTCTTTGTGGCCCTGTTTCTGACGTTCTTTGACAAGACAAAATACGTACATTGAACTGTAAGTGCTACCAGCCTGTACTATCCCAAAACTGGTACCCTAAAGTACTACCAATGTACACTGCACACACACATAACATGCCTTTCTCAATAAACACCAAAATTAAATGACTTTTATTGCTGTTGTGTACAGCTAGTAAGAATGTTCTTACTAACATGTACATGTACATTGTACAATGATCAATAATGCAAATGAGAACTTAACACAACTTCTTTTGAAATCTTTTGACAAAACTGAGCCTTACGCACCATGCAATGTACACTCCAAAATATGAATAGTACATGTAGCAAGACAAAATACTTTACATTGAATAACAAAAGCCTACATTGATTTGAATACCTACAAAGTACAATTTTCTAGTATCCTTAAAGTTATTTTTTTTCTTTTCACATTATTAATTTTACAAATGAATATTATTTCCAGATTACATGAATATCATACACTTAAAGGTCTGATGTACATGTAGTTTTTTCCCTGAGACAGACGCTGAACTGTGAACATTCTAACTCAAAAACATCTGTTACATGTAAACCATTCTCCTGGAGTACAAAGACTGTGGGATACAGTATTAATACATTTTATAACCTCACATTCTACACGTCATTTTGCACAGGTACTACAGTGTACATGTACACGTACATGAACATAGAACTGGAGAAGGTTCTTTTTGCTGTAAATTGATCAGACTGTACCTGTATATGCCTGAAGATGTTTCAGAGCAGCAATCAGTCTTCTACTTTCTTCCTGCCCATCTGCATAGTTTTCAAGTATAGCTCGAACTTTCTCATCTGATAGCGACAGAAGGCCTTCAATCGTGCAACACTTCTCTTCCAAATTCTGTTAAAAAATAAATAAATGAGCATTAAGGTAATACACAAATATATTTATTGGTACCCTAAATTATAATTACTACCCCATTCACAGATGTAGATAATAGCTGGGAGCAGGGAAAAATACCCGGCTCTCAGCTTGATTTTCCCGGCTTGAAAGTGAAGTTTATGTAATCACTAGCTAACAGAGGATTATCAGTGTCACGCTGTGTGCGACAAAGGTGAAATATTATGCAGCCGATTTGAAAATAAATTTGATGCAAATATGTTAAATTAACAACAATCAAAGAAGGCAAGATCAAACTTATCATGCTCAATTATAAAAACTGAGCAGACAAAACAGTCGTGGGCTCATAGGGCCTTTGATTTTATGTTATTTGACATGTCAGTGATTCTTGCATGTAAAATATCATGAAATACATGTATATCAGGAATGCTGTTTTGAGGAGTTTGTAAGCAAAGAATCGAAGATAAACTGATTTGGTATACAACACAATGAAAAAGTGCACGAATCGACTGTGTTAAAACTTGTTTAAGAAAAAACTTCATTGTTTACATTTGCAAGAGAGCATTAGAAAGCGGGTTTCAAACTTCCTTAACCATTTTACGCAGTCACTATAATTACTGTGAACAAACTCTGTTATACAGGAAATTTCTGGCATTTTATAAAAAGAAACATTAGATTGGTAAACAAAGTAATCAAAATCCTTGCCTGCGTATCCTAGAACCAGACAATTACTGTTGTCAGACGGTAAAACAAAGCTTAGAATTTGCCAGCAAAACAATTTGAATCTGAATGCTTTATACTTGTCAATGATTTTTTTTTTTCATTTCTTATCCTAGATTTATAAATAAAAATTAAAAATACAATGCAAAAGCGTGCACCTTTTATAATTTAAGCTCTACAGTATTTAAAAGAAAAATACAAAATGTATAATATCTGAACAGGTGAAAAATTTAATCAGTCTGTAAAATGAATTAACATTATTAATGAATTTTTGAGCAAAATGATATCTAAGAACATGCACTCTATTTAAAAAGAAAGTACTAAAAATAATTAATATTAAACTACATGTAACTGTGGAGAAACCAAGTTTTGCCTTTACTGTCTTTTAACCCCTGAGGGTGATACACAAAATTTATCTTTTCAATACTGAATTATGCAAATGAATGTATATTTGGCCAGTGTTTGTCAAACTTACAGGTGATCTGATATACAAACAAAAAGAATCAACAACTTGAATTGAGGGCACGACCTTAGCTTGATCAACCAACAAGTTCTCAGAACTTCACAAGGAGGAAGGAGGAGTTTTTTCATATATCTCACAGCCAAATATAATTTCCAGCCAAAATAAATAAATATTTAAACTGATTGCACTGTTGATTTGCCACCCTGCTTTCAAACCAAAACTTTCCTTTCCTTTATAGACAGGCAGACTTGCTGAACTCTTTGTCAGACTTAATTGCGCACTGTACATTGTGTGTAGAACATGCAAGCACCATCTGCAATTTAATATTGTCTTTTATTGCTTTGTAGGGTGAAAACTTGCATACAAATAAACAGTTAAACAGATGCATGTCACGATTTTAAAAATTTTAACATACATTGTTTGCAAAAAATCCAGGGAGCCGGGGGTGGGGTCTCAAACCAGTGGCAATGTTTTGATCAGCAGGGGGCATAAATTTTCTTTTGGTTTGACAGACTAGCGTGTAAATAAAATAATATAGATGTACTGTACCTTGATTGCTTCTTCGTTTATTCCAACTACTTGAAGCCACTGTTCCAGTTTAGGATAATAACGGAGTTTCTCGTTGTGATTCCAATCTTCATTGCACTTCTGTTTGACAACTAGCTGTCTTGAGAACAATTTTACAAGCTTTCCCTGAAAAAAGCACACAATTAACAATGTCAACGCAGGTAAAAGATATAAAAGATACGTAAACTGGATCTTTTTAGGTTTAATCCTGCTGGAATAACGCTCAAAATGTTCGAACGTCTACCTGATTCTAATTAATAGCTACAATTCAAAGATTTCCAAATCCACTTCATCTTTTTCAAACAGGGAGCTTAACAACAAAAGACTATTTTTTTTCTTTTTTGTGTTAAGCGATAAATGTCTCGAATGAAAATCGAGTTCCTTGACAACAAATGAGATTGAATTTTACAGCCGATATCAGCCCATCTTAACCGTCGTTTTATATGCACTCTTCGAAGACAAGATGTATCCGAGACACGCGAGCCAGCAGCTTTTTATGTAGATCCAGAACGTTCGTAATCCCTTAACTGCAAACAGGTCACTTATCTTTACAAAATTAAGCGTAGGCGCTTATCAACCTTTTGCTTAGGACACCGCGAATGAACGCTCAAGGTTTCGTGTCGAGTTAAGTTCTTCTTGTGCTTATAACGTAAACATCAATAAACGAACGACTTCCAAGTCACGTCGCAACGGAATCACAAAGCGAAATATGCCATACAGCTTTTGACATCCGTTCACCAGAATATGATCGACGATTTTAAAATCAAATACACTCGAAAGCAATAGCACACGTTAATACTTTCGAAACTAAACTCGCGCAGCTAGCATCAATATAAGTTTATCCCAAGCTTTGCGCACGCTAGTCACAAATATATGTTGTCACAGGCCGAAAAATGAATCACTTTTTACACTTCACCCAGCGCCTTAAACGGCTGGTTTAACTCGTTTAAGTGATAATATTTACCTCGAGCGTGCGAATTTCCTGCTGGATCAAGTCGCTGTTGGTGGAAAACTGTGTTCGCAGACTATTCAAACTGGAGGCATTCATGTCTATCATACCCTGTACAAGTTGGATCTGTTCGAGTACCTTCGAGACTGCCACTCCATTCGACGACATTTTTACGGTTTTCAGCCTCTTGACAGCCCGCAGCTTATGTTTGCAGATAGGGAACAAATAGAACACAAAATATTAGCAGGTAATACCTACGCCTGGCCAGAAAATGAACCATTTTCGTCTGTGGAAAGTTAGTTCTGTCGAGCCTCCATGATTTCTCGACAAACTTTTACCACCGCGGACAAGCAAGGAGCTGGGTTCTAGGCACGTGATGCGCAGCAAAATGGAGGGACGGGGGGGAGAGTAGTATTAAGGTCAAGGACAACTTTGGAGGTACAGGTCACGTAATGTTTAAATTCCGATTTTAATAGTTTAAATATTATTGTTTAATAGTCAACAAAACTATGAAAATCAGTGGTGTAGTGTAGCTGATCGGGTTTTTTCCCTCTTTTCTTAACGAAGATTCGAAATCATTTGCCATGCCGAATATCAGACCTGACAAGGCCAGCGCTTGTAATACGCGAAATTTTTAGGGAATCGATCGGTGCGGGATTCATTCAGCGGAAGGCGGACAAGATCGAAAACACTACCAGTATGCAGTTAAGTTCCTCGCCCCACCCTCCTCTTTTTATTGGCGTTCTCTCCAAAATAATGAAATCAGAGAACTCGACATTTCAAGGAGGCTTTATGTCCGGATCCTTCCTAATTTGGTATTTTACAGTTGATGTGATATCTTGCGATTCTTTTTTTGGTATTCATAAGCAAAACAGTTTACAGGTGGTGTGATATCTCGCGATTTTTTAACGACTTAGTAAAGTGTAGATGTAGATGAAGAAAACTGTCTTTCTCGTTCGCCCGGCCTTGTATTAGTATTACAACTGTCGTGGTATTAATGCGGTTTTCTGGAACTATATTTAGACTTATAACCTGATAAGGCCTCAAAGTAAACAGTTATATTTAGACTTTCTGTCCTAAAAATAGATTATTGACATTTTGTGACTTATCTAAACATGCCTCAGCCTGTTCTTGTGCATAAACTTCAGACTCCACAGAGTTGTCAGTTATTTACTTACTGGTTTTCTGATCCCATAATGAAACTACAATTAATTAGCTGATGGCAGCTTTATATTTTAAACCTATGTACAATACGTAAAGGATGCTGCTTTCTGCAACTCGATGATTGGTACTTTTTTAATTGAACAAGTTCAGTTCAGTTCCAGCTCGCTACTGTAAATGATTGAAAAAAAATAGAGCAAGCTACGAAGATGGCCGGTGACTGGCTAGCAAAAACTGGTCGCAAAGCCACAAGTTGTCACAGCAGTAATTTCAAATTGATTCGGCATAATAATCAATAAAGTCTTGATGCAACGGTCAAGTTTGGCTTAAATTCCTTTTTTAGCAAAGCGCATTTTAAAAAATAAAAAGTATATATCTATGCAAAATGCGCAGTTTGAATACAGGCCTGCTTTCAGCGCCTCACTTATCACGAGCTTGTACCAATATCATTTTGTCGTTATATTTAGACCTGCAGTACTTAAAAACCTTTCGCTTATGCACTTAGTACAGGGTTAACCACAACTACATTCTCGCGAAATAAATTAAGGTAGTCCGGAAATCGGTCTTTGAAAAGCTTTCGAGCGATAGGTATAAACCTCGTATTAAAAGTAAACGATCTTGAAAAACCGCAAAAGTCAGCGAAAAGCTCTTTTCGACTGTTTTGTTTAGCAGACACGAAACTGTGCATTTGTAAAAATAAGACAACATGGAATGTAAATTGTTTCTTTAGTCAGCACCCTCAAATAGGCTTGAGTTAAAATTATCTAACAAATATATATATATATTTAATACACTGAATTTGACCGATAATTCCCTGAATCGCAGTATAGCGGAAATTACAATGGCCGAAATTTAAATCTGAATTTTTCTCTTCACTGGAATGGCTACAGTTGAAGCAAATTATTATTTTTTTCTTTCTTTCTTATCTCAGTTTCAAGTACACTGACTGGTCCTTGATGTGTAGCCATGCAGTCAGTTAAAATTGTTTCAACACTCCGAGTATGGTGCGCCCTTGAGTGTTATAATGATTTGTTCAGTTCTGAGCTATAATAGCTCTTAGTTTTTGGCAGGTGACTAGTCATACCATGAAAAATATTAAATATCAAAAGCACCTGCTCGGCTATAAGACTTCCGTTTAGCAGTGTACTGCTCTCGACATTTCCAGAACGCTATATCGATCATTGAGTGACAAAAACCCTCTTGCGGCGAATTGTAAAATGCAGTTTATAATGAGCGCCTTCTGTGTCTACTCTGTTGTTTATTATCAAAAACCGTTTTCTGGCGAATTTTTCTATCGCAAAAGTTCCAACAATGTCCATTTATGTCTGATATATTACATATGTTCTGGTTATAAAATTTGGTTACCAAATTAAGGTTTAATCTCGTTTTTAAAAGCGAGCAATATCGATAAAAACGTTCTGCAAACATGAAAGCGCTAGAAAGACTTTCCGTTGTTGTTCAGTTTTTGGTTCCGTTCCTGATTAATGCATTACACTCCGTTTTAATCTGGAATCATAGAAGCAGAAATCACTTCGCTTCCTGCTGCTACAAGAAATCGAGAACTGAGTTGTTCGACACCCACATGTGTACCGCCAGTCGAAAAGTCAAATGTTGCAGTCGAATTGTTTTTCGTCGCGTGTGATAACGCAGTACCTAAAGGATCACGCATTAGTACGAGCCATGCTGATAAAGGACCTTATAAAAAAACAACCATAACTAGATATGAAGAAAATATTATTTCAAAAACAGGAGGAACGCCATGGAAACCGAAACATATACTTAGACCTGAAACAGAATACACCGTCTGCGACGCTCGAGATTTCTCTCGCTTCGAAATTGATATTCCCAACATGGTTTTCTCAGTAAAGTAATTAAAATTGCAACCAGCATAAAATTGTATATTCCGTGGCTAGGAATACTACAAATGACATCTTTACCTTGATATAGATGTACTCTAACTATGATATGGCCATTTGGCATAAAAAACAATGCTATATTTACCTCAGAATTTGGATAGGTTACCCGTCGTTTCGATCCATCAAGCCGATCTAAAATGCTATCCATGCTGCGACTCACCATGCGCTTGGGGCGAAGGCGATACCGTCGTTGGCGACCAGATAGCTTGTGGAACAAATTAAGCGCGTCCATGATCAGTTAGGAAAGGCCAGTACCCGCACCCTCCGTTTGTATGCTTAGTTGAAGTGCAAACTTCGCGATCATGTAACTAGCCAATGGACTTCTCCGGCGTAGCTCGCTCGCATTTCTGCTATGATCCCTCTCGGTCGGTTAAGCTCTTAGGCAACGAAGTCTTCAACGCCGATTTGGAAAGGCTAATTACTTCTTGAGCTCGGTTAACGAGTTGATCGAGATTGCCACATTAACTTCTTCCACATGCGATCTGTCAGTACGTACTCACTGCAACCACATAAATTTACCTGGTTCGCGAAACAAAATGCGTTAACTCCTTTTCAACCTCAAGAGAGAAGTGAACTGAATCGAGCCGGGCAAATCGGAGCATTCGGCGACTGAAGATCGCAGCGATCATCAACAGTAGCGAGCGATTGCATGTCAGCCCATTTTCTATTGCCTTGATGACTTCAATAATACTGTTCAACGTATTTTAAATTTGCAAATTACGTGTGTGCAAATTAAGGTGATGAACGGAAGACCTTTGAGTGACACTGCCAGAAAAACAGGTGCTCACGAGCAAATGAAAACACCAGAATTTCACATTTGAGTAAACTGGATGTCTGAAAAGAAATCATGTGGCATAATATGGCTGGAAAACCTCGCTTCTTGTGATATAAATATATAGTTCCTTTTCAAATTAAAAATAAACTTTTATCAAGAGCGTACTTTGTGTCAATAATGAACCGCCGCGCGAGATCTAATTAATTATCAAGTCACTTTCAACCAGTTACTAATTAGGCAATTTACGCTAAAGTGAAGCCATTGGAACACAACGCACTCAAAATCATTTAACTAAACGAGTCACAAATGACGCCATTTGGCCCAGTCATGCGCAAGTGACGTCATAGCGATATGATGTCGTCTTCTGGCCGTAGACCCTTCTTGATGTTTTGTTCTGGTAAAGGTAAAGTGTGCATTCGAGCCTAGTGACCCATCAGGCCGGACCTTATTCCGATTTCAGTGGCATGAAGCGACTAGGAGTTCAATCTACTTCCTCTTAATGAGATACTAGTCCATCGCGGGGTAACCCCTGAGAAAACAGCCCAAGAACACAACGAGAGTGAGCCCGGCCAGGGCTCGAATCCGGACCGCTCGATCCGGAGTCCAGCGCACTAACCATTAGGCCATCGCGCCTCCTGTCTCTCAAAATGAGGCCTGGTGCGAGGACTTTTCTTATTGATTTTGCCTGCATGTTCATTTTTAATGTATACGTAAATATTTCAGATGAGAACGGCAGCACCTGAGACCGGCAGACATAGTCCTGCAAGGCAGTTAATTATTTGACTGTAAGGCAGTCAATTTATGTTTTGGTCAGCGGTGATTTAATAAGGCTTGTTTTGCCACAGGCAGTCCAGACGTTGTTTTCGATTTTGGTGATTACAAAACAATGTATGAGAATACTTTGAAAATTGCTCTAAATAGTACTTGTACGAAAGATTTGAATAAAAATGTCTTATCTTATGTTTGTCTTACGTTATTTTGACATTTCTGTGCTTCTGGAGTGGGTTTAAAGCCGTTTAGACGAGTTTTTCTTTCTTTATAATCTATCTCTCATTTAAACCTCTTAAAATTGCACTCAAATCGCTGCCCCCGGACTCTAGATACTTGTACGCGTTGCGGTCCTTTGTGTTAAGTTAGCTCAATGCGTTGGTATACTGTATTAGAAAGCAGAGGGCGAGAGCTCAACACACGGCCGGGCACGAATACGATCTTTCTTTTTTCTTTTCTTCTCCTCCGACGTGTTTTGTTTCTTTTTTTACCCCCAAGAATCTAACAAGTGCTTCCCATTTATTATTTTGCTCAATATTCATGCATTGCATGCATTACGTTATTAAACCCATACTTGCCTGGAGCCTGCGTTCATTCCGTAACAACGACATCAAATGCTTTCTGTTTTTAAAACAATTTAAATAACAGAATGCTCGCACCCCATGCTCTTGACATAGCTGATAACTGTTCCATCTGATAAGTAAACACATTTGTAAAGCTTTTTCGATTACATTTCTATGGTTATATTTCTACGATGACATTTCAAGACCATTGATTACATCTCCACGATTACAAACTAAGTTGGAATAAACTGCTGCTGGAACCAAGCTGACTAGTTGCTGTTCGTTCAGTTCACGGTTAGATCCCCGCACCCAAGAGTGCTACAGCTTTCCCGTTCCTCGTCAAGAGGCCGCGATCCTTCTGGTCTGCGCCAGGAATCGAGACCTCTGGCCGCTCACAATTTTTGAGCATGTGCAGAGTACTCGTTCTGTGCTTTTCAGCCAATCAGATTTGTCATATTTGACAAAGAGTCCGTGAATCGCGGATTTCCGGTTTTGAAGACGGCCAGAGGTCTCGATGGGTCGCCCACTACCTCTCGGAACGAGGTACTTCATTGGTTCTTAAAACAATAGATAACAGGTCATAACAATGCCCCTATCCCTGAATAACAATAGAGGTAGTGTTTACAGCGGGCGAATGAAAATAGAGGTTCTAGAGAGGTAGTGTCTTACTGGTCTCGATTCCTGGCGCAGACCAGAAGGATCGCGGCCTCTGGGGACGAGAATGGTTCCCCGTACGCTCGGATAGTAAAAACCTACTGTTGCAGAGGTCAAGAAAATAACCAAACCGTACTTACCAATCATTGGGCATTTATTTGATACCATTATTGTAGCAGTAACTGATACAAATTTGTTGTACTACTGAATCCCCCCGTCAAAGTATAAGAGCTGGAAAGCGATACCAGCTTCCTTAAGAACGAGCTTTATTTGTTTTTCTTTTTTTCTTTTCTTTTGCGATTGTGAAAGACAAATTTTGATTTGATATATTGCAATGCCTTTTTGTTTTAAAAAATGAAAACAAGAAATTTTCAGGCTCCAATCGTCAAAAAATTAAGAGCAACGTTCAGTCTTGGCCGAAAATGGGTTGTTCTTATTTCAAGAGTGTGGTTTTTTGACATTTATTTATCGAGTTTTACTCCAAAATAATCTTAAAAGTAACTAAATATAGTTTTTCTTTTATTTTGGTTAAATGTTTCTAAGATACCACATGACGTTTTGTTAGGATATTGTCACGTTTTACTTAAGCGCATTGTTAAACAAAGACAAATTACGTAACTGCCTAAGGGTGTATTTCAAAGTCTTTTTTTATCAGGTCATTTTACTGGTAGCTTTTGCTGTCATTAAAAATACAGCGTTGAGGCACGATTTGTCAATTGCATTCGATTACCCAAATACTTAGGGAATAAATTTCGTACATTTTTTCACCTGTCGGTTGAAAATTCTGGCTGTTCGGCTCTTACTAAGGCAGACCCCAAAATGAACGCATTTTTTGCCGTTTAAAGGATGCTCTTTATCGTCGGGATTCTAAATTATTTCAGGTCACGAATTTAGCGTAATTCTGGAGATTAAACATAGAAAATATAAAACAAAGGATATTGGTTTATGTGGTCAATTAAAAATACTGTATAAAGAGGACGAACTGAAATACGCCTGGTCATTTTTCCGTCCGTTCCTCACGCGACGCCACTCGTTTCATCTTACGATGGCTGTTTTTCAGTTTTGTCTTTTAATGCTACTTGTGGCTTCCACAAAAAGCAGTTATATGTTTTCTAACATGCTCACCCTCGACAACAACGGAAACTACAATGTTTCGTGGAATTTCAACGCATCCTCAGATACGCTGGAGTTTTTGGTGGAAGTTCAAGCGACCGGCTGGGTTGGTTTTGGCGTCGCCGAGAATGCGCCAAACTCGATGGTGGGCTACGATGTGGCTATTGGAGGAGTATTAGGTGATGGAACAGGTTACCTACAGGTAGGCTGATCGTAAAACTTAAACAAAGAGTTTTTTTTTGTTCGTTACGCATATTCTACATGCCGAAGGTCTATTTTTCAATGAAGTTTTTTCGCTCGGGAAAGCAAATAGTTTGAAACTGAATTTTAAGAAACATGCTTGAAACCGAAATGAACAAAATGAACTTAATATAAGTACAGCTCTGTCTGTGCCAATGATTCGATAACCGAAATCGAGAGTGTGTTTATTTACTCCACTTTTAGTCTATCACATTATGTTGACAACGCACGAATATCACCTAACATTCTAAAGTGTGTGGTCAATATGAGTTGCCATGCAAATACCGTACTTTATGTTTTAAATGTATGCGTAATATAATAAGGTATATTTTGTTGGGAACAGAAAACGATATAAGGCCAGGCTTTTTCTAAAATTTGGAAATGTCGTGATTCTTTTTAAAAGCGAATTTCATTTGTTCCAAATAGAAAAGCGTAATGCGTGAGAGGTGGAATAACTTGCTGTTAATATTGGTTAGTCGTACTTATTACGTGCATGCGGCATACTCACAAGATTATTTATTAACTTGTCAAACACGCAATGACATGCAAAGTGAGCACAGCAAATTATCTTCGTTGCTCACCAGTTCTCGACATAGAAGTGATAAAAATTGAGAAGTTTAACTACTCCTATTTAAAATGTAAAATGGAGAGGAACAATTTTAAAAAAGTTATTTAACAGCGGCGTAGTTTTTTTTTTTCGCCTTTATGCAAAGCGGAAGCTTCGGTGGCTTCAAATCTTTCATGTAGCAAAACCAGTGAACCGTTTTAAGGCTAAACACGCTCATGAGGATTAAAATGCTATGTGTCGTATTTTGCGAGCTAGTTTCTAACTTTCTGAACTTATACTCTCGCAGAGAATTCACAGCCGGGTCGGGTGCCATTCTTCATTGCTAATAAAGATCGTGGCAGCCACCGAAATATCCTTTCTTTACATCGGGTCAATTAAAAAAAAGTTTGTTTGGCATGTCACCTTGACAACGTGCGTGTAACAGTGTGTAACACTAATGCCGAGTCATCATGCAGCTATACACAGAGAGAAAGAATATCACTCAGTGGATATGTTAATAACTGGCCATGGATCGTGTGGACAACGGATATCGATATCAGCTGCATCGTAGTATGTCATGCAATTCGAATTAAAATTAAATGATCTTTTGCGTCACGATATTAGCCTGAGGTAAAAAAATCGTTGTTGGCATCTTCCCAGTCTGGACCAAGTTGAAGACTCAAAAATGTTTAAAAGTTATTTAGGGGGTCGGAATTAAAAAAAAATGGAATCACAACCCTTTGTGATTCCATTTTTTTTCGGCTACATTTTCTGCGATTCGTGTCAAGAGTAACCAAAGCAGGAGTTTAGAGTAAAGGTTATTTGGTCTGTTAAAAGTAAGGTGACAAATATTTTACATCGAAAATTAGAAATAACCTTAGGCTTTTTCTTGGCACAATAAGTTCTCAACGACCGTCTTATTTATTCGTGTTTATGTATGTAAATAATAAACAACTACGATAATTATAAGGTACCTTTTATTTCGAAATTGAGAAGCATCCGAACAAAAAGTAAGAAACGTCTTTCTTGTCCCGTTAGTCAAAGAATACTTTGGTCCTAAAAGGTCAAAAATAAGGCTCCTTTGACCCCTTTTTAACATAGCCATGGCAACAAATTGTGACGTAACAACGACTTATGCATTGGTAATGAATTGGTAATGGCTTCGAGATTCCTTTCCCTTTTTCGAGGTCGCGAAAAGAGAAAAAAATCTCTGTCACACAGGGCATCTTCGTAATTCATTCAGTGAATAAGTGTATACCGTCCCTACCTTTGTGATCCCTTCGGTCTTGTCGGTGGCTTAAGCTAGCTTGAGGTTTTGACCCGACAAAAGCTGTTTACGTACGCTCTTTAGAATAAGCGAGTCTAATTTTGAGACTAAGCGTTCTTATTTTTAAGTTTCACATTATTTAACAATTATTCACCGAAGTGGAGGTAAATATCCACCACTTTCACCAACACTGACTTGAATAATTGTTTTAGTATACACCACACAAGTTGAATAACTAGCAGACCAAAACATTACTTTCGGTTCCCAAAGCGTCACGCGAAGCCATTTTGTTTCTCTTCGGCTGCTCGGAGGTGAATAGTGCTTTGTTAATCACCTCCGAGTTAACGAATCAGCGCGCGCGGAAAGTGCTATTCACTTGTGTGGTATATACTTAAGTATTATATTAAATCAATGCGCCGTAACCAGGAAAAGTATCAAGGAAGTTGGGCTACAAACTTAGATGTTCCACATAGTGTATCATGCAATAAGTAAACGCTAAGGTATACCCCAGTTCGCAATAAGCCAATGAGAAGTCTTATCTGCTGTCCTGATTTCCTGTGATATCAAGCCAATAACCTGATGTTATCGCATTTTAATTTTGGCCGAATTTGTTTGCGGTTCTGAAATATCTCTTCGTATATACCTCAGTTTTTGGTAGTCTCGCAAAATACAAACTAAGGTTCGACCAAACTTGTTTGACGAAGCGTATCCAAAAGGTAAGATGACGTATAATTAGCATGCATAAACAAAACATTAACCTTTTTCCTTCAACGGTGACACTGAAAAAAAAATCGAATTTTGCAACAGTAACACATTGCGGGCGACGACAACCAAAATAAGGTCAGATAAACAAGTAATAAGTTCCCTTTGCTTTATTCTTCCAGGATTATCTCACCATTGGACAGACAACACCTCAACTGGATACTCAGCAAGACTGGATGCGGTTAAACTCAAGCGAAGAAAATGGTGTTACAACGTTGAAGTTTTACCGCAAGCGAAACACCACTGATCAACAAAATGACACAGCTATTCCGGTAAACTACATTATAAAGACTCGTTGTCTTTGTTATTTCTTAAAGAAATTGTCAGTGGTCTTGTTGTTTGAGCGTCTCAGGTCACCGAGCTGTAATTAGAACACATTTCGCACAGTACGTTCACTGCCCCACGCTAGTACCTTGGCCAGTGCCTCAATTTCAGCATTTGCAACCTGCGGCGTAGTAGAATTCTATGCAAGGGAGCAACAACATTCCCAGTCGCTCTTTGCTTGGTCTGTGGCTTTAACGGTTTTGAAACAGTCTTTGTGGGCTGACGTTTAAATTCCACAGTGTTTGGACAGTCAGCTGCCGTTGACTGGCACTCAAGCCTTTCTAAATTTAACGCTTCAGTAAAAGCACTGAAAATAATACTCTTATATGTTGGTTGCTTCGCCTGTGGGTGCACGGGCCGTCGTGACCGAACACAATGCAGAACGAATGTGGCTTTTCAAACTTCTCCTGTACTCTTTTGTTGTAAATTCGCTACTCAGAGACTAGAATTTTATTTTGAAATATATCTGTCCTAAAAAAAGTAAGGTCTTATTTTGTTCATTGTTATTTCCATAAACGTTTCAGGTGGGAATGCCAATTTACCTTGTATGGGCGTATCACGCTACGAATGATAACCTTCAACAACACAATAAGAGGGGTGTCAAACAAGTTACACTCATACCTGTCGTTACTTCGACGACGTCGATGATGATGGCAATGACGACAACTACACCAGCCCAAGCTACGGGTGAGTTTAATGCTCTCACCGTGTCTTGGTAATTACAAGTAAAAACACCACATGCACTCGCACAACCCGACGAAGCACGTGTCTGGCCGTTTCGTAAACGGTTAAAGCCATTTTTGCAACACTATCATCAATTTTTTTTTTATTAAAAATAAAAATGATTTTGCAAGTCAGCACTCACAATCGAACGCGGAACCCGAAAGGTGCAGAGCCAATAACTCCATACCAACTCTTCGCCTTTCAATAACTAAACCTAATTATTGGAACAATGAACGATAAGATGATAAGCTGCTAAATCATTATAAGCAATGGGATTAACTACTTCCTACTTCTCTCTTTTTTTAAGAATTTGCATGGGAATTATTGTAACAGTTTTGTATCATGTTGTCCAACTTAAGCATATATCTGTTCTTTGCTTTGAAAAAAAGGAAACAAAAACAAACTTGACCCTATCCAACACCCCCCCCCCCCCCTAACAAAAGCGTACGCATATTAACAAAAACTAACAATCGTTTGGTACTTAGCCGCATAGGGGTAAATGGTACACCCTAAGATGTACATCTAAAAAATCCATTTGTAATTGGTACATAACCGAAAGCAAACAAGCTGCAAGCATTCTGCGTAACCTTTTTATATTTTTTCAGCCACAGAGGTCACTTATATAACCATGTCCCCCAGTGCTTCTCAACAAGAAACAGTTGTGGCTACCAGCACATCTACTTCAACTACACCAGCACCAAGTGAGTGTAAAGTAGATGCTTTAGTGTTTTGTGCATGAGATTCCATCAAAAGTAACTTTAACCATTCTCTTATCAATCTTAAAACTTGGATATACTACTTATTAACCGAGAGTGAGGTCATTACAGGGAAATCTCAGACCGAGGCCTTGATGTATTGACCGAGCGATAGCGAGGTCAATACATCAAGGCCGAGGTCTGAGATTTCCCTGTAATGACCGAACGGACGAGGTTAATAAGTTATTTATTATATGGCCTTTTTAGCGCTGAAGAAAGGGAGACGTTTTTCAATATCCGCTTGCGCGCGCAAGAGGTCATTCGAGGTCATGCGATCCAAACCAGAAGAAACAGTTTCTTCGACAATGAGGCAATTTTTGTCTTCATTATGCCACGATCTAGGGCAAATTTAACCACTTTAATTTTCACAAAACAAACTGACCTGTGTTTACAAGTGTTTGACCCTTAAAAAGTTATAAAAAGCTAAGGCAAGAAAAATTTTCATAATGCCCGGTCATTACAAGAAAATCTTGCCCGCTCATCAGCCAATCAGAGCGCGCGTACTATTGTAGCCATATAATAAATTGCGATAATAAACTAAGCGTAGTACATCACTGGAGAATTTTACATGCAAATCAAATTACGCCAAGAAGGCCTTTGCAAGCAAAATCGGTTGGATAGTAATGTTGGACATTGAACAACCTCGTTCCCCGGGTCTCCCTTTCTGGGCAGAAGAGAGAGAACCTGGGAACGAGGTTGGTCTTGAGATCCAGTAGTTTTTCTGAAGCTAGACTAGGCCGGTTAATTCAGTTTACAGTTAGTCACATTATGTTTGGCGCGCGGAAAAAGCTAACAATGAAACAAATTATTTTTATTTTTCAACAGCAACGTCTTCAGTGTACTCGCCTGCCAGTAACTCTCAACAAGGAACAGTCGAATCTTCCATTACACCAACAACCACTGCAATAACCCAGACACCAAGTGAGTGAAAAGTTGCAGATTCCAACCCCCCCCCCCCCCCCTCCACCGCAAGCCCATGGCCTTCCCGTTACCAGTACATTGCCCTACCAAATGACCTATTAGGCCACATTTAGTGGGAGCTAGTAATGTTAACGTTGAGAAATAAAATAAAAGTTCGTACATTACTAAAAATATATTAAATGACAGTATCAGATGAACTGCACATAGATAGCATGTGAAGCAAATTAATTACCCTGGTATAAAATAATAACGCTTTAATTTATTTTGCTTTTAATTCATTTTGAATTCATTCATTTTTGCAGCATCTGCCTCAGTGATGATGCCGATGCCCCAGCCCATGCATTTTTCAAACTTTCTTTCACTGAAAAGTGGCAAGTATAATGTTTCTTGGATGTTCAATAGCAGCATGAACACATTACATTTTATGGTAGAGGTAATGACCACAGGATGGGTTGGATTTGGATTTTCAACGCAAATGCCACCAAGCAATCCATCAATGACAGGATACGATGTAGCCATTGGAAGAGTCGTTGGTGGAGTAGGTGAATTAAAGGTAAAATATTTAGCTACTTTATATTAACAGACACTTTCAGGTCAAAGTTAACATTTTTGTATACTCTTTTCTGCCACCTGCCGATTTGTGAAGACTACATTTCGGTTACCTTGCATGTAAGTTTTGGCACAGGAAAAATGCGCGAATTCTTCGCCATGCATTAGAGCCTTCACCCGTCACAGGCAATGCGCTGTATATATTTTCAATTTAGATTTGTTAAACCTCAACAGTCTGAACCCATGCACCCGCTTACAAGCAGAACTCCAAACCATTGCTAAAAAAATCAGAAGTTGGAGTTTTTGATGTTGTTGAGACAAAGATCATAAACTGTTAGCATTTTTATAGACTTGCTGTGACCTGGACTTATCTGATCGCTTCACTTTAACTCATTCATCTAGGACTATCTAACCATTGGCACGAGGGCACCGCAGCTGGATAATCAGCAAGACTGGAAGTTGACTTACTCCAGTGAAAATAATGGTGTAACAAAGTTGAGGTTTTATCGCAAGCTAAATACAACCGAGGAAAATGATGTTGTTATTCAGGTAATTAAGCTCAGGGTATATTTACTTGTTTTGTTATTAACTTCTTGGCCAAAAGGTTTTCTAAGTTTGGGAAACGCGCGTGCGCATATCTGAATGTACAGCATTCATTTTGAAAGGGTGGAGTGATACCAGACGAAGAAAGCTTAGCTAAGCTACATATCTTCAGTGTGCATTAATTCAAACGATCATATAAGGTGGTTAAAAGCCTGTAAGCAAAGATATATTTTCCTGAGCTAGGATATATATTGCAAAAAGAAAATAAATAAAAAAAAGGAAACTGATTTTTCTGTAAGATAATCGACATGTAGTGTGACTGTTCTTGATTGGAGTCTGGTTGCTGTTTTGTTCATTTGTTTGTGTATTCATTTCCAGCCAGGAATGCCAGTTTACCTTATATGGGCTTACCATTCTTCAAGTGACACGATTCAAAACCATGGTAACCAGAACAGAGGCTTCCCTCAAGTAACACTCATACCTGCCATTAATCCTACTACTTCTTCTTCTCCTCCAATGACCATGACGGCGATGAACACACCAGTCCCTACAGGTGAGATTCTTTAGTTATATCAAAAACAGGCGAAAGTAAAACCCACATTTTATAAAATGAGGAAAATATAAACACAGTTTGAATGACCACACAGTTACTGCCGTTAGATCCAAGCTGATGGATACAAAATTTTACACGAAGGCGTACTATAATAGAACGTCCTAGACTCTTCCGATCTTTGGCACAGTCTATATTGGTATTTCAGGTTTCCCTGAAGGTGAAGGCGAGAGCTTTGCGGAGTTCTCCCATTTTTTACCAGTCGAAGTCCACAGCGATATTAAACGTCCCTTTGCTAGCTGTATATATTTCTTGTACATTTAGACGTTTCAAAAGACCGTTCAAAAATTGTCGTTGTTCTCTTGCTAAGAATAATAAGAAAGAGAAGCCACATTTAGTGGCCGGTCATTTCAACGTTTGAGAAATAAAATAACAAGTGAAGTTAGTATATTACTTGAAATATATTGAATGACAACATCAGATGAACTGCTCATAGATGGCATGTGAAGCAAGTAAACTATCCTGGTTTAAGATAATAACCCTTTGATGTATTTAATTTTTAATTCATTCATTTTTGCAGCGTCTGCCTCAATAGTGATGCCGATGCCGATGCCTCAACCCATGCATTTTTCAAACTTTCTTTCACTGAAAAGTGGCAAGTATAATGTTTCTTGGATGTTCAATAGCAGCATGAACACATTACATTTTATGGTAGAGGTAATGACCACAGGATGGATTGGATTTGGATTTTCAACGCAAATGCCACCAAGCGATCCATTAATGACAGGATACGATGTAGCCATTGGAAGAGTCGTTGGTGGAGTAGGTGAATTAAAGGTAAAATATTTAGCTACTTTATATTAACAGACACTTTCAGGTCAAAGTTAACATTTTTGTATACTCTTTTCTGCCACCTGCCGATTTGTGAAGACTACATTTCGGTTACCTTGCATGTAAGTTTTGGCACAGGAAAAATGCGCGAATTCTTCGCCATGCATTAGAGCCTTCACCCGTCACAGGCAATGCGCTGTATACATTTTCAATTTAGATTTGTTAAACCTCAACAGTCTGAACCCATGCACCCGCTTACAAGCAGAACTCCAAACCATTGCTAAAAAAATCAGAAGTTGGAGTTTTTGATGTTGTTGAGACAAAGATCATAAACTGTTAGCATTTTTATAGACTTGCTGTGACCTGGACTTATCTGATCGCTTCACTTTAAATCATTCATCTAGGACTATCTAACCATTGGCACGAGGGCACCGCAGCTGGATAATCAGCAAGACTGGAAGTTGACTTACTCCAGTGAAAATAATGGTGTAACAAAGTTGAGGTTTTATCGCAAGCTAAATACAACCGAGGAAAATGATGTTGTTATTCAGGTAATTAAGCTCAGGGTATATTTACTTGTTTTGTTATTAACTTCTTGGCCAAAAGGTTTTCTAAGTTTGGGAACCGCGCGTGCGCAGATCTGAATGTACAGCATTCATTTTGAAAGGGTGGAGTGATACCAGACGAAGAAAGCTTAGCTAATCTACATATCTTCAGTGTGCATTAATTCAAACGATTATATAAGGTGGTTAAAAGCCTGTAAGCAAAGATATATTTTCCTGAGCTAGGATATATATTGCAAAAAGAAAATAAATAAAAAAAAGGAAACTGATTTTTGTGTAAGGTAATCGACATGTAGTGTGACTGTTCTTGATTGGAGTCTGGTTGCTGTTTTGTTCATTTGTTTGTGTATTCATTTCCAGCCAGGAATGCCAGTTTACCTTATATGGGCTTACCATTCTTCAAGTGACACGATTCAAAACCATGGTAACCAGAACAGAGGCTTCCCTCAAGTAACACTCATACCTGCCATTAATCCTACTACTTCTTCTTCTCCTCCAATGACCATGACGGCGATGAACACACCAGTCCCTACAGGTGAGATTCTTTAGTTATATCAAAAACAGGCGAAAGTAAAACCCACATTTTATAAAATGAGGAAAATATAAACACAGTTTGAATGACCACACAGTTACTGCCGTTAGATCCAAGTTGATGGATACAAAATTTTACACGAAGGCGTATTACAATAGAACGTCCTAGACTCTTCCGATCTTTGGCACAGTCTATATTGGTATTTCAGGTTTCCCTGAAGGTGAAGGCGAGGGCTTTGCGGAGTTCTCCCATTTTTTTACCAGTCGAAATCCACAGCGATATTAAACGTCCTTTTGCTAGCTGTACATATTTCTTGTACATTTAGACGTTTCAAAAGACCGTTCAAAAATTGTCGTTGTTCTCTTGCTTAGAATAATAAGAAAGAGAAGCCACATTTAGTGGCCGGTCATTTCAACGTTTGAGAAATAAAATAACAAGTGAAGTTAGTATATTACTTGAAATATATTGAATGACAACATCAGATGAACTGTTCATAGATGGCATGTGAAGCAAGTAAACTATCCTGGTTTAAGATAATAAACCTTTGATGTATTTAATTTTTAATTCATTCATTTTTGCAGCGTCTGTCTCCATAGTGATGCCGATGCCGATGCCTCAACCCATGCATTTTTCAAACTTTCTTTCACTGAAAAGTGGCAAGTATAATGTTTCTTGGATGTTCAACAGCAGCATGAACACATTACATTTCATGGTAGAGGTAATGACCACAGGATGGGTTGGATTTGGATTTTCAACGCAAATGCCACCAAGCAATCCATCAATGACAGGATACGATGTAGCCATTGGAAGAGTCGTTGGTGGAGTAGGTGAATTAAAGGTAAAATATTTAGCTACTTTATATTAACAGACACTTTCAGGTCAAAGTTAACATTTTTGTACTCTTTTCTGCCACCTGCCGATTTGTGAAGACTACATTTCGGTTACCTTGCATGTAAGTTTTGGCACAGGAAAAATGCGCGAATTCTTCGCCATGCATTAGAGCCTTCACCCGTCACAGGCAATGCGCTGTATACATTTTCAATTTAGATTTGTTAAACCTCAAAAGTCTGAACCCATGCACCCGCTTACAAGCAGAACTCCAAACCATTGCTAAAAAAAAACAGAAGTTGGAGTTTTTGATGTTGTTGAGACAAAGATCATAAACTGTTAGCATTTTTATAGACTTGCTGTGACCTGGGCTTATCTGATCGCTTCACTTTAACTCATTCATCTAGGACTATCTAACCATTGGCACGAGGGCGCCACAGCTGGATGCTCAGCAAGACTGGAAGTTGACTTACTCCAGTGAAAATAATGGTGTAACAAAGTTGAGGTTTTATCGCAAGCTAAATACAACCGAGGAAAATGATGTTGTTATTCAGGTAAATAAGCTCAGGGTATATTTACTTGTTTTGTTATTAACTTCTCGGCCAAAAGGGTTTCTAAGTTTGGGAAACGCGCGCGCGCAGATCTGAATGTACAGCATTCATTTTGAAAGGGTGGAGTGATACCAGACGAAGAAAGCTTAGCTAAGCTACATATCTTCAGTGTGCATTAATTCAAACGATTATATAAGGTGGTTAAAAGCCTGTAAGCAAAGATATATTTTCCTGAGCTAGGATATATATTGCAAAAAGAAAATAAATAAAAAAAGGAAACTGATTTTTCTGTAAGATAATCGACATGTAGTGTGTTCTTGATTGGAGTCTGGTTGCTGTTTTGTTCATTTGTTTGTGTATTTATTTTCAGCCAGGAATGCCAGTTTACCTTATATGGGCTTACCATTCTTCAAGTGACACGATTCAAAACCATGGTAACCAGAACAGAGGCTTCCCTCAAGTAACACTCATACCTGCCATTAATCCTACTACTTCTTCTTCTCCTCCGATGATCACAACGGCGTTGAACACACCAGTCCCTACAGGTGAGATTTTTTTGTTATATCAAAAACAGGACGGGCGAACGTAAAACCCACATTTTGAAAACGAGGGAAATATAAACATCTTAATAGCTTTCGTCCGAATGACCACGCAGTTACTGACATTAGATCCAAGTTGATGGATACAAAATTTTACACGAAGGCTAACAACTAAAGAACGTCCTAGGCTCTTCCGATATTTGGCGCAGTCTAATTGGTATTTTAGAATTGCCTGAGATAGAGGGCTTTACAAGTTCTCCCATTTTTTTTACAAGTCGAAATCCACCGATAATATTAAACGTCCTTTTGGTAGCTGTTTATATTGTACATTGAAACGTTTCAAAAAACCGATTAAAATTGTCGGTGTTCTGCTGCTAAGACTAATAAGAAAAGGAAAGCCATGACTAAAACAACTGACAAACGACAAGAACGGATATCTCCTCTTGCTAGCGACTCAAGTTTCGTTTCAGACATTCGTTCGCTGATGAGCCCTGGTCTTCTCTAGAAAGTCCCATTTTATAGTGTGCGTTCGTGTTTAGTTAGGATGTAACCTCTCTAAAAATTGGCCAAATTGTTGCTGTCAGTCTGTTAGCTTGAACGGGTTTCAGTCGGGAAGGAGGGAGGGAGGGAGGAAGGAAGGAAGGAAGGAAGGAAGGAAGGAAGGAAGGAAGGAAGGAAGGAAGGAAGGAAGGAAGGAAGGAAGGAAGGAAGGAAGGAAGGAAGGAAGGAAGGAAGGAAGGAAGGAGGGAAGGAAGGAAGGAAGGGAGGGAGGGAGGGAGGGAGGGAGGAAGGAAGGAAGGAAGGAAGGAAGGAAGGAAGGAAGGAAGGAAGGAAGGAAGGAAGGAAGGAAGGAAGGAAGGAAGGAAGGAAGGAAGGAAGGAAGGACATGAAATAAACGAAACACTCAACGATTTTTTATCAATCTTTCTATAGATACGACACAGTTTACTCATTCATATGACAACAACCGATTTCGTTTGCTGTGGAAGTTTGACGATCAAAATGACAAGTTAACCTATCACCTAAGAGTTAAAACCACTGGCTGGGTTGGATTTGGTTTCGCGAAAACTGCACCGAACAACATGCAAGACTACGACGTCATTGTTGGCGGGTTTAAAGATGGCAAAGGATATTTATATGTAAGTTATCTCATCGCTTGGCCCTCACTCTAGGACCTAAAGTGAAATACACTGCCCTCCAGCCCTACCGCTTAGTCAATATGTGCACATAGCCTAGTTTTTTGAAAATTAAAAAAACCGCAATCATTGAGACAACGTTGTAAGATTTAAATTTTTCTCTAGATTTCAATCCATTTACTATATATTACTTTAATTTCATCAGGACTATTACACTCAAGGATTTTCACGGCCATCATCTGACTCTAATCAGGATTACAAACTGCTGTCTGCATCAGAAGCAGGTGGATACACAGAGCTTATGTTTGAGAGAGCACGTGATACCGGAGATAGCAACGACATACAGTTTGAGGTAAGGTTGTATCCTTGCACTTTTAACACTTTGCTATCTGACAGGGCTGTTTCTTGCATAATTTTCTGCTAGTAAAATCTGCAGTTTAGTTTGATATTTACTTGCACTGTGCTCCAGAACTTCGTAAATGAAGTTGTTAAAATTAGATTACCCTTTGTCTGTTTACAGGTGGAAGGACAGGTCCATCTTATTTGGGCCTATGGCGTTAACGATGTCACAGACCAGAGTACATTCAATCGGCATTCTGTCAGGGGGTGGAGCGATAAACTTGTCATCGTTGGTGAAGCTCCTGTCCCGACAAAGGCCGCAGCATCCTGTCTGCATTCACGCATTAATGCAATTGCTGCTTTCGCCATAGTATTGTTAAGTGTTTTGGCGATGTAAATCGTTATGGAAAAGAAGCAATCAATATTTTTCACAGTTTTCCATCAGTATCACAATGACCTAATGATAAATTCTTTAGCTAGACTACTGGTCGCCTAGTATTTAATAGGACCCAAACAGAAGCTTGGCTGACTAACTTAATTGACCTAAATTAACAGTGCATCCATATACAGTCAGCGGTCACCCTCAGGAAGAAGTCAACTGACCGCTTGATAGACGTTGACTTTTAATGGAGGGGACCTAAAATTAAGTGTTATGCGTAATATGACCTAATATGGCAAAAATTGTGCGAAATTTATCATATGCTGGTAGAAACAACAGTGACACAAAATATGATAAGTTTAACTTATTGCATGTTTAATGAATTTCATACCAGGTTATTTAGTAATCAAAAAATCACTTATGATTGTCTGTGATTCAGTGCCGCGTACTTTCATTTTGTGAAAATGGGCATGTTTTTCTTACTTTTCTTACATCGTCATATCAAAATAATCATAAAATTAGCCAATTAGGATGATAAGCAGTGACTGTGTCCCCTTAATAGAGGATTCTAGGAACTTCTTTTCAGCCTAGCGTTTTGACTGTAATCCAAAGAATGGAGCGTTTTCATATGAAGTCACGGCAGCCATATTGGCCAAAACAAAGAAACGCCGGCCATATTGACCAAAATGGCCGCTTGTCACGTGAGTGAAAACGCTCTATAGTACTAACGGGAAATTCTTGCGCGAAGCCTTGTTGTTTCTGTTTCTTTATCTATTTTCCAAACTTGTTATTCTTTTATTCACAGTTTCTGCACGTGTTCACTTGTAAATTGAGTCAAGTGCTATGTAGTCAGCCATTTTTCGAGATTCACAAAATTACTTCTAAATCGAAAGAAAGGGGAGAGAGAGGAGGAGAGGGTAACCTCAACTTATTCTTAGGTTTAATTTCGACGGCCCAGCTGGTACGTTCCCATGAATCCAGCAAAACTGTGTGTTTGTTTCTCGAACGTCAAGGTCATAACTTCCGGATGTACTGGCATAGCTGGTTCATGTGTACTTTTTAAAATAAAGAAGTAATTAAAGCTCTACTGTTTGTCTGACTTGTAATACGGAACTTTGTTTACTGGGCCAGGCACCACCTTTATCCGGGCTAACCACATCCATTTACGCCGCGGCATCGCGGAAATAAAAGTTGAAGTGGTTTTCTTTCCGAAAACACTTAGATTGGATTTAGAAACAAAATCTAATCAAAATGCCCATGGCGAGACCAAACGGTACAATTAGGTACAAGTTTACCGTACCCATGCAAACTCGGCCAAAGTTCCATGCAGCGATATCAGGTCCGTGACTTGATATCGCAGTAAGTCAGGACAGTAGTCAAGGCTTCTAACGTGCTTCTGATAAGCTGGTGTAACTGTAAATTAGATTGCCTCTGTGAATAATGTCTTTGAACACTAATTTATAATAGGCCCATGTGAAGACTTGATAAGGAACGTGCAGCGAAGGGAAGTTTGATCTGATCTACTGTCGCTTTTGTCACAGGACGTTTTGCAATATAATTACCACAAAATGGGAAAATCAAATAAGCAGCTTTGGGGGGTCTTTTAAGGCTACGGCAATTAGTGTCTTGGCCTTCTGGAAACTTCTCTAATTATAGAGTGTACTAAAGATAACGACTGAGGTCATGAACAAAGTGATAATCGACTAAGGGTTAATATGTATTTATATCAAAACAATGTTTCTGTAGTGATTTAACTGTGGCATGGGTAGCGCTCATTTATGTGTACCAAAGTGTTTTCTTGCTTTGCGTTTCCTTTTTGAGTTTCCTTTTTTTTGGTGACTCGTGGCAAAAACGATATCTCACGAGTCAGCGCAGCGAACGAGTGGGATATCGTTTCTGCCACTCGAACATAAAATTCATATCTTCTCACCACCCTGTAATATCCTCTATATATGTATCCACAGAAATCGTGAGCTTGGTAATTCCTACGAAGGAGTACTGCGTTCAGCTAATTTCCCCAAGGAAACCCTTCCACACCAACGGCGGTCAATCCATTCACACGCTTTTCCGGTGCATTCTTTGATGTGTGTTCCCCAAGCAGACAACTGCAAAAAAAAACAAGAGTCTTCATAAGTCAGGTGTAGTGAAACAATCATTCCATATAAAAAAAAGTATATTGGGAAAAATAGCTTCACCAGCTCGACCAATCACCGCACGTTTACATTAAAAGATAATAAAGTATCCGGCAAATCGTCAAACTACTACATAGCCTGCGCGGCAGACGAAAGCTGGGGTTAGATTACGTCTGCGACGCAGGCTAACTACTACAACGACAACAAGAATAAACTTTACACATGCTTATAACCTTGTGGTACTGGTTTAAAGCTGGCATAACACAAATTAAAGTGCATTGAATAAACACGTTTGATTATTAACTCTTGTTGCACGTTCAAATCTCAATACTGATTATAATGAGAGGCGATTCAAGCCATTGATGTTTCGACAACATCACTACAGGGATCGCTATCTCACCTGACACTCGGAGCTGCAGTACCAGGCAGCCTCGCAACCATAACACAGAAACCAGCAATCACGTTTGCATACTGAACAGGGGTGCGGAATTCCAGCGTCCTCGACAGCTGAACGAGCTTTTTTCGTTTTGGATTTCCTACGCGGGTTATTCAAAACTGGTTTATGAATGTTCTTGTTGTTTTTTGGTTTCTTTCGTTTCTTTCTCTTGATTTTCCCGCGGGACACTGGCACTCCACCCTCGGGCTCACTAAGTTCACCAGCATCTGTCATACCCTCGATGCTTGAAAGTTCCGATACGTTGGCGACATTCTCCGAGTTTTGTTCGGCATTATAGGGATTATTCGGAGAAGTTCCTTTTTCTTGGAGTCCAGAGCTTGGAACTTCTTTCACTTTGACAGCATTTTCCTTTACAGTTTTGCTTTCAGAGATTTCCACACTGGAAGATGCTTGCTGGCATTTGGTCTCCTTCACTAAGCATTCTTTATCACTCGGGTCTGTCAATTCTTTACCGTTGACTTCATGGCCGCACACATGATGGTTCCATGAATCTGTGTTCTCGTGTTTAGTGTCATCCATAACGAAAGAAACTTCATCAGTTCCTTGTGGCTCGCAATCATTGCTGTGTCTACTGGTGTTTACATGCTTGCACTGCATGTCGGGCTCTTCCATCAAGCGCGCAATTTTCGAGCTTTTGATACTCTTGTGATCATCATCCATTTCAACAATTGCCCTGTCCGTCCCAAAATTTTCTTTTCAGTTGAAAAATTTTGGAAAACTTCTTGAGTTGTTGCTCTTGTTGCAACAGTTGTGCGTGAGCAATATCCTTGCTAAATCGCTTTTGTCACGCTAAATCCTGGGTTAGTCTTTGTTTTCCCGCGGTGCGTCACGCCTATGGGAAAGAAGTTTAGCAGCTTTATTTTTTATCTATTTGTTGGTATCTTTTACTTCCCGGCGGATCTCTGATCGGGAACAATTTCATTCTTTCGGAATCTTCCACAAGTCTTGTGTTCCGCACACGAGAGCCATAGAGCCCCGTTGCTGTGCCCCTGATGATGGTGTGCACTTTTGCGCTCCTGGTTGGCATCAAATTCTAAGTTTCGATCAGGATACTGATCCCTCTCCCAAACACCCGGGCAAGCCAAGGGTCTGCTGATGCCTCGTCCACGTTTATCTCCACTTGACGTAGATCTGTGGTAGAGCTAGAGCCTTCCTCGTGGTTTTTATAGCTCCGTAGGGAGGCCTTGCTTGGTGCCTTAGTGCTGTTTCTTGGAAGTAGATCTTCTTCGTCTTGAATTTCCTGAACTCACCGGCAAGTTTCTCCGGACTTAGCTGAAAGAGACGTTAATAAAACAACATAAAAAACGAAATATTTACCTGTTACGCATAGTAACTGCGGAGATCCTTCGACACAGATTCCACAAACCAGATCCCTTAAATACACGACCGCTGTACCTGCCTTAGCGTGTTATAACAAAAGAAGCTGCGTACAAACAGCATATCGGGTCAGTTTCTTGCTAATGCAGCTGCAGGATGTGACATTAACAGGATTTAAAATTTCACAATCAGGCAGCTGAAGGCTACTAAAGCCAGTGGTATATACAACAGACTGGCAACAAAACATTTTTTCTCGTGCGAAGTGCGACGTGATTTTCTCGCGCACTCGCATGCGACTTTGACTGGCCCTGAGAAAAATGAGAGAATACTCGTGGTCTAACTTAAGCTAAGCGCGAAAATGTATTCGTGTTATCAAAAATTTCGTCAGGCATCAGCGGTCCTTGGCCTCTGATCTGTTTGGAAATGCATCTCCACTGCCACCACCAAAAGTCCGAAGATAAAACACTATTCGTCCCGCTCAGACGTCAGTAGAACGGCTAAATGTGATTTTCAAATACAAATTTGACTGCATCTCTATTAAATTAACAACCAAAATACTCTGGTGTATTAATCCTCAGCAGCGAGAAGCTGAATTCATCCATTCCGCGAGCGCTTTCAAAGGAAGTATATCCTCAATGCTCCATCCCACATTCACCCGTGTCCCACACTAGATGGCGAATCTCTGCGGTGTGATAACACAAAGTAAAACACGGGACATTCGACGACAACACACAGTCCATCCGTAATACCAGCCGTTGCATTTGTAAGCCTCGACTTCGTGTTACCTCAAACGAGATTTCCGAGCTTTCCAAAGATTTTCTTAGCGTCTATTTCGGTTTGTGAGCATGTTCGCCGTTAAAAATGTTTATCTCAGGGGATTTAAGGTCGATATTTGCAAACTTACCTATGTTCAGAGAGCAACAGCATCGCTGAACGACTAATTTCGCCGCCGAGCCCTGGTTTTCGCACAATTATAGAACATTTCCCGCTGTCAAGTTTTGTTTTACATCTCGGCTCTGTTGTTATGATAAATACAGCCTGCACCTGTACAGACGAGTACTAAATTTACATAAAAGCTTTGCCTTTAAATTTGGTATATTGTTTGCACACGGTCCCTATTTTTAGTGCATCGTCAAAGACAACTGACACATGAAAAGCTAGATATTTTCTGTCAAAATTAAACTTTACAGTTTGATTTGTATATCGGTTTGACAAAATTGAAAACATCACAAGTGATATTATGCAAAAGGCAGGTTTAAGGGCAGCGGAGGCAATTCCCAAAAAATTCCTGCCAAGGAAAATTGTTAAAAGACAATTTTTGCAAGCAGTTCACCGCCCAAAAAAAACCCTGCAAACATACTAAACCAAATTAAAACAGCTTCAAGTAGTTTTAATGAACATGTCAAGAATATAGCCTGCTCTTCTGCCGTCAATGTCTTTAATCAAGAAATAACCTCATCTATGGGAGGCGCGGTGGCCTAATGGTTAGTGCGCTGAACTCCGGATCGGGCGGTCCGGGTTCGAGCCCTGACCGGAGCACTGCGTTGTGTTCTTGGGCAAGACACTTTACTCTCATAGTGCCTCTCTCCACCCAGGTGTATAAATGGGTACCGGCGAATTTACTGTTGGGGGTAACCCTGCGATGGACTAGCATCCTATCCAGGGGGAAGTAGAAATACTCCTAGTCGCTTCATGCTACGGAATCCGGGGATAAGCTCGGCCTGATGGGCCACTACGCTCGTATGCAGACTTAACCTACCTTTACCTACCTCATATTAACGAATTACATCTTATCTCCTCCTCATTTATGTAAAACCATATTTCAATTATAGAAGAAATTTAAAACAAAATTATTTTTCTATAGCAAATTCGACTGACTTTTGAAACAATAACAATGTTAAACACGTTTATCAAAGTCACCACACAACATTGATATCTTGTCTGTATGTTTCAATCTATCTGTTAAAATCAATAAATATTAAATATTTATTAGATCATAAATAAAATAACTTTTCTATATTAACATTTAAAGGAGCTACGTCACGGACAATGCATCTTTTTTTTCAAGTTTGTTGGTCCTAATCGGTCTTAATCTCGTCAGTCAAAACCATCCTTGGTTATTTCCCCGTTATTATTATTCATTTCGTGTTTTTCTGTGATTGAAAACTACTCTTTTGAGGTTTCCTTCAATTTCAAAGTAATCAGAAAAATGACTAAAACATCGTGACATTGCTCCTTTTCTTCTTCTGAGCAAGTCAGTTGAGTGATATAAGTAATGCAGAGGAATTCAATGTACATGCTCTAGTTCAAATTCTTCAAAGTGGAACTCGATAAGCTAATAGGTCATTTCTTCCTGGATACTCGCGATACTCGATTCTCGAGGAAAATGGAAACTCCAAAACGACTCATTTTGAGTTGTAGCATGCAGGTACTGTAAAAATTAAACCGTGTGCAAAGCTTCGTATGCCTGTAATAAAGAATTAAGTCCTCTCGGAACAAAAATCGTGTACAGCCTCCTCGCTGAAAAACAATCCTGCAGCCGACAACTTGGACTAAAGTTAAAACAAACACTTGAACTTTACTTGAATATCCTTTAATCACCAACTAATCTTAAGTGTAATCAAGTTTTACTTATATTTAAATCAATTTTCTATCGCGTTACGTCCTTGTTTATTGCAGGAATTTTTAAACCTGCTTTGATTAAATCATTTTACATATCTAAGTTTGCCGACAGATCTGTATATGCAATAAAATGAGCGGTTTACTGGAACATAAACAGAGCACTTATAGTTCAAACGATTGTGCCGGCAATAAACACAAAAAAGTGGACATAAAAAATATTGGTCGTGACTGATACAAGATATGTTGGCGTAACTTAAGTGTACGCGTTCACTCTGTTTTTGAGGAAATATCGTCCATTTCAGTCTTCTTGCGATGGCTGTGCGTCAGTTGTGTCTTTTATCGCTATTTGTGGTTTCCACAAAAGGCAGTTTTGTTTTTTCGAACAAGATCGTGCTTGACAGCTATGGAAACTACAATGTTTCGTGGAATTTCAACGCATCCTCAGATACGCTGGAGTTTTTGGTGGAAGTTCATGCGACAGGCTGGGTTGGTTTTGGTGTCGCTGAGAATGCACCAACCGAGATGGTGGGCTACGATGTGGCTATTGGAGGAGTATTAGATAATGGAACAGGTTACCTACAGGTAGGGTGATCACAAAACGCTAACGGAGACTGTTGGTTTGTTTGTGTTTCACTTTGTATTATTAATAGCTAAATCTGTCATCAAATCAAGGTGTCTAATTTGTTCAGTCCACCTCTTATTTCCGTTTGGAAATATTTTAGACCTTCGAGGACTATTTCAGTATTTTATCAGTTTGGTAACGAAGTAAATTAATTACAAATTACAAACAAGTATGTCTCTTCAATCCGCGCCTACCTATATTCGTATATGACACCACTGATTAAAGTTTGTTGACATGCTAACATCACGTTCTTTTCTCATTCCCTCTCGCACCCTCAAACATTAAATCTGGCCTTTTCAGTGAGGCCATATTCTATCTGTTTGATCAACATTTTTGGCTATTCCAAACTGTTCAGTATCGCGGAAGATTTTAATGCTAAACAAACTGATCACCACACCTTTCACTACTCTTGTACGTCATCATCGTGACAGGAAAACATATCCTTTGTGAACAGAAACAGAGAAATGGCCTATTCTTTGCGTGAGAATTTAATGCTTTGATAATTCAAACCCTTGCATCGTAAATCGTCACTATAACACCGAACGATGGAAAAAAACTTTTAATAATCGTATTTTATACTAAGGAAACCTTGAAGATTATATTTACTTGCATGTTTTCAACTGTATATGTGTTTAAGGAAGAAATGAATTTTTAAATTCACCAAATATTGTATTTACTAGAATAAAGTCTGTTTCTTCTAGTAAATACAATATTTCTGCAATGAGTTTGTTTACCAATGATCGTGATATTGTAATACGTAACTGTGATCAGTGATCCACGGACCACCTATATTGACAATATTCATCAAGGAAGTAAAAGCTGAAGTGTTTGTTCGGTCACGAAAAATCGTGATACCTTAGCTTTTAGATTTAGGAAGTCCGTGCTTCGGCGATCAGTTTTTCGTTATGAAATGTCACAACCTCAATTGTGTTTTTTAATATAGAGTTTTTAAAAACATGTTTTAATCACAAAGTTTATACATTGCACTGGCTGTGATCGAGAGCCGTGCACAGCCTATCCGCACTTATCTCTTTCTACGAAAAGATATTTTTTAAAGGAAACCTAACAGGGGAACTTAATTCCAGTCTGTCAGTTTTTACATTATACGAGCGGAACAAACAGAACGTGATAGCACTTTGATTATGCTACGATGAGGACACCTTTAACATCTTACACAAGGTCAAAATTGACGTTGCTTTCACAACCCGCTTCGACGTATAAAACGCCAATACAACGTATTAAAATTAAAACACAAATAATCATTAACAATGGTCTGATTTCTGGGGTTGCCGCCGTGCCTACGTCAATGGTTTTTAAAAGGTAAAGGCCGTGGCAAACGAGGACACATTGTTACAGAGATAAACGTTTGTCCCTGTTTGCCCGGGCGCGCGCGCAACATTTGTTGCGAACACAAAATTTGTGTCCCCATGGGAACAAAACATTTGTTTTGTTCCCCGCTTGTATGTTTGCGCACCTAAGAAACATCATGAGCAACAATGCCTATAATGGAAAATGAGGAAACATCTGCTGTGGACAAAAATGTTGGTGGAAAAAAATCAGAAACCTTTTTGTGTCTCGCACACCAATTATGTTTCCGCAACAAATGTTGCACGGGCGAACAAACAGGGAAACATTTGTGTCCGCGTCCTTTTCCTCGTTTTTGCGACGGCCTTTATTGCACTTCCAGAACCGTTAGGTTACTGCAAACACAGAAAAAAAACATTGACCTATGCAAAGGGGCTTTTACACGGATTTGGACAGATTTTTGAACAGCGAAAATATATATTTGTGTCCCAGGAAACCTAAACATAATGGTCCATTTCAATTAGCAATTGCTATACTAGAGCACTGAAACTGTTAACAAGCGTTTTTGGCTGCGGATGGCTTGGATGGAAATGGATTGCAACTTGAAAAATTAAGGCTTAACTTTTCAAGTTGTTTCCGCGCATCTTCGAAACATGAATCAATATTAATAGCCCTGGTTTGATTTTTCTCCACAAATTATTGTTATGGCTTCCTTTAGATTTTCAAAGATAAATGTTTTTTGTGGGTTAAGTTGCCTACCACTAATTTCAGAATAGTTTAGACCAAAAATCAGCAAAATCCCCGTGACATAGCTCCTTTAACGCTAAACCTTTTCATAAATCTGTGACAAGCAATATTTCGTAACTATATATATTGACGTGTAAAAAGCAAAATAAACATTCTGGTCAACTTATTACAACAGGACTACCTTACCACCGGCATACCTACATTACCTGTCGATATTGGCGACATAGCGAAAAGGTCCATTTTCTCTGGGGAACCAGAATTGGATTTTCAACAAGACTGGATGTTGTTAAACTCCAGTGAAGAGAATGGCGTAACGACTTTAAGGTTTTATCGCAAGCTAAACACCACCGATCAACAAGACGATGTTGTTATTCAGGTAAACAACGTTACCGTAATGTGTATTCTTTACTTGTTGCCTTTGTTGTTATTGCCGACACGATAAATAATTTAAAATGACCATGCAAGGTAGTTACATGCGCTTACATAGGTACTTCACGTGATATGCTGATGCCAGACTTCAAACAGTTGGTTTAAAGTATCGTAACATTTCAATAGAAAAAGGTTTTTACAAACACAGCATGGCTTTTTAAAGTAATATATCAAACATGAGGGAGAGTGTTTCATCACATTTCCAAACACCGAGAAGAGAGTTGAAAATACGACGCATAGCAGAGAATTTTTTGACGAACGTCGAGGTGTTTGGACATGTGATGAAACACTCTCACGAGTGTTTGATATATCCTCTCAATCGAAACTAAAACTACGAAGAAAACAGAGAAATAAAATCTTAAAACTCTATGCTAATTAAGATCAGATTTCAAACCACCGTCACGGTTCTGATTTCCTTTGTGTTAACCAGATGAATTAATAATGAGTCTCTCTCAGTACAACGTAAGCATATTTATGCCAGTAAATATTAAGTGGAAAAGAATGTCGAGTAAAGGCCAATTTTAGCTGAAATATTGAACTAATTCCATGGTTATTGGATTTTCACAGTGTCCAGCAAATTTCCCGGCCTTGTTATCCTTTCTTTATTTTCTTTTTGCTTGCAGCAAGGAATGTCCATTTTTGTTATATGGGCATATCATCGC
Source organism: Meandrina meandrites (assembly GCA_963693305.1). Classification (NCBI taxonomy): domain Eukaryota; kingdom Metazoa; phylum Cnidaria; class Anthozoa; order Scleractinia; family Meandrinidae; genus Meandrina; species Meandrina meandrites. Next base: position 10,791,089 of record OY855913.1, read on the forward strand.
ACAGATGACTTGCAACCAGAGGTTCCACAGAGTTTAAATTTGCAGTTTCCAGAGTTTCCACAGCACAGTCAAAGAGGCTTTGAGAACGTAACATTTATACCTGCCACTCTACCGACAAAGACTACACCAACGTCGATATCAGGTCAGTTGAAAACAATCGCCATATTTTAGTTTGTTACCTCGCGGTACATTGCCAGTCTAACCTTCAATTAACCGATTAGATTATGAGCTCAAATATTCTGCGAGGTGGTAATTGATGAGGCTGCAAGCTGAATCAGCTGTTGCCTCACAGAAATAGAGAGTGAATAAACTGTTTTAGTAGAATCGTCACTAAAGTACTTTTGGGTTGGTTGGTTGGTTGGTTGGTTGGTTGGTTGGTTGGTTGCTTGCTTGCTTGCTTGCTTGCTTGGTTGCTTGCTTGCTTGGTTGCTTGGAGAATTGGTTGGTTGGTTGGTTGGTTGGTTTAGTTTATTTTTATGATGTAAAATAAATACACAATTAAATGTTTCTACAGCAATGACATTTTGCATATTTCCAGGTAGTGAATTTCAGTCCAAAGTAATGATGTCTAGCAGTGGCGCTCAACAAGAATCAGTCGCACCCACCAGAACATCTACATCAACTACGACTACAGCAACCTCAACACCAAGTGAGTTTAATTCAATCACTTTGCTTTGGTGTGCTGTGTTTAAGCAGAAAGGAAACTTATTTAATTGTTCGTAAAAGTGGTGCTAAATGCCTAAATGGACCCAAAAATTGAAAACCATAGAGCACTTAGCGTCAAAATGAACGAATGTGATCGTAAGCGTTTCGTTCATTACTATATTACTTATATTTTGCATGCCAAACAGTATTCAACTTGAATCCACGGTGCATGTAATTAAACTCGTGAACTGAATATAGACAAGCAAACAACCCTTTCCTTCCTATCCTGCCTATTCTGCACATTTTCGAGCGTTATTCTTTTGTCATTGACAACTAAAATCAATAACAATGTTTCTTGTACGTTCAGTAGCAACATGAAATAGTCTGGCTTGAAAGACACTGCTGCAATGTTATACTGGATACCACACAAAAGCATTGCATAAATCGTATATATACAAAGACTTTCGAAAAGACTTATACCCAGATTTATGATACATGAACATAGCATTTATATTTATAGAGAGTTTTCACATGACGTCACGGCGCCACATTGGTGTTCCACGACAAGAAACGGAGCCAAATTGGTGTTCCAAGCTATTCATCCAGGAATTAAAATTCCATTTTTATGCAAAAATCATCTTTTTTTAGTAAACCACTATGACCGCTGGTCACGTGAGTGAAAACGCTCTATACTACAGAGCTGATGATGCTGTCTTAAAAATATCTTATGATACATATTAAACGCACACAGACAAATAATAATAATAATAATAATAATAATGATAATAATATTTAATATTTATATTGCGCATTTATTGACATGCGTATCCTTCTTTTAAAAATTGCTCAGCTAGCATGGCTACCTCGTTGGTTATAATTAGCAATGGCACTCAACAAGAAACAATCGCACCCAGCAGTGCTTCAACTACAACTACAACAACCCCGGCAACAAGTGAGTTTAATTCAAGTTCATTGCTTTGGAGAGTTGTGTGTTAGGAGAAGTCATGAATATTAATTATGAATTGTGGTTTAAGGCCCCGTCAACATGTATCCGTTTTTGTTTGAATACGCAACTTTTTCTTTGAGCATTGCCCTCCCGTCCACACGTATACGGTGAAAATGGTGACCGAAAACGCAACTTTTCGAAAACGCTGTCCAGAGTGGGAATTTTTGAAAACGCCGTTTTCGTGTTATCCAGTGGACGGTGAAAACGGAACTTTTTGAAAACGATGACAGCGTCTTCTTCGCGCCTGATAATAATGTTTCACTGCTACGTATATACCCTGCCTAATTTTAAGACTTACAGCATATTTTATTTTCTTTCAGTAAATATGTTCAAGCTTGTTATTAAATTTCAGAATACGACTTAATCAGCAGGGTTTCTTTTACCAACGTCTTGAAAATCAAAGCGTTGAACTGGTCAACAGAGATCCACAAGCAAGACCTCGGAGGTTCTAAGTACATATAAAAGTGCTTGCTGATACAATTTTGTCGACCAAAGGAAGAGAAGGAGAATTTGAATGATTTGAACGATTCAAGACCAACCCTTATAAAATAAATATCCGTTTCCAAAGAGAAACGGACACGTGCAGACAGACGAAAATGATTCGAAAACGATTCGTGTGGACGCGATTTAAAAAAAAAAAGAAATGGGGGGGGGGGGGGGGGGGGGCGAATTATAATTCCGTTTCAAATGTAAACGGATACGTGTGGACGGGGTCTAAGTTATAATAATCAAAAGCTATCAAAATAAACTGATCTTTTTATACTTTATTATTGGCAATATGATCATATCACACACGAACACTGCATTTAAGTGTATAAAGTTTGCGAATTTGGAAAAGGAAAAGGCGATTCATGTAATATATCAAACACGAGAGAGAGTGTTTCATCACATTTCCAAACACCGTGAAGAGAGTTGAAAATACGACGCGCAGCGGAGTATTTTTGACGAACTTTAAGGTGTTTAGAAATGTGATGATAAACTCTCTCGGGTGTTTGATATATCTTCTCAATCGAAACTAAACTACGGAGGAAACGGAGAAATAAAATCATAAAAATCTATGCTAATTAAGATCAGATTTCCAAACAGCTGCCTTCATGGTTCTGATTTCCTTTGTTTTAACTAGATGAATTATTAATGAGTTTGAGAAGTAGAGAGTGACAACCCTCAAGACTTAAACATATACCATGATCGTACAAGTAAAAACAGACGAACAATAATTATTCACATGTATCTTTCTTTTTTTCAGCCAACGGGGATGGCTCAGTGGTCGTATCTAACAGTGGCAGTCAACAAATAACAGTCGTATCGACCGAAACCGTAACATCAACTCTAATCACTGCAGCTACAGCTATGTCTATAGCACGTCCGGCACCGAGTGAGTTTACTGGTCTCATTGTTTTTGGTGTTGTTTTAGCAGAATTGCAAAGCACATAAGTAACTATATATGGACTTCTGGTTTTGTCTATTGGTCTCAAGAGTATCTGACCGGGCATTTTTTTTCAAAGTTTTCTGAGGAAGAAAACCACCAAAAAAGTAACAATGGATGGTTTTGACTGAAGAAGGTTTTATCTTCTTCAGTCGCGTTATCAGATGGATTATCGCTGACAAACTTGAAAAAAATGGCCAATATTTTCAAGATGCGCTGTCCGTAACGTAGCTGACCTTTGTCATATAAATCAGGCCCGTAGCCAGGGGTGCGACGGGTGCGTCCGCACCACCCCCCCCCCCCCCCCCTTCCCCACGAGCCTTGGAAGTCCGCTCCTTGTGAAAAAAGTATAAAAATAAATAACTAGAGGGAAATGGTATTTCTGTACTTCGTCTATTTGCATTTAATGGGTCCACCATTTAAAGATTCGTGTGGCATATTTTTGACCAAATTGTGTGATTCTAGGTTAATTTTAACGATACATTCTAACGAATGCCGTTCATCGATCTTCATAGTCAGCAAACCGACTCTGGCTGATTTATGTACTTACCATTTGACAACGAAATAAAGATAGCTATCTTTTTCCAGTCTTCCTTTAAAAGAACTGCCGTCATTGTTAGTTAAATAAATTGTAAATTATGTTTATCTGTTTATAAGGTTCTGTTTCTAAAACTACGTTTTGAATTTAAAACTGTACCAGAATTATTGTCCTTGCTACCTTTACCTTTATATGGCTTGTTTCCTAACAAACTGTCTTCAAACTGTTCTTCCTATATTTTAAATTTGTAACGTTTAACTTTTAGAGTCATTCTTTGTAACACCCTGAAGAAGGAAGGCCGTGACTTCCGAAATATTGGAAATATATATAGTTCCCAACTGTTCAATCAGCCTTGCTTTTCTTCGTTTGTCTTCAAAACGCACGAAATGCGCCTCGGATAATCCATTTTTCAAAATTTTCTGCCTGCGGCGCTCGACATTTCGCGCCGGAGACGCTCATACGCACCCCCCCCCCCCCCCCCCCCCCCCCAGCTAGACTTACTTCAAAGTACAAAATAACACAAATAAAGATAGCGCTTTGTAGCATGAGGTACGAGACAAAATACATGGGAAGGATTTTATTCTGCTCTGGGTTATTGTTATTCATGACATGTAGATAAGGTATGGGAATCGCTCTGGCTTGGGACAAACTGACCAGGCTCAGTAGATCGCCAGGCAGATTGTGGAGAGTTCAAATCGGTTTCCTCACAGGGAGGGCGAAGGGGGAGAGGGGTGGGGGGCAACCAGTTTGTCTTTTATACAGCTATTTGAATAGCATTTATTCATACCCCAGGGCAGTAATTACCAAACTTCAAAAAGCAAACAGATTACAAGAATTCTTTGCATGATCTGTTTTCTACTTTTTTAGCCATGGTGGATTGCTCGGTGGTCATATCTAACACCAGCTGTCAGGAAATAACTGTCGTATCAACCACGACCGTGACATCAACTCTGACGCCTTCAACTGCAACTACTACAACGGTACCAGGTGAGTTTAATAAATATATTATTGCTTTGATGTTGTTTTAGCAGAAGTTCATGAACATCTTTGACTTCTTATTTTAGCTATTCCTATTCATACGTGTCTGTCTGGAGTGACCATTAGATGAGAGATAATATTTACCAAAAGTTCAACGTTTTACCAGGTTCTTGTCGTCTTTACTCCTTTGGGTTCAGCGAGCAGCTCACAAGGGTCCCACATGAATGGCTCGCTATCCTTCGAGAGAACAATAAAACAAACAACAGGAACAATGCCTCTAGCCCCAAAAAACAATAGCAACTGCTACACAAGAGAAGCAGTAGAATTACAAGTTAAGAAAGCTGCTAACTTAGTACTACTCCTTTGCGATAATTTAAAACGTATAACCAATCAGCTTCTCTATTGTGTTTGCATGGAATTACAGTAATGCATTACCTAGGACAACCTGGCAGCTTGAGGTAAACTAAGATGAAGGAAAAGTCTGAATAATTGTAATCTCATAATCTCTGCCTTTTCTTATATCTTATACCTGTTGATAGTTTTGCAATAAAAAGCGAAATACCGAGTTTTTTTCCAGAGTTTACAGAGCTTATGTATATTTCATTGACTTGAATATCTAGTCAAGAGATGACAATTCAGCCGGACTTTCCTTCATCTTATTAATGCATTACATTGAACAATTTTGCAACTTCATCACGACACCAGACACGCTTTTCCGCGATCTCACCCGTTTACATTCTAGCTAAACCTCATGTTTGACAGGTCACGCGTAAAAATGATAGAAGTATCAATAGATTTGGGGCATTTTTTTAGTTCAAAAATGTCGAGATAAAAAACAACGTTGTTTCTTTCTTTACTGCATTCAAAGTATCATGACATGATAGTAACGAATTTTCATATTTTTTCTTTCAAAGAAACGATGCAGTTTACTCATTCTTTTGACAACAATCGATTTCGATTCCTGTGGAAATATGACGATCAAAACGACAAGATATCTTATCACCTAAGAGTTAAAACCACTGGCTGGGTTGGATTTGGTTTCGCGAAAACTGCACCGAACAACATGCAGAGTTATGACGTCATTGTTGGCGGGTTTAAAGATGGCAAAGGATATTTGAATGTAAGTTGGAACTTTTATAAGGACCTTTCACGATTGGGCAAAGGGGTTCAGGTACTTTAATCAGGGGCGGATCCAGGATTTTTCTTAGGAGGAGGTGCACATAGTTTTTTCTTGCAGTTGTATTAGAAAGCCGCCAGGTCATCTCGGTTGGCAGGTCCCCTGGACCCTCCCCCTAGATCCGCCCCTGTTAGTGTTTGGGGTATACCAGTAAGTAGTTCCACTGGATATTTGTTCGAATTTGTGCTGCTTTGAAGTATGGCTTCACCACCCGCTGTGGCAATTCTACTGAAAACAGTGTACTCCGGGAAGGTCAGCTATTTATTTACCATGCACAATTCAACATTCATGATGTATTTCAGACCATTTCACAACATTGCAACTAAATCAAAGCCAATGGCTTATTGATAAAAGTCTTACTGACTCAGTGGGCCGGATGGGACCTGAAGTCAAAATATTAAATAAATATTTTTCTCTTGTTCGTGGTGATCAACAACCTGTCTTTACTCGGCTTATCTGGTTCAACTGGCGTTTACAAATAAGCGATCTAAACATTGGCCTTATTCCGCCCTTTTCACGGCATTGATAATACAATTGGAGTAGTCTGCACAGTAGGCGAAGAAAGAAAAGGAGAATAATCGAGGGTATTAGCTCCTCCTCCAGCTTTCAATGAAAGAAGAGGATGGGTTTCTGCTGGGAATGAGAATAACATAAGACTACGTAAAACACGTCAATAAATTTCAGTTAGCGGCAACTTAGAATTCAAATGGTGGGAGTGTTCTTTATTTCTTAGTGATGTCTTTAGTTTATTTCATCAGGATTATTACACTCAAGGACGTTCACAGCCATCACCTGACTCTAGGCAGGATTACAAACTGCTGTCTGCATCAGAAGCAGGTGGATACACAGAGCTGATGTTTGAAAGATCACGTGATACCGGAGATAGCAACGACATACAGTTTGAGGTAATCATATACATGTATCTAGTGCAACGTACGGGAACTCACGACTTGCTTTTGATGAAAAAACAAGGTGATGGCGTAAAACTTCTTCACAAGTTTAATTTGGGAGCAGTATAAACATAGAGGAGAGATTGAGTAGTTTTAGGTCGGTTAAAAACTGGAATTAGCAGGTCTCTCAAGTATCTTTAAATTGGTAATTCTAAAAGCTATTACTGGATAAATAAAGGAAACATCTTACTACTTAAAATTTTAATCTGTTATGTGAATTTGTGCGGCAGCCAATGAATTCTTAGTTCGTAGGCCATAGATGTCTGAATGGCTAATACCGATCCATCCTCGGAGACCCAGGGGCTGGTAGTGGGGGCGAGGGAAGCCTTAACCGGCGGAAAAATACATTCGGCGGAGAGAAGTCAACAACGGAGTTTTCGCCCCCACAAACTACCCCTGGGCCTCAGAGGATGATACCGATCACTCATTTCCAGTTCTTATCTTTAATCCAAACCTTCCCATAATGCAATAGAAGAAGGACTTGCAGCAATCTCATCCAGGAGGGAGGAGAAATACTGCTACTCGCTACATGCTACGGAAACTAGAGATAAACGCCAGACTGGTGAACGCTTATATTTAACCTTGTTGTTTAAATTTTAAAAAAAAATACATTTTATTTCTCGTTTCTGATTACAGGCTGGCGGACAAGTGTACATAATCTGGGCCTATGCTGTCAATGATATCAAAACCGTTGCGGACTTTGTTCAACATTCTAACCAGGGGTGGAGTGATGAGACAGTTGTCATGGTTCCTGAAGCTCCTATCCCCACACAGGCAGTGGCAACATCACTGCATTTAAGCATTTACGGAACAGTTATCGTCACGATAGTTTTCGTAGTTTTCGCGGTGATGTTTTATTGATGCAAATCATTTAAAATGAGCGGGGCAGGCTAAGGTAAATTAAAATGCACATAACTTTAATTAAGAGACTTCTGGTCATGTTGAATGAGTAGTTTGTATTAACAGGATGATGATAATTTATATCATATTGTAATTGCTGCAATGTATGAAGTCATTTTTTCAGTGTGATGCACAAAATATATTAAATCGATGAAAAACTGACGCCGTAAACTAATAAAATGAATAATAAATATATGCAGTTATCAGTACTGTGCTTATTACTGCAACTGAAAATAAGCAAGCAAATATTGTAAATGGGGCACATATTTTTAAAAAATTCCAGCTAGCGGGAATCTGGCCAGTTGGTTATTTATAAAGGTGGAAGAGTCGAATTCAGGACCACAGAACACAAATCAATCCCAAGTGGCAAGGATGAGGATTTTAACCCAGGACCTCTTGCTTATACGTCCAGCGCCCTTATTATATTGGACTACCCTCTAGCCGTTTTTTACATGTCACTTTTTGATTTTTTTATTCCTGACGCGTCTCCTTCGAATATTTCTCATGTATTATTATCGTGTATACTGTCTTCCAGCATTTTTATGACTGTTTCTGCGTATGCAAAACGGGAGTTTAGGAATGTGTGGGGAGTTGAAGCGGTCCAGGAGTATTTTGCTTTGAGTTCTACGCGACGATTTCTTGTTGAGCTGAGTTGATTTCTTTTCCCAGTCCTATTCGGTTCGGTCGATCGCAACAGACAAGAGAGATCCCGTCCACTCGCACAAAGACATTAAGCGATGACGTCATCGCTTTAAAAAAAAAAACAGTCGTGTGCTCATGGGGCCCTTTGATTGTTGCTAACTTCATTTGTTTATGTTGTAATTTACATTTTAAAACCGTTTCAGTCATCTTTCATAATGGCACTGGCCCAAAAGAAGACGTCAAGTAGTACTAGTCGAAATATTGGTAAAGGTAAGAAAAGGTAAAGTCTGTATACGAGCCTAGGGGCCCATCAGGCCGGAGCTTATCCCGGTTTCCGTAGCATAAAGCTACCAGGAGTATTGCTACTCCCCTCTGGATGGGATGCTAGTCCATCGCAGGGTTACCCCCAGCAGTAAATTCGACGGTACCCATTTATAAAGTATCTTGCCTAAGAACACAACGCAGTGCCCCGGCCAGGGTTCGAACCCAGACCGCCCGATCCGGAGTCCAGCGCCGAAATATTGGCCTATCAGATAAAAAGTGCCCTTTGCCGTAGTGCCAGCCTTGCATTTTAAATAGCTGATTTTTCTACACGTTATAGTAATTAATTTCTGGTACGAACATCTCTTTAAAGAGAGATCTGGCAACAAAAAGTTCTGTGTCTTTTATTCTGCCATTTGCGGTTTCATATACTCGATGTAGCTACTTTACAACGCTGCCTCCTCAAAATTAACGACTCGATCACAGTAACATTTTAGAAATTAGCGACCCTAGGAAAGTAGTGAACCAAATGTAACTTCACCGTTTGTGTGTATTAAGGACAGAAAAAGAATGCGACATCTGATGGGAACCTCTCATAGCTCACTCCATGCTCCAGTAGCCTGCTAGCAGGCTCCCAAAGAAATCGGCGAGTGAAGCGAGCCGAGAAGGGCACGAGGAAGAATCACTCCAGTAGCTCAATATACCATCAAATAGCTGGCAGCTGACATGTGTACAACTGCCATGTACATATCATGAGAAGACATAGCCTGCGTAGCTGGCGGGATTTGGGGAGCGAGTGCGCATGCTTGCGCGGGGGAAGCCCGCGACAGGGAGCGGGCGAAGCCCTCACGGCTTCCTCCCGCGAAAACAAAAGCATGCGCACCCATACGCAAGCACTCGCTCCCCAAATCCCGCCAGCTACGCAGGCTAGAGAAGACATGATTCCATTCCACTAAAGTAAATAAACTAATAGATACCTTTAAATTAAAGTTGTGTCACGATTTGACAGTCCCCCAGACGTTATATTTTTCAAGAACTTAGTGTATTTGCTCTGACAAGACATTATTTACTGCTAGACAAATACACGAGGAACCATCGCCTTTCATTATCCTCAATTCGTTACTTCATTTCTAAAATCTAAAGTCAGCTGAGAAATGGCACGGGTGTTTTTTTTGCTGATATCTGATGTTTGCAAAATTTACTGATGGCAGAAAAAAAGGCTGAATATTCAACTGATAGCTGAAAAATCGCCAAAGATTTTGCCCAGTACCCAGCCGTCCCTCACGATCGGACTGCATGGAGGCTAACTAAAAAAGCTAATGATTCATTTTGCCCCCAGAATTTGAAAAAACCGACTGTCAACAAAGAAAATTGAGACTACATATTTTAGCAATGCTAACTAACCAGTCGAAAATCGAGGGGAACGATAAACAACAGTTTTCGCGATACTTATTTACATCATAACCATCATAAGCGAGGACAAGTGACTAGCGCTTAAACAGCTTCTTCTCTTTTGTTTGATTTGAGTTCAAAAGATCTACGAAACCATCATTTTCATTTAAGCTCTTTTGTATAAGTTCTATTCCATCTAATTAATGTATTGAAAACGCGTGACGGAGTTGTAAAAGAAATTAAATTGTTCCTTTGAAATGTAAAATTCACCAAAGCACTTGCGTTGGACAGTAAACAACAGCGTTCACTAACTATAACATGTAATGCTTTTCAAAGGCAAATGACTATATCACAAAAAGTGTGACATGTACGTAATTTGTAACATATTCAGTTCAATTATACATTAACAAGTAATACAGACGTTCGTCGCCAACTAGTTTTGCATTTCAAAAGGAGAATTATCCAGAACATTACGGACTCAGGAATCATGCAGTGATTTTAGTTGGTCGTGTTAAATTAGTGCGCTCTAGCTAGCCCCGAGTTATCTTGTCCCTTCTATATGGATATTTTTCTCTCATTGCATTTTCTGTACACAGAAAATAAACATTTTGATAATGGCATGGTCAAATAATATCTTAAAAAATATCTTTTTAAGTTGGCTAGATTAATTTTCATCTTAGTGTTAAAAATTCTCAATATTTAAACAACTAGCATATTAAATAGTTTCCTTAATATCATTGATTGATTTTAGCTTAATGATTTCAAGAAGAATTTGGGTACTGACCTAAAAGAAAAAAGTTAAAAAGGAAATTGTACACAAGACAGATTTTAATTCCAGCTTTTTTTTTTAACAGACGCTCATTTTAAAACGTCTTTCATACAGGGCTCTTCGCGGGAGCCGCAAGATAGGTAACTAGACTGATAGTGTGCATGCTGTGTTGCCTTGACAACGCACCCGCGCTGCCAATCAAATCACGCCTAACCCTGCCTTGATATGGTTTCACCTGCCGCGAAGCAAACTATCACCTGCTAATTGGTTAGTGAGTGTAAAATAGTGTAAGAAAATACGTACGAAGTCATTGTTTCGCTACGTTTTGGGAAGGCAACGAGGCCAATAAGATAACTCGGTAAGCCTGGAAATCTAAAATGACGGAGAAATCTAGAGTCCCGCTTTATCTAAGCCTCGAGGAATCAATTCCGTTCTTAACCATTCTTACAATCATTGGAGTGACATCCATTGCGACTAATTTGCTAATCATTGGTATCATTTGCAAGAACTCTCGGCTGAGGAAGATTCATGACTTGTTCACCTTGCATAGCAGCCTCGTGGATTTGCTGACTGCGTTGATTGTGGTGCCTTTCTGGGTTTTATCTGCTATTCACAGCCAGATCTATTTCGTCGGCGAAGTCTATTGTAAAGTGAGTGCGACAGTGAGCTTTGTGGGGCTGGTAGCCCCGGTTATTTTTCTTACGCTAGTAGCCACCAGTAGGCACTGCTCAATTGTCGACAGGAAATCGTTCCCGAGAATTTTCAGCGATTCCAGATCAAGGTTGATGGTTGTAATTGTATGGGTTGTTTCAATACTTATTAGCATTCCGCCCCATTTTGCGTGGCCGGCGATTCAGAGGCCGGAGATCCAATGCCTTCCGGATTTAATAACCAATTCTTGGTACACCACGGCGGTGTTAATGTTTTGCATGGTGCTACCTCTAACCGCGTCTTTTTACGCGCACATTTATGATATTTTTATTTTCCAACCGGAGCGAATGAAGCGAGACGATTCTATGAAGAGACGCTGTGAAAGATATGCGCTGCGAGGGCGCGAAAGAACCACTGAGAAAGCGTATTTCAGCATTCTTATCATTCACACTTTCTGTTGGGCGCCGTACACGTGTGTCGCATTGGTTCAAACGATGACTGACGGAAACGTGTTTTATTTGGGGAATGTACCACTGCATTTTATCGCTTTAGTGATCGGTCTGACTGGAACTACTCTGAAGGGTGTTGTGTCGTGTTTCGAGGTGCCGCATTTAAAAGAATTGATCAAGAAACAGTTTGGATGCGCCGAACGCGAGGAGAGTGAAGAAAATACGTCCCAGGAAGTCTAAGTAAATATGTATTATAGCATATTGCTGATGCGGACATGATTCGGTATAAGCCTCAACGTAAATTAACTCGGCTTTGCTCCGTTGGTCAAAAATCAATAAAGAACCAGATATCACCCCAGACATAAAAAGCGCCTTCAAAAACGTAGACATGTTACAAAGTTAACCCGGGATTGAACTAATTACAGCATTTTATGTCCATGATAACAAAATATAGCCTACGGTATGTGGTTAACAGTGCATAAACATGTTTAGTCAAACATGCACCCACGCAATAGTTGTGTGAATTAAGGCTTTCAAAGCTACGGATATTAACCTAAGATTAGAAAGAGTATTTTTTTATTGTAGCTTAATTTTTAGTTGGTGTGATAGATAGAGCGTGCACTGCAGTTATATCAGTGAGACTTGTGAAACAGGTATTTTACTGTTTCACTGATAATTAAGCTTAGCTAAAATTTAGAGTATCGCTGACTACTGTAACAAACTAAGAATTGTTTTGTTTTGGCACAAATATCGCTCCTTAGCAAACAAAACTTTGCGCCAATTTCAGCCTAACAGCGTAAAATTGGCTTGAAATACAAGTTGGCCGAATTAGCTTCTTTGAACATTTTGTTTACATGTTTAATACGTGCCAAAACAAAGCGAGCGGCATAAATATTGATGCAAAAGAATCAGGTGATTCACAACTTGATTATTTTATAAGAGGTTTGGTTTACGTTCGCTCGTCCCGCCCGAAACCTCAAACCCGGCGAGGACAAGAATTAAACATTCCTGGAAACAAAGGGAATATTCAAATCGAAAAAAAATGTGGCTAATGTTTAACCGAGTAACGAAGAAAGAACAGATACCGTTCTGGGATGCAGGAATGTGAATTAATTGCACCCTAAACGAGAAGACCGCCTGCTGTAAGGAAATATAATCAGGTCGGCGGGCGGTTTAAGAAGATATCCATAAACCTGACGGGCCTTTTAATACGTTCCAACTGATGTTTGTGTATGTATGTTTTACTAAATTGTACAACAAACAAGTGCATGGACAAAGCTTATTACTTAAAAAGCCTTTTGGTTGTTTGTTTCCTCTTTCCTCCTTTGTTTTCTTTTGGAAAATTCCTGTAATGAGTTTCTCTCTGAAACCAAATTACTTTTCAATGACATACAGCCGCGCGCCGGTTTTATTTTCCTTGGCTTGCTTCAATTCACTGCCTTTAGTGTATAGTTTTTTTAATGGTTTACATGTAATGTTCTGGAAAATTCACCAAAGTTCTGAATGTACAGTGGAATTAGCCTACCAACATCGCGATTAAGCATTTATAGGTGTAGGAATGTTCCAGAATGACGGTCACATTTGATTTCGACGTACATCTGTGTTTTCTTTAATAACTTGTTTTGCAGTATCAAAATTAGCTAGAGCATCAACCACAAAGCCTTTATTAATGAAATAATTTCAATTTTACCGAGTTACTTTTCCGTTTTTTGCCATTACCTTTGTTAGGCACACCGACCGAAGTCAGTTCTAAGCCAAACTATTTCAGCGTTATACGCCTTTCGGTACACAGTTGTTGCTTGAGGTTTGTATATTGTATTCGCAAAGGACTTGTTTGCGTCCTCGTACGTGAGTCCTGCTCAATGGGGGCTAACACTAGTTGAAAGTACAAGTTCCAAAATCAACGGGGTTTTCTCCACTATATACGGATATCGTGCCAAATATTCCCTCCTACTGTACTAATTAGTACAAATCGTTTGCATACCTCACTTCGAGATTAGACTCGTGGAATTTGAATTTGAACTACCAAAAGAAGATTAAGTGATTTGCGTGTAATTAGCTCAAACAATCCGCAAGCCAAATTAAGTTGAAAGTACGACAGTACAATCAAAATAAAGTTAATTAGACAAGCTAGTGAATGAGAGATAATTGTAAACAAAGTAGTAAAATGCTATTTTTTGATGTTGTTCTACATGCAGTAAATAGGAATAAACTTCTTAAAAAACTAACTTGGATATGCAAGTTTGGCTATGAACTCGAATGAATCACAGATAAAATTGCCAACTTCTTAGAAAATAGCATTTACAGATGACCAAAAAGAATTTTGAACAACAAAACATAAACCGGTTAAGTAAACTTTGCTTAAGGCCACCTTTGCTTTGCAGCGAGTTTATACAACATAAGCCGTGGTTACTGAAGGAGACCGATTGCATATAGCACATTTTCATAACCATTAACGGATCTTCGGCAGATTTGAATTAAATGCGAGTTCAGTCGAATATCTGTTCCAGTTTCATTGCATGCCGTTCATAGCCGTTCTTTGAGGAACAACAACGTCAAATGACCACATTTTGCGTATTGTGGACGACCTGAACCACGACGGATAATTTTTGGTTTTTATATTTGGAATTGAACGCTCAGCAATAGCTCAGAAATTAAATGCGACACAATTAAATGCGACGTTTAAAACCAAATGCCGATTTTTTTTAATTCGAGTCGACTCGAATTAGTATTGTATTCGGCGCATGTAAAATGCGACGTTTAAACCACGCTTAAAACACTGAAGCCACAAACTGTTTTAAGATGCTTTAGAACTAAACTGAGAATCAGAATGCCCATTTTACTAGCAAATCGGTTTTGCTAGCGATATAATGCTGACTTGCATGGTTCTGCAGTGTACAACATTAGCAGAGGTATTATGCACGGTATCTATTTAAATTGAAAGGAAAAGCCATTAAAACATTGTTTTGCTTCGCTTTTTGACTGCATCGACAGCTTTATTGTTTCGTATTGTGGACAGGAAGACAGAATACTCCTTGTTTCTCCTATGCAAGATTCCCCACTGACTTCATCCACCGCAAACAGTTGGACATTCGCGTCTTTAAAAACCACAAGCACATAGTTACACGTTGCCAGAACCACACGTACAACCACTGCGTGCAAGCAAAAGCGAATTAAGGCATGATTCCTGGACTTGAAGGAAATACTAAATTTTAGGATGTCATATTTTGTATTATTTTAGTCCAGAGAAAATTTACTTTTTGTTTTTGTTTGTGAAGCTTGGTCACGAGAAGTCGCAAAATAAGTTCGCGTCCACTTAGCTTTCCAGTTCTTTTCAATCAATCTTGTCTCGGATTGAGGCAGTGCAAACTGTTCTCATTTTCATACCAGAACAAAACTTGACTGTACACAAATTAACTTAACAAGTTTCGATCATTCGAAAAACAACCGAAATCTTGACCTGGTTTTGGAAAGTTAATTCAGTAACAGTGAACTTCGAGGATGTAGTTCTTTTTACAGTAAGTAATGAGCCAAGCTTATCCAACGAAACAGAATCAGACATCCGGGAACATCATGATTCAAAGAACGATCCAACTCCCCACGTGGATAATTCGGAATGTCCGCGGGAGACTTCCGTATGAAAGAGACGGGAATGCTGTTCGTAAAATATGGATTAAGGTGGGGGTAAACGTGAATATGAGTGAAATGTCAAGAGGTTTAAAGAATAGATAGGAGAAAGAAAAAAAATTAGGAACACCACCAGGCAGTTGACCCCAACGCAAGGGCACCCCAGGTTGTCAGGGGACTGTTTGGGTGTCCATCTACTAATTTTTAACTTCAAACTCTAATTTTAAAATCACCTTAAATCTCTAATATTTCTTATTTCTCCAAATTTTACTAATCCTTTGAGAAAAACTATCTCTTCCCAAACATCCCCAAAAAATCACCCAAAAATTTACAAAACACCGCTAAACATAGCTTTGTGAGATGAGCTGAGGGTTTTGGAAATGCTTGTAACGGGAGCGAGATATTCGCATTAAACCCAAGTTAAGCGGTGGAAAAACGGGCTTCAGGTGTACCCCCGCCTTAAGCCCCTAAAGGAGACCGGGTGTGGCTCAGGCTTTTTTTTACCCCTAAAGGATACCATTTTCATGTCTGTCTAGACTGCCAACACACTGTGACACCAATTCTTTTTATTTCTTCAAGTACAACCCTACGGCGAGACCGCCAACGGATAAAGTTATTGGCATTCTTTCCTCAACATCCTACGTAAGATTCGAATATCCATAACTTACTCACAAACAACCCCAGCTGCGGGGTCTATGCTTAAAAGGTTTGCAAAATATGGCCTTACTTCGTCGACTGATAAAAAAGGAAAATCGTGTACTAGAAAGTGGTACGGTGACTCAGCCGGGCAAAGTATTTACCAATCAAACCTAAGGGTGCAACTATGCTAATAATTGTGCCAGACGTATTTTCAATACGGATTTTTTTTTTTTTGCATTGTGCCTACCGGATATTTTTAAGATGGTCTCATACTCAAAAAATGTATTTTTATCGTAAAACAACTTTGTGGGGCAGTTTTGCTATCTAGTTAAAAGAATTCACAGCCTGACATCGAAAATGGGCTTTTTCAGGTCACGTGCCACAATAGTTAAAGAATAACCACCACCCTAAGTTTTAAAAGAAAGAGGTATTCACGCACAATATCTTACTGAAAATTAAGTGGTTAGAGAAGCATGCAATTAAGTTTATTCTGTCCATAAGGAAGTTACCAAGGATACAAACCTCTAAAAACCGTGCTTTGAGTCAAAATTTTTCTTGAAAATGAGATCCTATCAACTAATTAAGGTAATATTAACTAATATTAACTTGATAGTAGGGCGACAATTTTAAAATCCATTCGATATGTTTGAGGTTTAACTCCTAGAGAATGGTATTCTTTTTCAATCCTGAAAATTTGAGGACTTTTGGTTGAAATCTTAAAAAAATATATCGTGCTTGAAATATTCGTGATTTGGCTTTTTTGTGCTATTCGAGAAATCAGGCTTTAAAGTTTAACAGACCAAAGTAGACCTGTGTACTTGCATGAATTTTTTTTGTTTTTTTTTTCCCATCCCCCCCTCCCCATCACTTTTCTAATGAAGAAAAGCAAGGCTGATTGAATAGTTGGGAACTATATATATTTCCAATATTTCGGAAGGCACGGCCTTCCTTCTTCAAGGTGTTACAAAGAATGACTCTAAAAGTTAAACGTTACAAATTTAAAATATAGGAAATACGATATAACAAGCAAATAATGATAAAAGACTAAACTAAGTGACGCGGCTAAACCCGGAGGGTTTTACATTTTACCTAAAGTACACAAACAGGGTAGCCCTGGACGCCCTATTGTCTCTAGTAACTCTCACCCGACGGAACGTATCTCACAGTTCGTTGACTACCACCTCAAACCTCTGGTACAGACTACACAATCATTCATAAAAGACACTACACACTTCCTCAACAAACTCGAACAACTTGGACAACTTCCCCAAAACGCCCTTCTTGTTACTCTAGACGTTTCTTCTCTCTACACCAACATTCCCCATAACGACGGCATCACCGCCTGCCGACATTTCCTTGACACACGCGACCGCAATAGTTCTACTGTTGGTACAGAGACTCTCTGTGACCTCATACGTATGATTCTAACAATGAACAGCTTCACATTCAACGACAAACACTACCTACAGATACACGGTACAGCCATGGGAACAAGAATGGCGCCTTCTTATGCCAATCTGTTCCTCGCCAAATTTGAGACAGACGCTTTACCACGTGCTCCTTACCAGCCACACACATGGTGGCGTTACATAGACGACATCTTCATGATATGGACACATTCTGTAGACGACCTCCATGCCTTAACGGCATTCACCCCACCATCAAGTTTACATCCAATTATTCATTTACATCTCAGTTATCCTTTCTCGATGTAAACGTTTTTCTCAATAACGGCAATATCACGACTGACCTTTACACTAAAGCCACCGACAAACAGCAGCACTTGCTACATTCTTCATGTCACCCTACACACGCTAAAAGAGCTATTCCATTCAGCCTAGCTCTTCGACTTCATCGTATCTTTTCCTCTGACGAGACTTATAAACAACGTACTAATGAACTCAAATCTTATCTTAACAATCGTGGATATAATTTGTCGTTCCTTAATCAAGAAATAGAACGCGTTCATAACATCACACGTACTAATGCACTTAACCCCAAAGACACTCCCACTACTAATCAGCTCCAACGGGTACCCCTCGTTATAACGTATCATCCAGCCCTTCGTTACGTTTCATCCATTTTTCACAAACACTTCAACATTTTATCTTCATCTCCCCGTTGCAGTAACGTTTTCATAGCTAAACCTCTTGTTGCTTTCCGACGATCTAACAACCTCAGCAACTTATTAGTTAGTGCTAAACTTCGTAAACCGGCCACCATTACTAACCAATCCCGCGGTTCTTTCCGTTGTGGAAAAAACTGCTTAACATGCAACTACATAAACGACGGACTTATTAACTATACATTTAATTCTACCGGAGAAACTAGACTTATTAACCATTACATTGACTGCAACTCCAAAACCGTTATTTACATGGTACAATGTAACAACTGTCACAAACAATACATAGGAGAAACCAAACGTAGACTTAAAGACCGCTTCAACGAACATCGCAGACCTGTTGACAAACAAACTAACAGCTCTAAGCCCACCACAGTATCAGAACATTTTTCAGTGTGTAACAATCATAACGCTACTGACATGCAACTAATTCCTCTTGAACTCGTTCAATCTAATCGTGACAGTGTGCGTAAGGCAAGAGAAGTATACCTCATTGAAAGAGGTCAAACTCTTGAACCTCAAGGTTTAAATAAGAAAGATGAAACTTAGTACGTTATTTTAGTATCAGCCTTCTACCTTTTGTGCCATTTATGGCTTTTTCACAGCATTTCATACTGTAACGTTTCTCCATATTTTTAAATTTCAAATTTTACCGTTTCTTTCTACCGTTACTTATCTCTTAGCCGCGTCACTTAGTTTAGTCTTTTATCATTATTTGCTTGTTATATCGTATTTCCTATATTTTAAATTTGTAACGTTTAACTTTTAGAGTCATTCTTTGTAACACCCTGAAGAAGGAAGGTCGTGCCTTCCGAAATATTGGAAATATATATAGTTCCCAACTGTTCAATCAGCCTTGCTTTTCTTCGTTTACTATTTTGTTATAGCTGATTAGATCTTCTACATTTAGAGGATCCGGTACTTCTATTTCGTCACGGTGGTCCTTGCAAATTTAAATTCGTTGTAAAACTTTTCTAATGGTCCGTCCCTTATAACCGTTATTTTACGATACCTTCTTCTTTCGCTACGCCAGTCGTGCAAGCTACTATGTGACTGAAAAGAAACGAATGTATCAGATAATTTGGAGTTTTTTAGTCTCAAGTCCGTTGTGCGCTTCTGCTACTATCTCCCATTCTAAATTCTTTCAATTAAGACGCACAGGCCTGGGAACGAATCCAATGCCAGGCTACTCAGTCACAGCCCCTGGATTCATAGCGGTCCGCCCCGCATATTAGTCTTCCTCTTTAGTAATACACATGGCGCCCAAGGATAAGGGTAAGAAATGCATCCATTGTACAAGAGTTTTCAGCTCAACAGGGCTCGAATTTTCAAAGTTATTGCATTAAACAGTGATAGAATTAAATAAAGATGTTATTACGAACTGAGACCAATTATTACGGCGAGAAAGGGACGCATCTAAAACGATTTTATGTTCACTGTTGTATTCCACGTGTGGAATAATTTGAGCCTGTCGAATTTAATTTTGTGAAGTCTTGTGCGATCATAGGCCTTTCTAAGCGTTAAAGAACGCTGGGTTGAAGAAGTCCTCCAGTTATATCATCGTAAGCCAGTGATGTATTCTGTTGGAATATCGATTTGTTCTATCCGAAAAACCTCCATATGCAAATAATAACAGCATCAAGTTAAAGATTAGTTTACCTTTGTATAAACGCACAATCTTGAAATATTTTACTTACGGTAAGGTTTCTAGCTTTAAGCTCTCGTGTCAAGTTCCAATTATTAATTATCCTTTAACTAATTTCTTTCATTTTTTATTTTTATTTGTGATAATTCTTTTGTCTGTTTCGATAAATTTAGCCATTTGTGCTTATTTTTATTTCTCTCCCTCTTGGCTTGACAGTATATCAATTTTAAAGCAGGAAATAAGTATTGCTTTAAATTTTAATTCCTGTTCTTGACAACTGTGGCCTTGAGATTTGATTGAACTTGAGTGAATATATGGTAGTTGAGAAGTACAGTATTACATTTTTATTGCCGGGGTTCTCTGATGTTTTTTTTCATTTTTCATGACTTGTTTCCAGGAAAGACAAAAGCTGGTGCCTCAGCAAAATCCAGCGAGACCTCTAAAGCCCAAAAGGCTAAGAAGTCTGTGCTGAAGGGTGTTCAAAGGGCGCCAAAAAGAAAGGTACGCACAAGCGTCCATTTTTATCGCCCTAGGACTCTCAGCCTTCGAAGAACTCCCAAGTACCCAAGGCATTCTGCTCCAAAGACCAATAAACTTGACCACTATGCCATCATCAAGCATCCTTTGACCACAGAGTCGGCCATGAAGAAGATTGAAGACAATAACACTCTTGTGTTTATTGTTGACGTGAGAGCTAACAAGCCCCAGATCAAGGCATCTGTGAAGAAGTTGTATGACATTGATGTCTCCAAGGTCAACACCCTCATCAGGTACTTATTATCTTTACAATATGTAATCCACTGGATGTATCTTATTAGACATTTTAGTGCATAGTATTGCTGTATACTTATCACAAGTCGTGTAGTACAATGTTTTGGCAAGTCCATAGGGCAAGTTAAAGTACAAACGATAAGTTTAAAAAATCCACAGCAATACTTCACACCAAAATGTCTAATAAAAGATATATTATCCTATGTTTATAATTTTTTGAAATCATGACTTTTTTACCATCTTTGAATCTTTCACGCCGAAGAGACTACACTACACTGTACATGGAGCCTGTTAAACCTGACTTCTGGACAAGATATTGTATTAGCTTTGAAAGTTATGAATTTTATACCTTGTTACATGGAGATAAATAAGTCCTTTTGTATAAATTTATCTTCCACGATAATTGTATGGGTAAACAGGTTTTTGTATAAAAATTCTGGATGGTAAATCTTTCACTAGCCATTTTAGTGTGTGGTGCATTACACATAGCTTGCTTTCAGCAAGGTGTTATTTTGTACCATGTGGCATTTGGCTTCAAAGGGCACATTGCATATCTGTTTGGTTTTGTGCATTTTCTAGACAGATGTATAATGTGCTTACTAGATGTGACTTTTACTTTTAGACCTGATGGCCAGAAGAAAGCTTATGTCAGACTGGCTCCAGATTATGATGCCCTGGATGTTGCTAACAAGGTTTGTGTTGGAAGACGAGTGTTAGAAATAGCTTGTGAATTGTGGACTCAAACTCTGTATAAAACACAACGATTTATTCCAGAGGAAAAAGATTCTGACTCGTTTGAACAGAGGAAAAACTGGCCTCCTACAACATATCACAATATCAAGCTGAATGACTTGAGATTCGTAAAGTGAATTCCTAGAAAACGTGAAGAATTCACACTTCAAATTCTGAGAAAATATAAAAGGCAAAGCGACAAAATTCCGGGAAATCACATAAAAAGTTTTTACTCATGCGCTAATTCTAAAATCTCACGTGCGAAGACAACAAAAAGTTACTGAGGGAGGGAGGGGTAAGTTCTGATAACAAAAATACAACAATGAAAGTTCAAACAATGAGTATAGCTTTGTTTGAGTGAAAGTTCTGTTTCAAAATTATGCCTGAAAATGTTGTTTTGTCCTGTTTTAATTTTGAATGAAATAGGTTCCTTGGTTGCCTTTCTCAGTCATTGTCTGAAAAGAAAAATACTATAAATTCTTTTCTGTGTCTGATTTCTGTGTCTGATTTCTGCTCTGAGAAGATGCTGGTACACCCTAGAGTTGTGATTTTATTTATTCCCTTCCCTTCAATAGTTTGTTTGTCAGTGTCCTAGCATGATTGGGGAAACTAGATGCTTGTCACTTGAAGGAATAATACTCATTTTCTGACGGTGTTTTATTTTGAATTGCAGATTGGAATCATCTAAGCTGGACAAGTACAGTTGCAGCAATAAAATTTGATTGTTATTAAAACTGTTTGTTTATATTTATATACCTCCCCTTCCTTGATGCCCGTTGTGCTTCTTAGTCCTGTTGCAAACCCATTCAAAATGAATTTATGTATGTGCTTGAAAGGTTTTGAAGCCACTCTGCCCTAAGCAGGGTCTCCTGAGGGGAGAGTTTTCGCAGACTTTTTAAAAAATGGTGAAAGGAACTAAACAGTGGCTTGTTATTCTCTGTAGTCACAACTTTCACGCTCTAAAATATTTTCAGGGCTTTCAGATAATTTTGATTATTCACCTCAACATCCCAGCAGTGCTTTGCAAGGATGGCACTTCTGACATTTTGGCCAAACATTTTACCAAAAATAGTGACCAAAAAAACTAAACTAATAAGGGAAAAGGAACACATCGGAGGTAGCATGAAATGTAGCCTGCATTGCAGACAAACTAAATCTAAAGTTTGTCTGCAACACGGCCTACATGAAATGCTGCCAGCGGCTAAGCTGTCTGTTTGTTAGGCCCCCACACTCCAACAGATCTGATTTTAAAAGTTAAACATCACAATATTGCTTTGCATTCCTAAATTAATTTACATGAGCCTGTAATATTGACCCTTGCTTATAAAATAACATTTTGAAGCACTTATTCTTTCCTTTCAAAGGAGAAGAGTAAATTGTGAACATAAAAAGGTGCCTACATTATTTTTATAAGAAGCAGACATAAATGTGTTGTTCCAGAAAGTATCCATACCCCTCCCACAGAAGGTTTTTTGGTTTAAACCCCCCCACCCCTCTGGAATTTCCACTTAAGTCCCACACTTTCCTTTTAAAATTTTAGCCTTTGAGACCCCCCACCCCCTCGGAATTTCCATTGACCTTCCATGGGGTGGGTATGGATATTTTCTGGAACTGCACAATAGAGAATGGTTGCGAAGACACGGTTGTGCACAAATGTGAAATGTCTAGTTTCGATTTTAACACTCCCTAGTCTGCAGAAGCTCCTCCAGTGGAGGGGGGGGGGGGGGGGGGGGGGAAGGAAAAAAAAATCGCCAGGCTCTGTGTGCTTACTTTTAACCTCTCCCCATTTCCCACCCAAACAAAAAATAAAAGAGGCCTCTGTGGAGGAGAGGGATTTCAACATGAGATGAGGAATTTCATATCTCAAAGCAGCCATGTATTATTTTGTTTATTTTATAAACCTACTAATGGGGCTCCTTCTTGGTGTAGAAGACACAGGACACATCACAATAGAACACTGCCTCGCAAACCTATTGTTTTTATTGTATTCCTCGTTCTTTTGTCCTTTTGTTCTCTATTGTTATAGGTGAACTGTGTCTTCTACACCAAGTAAGAGCCACTAATGGACCGCTCATCAGGGCCTAACCGTTCATTCATGGTGGGATTTGGTGGTGGGGCATGCAAAAAAATGGCTTCAAACGGGGGGTGGCCCAAAAAATATATGGTCTGTAAAACTGCAATTTTATCTGCTATAAGTATAGCTTGATATATAAATAGGTAAAATTATTACTTCCTTTAATTTGGGAGGGGGGTGGGCATCTAAAAAATTTTAGGATATCTAGGGGGCCAGGGTAAAAATTTCTGATCAAGAGGGGAGTCATTAGATATTACAGAGACTACCTATCAAGGGAGGCGTGGTGGCCTAATGGTTAGTGCTCTGGACTCCGGATTGGGCAGTCTGGGGTCGAGTCCAGGCTGGGGCAGTGCACTGTGTTCTTGGGCAAGACACTTAACTCTCATAGTGCCTCTCTCATAATTTCCATCCAGGGGGGAGTAGAAATATTCCTAGTCGCTTCATGTTATGGAAACCGGGATAAGATTCAGTCTGATGGGCCACTAGGCTTGTATACAGACTTTACTACCTATCAAATTCGACCAGCCCCCCTGCACCTCCCCCCACCCAATAAACATTGAATGGTCCCTAATGACAAGGTTTTTGAAGATTTTCCGAAGATTTCTGACCATTTTCCAAAGATTTCTGAAGATTTTCAAAATGTTGTCTGGTGGTCTTATGAATGTTTCTGAACATTTTCCGAAGATTGCAGAGGAAGATCTGAAGATGTTTCGACTTTGTATCAATAAACTTTAGCTCATTCAACATTAGCCTGCGTCGCAGACGTAATCTAGCTGTGGCTAGTGGTTATAGCCAGGATTAGATTACGTCTGCAAAACTTAACCAGCGGTTTAGTTTCATCTGCGGCAAAGGCTAATTCAACATTGAAACATGGCAAACTTGTCAGCAAATGTGACAAAATTGATATCTTCACACGTGAAAGATATGATATCTGCCACATGTGAAGATATGATTTTTTCCCAGCAAGAGAAATCCTGGTAATTCACTCTAGTTTATATTATAAAATTGAATATAATTTCTGCAAATGGCAGTGCATATTCGGTTCGGTTAATGGCATCAATTATTTGAGTTTTTTAAATGCAAAAAGAAAGTGGAGTTTTTAATAAAGGAAATGTCTTTCTCCAATTTGCTTGAATAACAGTATCTCTAAGATCACCTAAATTGCAAAATCAAGTTGTGATCAAAATTTTGTGTAATAAGGTCCAAACTTTTGACACTAGGGAAAATAGCAAACACTTCTTTTTGCCCAAACTTTTGTTGAATTTCTCTTCTACCGACCGTTTATTGAATGCTTGATTAAATGACAATCCTACATTTAAGTGGTGTGTTGCGAATTATTTGCAACAAGGTGACAGTTGGAATTTACCGACAAAAGTAGGTAGGGCAGTAGAAGAAAGTCGGTGGGGCAATGACATGAAAATTCAGGCCTATTCCAAAGGTGATTTTAGAGATAGGATGCCAGCTTGAAGGGCCAACTGGGCTCAAAAACAGGCTAATCATTTCTGTGAAATCAGCCAGAACTGGTTCATCCCACCATAGCCTGCATAGTAGGCATAAAAAGGGGAGGGAGGGGGCTAATAATAATAGTAACTTTATTTCAACACGGTAAAATCATCAGGACTTAAAATACATACTTATTTAAAATTACTTAATAATTATTTTACATAATAAATTTAAGTTGCAATTAAAGGGGCACTATCACGGCTGAAATATCATATTTTATAAGAATGGGCTGTAGCTTGCTATAAATTGTACTTAATTGTCTTGCAATAGGAAGAAAAAAAGGCTTACAGTGGTAAATGCAAAGAAATATCAACTAAGAGGAAACAGTGACTAACAAAATGTTCAAAATTTCACCAGAATGGCAGCTTTGAATTCTGGACATCCTGTCCAAAAATCAATCGCAATCCACTTCCATCCTTGCAATCCTGTACTTCTTCCTCAAAATAACTGTTCTATCCTGTTTTGTGGGATCTATTTGTCAAATTTATTCATGTATTTGGTGGCATTTGGAAATATACTGAGGAAATTAGAAAATAGAAATTTCTATGATCAGCCGTGATAGTGCCCCTTTAAGAAAGGATGCGATAATTAATTATAATAAAAGGCCTGCTTTCCATGAATGCTGTGTGTTGTTAATATTTACATTGATACTAGCCAAAGACGAAACTGCTGCAGCCGGATTTAAAGCTAGTGAGAGTTTGTGCTTGCCGCAGCTCGACAGGTAAACTGTTCCACACCACTGCACCTCTATAGCTAAAACTGTTTTTAAGAAAATTAGTGCGGGGGAGCGGAACAGTTAGTTTACCCGCGGACCCTCTCAGTGAATAGGCACACGTATCGCTTCTACTAGAAAACATTGTCCTAAGGTAGTCAGGTGCAAGACCATTGAGTGATTTATAGACCATGACGGCTGTTTGAAATTTAAATTGAACATCCGAGTTTTTTCCAGCCAAGTCTTGCAATAAGATCATCAGCATTGGCATCGTAGGAAGAAGAGGTCAAGACACGCGCAGCACGGGCTGGGAGGATTGAGAGAATTTGGGGAAATGGCAGAGGGTTAATCCCACCAGAACATGAAAAACAAGTTCAACCCAATTAGCCAAAAATAGCTGATCTGAATAGAACATTGCCATAGTAACAGTAATTACGTGTCTCAACCAGTGTCAACACGATTGATGCAAGTCTCCTGTCAGGCCATTTCAACCAAAACTGGTCATGGTCAAGTTATCATTGTTGGTCCCAAAAGATCACAACCTACAAGTTACAATTAACCCAAAGCATGACTTGAGGTGAACACAATATCAAAAGAAATGCAATTTAATTCAAATAATATATTTCTTAAGGGTATGATCCCAATACATCCTTTATTTTAAATGTGCAGGTTTTTAAACATCCTTTATTGCTGTTGTGTCATTTTATGCCACACCTGCAGATTGAAGTATCTTTTTCGAAATAAGGAAAACAAGAAAGCGTCATTTCGAAAGCTTCAAGTGAACAAAGCAATATCAATAGTTTAACTGTTGTATACCTTACATTACAGTGTTCAAGCCAAAGACAAAGTCTATAAACAGTACAGAAAATAAGAATTAGACCAATATTTTCCCAGTAATGACCAATTTGTTATTAGTTCTTTGACAAGGGTGCTGAATAAAATATTTCTACTTACAGAGAAGAAACCTTTTGTTTTGTGCTGTGCTTCAGAAAGCAAATTTGTCAACAAACTCACGGGAAGTCCATATTGCAAAAATTGGATGTTTCAGGGAACCAGTCAAAACTTTTATCTTTTTTGTCATGGACTAGTTTGCTAAAAAAAATTGGCTACATTTGAGCACTGTCCATTCTTTGCTTTCAGAGCACAGCTTCCAGCGTAAAAAGAAAATTTGCTTTGCAAGCTCAACATTATTTTTAATAACAATGAATATTTCTGACCTTTTTGAACTCAGTAAGAAAAGATCATTTGCTGCCAATAGTTTGTTAAAAAAGCAGCGTAGCTGAAACACATACATGTAAATATGTAATGAAATAAACAACAAAGTAGACCAGTAAAAAACAACAACTGAACAGCGACACAAAGAATCTAATTGGCACTTTCAAAATTTCCCAAGTTTTTCATCTAAACAAGAGAAAATAGTGCTGAGCTTAAGACATTTTCACCATCCTCAGAAAATATGTCAAAACCAAAGGGAGTCGGGGGGGGGGGGGGGGGTAGTCCTCATCAATGCTTAGCAAGGTCACGCCCTGGTTACCCCTGTGACTTATAGAAAATATAATAACAAAGACAATGGAAGCATCCATTGTTTTTTTTCTGTTTTGTTTTTGTGTTTGCCTACAATAACTAAACCCCTATCTGAACATATTGAATCCATGGGATTCCTGCCATGAAGATCAAAGCCGGATAAAATTGCAAAGTCACTGCACTATCTACACAAATAAGCTAACTGGCGTATTCTAAACTGAGCATTCGCATTTTCGAAAGAGAAACATCAACTCCATCAAACGTCTCTTAAAATAAAAGTCTAAGAACCACTGTTAGTGAGCATAAACTTCTGTGTACAGTACAGATCTAGTCTGTATTATTTAACAGAACAGATACAACGTCAAAACGTTTTCACTCAAGTTCTTCTATGGCAGTGAATTCATCTAGTAGTCTCTGTTTCTTATCGTGCCAACTTTCAATTTCTGTCGTTACCTCGTCAACTCGTCGAAGATTAGTTTGCTCTCGTCTTTCCGCGTCCTCGCATTCCTCGATCTTCTTCTTTAACTCTTCTTCCAATATTTGGATTTTCTGTTCGTTGTCGCTCTCTCTTTCACTGGCCAACACGTCATCTTGCTCCAGTTTGCGGAGGTTTTCTCCAGCGGTGCGAATCATCTGTTCCAACTCAGGGATTCGCTTCTGGGCTTTATCCATGCGATCTTCCGAGCGAGAGAAGTCGTTTTCGAGAACTGTGAGCTTTCTTTGAGCTTCGTTTAACGTCATGAGAGCGGATTCTGCAGCCGACTGAGCGTCTTGGACCTCTGTTTCGATCGTTCTGAGATGTTCATCAGTTTCTACTTCAGCGTACGAAAGATCTCTTCCCTTATCGGCCTCAGTTTCGACTTTTTCCTTCAGCTCATTGAGCCTCTTCTCCTTCTCTTCAATTTCAGAGTTGGCGTCTTTGACTTTTTGTCGCAAAAACGTAATGCGCCTCTTGTAGCTGGCAGCTTCGTCCTCCTTGGCCGAGATTTCTTGTTTCAGTGTTTTCAGCTGATTCTTCGCATCAATTTCTCTCTCTATAGCTTCCTCGGTCTTTTCTTTTGTTGCAATCATTTTGTTCTTCACGCTCTCGATTTGAGACGACATGATTATGGCAGAATTTGATGTCAAACTTCACCTTTTTTCAACCAAAACACTCCTTTACACACCCTGCTGGAAGCCTCCTGGAAAGAATGATGCTCAAAGAGAATCAAAGAGCAAAGATCGCGCATAATGACCACTGACAATCTTGCGGATTCACCCTCCCCAGTCCCTACTCTCTCGCTGTGTCATAATCTGTTGAAAAAAGAATAATACTCTTAATTTTGTCCGCCATAGCTTCCACAAACCACTTTTGATTTGCAATTTGGCAAAATTTCATGACCTTTCATGTTACCTTTTCCAAAGATCGAAAACTGCAAATTCAAGCGAATGACCGTGAAAAAGTGGAAGTCTGGTAGTGAGTAAATAATAGTCAAATCTGATTGGCTGATAATCTCCAGGAGGCGAATTCGAACAGTTCAGTGATTTTCAAGTTGATGTTTTGATTCTTCTTCAATTTTTTTAACAGTTTTCCAGTTTTCGTCAATATGCCTCCGTAGAATCAAGGCGATTTCCAATATATTTGTTACAGAACTATATCAAGAGCAAGAAAGTGTGCTTTCGAAGTTTTAAATTTAACCAAGAGTGGCCAGCGATCCTCAAAATGGGAAGGAAGAGAAAGCGTGGACAAACGAAGCAAAGCTTGAGTTCTTCAAACACAAGGAAACAAAGAAAGCGACGAAATACTCGTGGGCATGGACTAAAACAGTCAAAGATTTCAAGGGAATTTGATGGATCGCAAGTCAAGCTATCAAACACGACGGGTCACAAGATGCTAGAATTAATTTCTCGTGAAAAATCGAGCTCATCCAGCAGTGATTTATCCTCATGTACTCTTTCACCAGATAAAGACTGGAATAAAGTAAGGTTCTGTGGAATAAACACCATCTTTTCTCGTCTGCACACTATTGCAAGCATGCTTCAACGTTCAACAATGGAGTGTTTCAGATCAATAAGAAATTTTTTTCTTCTCCTAAACTGGCTTAAACAACTTTTTGGTTGTGGATTGCAAAGGCTAGGAAAGGTTAGTTGGATGCATGCACCTGATGTCTTGATCACCTCTCTGTCGTCTGATATTCTGCTCTTGTTTCTCACTCTTATAGGTGACATAAGCTCTTTTCCTTCGGATCTTGTGTTCATATTCTAAATATTCTTTTTTTGTTATTGTTCCGAATCTTTACAATACAGTTCCTACTAGCATCAGAGAAGGATCAGCTGACTTTAACAGACAGAACTGCCAACTTTGATGAAATGATGAAAAGGATGGAAAGCTTGGAGGAAGAAGTAAAACTGCTTAAGTCTGAACTGGCCAAGGTATCAAGAAAAATATTAATAATTTTGATAAGCATTAGCCTCTCCTATTTTTTCGTCTGTTTGCCATTGAACCAGAACTCCCGGGTATATTATCTTTTCCTTTACAGACTATACAGGGCCGGCTTCTGACTTCACTTTCCTCATTTGCTTTCTTTGGTCACAAAAAAATGATGCTCTAATGCATTTATAAATTCGGCTCATGCTTTTTTTTGGTTTCAATAAAAAGCAAAAGCTTTTTGAAAAACAAAAAGGAAATTTCAATCACAACATATTTATTCTTTCCTAGGAAGATTGAGGAAGACTCTGCTCACAGGGTATGCTAGCAGAGGCCTCTTTTCCTTTGTATTCCCTGAGCCGACAAAATGGAGGAAAAGAGATTCTTTTTGATTTTCCTGTTCCATCAGCTCAGTAATACAAAGCAAAAGAGACCCCTGTTTAGCAGGGAAATTTATTCAAGATATATGATATCAATGTTTACCATTTTTTCCAGAAGACAACCTGTTCATACGGATGTTCATCTGCTGGATCTACGACACAACAAGGATATGTACCACCCAGTCTTCCCTTAAAAATACCACCTCCACCCCCACCCCCACCCCCACCCCCACCACCTCCTGTTCTGCCTCCAGCGGCACCTCCACTAGCATTTCTCAAGAATAAACAGGTACATTTATTATTGATTACCAAAATAAGTATTAAAACGTTTTTAAAATGATTAAAATTGAACTCAGTGTTAGTTGCAATTGGTTGCTAATATGACCTGAAAATTAAACAAGAAAGCAGTTAACATTTTTGTATAAATTTGTACTGTTACAATCATGTAAATGACAACAGGGTACAGACACCCCCTCCCTAGCCTGGGTAATTAGACATTGTTTTGTACTCATTTGCAGCCACTGGAAAAGTGGTAGAGCACAAAACAGCTTTCAGGTGGAGTTTCCCCTTACAAACCACTTTCAAGTTAAATTAAAACACCCCACCACCTATACCAACTAGTGGAATACTGTGGAGGCCTTATGTGTTGCCTGGCACTCAAAGGACAGATGACAACGAGGATGACAACCACAACTGCAACCAACACTAAAAATGATAATGATGACGATGATGATGTCTTATGTGTTGCCTGGTGCTCAAAGGACAGAAGTCATAGCTATATAGATCTCAGCACACACATGCCTGGTGATGCTACCCAGTCATTACGGCTGGTAATTAATATTATTCAAAGAAATAAAAATATATCGTGTTTGGTTTTCAGACTGGATCTAAAACTGCTAATCCCAAGGGAAAAGTTAACAAACCATCAAGAAGTTTAGTTACCCTGGAGGATCTGAAGAAAGTCAAGTTGAAAAAAGTAAAACAAGTTGTTGAAATGGACAAGGAAAATGCTGAACCTGAATCTGAAACAATGGGCTTCAACTTGCAATCTAGAAAGCCTTTTCTGAACAAGCTCAATCAAAGAAGTGATGTGCAATGTGCTGTTTCTTTGAGGGAGATTAAGAATGTGACATTAAAAAGAGCAAAGGCAGAAACTGAGATGGAAAAAATAAAATTACGGTAAAAAATTTAATAATATTCATATCTTTTATATTTATCTTGAGCAGTGATTACCACTGACATAATGCTAAATACAATTTCAATGTCTGAATTTGTTGTAAATGCATGATTATACAGTTGTACAGGAATGTACAATAATTATCATCAATGTTTAAAAGTTAAAATTTGCCCTGCGACATTCAACAAGTGCGTTGGATATTGTAAAGCGGTAGATGTATTACCTTCTCTTATCCAACAAGTATGAGAAAAGAAAAGAATTGCAATATTTGAGCTTCCTGGCTGTTCTTGCAGATGAATACACCTACCATATTATTGGTCCATTATGGGCTCAGATACCACAGCCAGTAAACCAATCAAAACTCAGGAATTGCAATATACCATGTCTAGTTTTTAATTTACCAAATGTCAATAGACATTGTGAACTTGTCAAGATTTATAAAGACTGTCATTTTTAGTATTATAAGTTTTGATTGTGAAATGTTGAGTAGAAGTTAATAACTTTTGTTTATTATTTAAAATAGTAAAAAAATATATATATTTAAAAAAAAACATATCAATTTTCAACAGAACTCCTGAAGAAATGGTGGTCATGAGGCAAAACCTGCGCAAAGTGAATATTACTCGCAGTCCCGGTGGAACTCCTCTAGTGTCTGGCAAAAACTGTGAACATGGAACAGGTCTGACACCAATGATGACTAGAGCTCTCAGGAGAAAATTTCAGGTACATAACTAAATGTACATAAAATTATGTGGCACAATGCCAGTTGTAATTGGCCATGTTTTTAACGAGCAGGGGACTGGGTACGAATATTTAAAATCGATTGTCCCTCCAGTCCATACTAAGCTCTCTTATTTTAGCGATTTTGAAAAGTGTACCATGCCTTTGCGTTTTAACCAATAACTCTGATTTGGTCAACTTACTAATGTTTGGATGCTCTTTCAGATGACGGGATCCATTTTTCAATTCAATTGATTTTAAATATTCGTACCCAGTCCCCTGCTCGTTTAGAACATGGCCAATAAGAGTGTTATTTGCTGGTACTGCACTTTTACAGTTCTAAATAATTCCAAGAGAGCCCAGATGGTTAATTTAAGCCTTATGATATTCTATAAAAGAAAAAGAAAATCATGCCGTGTATCACCATAATATATGACACAGGAATTTTAGAAGTGAGGCACATTTTTCAGTAAATTTATACAATGTGTGTAATATTTCTGTTTTCTTTCTTTTTACAGCATGCTTATTCTTCACCAGATTCTCCTACTGGAAAACGAAAAAGAAAGGTAATATCTTAATATTTCTTTTAATATAGCAAGTTTTTTTTCAACATTCAAAAAATTGATGAGAATCAGGATTACAAAATCAACCATAAAATTGATAATATATTAATTATATTTTTATTAATTTTATGGTTGATTAATTATTAACAGTGGAATCCCATTTTCTCAAACCTTGTAAAAAAATTGGTTCAAGAAATCAGGGATGAAAAAAAAGTGTTGGAATGAGGAAAGCAAATTGAAGGGAAATAACTTTTGGTTCAATAAATTGGGATTCTAATATGTTTAAAAAACTTATAATGTATATCAAATATTTTGATTGAAAATTGCAAGAGATGATTACATGTCAATAGTTTTGTTAATTTGCTCCCCCAGCTGTGTCAATGCTGCTACATGTAGAAAGTCACTTAAAAATATTGGTTTTTTTTTAATATTTGAGTTGGCTAGTTCACATCAAACAAACTCCTTCAAAGCAAAAATTCTCGGGAATGATGACAATATTTTTTGCATGCTGGTTTTTAATTTAATTAGGCTTGATTACCAGCCGCTGTTTCAGAAATGAGCCTGCACTCCTCCCCAAAACACAAGGAGAGGAGGAGGCAAGACTGAACACAAGAAGACAACGGAAATCAAGCCTAGTTTTAAATATGTTTGGATTTCAGTAACAATAATTTTTCAGTGGTAACAACTATTTTGAAATGAACTTAAAATTATTACTGAGACATAACTTCATGTACATGTAGTTGAAACATTGACAGAATAGAATACCCATTATATAATTATCTATCTTTTATTTCAGAGTTTATCTCCAATGGCTGGTTCCCCAAACACTCCAAGTCCTATATCAATTAGATAAACAAATTTTCAATTTTTAGACATTGTCCAGGCGATCATGTCTGTAAATCTAAGATGTACAAATATAAAATTTTACTTTTTTAAAATTTGTTTATATAATTAAACAATGTCAGCGATATATTTGCTTTGAAATTTTATTAAAAAATAAATCTTATTATAGACAAGTAACTTCAATTTTTATAAAGTGTTATTTGCATTAGTTTTAAAAGTTTTATTTTTAAAATAGCCAGTATCATTTAGATAAAGGGGCAAATCTTGGTCGTTCTAAAATTTAATATTGCCACCTTTATGATAATATCCACATCTAGCTCTATTGACTAGGTTATGATAGTTGATATTTTGAAACAATAAAAATAATTTTTGATGAGGTCTGATAAGTACCCACAAAAATGGGCTGCATTCAAATATGTCCCAGGAGCTAATTTTTACTACAAGCAATAATAATAGTCCACAGCTTAGACTGTCTTATAAATTGTCATAATTTTTTTGTTCAATTTGTGGATTTTTTAGAGTAAACCATGACACTTGTCTTGAAGCTTTTGTTCACGGTTTTCAGAAACTTTAATCCAGTGGGCATCAGAGCCTTCTCATATATTGTAATCTTGGGTATTTTTCCAGGAGGGAATGTATATTAGACCAAACAGTAGAATTCTTAACAATAATGGAGTTTTAATTTTTTCTTTACCTCTGTGATCTTAAATTGACACATGTTTGTTTGTAAATAAATTTGTCTGGAATACTTGTGATTCTGGCAATAAATATTCTTATGTTTGGCTGGCATCTCCTTTTCTTATCTCCTTGACCTTGAAATCAACCTTAGTGTGAAAACATTCACCCCTCTTAATCGGTCAATGGTTAGCATCATGGAAATTCAGTGCAGGCAGGTCTATGTAGCTGCAGCCCTATGCACGCATTGCAGACCTATGATACAGCCAATACAGTCAACTGTAGCCTTACCAACACCTCACTATTGTGGATACCCCATTCTGATGGACTGACGAGTTGAAGTCCTGGTGAATAAGAAATTGCTAATTAAAAAAAACTCCCGCCATCATAGACACCAAAATCTAGTCCTGAAGTTGACCGTTCAAGTAGTAGTAGCAAAGCGATTTTGTAAAGATTTGCGTTTTGCCGTGTGTGGTTAGCTGTTATTTGGGTCGTCATGCAACGCTTCTCCCCTTGAATAGGGTGTCATTTTTCGGGTTTGGGCATTAAAAGGGTATCAATGTTGGTTTTCTTTATCCTTAAATGGATCATGGTTTAAGAACCCTTCGGCACACCCTTGACCAAAATTTATGGGAGTACCCCCCCAGCTCTTAACTAGATCCCTGGATCATTATGTTGATCAAGATAAGTTGCAATTTGATGAAATTAGTGTAACACATTTTCTCATCAATGATATTGTGATGCAACAAAAATTATTGGCTTAAAGCCAATACTTTTCAATGATCATCGCAACATAAACATTGGTTGATCAACAATTCAAAGCAGCCAAGGAATGGACCATTTTAATTTGGCATGGGAAGTTCTATAGCGGTATTGTATAACGGAGCTCCCCAGTGTGTGTACAGCCAGCAGCAAAACCTCCACCCCAAACCCCTTCCCTCGGGAAATCGAATTAAATCCCCTCCCGATTTTTTTTCCTGAGGGAGGGGCGGCTGTACGTACACATATCCACTTTCAGCCTGAGGAAACTGGGACCAAAAGTAAGATGGCGGCTCGTGTGCTCACTCGCAGCATTAGGATAAAGCAATTTTTCAAAGTTTTTCAACAGTGTACAAGTCGGCTATTTGCAACACATGTCTCCGAAAAATGCTCTGGAGATGTGAAGTGCTCTCAACTGCGAAAAAGAGGACTGTTAAAAGTAAAGGGAAGGGATACCATTAAGTTTTTGCAAGGACTCGTCACGAACGATGTGGAGGCTTTCCAAAATGACGAGGAAAGAAAAACATTGTATGCTATGTTCTTGAACGCGAGTGGTCGCACATTATACGACGTTGTATTCTACAAACATGAAGACAGCGGAGACGTTCCGACCTTTTTTCTGGAATGTGATCTGAATGCAATACCTGACCTGACGAAGCATTTGAAGATGTTCAAACTACGAGCGAAAGTGGACATGTTTCACGCGGAAGGCTATGAGCCTTGGGTGATGTTTTCGCCTTCAGGTGTGGTAGACCTCAAGGACGCGTCTAATAGTTCTGATATATCCGTGTTTGAGAAGGATCCTAGACTTGGGCAGCTAGGATTTCGCATGGTGTTACCCAAGGGTTCAAGTCCCTGCGTGTGTTTTGAAGATGTCTACGAGACTGGAGATACTTTTGAGTACGATGTACACAGGACCAAGTTGGGGGTGTGCGAAGGTGTAGATGAAATACCGCCAGGAAATGCAGTGCCCCTGGAATATAACATTGCCTATCTTAATGGAGGTATAATTTTTATTCCTGACATGTATTAAGGCAGTTTCACTGACTTCATTCTTCATCCCCCCCCCTCCACTACCCTACCCCCCTATCATTCTTCAGGGCCAAGCTGGGGGTACCTGGGAGTGCACAAAGGGGTGTTAGAAATACTGCCTGGAAATAAATGCTCACCAATCCTCCGTAAGAAAAAAGATGGCGGCGGTACATTTGACCACAATACCCTGCGAACCTAGCACAGCCAATATGGCACATAGAAAGCTACGTTTTTGCGAAATTCTTCCCCGTACTAACAACATTGTTCATGCTAGGTTTCAAGTTTTTAAAGTTTTTCTGTGACTTTTTATGAGCGTTTTTACGGTTTTCGCGCGCTAAGCATTATAGGTAAATGTACCAGTCGCCATCTTTTTGCGTACGGTGGATTTTTCCTCATTGCAAGATTATTTGCACAGAGTTATTTAATACAATGCCCTGCCGCCAACATATAAAGCATTCTGTTGCAGCATTGTTTCCAAGATAATAGTTTACATTTGAGCTCAAGCTAGTGCTTATCTCCGGTTTCAGTACCATGAGACAACTAAAGGTATTTCTACTCCATCCTGGATAGGTCCATTGCAGGGTTATCACCACTACTAAATTCAGTGGTACCCATTTTATACACCTGGGTAGCATATGCATGCAGTTTGTTTTTGCAAAACCCATTGAAAATTGCCATCAAGTGTAAGAGGGGTACAAAATGCAACCCATCTGTGAGAGAGAAGGGCCAAACACATGGGTGGAGGCAGTGTGCGAGTGAGGTGCCTTGCCTAAGAACACAGCACAAATGACCTCAGCCAGGGCTTGAACTGGACTGGTCAATCCGAAGTCCAGCGGGACAAAAAAAGGTGTAAATAAGCTGGTTTGGAAACTTTTAATCCCTCCTATCAGCTTGTGAATAACTCTCTTAAGAGGTGTTCTGTGGTTAAACCTTGAAGTTTTTGTTGAGTTTTAGTTTGCTCACATGAGATTAAAAACATGTTCTTTTTCTTTCAGTTTCATTTCAGAAAGGTTGCTATCTTGGACAAGAATTAATAGCCAGAACACACCACACTGGAGTCATAAGAAAACGTACAGTACCATTTAAATTGATGGACCCAAAAGCTGATTCAAGTCACTTTGAAGCAGGTGCAAGAGTGAGAACTTCAAAAGGAAAAGCTGCTGGCAAGGTTTGCATGATCTACGGACAGTATGGGGTGGGGCTGATGAGGCTGGAGATGTTAAAGAGAGATGAGGGACTTTTTATAAAGAATAGGGAGGACAAGGATATGGAAATTGTAGCTTCCATACCAGAGTGGTGGCCTGAAGAGGGTCATGGCTCTACTTGAAGAGGTGTGGCAAATCTAAGGAGAGACTGGCCGAGTAATGTGTAACGGGCAAAACTACTTGTTTAAACTGTTGTATTTAGTTTCTCTTTACACAGTTATACAGACTGTGGAATAAAGTACTTGAAAGTAAGGAAGTATTAAAAAAGTGCTTTTAACCAAGCTCTATGTAGTTAGCAAAATAGACCTCTTTAAAACTTTGTATGTATTTGCCCATTCCAGCTCATTAAAGACCATTGAAATAACAAATGATGACAAGTACAATAATTATTATACTAACTGAGAACCAGATATTATTTTAAAATTTCCCTGATTGCATCCAGACCTTACAGTGTGTTTGAATCTTACCCTCAGTGAATCCCCCACACTGAAACCTTGGATATATCCCACAGGTCTCTTGCAAGGACAGCAATTCTCTGACTGATTATACATGTACACAGTTATAGCTCAGGCCCCAGTTGTTCAAAGGCTGGATAACGCTATCCACCGGATAAATCGCTATCCAGCGGATAAGTGTTGGCAAAACAAACTACGCTATCCACTGGATAGTGATTTATCCGGTGGATAGCGTTATCCAACTGGGGCCAGTTTAATAGGTACATGTACAGTTATGCAGTATCAGATTTTTCACTGTGTGGTTTTTAAATTATCAAGTGATTAAGAATCATATTTGCATTCATAATATTCTTGGTTCTCAGGGGGTTCAGTGAAATTTGAAGTGGAGTGGAGTTACCGACTGTTTGAAACTCTTTGACACTTGCCAAGTAATGACTAGTTTTTGTTGCCTGTCAATGCTTTTTTATAATGAGGAACTGGGTGAAAATGTAATATTATAACTGTTGTGATTAGATTTTTCCAGGAAAACAATTGCCCTATGGAACTGTGGGGCAAAAAGGATAATGATGGCATTTACAGGCACCAGTAATAAATAGGCTATTTGATGACAAGTTTTGTGTGAATTTTCTTGTTAGACATGTGACAACCAGAAACGCGGTCTTTGTACGAAAGCTTACTTGTTAATAAAGTGACTCTTAACCCAAGGCATAACTATGCCCAACGTGATCTAAAATAGCCATGAAAATTCTTATGGCCATCATGCCATTTTAACAGCACCCTTGTTGTCAATGACAATGACTTTTAATGCTCTGAGAACCTGAAAAGAAAAAAAAATAAACATTTAACCTTGATGTGCATACACTATTGTTGTGGTGGATGTGAACATACTTCTGTAGAAGAAGTAAAAGTACTATTTTGACACATAATTCTTATCCTTCTTCCTGTCTGACCAGTCCCTATTTTTTCCATAAACTATTCTTTGGGAAGTTGAGCCCAAACTGCCTAGGCACACCCGCCTCCTCTTCACTTTTAGCCCATGCAAATTTTAATCAATTTACCTTCAGTTTAGCTTCCCCAGTTGCTCCAGTGATCTTTAATCCCATTTTTGTCATGTCTTTGGGTGTAAGACTTGTACTACAAAAATGTAAATGAATGAAATCAAGTTGATTTGCAAAAATTAGAGAATAACAATTATTTACAGCAGCTACATGTTTGACTGTTTACAGCCTGTATTTTCTTGTATTTTTCTTTGATGATTATGCGGAAAAAAGAATCCTGAAAGAGCTAGACAGGACATGCTGTCAGTGTGAAGTCTACCAAAATTTGGTAATGTAAACCATACATGTCTCTCAGTTGTAGATTCATTAGTGTACGACAACAGTACCAGTTGTCATAAAGGCAAATAATTTATACCTGTTTTTATTTTTCTTAAAATGATGAAACAGAACCTCATAAACCTAAAAAGAAACAGATGATTAAAAAATTAATTCAAGTTGGAATAGGCCAACAACATTTCTGGGTAATAAAACAGAAAAAAAATCAGCAGGAAAAAAACGCAATGTGCTGGACGTGTCATTGAGAATCAATGATTTAAATACCAGTTGAAACTATTCCCAGTCAACTAAGCATGCAAAGACACCTAAGATATATATTTGTGATTTAAGTTAAGTAACCATGGCTATCATAATTAGTGTAACATCACAAGTCCATTTTAGCGGCGTGTTAGTTCATTCATTAATAAATTTTTAATTTTAATTACTGTGATATGTGTCACCTCAAAATGAAGTCTCTTACTTTTATCTAAAGGTAAAGACTTCCTCAGATAAACTTTTGCAGAATTAAAATAAGAATGGTGAAAGTTTTAAGTCAATAACTTGAATGTATGAGTTGGTGGATTACAGTCAGAGAATGTTTGAACCGGCCAATCACATCATAAGAAACTTTTTCAGTGTGTTAGACAGAAGGGAAGTTAACTGGTACTTTTGATTATCCTGACCATAACATTTTTATATGCAGTGGGACCTCCCATAAGCTTTCAACTAAAAGGTGGTCACTTACGGGAGGTCGTTGCTTAGAAGAAGTCAGACCAAAGGGGTCTAAATCATCTAATGTTAATGGCAATTGTGAGTCATAGCCTGTAATTGTTACAGAGGCTTAATCCATACAAAAATGGATCCACAAACTCAAAAAGGTTTTCACAACACATCTAGAAATTCAAAGAGATTTCAGTGCAATTTTCAAGTTGTGAATAATGCCAGCACTGTCATAATAAATCAATTGCTCATGAACATCCAATACAAGAAATAAAGTGTTCCAATGCACGAACAAACTATAAAGCATCTTACTACCCATGTGGTACCCATAGTGATATGGTCACTCACCCAATAGAGCATTACCATCAGCCCTAAAATTTGTTGGGGTCGCCTTGGAGAGGCTACAAGAGGTTCCAGCTATAGTGATTTGACTGGGAAAATTTTAGTAATTTGGAAAAGTGGTTGCTTACAGGAGATGGTTGCTTTCAAGAGGTGGTTGCACAGGGAGGCCAGTAGACTGTATTTAATTTTTAAGAAAACTAATCCATACCTTGTTAACATCATGAAGTTTTGCCCGGCCCCTCACTAGCTTCGATACTGTTAAAAACTCCTTTTCGTCGATAGGAAGAAGTTCTTTTGTTCCTCTATAAACAGGTTTGACAACAGCTTCTGAAATGATAAACAGGCAACCTGTCAATACTTAAATTAATGATAATTAATGCTGCACGGCTAATAAGTTACAAAATTGCATGGTCCCTTAATTTTTACTTAATATTGAGATACAGTCAAATTCTGTGATTACTCTTCAGTTGGTCTTGGCAGGAATTACAGTACTACGTGCCGTACCGTTGCCACTTGATAAAGTTGTTGAATCATTTTTGACAACTTTTTGACAACTTCCAGATGGCTTCTGTTTAAATGGCTGATAAAAATGCAGGATCAGAAGTGAGAGAGAGGCAGAGTTCGATCATTATGTCATGGTCCTGCTGTACCTACCTTGTTGGTGTGTACTCTCAGCTGTAACAGACTTGTTTTCTTTGTCGTCCTCGTCATTACTCTGCTCTGAACTGGTTGTTTCTTGATTAGGTGAGATAAAAAATACCTTTTAATAACAAAAATGAAGAAGTAGTAGACTAAAAAAAATCAGTAAAAATAATCAGGAATCACAAAATCTATGAAACATTTAGTAAAAAGAAAGAAAGAGAAGACATCTTCAGTTTGTATGCATGTAGTGTTAATTTAATTAATCTCGATCATGTTTACTTAATGGATAGTCAGCCAATTGTTGTCAACACTTGATCAATAGTCGGTCAATATATTGGTTGATATTTGGGCAAGTGTTGGTTGACTTATTGGCCAAGTGTTGCTCAACTATTGACCAAATGTCCACTGACTGTCAGACTCTCACCTGACACATCAAAGGAGACTACCCTTTAGAAAACATGATCATGAATGTTATTAATCTTTGTCATTTTGATTTTACATACCAATCCTCAAACGAGTCACTGATGCTTGTAACAATAGTTCATCATCATTTTTTTCTAAAACCTTTTGGGAAAAAAATCATATCTTTAAATAAAATACAGGCCACCATTTTTCTCAATCGTAGTGCTTAGCTAATTGATTTTGGTAAGACTTAAATGTACATACCGAGAGTCCTGCACATTTTTGTGACTGACGTAAAAGATCCTGACAGGCCAACATTTGATCCCTGAGCCCAGCCTGTATTGACTGTCATCACACAAGATACAAATTAATATCATTAGAAATGTTTCATTTTTTAATAATTTATTAAGTACTGTGATGTTCTGAGCAAATCATGTTTTTATTCTTTAAAGCAACCCTCCAAGTTAAGACCATTTTAGTCGCCATGGCGACTAAGATTTTGGAGCTGGCGACTAAATTGGAACTGAAGTCGCCAGGCTGGCGACTAATATAAATTAAGAAGAAGGATTGAAAGCATGAGCTTAATTTAGCGACTAAAATTTTTCACTGGCGACCAAACTTGAGCAGTCGGTGGCCAAATGGCCACTAAGGAAAAAAATAAACTAGGAGGGTTGTAAAGACCAGTATGGCAGGCTGTTTGAGTGCAGTTACTTTTTCTTTAATTAACAATAAAAAATGTACTTTAGTTGTCACGCCTACCTGCTGTTGAGAATGCGTGTGGGTTGCTTGCTCAGAGAGGCATTTAAATCGTAATTTGGCTTGGTTTATTCTCTGTAAGAGCTTGATGGGATTGAGCTAAACAGATGACAAAAATAAACAGAATTAGTTCAGTTTCATTTTCTGGAGCACTTTCAAATGGTTGGTAAATTAAACAACATGCTTCACATGTTAATACAAAACCAACTCACACTGAAGTTGTTAAGATGGAATCCGCCAGGACTTAGAGTAGTTGTTGGACAAAATTATTTACACCTTATTGCAAGCTTTTGTGTTACTGCTTCAAATATCTTATCAGAAGAAATCTTTTCTAACAACACCAAACATCGAAAACAAATTTTGAAATTTCACTGAATTCCACTGAATCGCTTAAAGACGATTTTACAAAATGGCTGCACGTGAGAATTTCCCTATAGCTTGTGAACTTTGAAATTCATTTTCTAAGACTCTGAAAAGAAATTGTTGTTGGTGTTATCAATGATGATTACTAACATCTTTGCCTTTTATATAGGGTAGAAAATAATGCAATAAGATTTAAACTATTCTGGTACTCGATTTTTGTCCAACGTAAATAAATATTACTCGACTTCCTGGTGGATTCCGTCTTAATTACTTTATTGTACATGCATCACAACATTATCTGTACAATGTAGTTGTTGCAGTTAATTTTTTTCTTCAGTTAATTTTTATTTTTACTTTGTTTTTAACTCATTATCATACATTACCATACCCAAAAACAAAGGAAAAATAAAAATTAACTGAAGAAAAAAATTAACTGCAACATAGTCATTTATATTAAAATTGACATTAATTTTTCAGATGACATTTTCAGTTTACAAGAAATTTATTAACTACAAAAATGTATGCTGTGCTTTAAATTAATTTTTGGTTTAATTTTTTTTAAACCAGTTTCATAATTTTATTTCCCTCTGTTTCAGATAATAATGAATAAGAGACAAAGGGAAATAAAAATAACTGGTTTGAAAAATTTTAAACCAAAGATAAATTTAAACCACAACATATAGTTAATTATAAAAGAAGTAACTGAATTTAAAATTAATTTTAAAAAAGAAATTTTAAATATGTAGTTCATGTAATTATGAAATTTCAACACACCTGATCTTGGCCACTGTCTGCAAACTGCTGTGAAAATTCTGTTTCCAGTCTGAGAGAGATGTAGTTGAGGTCTGACTCTGCCTTCTGGAACTAATTTAAATTGGACATTGGTCACCATTTTTTAAATAAATTGATGGCACATAATGCACACAGAAGCCATGACATTTCATAAGGCAGGGTCTGTAATAATTTTCAGGAAAATTATTTGTCAAAAAGTTAAGGTAAATAAAAGTAGCTGACGAGTTGTGTGTTAATTATTGTTATCCAACTGAGGAGTGAACAAGGAACAATGTTCAGTCCAATAGAGAGTTTGATAAAAGAATGGGAGACAGTGTGGGTGCAGGGAAGTGGTAGGGGTGAGCAAAACACTTATTAACTTACATTTTTTCGACTATTTTGCTTGTTACAAGGAAAATGGTAAGAATTGGGATCATTGGGTTGGCACTCTCTGACCCACATTTTTTTATACTCTCAAGGGACTGCTTTAATTTGTCAAGGAAATATTTTTCGCTGTGGGCGATAAAAACGTCATTGGATAGGAATACGTCAGCACTTCTCGATCCCAAAGTGTTATTTTCACGCGTCGCTCGTCATTTAGCCTGTCTAGCATTTTGCAAACTACAGGTAGGTATTTTTAAAAGATCTGTGCTATTCATCGATTGAATCGCTTAGTTTTACATGCTTAAAAGCTGCTGCGAATCTTCATTGTCAGAGGATATTGGCCAATGCTATTTTCTATAGTTACAAGTCGATTGTTTCTCGTCTTCATTGAAAGAAGTATTTTTAGCTTGTCACGCAATCTTTTGTTTTGACCACAATTCACGGACTTCAGCTTCTCAAGACTTCAGACAGGAAAATGGTATGTACAATATTGCTTCGAACTTAAATGGAATTTTTAGAAGGATCGGTAAAGCTACTTGGTGAAAAATTGAATGCAAAAAGCCGTCGGGCTATAATTAAACTTACGCTTTAGCATGAATAATGCAGGATCTCACGGTTTCAAAAATATGCAGAATTTTGAAGCGTTGATACATTAGTAACTACATCTTGAAATGAGAATTAATCTAAAACAAAACTTCCTTCGAGTTTCTTTCATTTGCCCAGTTTACGTTTGGAATTTTAGGCTTCTGAAGCGTATTGATTTTAAAAGTACATGGTGACATCTGATATGCAGCGTGTGGCCGACTTACATCGCCTTGTTGTTTATTTAATAATTGTGTTCAGTTTACGACCTTTTACATGCAAAGATTTACTACAGTACTTCGGAAAATGCAAACAAGTATTGTTTTGTTATTAGTTATAGTGATGGAAAGCATAAAAAGCAATGTGAGTGTTAATTTTGCAGAAGGAATTCAGTATTTTTCCGCTATCTCACGGCACCATGATTCGCAAATTATTATCCCCAATTACCACTTTTCTGTACCAAGATAATACCACTGGTGGTTAAACAAATGTCAGTGACAGTTTGTACAGAATGAAAACCTACCTTTCACTAGAGTGTTTTGAACTAGTGTTATATTTTGTAGAAAGAGTTCGTGTTTTTGCGAGTTTTAAAATGACGTGCAGAGGTGAAGAAATTTTTTTCACTGTCTTCAAGTTTGGTTTGGGATCAATTTGTCAAGGTTGATAATTAACATTTTAAATCATGAATTGGTCTTTCAGCGTGTCTAGTTGTAATAAAAGTTTACTTCAGAAAGGAATTATTTGTCTGAATTTAGTACGCATATGGTATATT
Source organism: Meandrina meandrites (assembly GCA_963693305.1). Lineage (NCBI taxonomy): Eukaryota > Metazoa > Cnidaria > Anthozoa > Scleractinia > Meandrinidae > Meandrina > Meandrina meandrites. The sequence goes on from OY855913.1 coordinate 10,835,488, forward strand.
TTTTCCACTCGCACATTTGTGTTATATGCCGTAAAAGGGCCAGGAATTTTTTGGGGGTTGGGTGCGTGCTAATAAAAGCCTTCTGGACTGCGAGTCAAATGGGTTAATGCATCGCAAATCGCTTTCAATACTAACATTTCCCCAACGCATACTCTATGCAAAATAGTCGAATCTCGAAGAGATCTTTGATTTGATATAAGAAGCAGTGTTAGTGATTGCACAAATTACTTAAAATTGAAATTAATCACGAAGTGTCACAAAAATACATATAATACATTTTCTTCATAGATTTTATGTATAATTTATTAATTTTATATTATATTTTAAGACTTCCCATTGTTGTTGTTGTTCAATGAAAGTTGCGTTATATTGTAGCATGACAACCAGTAAGAAATAGGATACCAGTGCACGAGTATGGCCAAGCGCCTTCTCAAGTATACAAACCGGCCCATTGTAATAAAAGAACGTAGAGATTTGTTTCTTTCATTTTTATTTTGTATTAGTGCTTTCTAACTGCCCTAGAGTATTTTGCTTTGTATTCTAAATGGCAATTTCTTGTTGAGTTAAAAATAATTTCTGTTCACTTTATCTCAGAAAATGTATCTCAGAAAATGTGCTTGTTCCCAATGCTCTTTGGTTCACTGGATATTCGTAACTTACATCCATCACCCATTGCATGCCAGCATTAAGCGATGACAATCAGGGGTTTCAATAAAATTTGAAGTAGGCAGCTTGTTGGAATATAGTAGCTGACTGCATCAACTAGGTTTGAAAGGTCTTTCTCTAGTTACTTCAATTTAGGGGAAAATGTAGACGACTTCTCTGAGCAAATTAGCCAACACTTTTCGTCGGCCGTCGGTGCTTATTGAAAGCACTGACAATATACATGTCGTCGCTTAAAAATAGTCTGACATCGTGTATAATTTCCACTCACCATATCAGAAGGTCACAAGTTAAAAAATGAAAAACAAAAATGCTCATTAAGATTTCAGGGGTTTAAAAAAACTTGACTAATTTCCAGCTTGCCCTCCCCTACCACCTCCCCCACCCCCCCCCCCCCCCCCCCCCCCCAAAAAAAAAAACTTAGATTGACCTTATTTATTTTTATCTGCACCATTTTGAGTTCTAGCTGTTGGAAAAACCTGGTGGAAAAACGTCAAACCATGATCAATTTGTTTAGTTCTCTTTTCCCTGTCGTATTAGATACGAAACCTCCGTTCACCCGTTCAAACAATACAATATCGTAACTCTACGAATTTCGATTTTCGTATTTGGCGCCAAAATTTAGCCGAAGTTGTGCTCAGAGAAAGTACGCGTGTATTGTTCTGTACTGACATAGAATTGAGCACGAATATGACAGAAACAAATTGTAGTAGAATGCACAGCACATAAAAGAATCAAAAACAGCAAAAAGAGGAGAAAACATTTACCAAAGCTTCCAGTTTATCGACTGCAGGCTCCATGGCTGATTTTTTCGATCAGAATTTATACGCTGTGTAAGGTGCACGAAAAGTATTACTTAGACCCAGGACACTGGGAGAAATATAGGTCTGCAATACGTACGTGTTTCTGTTGCAGAATCCCAAACGCTGCTCTCGCGTGTTTTTTGTCATTTGAGTATACTGATAGACTAATGGTGCTGACTGAACGCCTTTAGTACTTGTTTTATGTTTCATACAGTCATTTTTTGTGAGTTATATCACGCCGAGACGCAAAACCTCTTAAAAATATACGGCCCAATCATTTTTAAAACGCAAAACTTTCCCGATGTCGCCACCACCCCCTCCCCTCCCCCTCCCCCTCCCCCGCGACGATAAGCTTCCCACTAAAATATACCCTTTCTAAAAGCCTTTCAAATAAAAGTAACCCAGGGCTTATTATTTAGGAATTTTAATTTTTAGCTGAGGAATTCAGTAATGAAGGCAACGAAATAAGAAAAAAGAAAGTATTTATAAGAGAGATTGTAGTTTTTTATTGACTAAATTATTCAGCTCCACAGTTTAAAGTACAACTTACGCACGAAGTGAATGTAAGACTTATTAAAATATACAGAGATGTTATGAATTTAACTGTCAGATATGATCTATATTAACATTAAATACAAAATTCAATGCACGGATTGTTATGAAGTCCACTGCAATGAGCAGTAATTGTATATGTGCACAAGCAACTAACTAAAAGACTTATGCGCAAAATGCGAAAATATTTCTTGAAAATAATATATTCTCTTGTCCTTCATGGTTCATATTGAACCGTACTGCTTGACGAACTCTTCCACACGGCTGGTCGACTTCAAATTGTTCTCATCTACATCAAGATACGGGTCATGATTAATCGCCTTCTTTACTTTTCTACAGTCGTTGCTGCTTTTAACACTGCGGATACCCGCTACGAACGGCTCGAATGTGTTTTTTAATAAATAGCTATATATGTATAACAAAATGATAGGAGAGTTATAGAGTTTATTTATTGAGCCGCTTGGCCGTCTTAAAGAGCTTGTGTAATAGCGTTACTCTGGAACGCGAGTGGCTTGTTTTCTTCCTGAGCATACGGTAGATCGGTGGCTTCGGCGGTCTTTTGACACATTCATTATCCTCACAGATTAGTCGAGCTTCGCTGCACGGACAATCAGCGTTTGTGGAGCAAGAACTCTTGAAGACTGCGGGACACTGAAAAAAATAGGTACAAAAGTTAAGGAGTCGTATTAGAAAATTCAGGGAACGTTAAGTTTACCGCCAAAGGAGGGCCTCAAATGGCTCAACCGTCAGAGCCACCGCCCATTTGAGACCCTCTTATTAGTATTATAAAGTTATTTTAATAACGCATTTTAATATTACAACTTACTGGTTGGTTCCTCATTACTTCGGTTAGCAGGTCTCTCATCTTTGGTTTTGGTCTTTTCTTCACACATTCGTTGTCTTCGCAGATTAGCGGAGCTTCGCTACACGGACAATCGGCATTTACCAAGCAATGCTTCTTGTAGATCCGATGGCACTGAAAAAGAATGGGTACAACAGTTGACTAAGTTTTTAAGGAGGTCATATGACCGGTCCAGAGTGGTCAAACACACTTGCATGCGCAGTTCCCGCCAAACCGCCTGCCGCTAAGGCCTGCCGCTTATAAACGTCTGGAACTTTTGAAATCCTCTATTTTCAAGCCAAAAAATAACAGTTACTGAAAAGATAAGTTTCTGCTGCATATGCTGCACATGCACAGAGAATTAAATAATTGTTATCCACCTGTGATCGTTCATCAATTCATAATTTTGTTTGTGACTGTTCGTTTCATAATATTTTCTTGCAAATGCGGTCGCGTCAGGTTTCGCTTCAAACTCTTACATACCCCGAGGTACTGCGAATACCGGAAGTGGCTGAATTGTTGCGTATGACCGCAGTGAGGTGGCATGCACCGATTATTTCAGGAAACATGTAGTTGTTAGTGCGTTTTCAATATTGTAACTTACTGGTTGTCTCCTCGTGATGTCATCGATAAAAGTCCTTTTCTCGCATGTGTAGTTGTAATTGCAGATAAGTGTGGCATTGTGACGATTCAGACATGCGCACTCACTGTCCTCACTGCACCGGCGGCCACGAATCTTGGAACACTGAAAATTGAACATGAAATAAATTAAAACTAATGTAGACCTATGTTTCCGAGATCCTCTTATAGGAGTCGAACCTATGACCTTCCAAGGAGGGGACGGGATGAAAGTTACGCGCAGCTGATCCAAACCAGCCTGGTATATTGTTCTCTGCCTCTCGAGGGCGAGTGCAAAGTACATCTAAAGGCCTTGCAATAGGCTGTGTCGTTCGGTGACGTCATGAAATTTTCGCGCCAAATTGTATGAGCGGGAAGAGTATGCCTGGGTACTAGGTTGAATCCTTGCGATATAATTAGCCTCTCTCAGGCACTCTTAAGCTTCCATTATTAGTATGGTATTGGTGGAATTCCAAATCAGTTCATAAGCTTTGGATTAAAAACACTAGGTCACGCTACCTGTGTGATATTCTATTGTAACATGTACTGCATGGGGTAATCAGAAATGGGAAAGGTTAAAAAAACGTTGGTAGAAAACGTGAGAACAAAAGCCTAAAGGCATATATACAAACTGGTTTTAAACTTGGTCAAAAATGAATAAAACCTCACGCAATGAATGATGTCCTTGCCGATAGAAAATGCAACAGAAATACCAGGAATTGGACTCATAAAGAAGTACAGTGGTCAAAATGAAGGGAGATAGAAAACTTCTGGAAAACGCAGAGAGAAAAATGTGATATCTGTCCGACCAAGAGAAATCAAGTCAATTTTGGGCAATCTGGCCACGAACGTGTCTGTAAATTCTGCAGTAGCTAAAATCCTTCCTGTTGACTACCGGAGTTACGATTTGAATTCATCGCAAAATTCACAGTTCAATGTCAACTAGCTTTGATGAGCTTGCACGTTATAGATAAGATAAGATGAATACCAAAAGAAAAGATGAATAGAGAAACAATAACGTGATATAGTCTCTTTGTATTAAGGAAGTGGACAAAGTATGCAGACAAAATGGTCAAATGAAGAGCATAAGAAAATAACTTACGTGTTGGCTTGTTGATTTGGCTTCAATTAAAACCAATGCTGCCAACAGTAAAAGCACAAATTTCATCATCGCTTCCATTGCAAAACTCTTTCCAAACCTGCGAAAACAGCAGCAGAGTGCAAAATGTTTAAACCGGTCAATTTATCACGATTCTTTATAATGACTAAAACAACAAAGCATTCTTCATTTGATAAATTACACGTCAATTATCACACACGATATGATCCCCTAGAAACACACCTTTGTGCCTTAAGGCAGATAAGTTGTGAGATATGAGAAAGGGTTATAAGGGTGCAATACAAGGGGGAATTATTAAAACAATATTTGGCATAGCTACGAATAAACATTGCTAAGAAGTACTGTTATTTCTAGGAATTATCTATATTTATAAATTTCATAGGCCCATAACTTTTATCACGTACATATCACATCATGTTGTTTTCTAAACGGTGAACTGGAAGTATGAATGTTTTGATAACGATCAAGTTCTTAGCTCAAATGTTTTGTGCTTTTACATTCAAATTCATGATTAAATCAGAAACGTTTGCCGATAGTTAAGTGATTTTCTTTGTTTACCTTTCAACATCATGCAATCGAACTTGATCCCCTTATCGCAAGAGGATTATAAAGGTGTTGATAAGCTTCAAAATAAATAACCTAAATTTTATACGAATGAGGAAATTGCTACTACAACGAAGCGTCGAGCGTCAGATATTTGACTATTCAAGTCATTTTTACGATCGATCGTCGAGAAAAAGTCTTAAAGAACCTTTAAAGTGAGCGTCAATATTCAAATGATTTTAAAAAAATGAACTGAAACTAAATTGCTATCTTGAATCGTCTTACAATCATCAAAGCCACCACCGGATATTAACGGAACAATGTCACGAAACACATTAGTCATTTTCTACGATGTATAAAATTACCTTTAACTTGTAGGAAATCTCAAAATATTAATTCATAAAGGTAAACACACTCCAAGGAGGAATAATAAACATGTAGCAAAGCAAAAGGGAAGTGGATGGATAAGCTTGGCGCCGAAGGTTGCGAGGATGCAACTTGCATAATAAATTTAGGCAGGATGCTCCGACGTACACCTGCATGTCTGTGACGTCATTGTGAAGACTTGTTGTGAAAGTATAAGGATTTGTAATTCTTGCCAAAGTGCAGTGAGCAATAGCCCAACAAGCTCTGTAACTTTTAAAGGTAATAATTCAAACCTGATTTCAAACTACTTACAGTGAACAAATAGCTCGTTCGACAAGAGACAATGTTTATTAAGGCATTCACTCCCCTGCACAAAGCACTGCAAAAATTGATTTGTACTAAGTCAACCTTTTTTTCACATATAACATAAAAAAGTCAGTGAAGACTAATTTCAAGAAGGACAAATGTAGCCGATGAACGTAGGTAGTTTTGCTCAGTTTTCTTAGTTACGGCGATAAAGTGAGCTGTACCGCCGTTTTAGATTCCGTTCCTTTACCAGAAGGGAGGGTTTGACGTAAAGGTGGTGGCAAACGAGGACACATTGTGGTGGACACATTGTTGCTCGTGATGTTTTCTTGGGCGAGCAAACGGGGAAACATTTGTTGCGGACGCAAAATGTTTCTGAAAGAAGTCAGAAACATATTTGTGTCTCGGACACAAATTTTGTGTCCGCAACAAATGTTGCCCGCGCGGGCAAACAGGGAAACATTTGTGTTCGCCACAATGTGTCCGCAACATTGTGTCCTCGTTTGCCACCACCTTAAATAGACACACTGGGCTATATATAAAGGCGGTGGCAAACGAGGACACAATGTTGCGGACACATTGTTGCGGACACAAATGTTTCCCCGTTTGCCCGCGCGCGCAACATTTGTTGCGGACACAAAATTTGTGTCCGAGACACATGTTTCTGATTTCTTTCAGAAACGTTTTGTGTCCACAACAAATGTTTCCCGGTTTGCCGCAACATTGTGTCCTCCTTTGCCACCACCTTAATTAGCTAACGTTCAAAAAAGCAGGTGTTGTAATCCAAAAAGGCGGTGAATTATCTTAGTTGATTGGAATGCTCCGACAAAAGACTAACTCCCAAAACGTCAGCTTTTCCAAATTCACTATGTACGACCTTCTATACCTTTATCGACTTCAAGTTCAGTTCTGTTGATAATCAACAAAGAATTTCATTGCCCTCCCGCAGCCCAACAGTTTCTTTAGGAGCTAATAACTTTGTTCTTGAAGTTTCCTTGACTACACCGAGCTGACAATAAACAAAATTACTTCGCTGAATGGCTCGCCTACGCAACAGCGGTACCGTAACAATGAATATTTCTTGATGCTTATTCATTCAGTCCCAATACAACTCACTCATTGCTGTTATAAAACGAAAGTTGATTTTGTTCCTTACTGTTTTAAAGACTACCGGTGGAGTTGATGTAAACATGGGTGTCAAGTTTGGAAAACAGGAAAAAAAAAACAATTAGTGCAACTGAACATCTGCCAGGAAATGAGTCCTAGCACAAACTTTATTTCTCAAGCCGGAGCGAACAAAAGAAAAGAGACCCACACAACAAACGCCCGCTCTTAAGGAATTTCGCTTGCTGAGAGGACGCCACATTTGTTTTTCGCGAAAAAAATACTGTGGTTTGACACATAACTTAGCGAAACAAAGAGAGAGCATTTCTTTTCGCCAAAACATAACTGCGTTGCGTGCCGAACTTAGCGAGACAAAAACAGTTTGCCGAAAAAAATAACTGCGGTTTTCACTGCACTTGGAGGAACAAAAGGCCAGATTGTTATTTACAAAAACAAGAAGATTTTATGATCTTTGTAGTACAGAATGAAACTGTTTATATTGTTTCATAATCAAAGAAACAAAGTCCAGTCGGCTGAATTTTTAGCAACGTGAGTCATTATAGCGTCTCTTATGAAAATAAGCGATGCGTTTACTCGACAAATTCTACGAACTTTTTTTTCAACAGTAATAACTTAATTCAGACATATCTGTTAAGTGGTTGGTGACAGAAATTGAAAATGAAAATCGCAGAAAGTACGGAATCAAGTGCCACTTGATGAAGTCCTTTAAATACCAGACGACCTTCATTCGACTTCATGCAATTTACATTAGTTATATGATTTACAGTTCTTTTCAGCACTAATCTCACCCGTGCGATCACACTATACGAACTACTGTGACTCCTGGGTTACTATATTAGTTAAGTCTCTCAGATTCTTCGGCGAAGTTTGTTTTAAGGCAAACTGTGTATTAAACATAAACATTTGTACCTTGTAGACCATCAATATTTTTAATTACGTTTGGCGGAGTAGAAAAGCCAAGATCACTTAGCAAACAGACTGACAAATGGTAAACTGAATACTGGCGGATTTTTGACTCATGCAATAAATTAGGAATTAGACCAGCTGACTCTAATATGAAAGTTAAAGCTATACATTGCTTGAAAACATTTTCGAAGTGGAGTGAACTCCTTTTAATGGTATATAAATATGTATCGACAGAAAATCGATACACGCGAGAAGACACTGAGCAATTCTTTGACATGGCTAAGCCAATATTATTAAGAAGCTTAAAACATGTCTTGCGAAGACTGAATTCTTATGGAAAAGAAAAATCTTTCTGATCAACGAATAAAGAGTCCCTTTATCACACACATACCTTTTAAAACAAGTTCTTTTGGTATATTTACACGTCTTCTTTCCCCGCTTCCTCTGTTCTTGTTTTCTTGTTACTGTGTAAAATTGATTGATCTCTTATCGTTCACTGACGTAATGGCCTGAAATGCTCGACACTGTGAAATATAGGCATATATACATGTGGAACGACATATCACGCCGAAACAAGAATGTCTGAAATTTTGAGAACAATACGCACCTCCACGACAGCTACTAAAAGATAACAAATGCTTTGAGGTCAACTGGCCGTGAAGAGCATATTTTAGTGATTTGTAATATCATGCTTTATATATCATTTATGTCCCGTACTGTTCCGGGTTTGTCATGCACACCTGTTAAAAACAGGAAAATTATGTAAAAAAACATGATAATGTCGGTGCAATTTTTAAGCTACAATTAAATGGATGATTTTTTCCCAAGCGCTATAGCTGGTATAGTAGATGAGAATCTTTCAAGAGTCAGGAACCTTAATACTTAACCTGTTGCGTGCACCAGGCAACGCAGTGAATGAAACAGGAATTTAATTTGTTTACGAATGTTTTGCGAATGTTCTGGTACAAGACTAGAACAAAAGGCAAAGTTGTGCCGCGAAACATTATACGCCCTATGCAAATTATGTTTGCACTTTCAAACATCTTTTTGGGAGTAAATAGTTAGTGAAGGACCAGTTATTAGAAAAAAACTGTTTAAAATTATCGCAAATGTGCCGATAAATATTCTCGTTTCCTTTCTTCGCAGGAGATTTTTCTTCTCTGTACTCCTGTAGTTGCTACAACAGATGCCAGTGGCTTGTCGCAAAAGGTATCCCGCAGTTTCATTCATTTTCATAAGTTTGTAATGCCTACTGCGCGAGTTAACTAGCAGATGCACCGTACGATAAAACACATTTCACAAATAACTGTGTTCTAAACTCATTAAATCCGAGCGTATGGCCAAAGTTGTTTTAATTTGTCTGTGTATTGGCTGTAAGAATCAACTGCATGCGAAATTATTACAATCTTCTGTTTATACCGCCTTGAGTGCTAAACACGATTTAACTCATTGAGTGACAAAAAGCAATAAAAGAAGTCATACAAATGATCACACTACAAATAAAAATACAATCTATTATAAAACAAGCAATAAACGTTAAACTGAAGTGAAAATTTCTTTCCTCAATAAAATCGGCAGTGTTTTACTCTAACGGATGTGGCTGAATTTTTGTAGAATCATGTAGCAAACATTATTTTTAAAAATATACGAAGTGGTTTGGAAGGTAGAGAAACGTCGTTGGAGTTGCGTGCATAAATTTTACAAGTTACCTCTTTCAGAATGAACTTGTTCTTGATTTATTGGCCGAATTGTTAAAGCAGTTACTAGTCCATACAAAGCGGTATTTCACGAGCGATTAGGAGACAACAAACACCTTTTCTTGCTTGCAAACAAGTCCGCAGTTAATACGAAGTCCTGCTAAGTATGTATAACTAACTTATCAGTGGCAAATTGTTTGACTGAATGACTTCTTTTCTCGTCTCCATCTGTAAAAACCATCAACTGCGCACAGTAGGTCTTAAGTTATTAGTAACCTTGAATTAATTTGTGTTGCTAAACATTACTGAAAAGGGCTAGGTCACGCCGGCCAATTTCGGGCAATTTTGGCACTAAACAACTGGTCATTGAATTGACCGAAATATCAAACTACAGGCTATAAAGTTGTAAAAAACATAAAAGCCAAGATGGGATATGGATGGACAGACGTGAAGAAGACTGAAACGGATTGCATATCGGTAAACTTAAAAAAAAACATGACGGTCCGACTTTTTGTCAAGTTTATCTCAGTTATGCATGAAAATGTCATTACTGTGATTTTGCCAAAAAAAAAACTGTTACTTTGTCAATTTAAAGTTCAGAGCTCATAGTTATAATGTAAATAAACAGGCGTAAAATACCAGAATATCCATTAACGGTTTCGGTTCACTTTTTGACATGCCTTTACAAAACTCATTAGAAAAACAGTTCCTCCCCATTATGACCGCTGAAAGATTCCCTGTAGTGATCCGAAAATGTTGTGATATATTGTTGTTTTTTGTTTTTTTCTACTTCAAGCTAGGCCTTTTGTTTTTTATTTGTTTTGTTAATAAAAATAGTTACCATTAAAAGTGGACCAACTTTATCTTCTCAGTTGGCGCAACATAAAAACATCATACACTGATTTTTCGAATAGTCCTGATCACTCGAGCCAAAAGTCATTTTCCTTCACTCAGCCACAATAGTGCAGTTTTACAACCAATTTCTGGAGCTCCCACTTTCCCAAACCCGGCAATTTTCGTTTCGCTTGGAGGCTGATTTGAGAAATCGATATTCCACGTTGGATGTCTTTGGGTCCTAGTAGGGTTTGAATTCTGGACTTGCAATTGGCGTGGCGAAGAGGAATTTAAGGTATCTTCGTGTATTTCAGCGTGAGCCGGTTTACACCCTCACCAAGCTTTAAGCCTGTTACGAGATATAATCGGTTTGTTCTGACGAACTACCCAGCATTTTCGTCTATTTTTTAACTGTCGCAGTGAGGATTTCCGTTTGAACGACCCGAGAATTGTTCAGACTAAACAAGTGCGATTCATCGTGAGACTTTGCGGTTAACTGCCGTTCTATTTGTCAGGAAGTATTCTTTTTAAGGTATGTACTGTGAATTTATGCTGTGTCTTTTTTCGTTTTCATCTTCGCTGCCAGATCAGTATTAAAGACGTTTCCTCACAAAGGTGGCCTTCGTGCAGTGGGAGTCTTGCACTGAGTTTGGACTATGAGTCATTAATCGAACGGAACATGTTTGGATTTCTTTGTCTGCCATTTGAATACTCCCCTTTTGTAATTCCTTATTTAATTTCTGTATTTTTTTAATAGAAAGATCTCCAGTGCCCTGTGCTAGAGACGTTTATGCTCAAAGTGAATGTGACCGAAACATTCTGTATTTTCGAAGTTATTTTACGATGAATTGAGTGAATAATAATTTGAATAATAATTCATACAGCTTAGGCTAGACTTTAGGCAAGGAACTGCTAGCGAGATAGGGCTTATAAAACTCCCTCCAAGGATTTGTATTAGCCAATAAATGTAATGTATGTAAATGCGAGTGTCCAACGATTTTCTCAATGTCGAGGAACTGAAGACGACGTATAATTTTTACAATAATCTTAGGTATGATGAACTGTGCAATTTTTTCTTCTCCATTCTCCGTGGTGCATTGACAGCTAAAATTCAAACTTCGTACGAGCTTTCAACAATTCGAACGCAAAGACTTCCCTGAAAATAATCCGTCCGAATTTCTTACTAGGAATTCGGAATTTTTAGGCGTGGCATCTTTGGACGTGATCTCCGATCATGTACTGTACATAGATACATGTATTATTTGTTAAAATGTGATAAACAAATATTGCCATAAACTGAAAGTTGTGGATGATAGAATAGCCACCAATTCAGTCTCTATAACATTCAATGTTGAATTTGTAATGGGTGCGCTGATCCCTAAGAACGCTGCGAACCCGTGCAGTCATTTTTTGCCTCCTTGCTGAAAGATCCATGCTCGTTTTGTTTATTTCTATTCTAAGTAGTTTTTTTTGCTTATTTTAGTTTATTTATTTTTTCCTATTATACTTATTTTTGGCAAAATCAAATGGTGGTTGTTGTTGTCGTCAACTGCTGATAGCTGAGAATGGCTCAAAATTTCAGTAAATGCCAGCTAACAAACGACGCGTTTTCTACCTGTTGGCTGACATCTTACAGCTGCAAAGTTTACGCTGAGAAATGGGCTGAAATTGAACTGATAGCTGAGGAATCGTCGAGAATTTAACTTTCTAATAACTGAGTTTCGAGAACTCCCATAATCCAGAAGTATCCAGTATGAAGTATGAAATGAAATGTAACCTATTGGAGTCGCTTTACAAAGCTACATGTAAAGGAGACCATAAAAAGACTCTTTGTTGTCGCAGCTACCAATTTGAAAATTTCACATCACGTTTTGTACTGTCGACAAGACTAATCCCTGCATTAGCATGAAGCAAGTTCGTCACATATGAATCTAGTTATATGCATTGCTCCGCTCGGGAACAATGGCAGCGCGCCCAACCGGTGGACAAGGGATTTAACACCCGTCGAGAGAACTCGGGAACTATTTTTCGCTGATCGCACATACGTGAAGCACTGCATGGCATGAAAAATGTCTCTTTATCATCGTATTTATCAAGCTGGACATTTTGTCACTCACTGCTTTCAATGACAGATAACTTATCTCCCTTTGAGATGAACGCCTTCGTTAGAAAGGAATAGGTAGCTTACATGGCCTCTAGTTACCTAAATTAGTTTAGCGCAAAACCACAACATTTTCACGATTTTAAACCAAAAAAAAATGTTCCCGACTTTCACAGCAAGTGAAATTCCAAGCTGGCGGGCAAGCTTTGTGTGGGCGTTTTCTTTTGTCAACTGCACTGTTCCGCGCAAAACACATGTACTACAAAAACATTCCTAGAAGAAAAAATAATCTCACAGATTTTATACTGGTGAACAGCATCTGTTTTTCTTTTTTCCGAGGAAAAATTTTCCTTCTCTCGGACAAGCATGTTACTTACAACTATAGAACAAGTATTGCATCTGTTTTTTTGAGATGCAAAGAAAAATATAGAAATAAAGAAATATTGATAGGAAAGTAATAGAAATGAAATGTTCACAAACGTGTTTTTGTGGTATATTTGTGCAGCTATATTTGTGAAACACCATTAGTTGCATTGTATACTTACACTCCGGCTTGCTGTGATTTCGTAGCTCACTGGCAATCAGGTATGCTGAGGAACGGAAGGCTTCGTAGCTCAAGAGTATACTGATAACCTTTTCAGGGCACTAGCTTTATATGCAACCAAATACGTAAATAGCCACTTTGTTTACGACACGTACCCTGAATAATTTATTATTCAACGAAATAAGTAAATAGCCACTTTGTTTACGGCACGTGCACTGATAATTATAACTTAAGTATTAGAATATGTGAGCTTAATAAAGCTTGCCCTGGGAGGTTTGCCAATCCGTAATCTTTCATTTTGTGTGACGTTAAATCCATAATCCAGATTTGAAATGAGTTAGATTATCCTTTGAAAAAATAACACGAGTGTTAAGTTATCAGCATAAAGTCTTTCTGCTCTCTCATACAAAGTAAAATCGCACAAAACATATTATGAATACTGAAATTGCGTGAAAGTATTGCATATTAAAGATTAAAAGGACTTTTAGTGGTGTCGCAATTCATGCACAAAGGTCTTAACAGTTGTTCTGACTTAAAGAATAAAAAAATACTTTGTTATAAGTTATGTTCAGACGTGCAAAGTAGCAAATTCCGGCTAAACGTCAATATAAATCATCTGCAATTCCAAATTTCTGCCCATACATCCGCATTTACTAATCTATAATTCTTAATCTAACAGGGGCTCAAAAGGTGAAACTCTAGTGTGGTCTAAAAGATATTGACGTATTTTTGTGGTTTTTGGCTACTGTTTCTTTTCGTCTGTTTATTCAAGATCCGTGCTGTGCAAGATGTTTTAAATTTTGCTCTGTGGATTGAGATAGTTGCTGAACAAAAGAATGCTCTTTTTAAGTTGGCAAACCGTAACATAAAGAGATGACTGTATGCACACGAGGTCGTCAAACCAAAATTAGACGGTACAGTTTCCGAAGTGTGTACTTAGCGTTTAAAAAATACACTCGGCAGTTTGTGAAAACACCATTAAATAGTTATTTTAAGCTGAATTCTTGCAACCTTATCCACGGCTGATTTGAAAATGCTCGGGACGCCATTGATCGCGTTTTCAGTGTGGGTTTTGATAAGAAGCTCAATTCCTTCTTCATAAAATCTTTGGGGCAGCAACTTCATTATGCCGGATGTTTTCTATACTCTTAATTAAACATATTGATAAATATTACAAGAACACTTCAAAACTGATTTCCAAACTAAATTCATTTCAGCTGTGAAAATTAAGGAATTTCATCGTTATGAAAGGGTAATTTATTTTCTTTCACAGTATGTAACATTGACTAAGGTGGGTGGCAAATATTTTCTTATCATTTCATAATCCTGTCCTGAAGACTTTTAGAATTCTCAATGTAAGATCCATTGATCATCCAAACCTCAAAAATGTTGTCTAGAAAGACTAGCGATAAAAAAGGAAATAGATTTGTAAGTAATACTATCTTGAACGAGTCTAGAAAGATATATAAAGAATTATCGGCTAAGGCAACTGCTTCATGCGACAAAATGTGATATTTTCGTAACTGTGCACAACAGGGCACAACATGCAGTAACAAAAAGTTTGGCGGTTTAATTTTTTGAGATTTAATTCGCCACAGCAGAGTCATCTTCATTTCACGTAAAGGGAAATATCACTTTTATTTCCTCATTCGGTTACCACTCAAGCACTGTCGAGTCATCCTGGGTGAAGGTGAATGGATTGGGGGCGACTCTCAGTGGGATAGGCGCAGCTAGCGCAGGGTGGCTTTGTACCCTATACTAATGACGATATACCCCGAAAGGTTAAGTTACTAAGGAATTTGGAAATGTTTAAAATCTTAGTTTCACCGCGTGACTGAAAGACTCGATTATTTTACAATGTCGTTATACGAGGACGAAAATAATCTTATTTTCTCCACACAGCTCAGAGAGGAGGAACTCCCTTAGGTGACGTATATTCAGTGACGTGGGCGGTGTTGCCGGGTTTTGGGGGTTTTCAGTAAAGCCGCATGCTATTTTGGTAGGGTTAAGATTTCAGATCTCCGGTGGCGCCCTACTTAAATTGAACTTCAAAACACCCCGAAAGCCGTTTACGGGACTTCTGAAACAAATCCGTATCCTTCACGGGGCGAAAATGTGCTTATGCTGGCCACCAACGTATACACGCACTGAGTTAACTTCTTGCGTGTCTTCCCCGCGTGTCATTTTAATTATGATATTTTGCAATCAATTAGTCTTTGAGTTAGACCAGGGCGCTAAAACCTGGTTAGACCTTTAAATTCGACCCATTCGCCAAAGGTTTTAGTACGTCTTCGGATCGGTAGGTTAATACATGTTGTATACTTGTACAAATTTAAAATCCTTTGCAATAAACCTTCTAACTGCCCATGTATCCAGAAGACAACAAGTTTGCGCGAAGTTTACAAGCGCTGTTTGGTTACAGCCAATAAAATCATTCAGTTAGTTATTATCGAAGCGAGTTTCTTTCCAGTGCTTTTCTTATTTTCTTTATTCGTTCTAACCTCTCTAAAAGGGATGGGGGGGGGGGGGCACTGATTGCTTATAACAAAATATTCAAGACTGTTATGCATTTAGTTCAAATATTTTGCATTTGCGATATTTAGTATCAGATAAAACCGTTCGACCTCCCTGGCAGCTTTTTTAATGAGGAATAATGACCTCCGCTTGTCACAGATACTCGACTGCCGGCGGCAGATCAAATTTACTGACTACAGTCCTGGTCGGTGGTCTCGGACAATTTTATATAAAACGATCGTTTCCGCACAATAACCATTTAGAGTTGCTGCCCCTTGAACTCAAATTGTGAGCCTCGTTTTCTGCTAAGGTTAAAGCGAGGTAAGTGGCAAAATCAATTGTTCTTAAATTTGCAGGAAGATGTCAGTCAAAATAAGTCAAAAATGAGATTTAAATCAGCTAAAGAAACTATTTTAAAATTCTGGAGATTTTGGGCGTTAAATACACAACCTACATGCAGTATGAATGGTGAAAGTTCATCCTTCTACAAAGATCCGTAATTTCTGCAGTTCAGAAATTACGCAAGGCATTGTCAGTGGTAATTTGACGGTGGCCCAATTTAAAACTCGTTATGCTTTAAATCCTATATATATAGCGACCCACGCTCGAAACCACTGGAAAAAAACAAACTTTCCTGATCTACTTTTTTCAAATCTAAATGAATTCCGAGCAAATCAATTTATTCTTCACTAAAATGTGGAAGCATGCATTTACATTGTAAATTGTAAAACATTGCTTAATTGATTACATACTATACGTCAGGCCATTTTTTTAAACATTTTTTGGATACATGTATCGGCTCCCACCTTATTTTTAGATCTGATCTCACACATGTATGACACTCTCCTATTAGGGATCTGAATACTGTTATCAAATGAATCAACAGAAATAGGGAGGAAAAAGGTGGTTTCGCGATAAGCTTCGTAAAGATAATTTAAAAGCACTTGATACATAAAAAATAGTATTGGACATTCCTATGCTTACATATTTCCTTTTCCTCAGTTTTCAAAACTAATCAATTTCAGTTAAACAGCCGTTTTTGTTTGTAAGTGAGATAAAATAAGAGGAAATGTTTAAGTCCTTCGAATAATGGCTAAAGATACTGTAGAACTGAATATTTTTGTGACAAGATTCAACTAGGGAGGCATGACGCGTCTTGACTGAAAAATCTAGCATTTTCGTCGTTAGTCAAATCAAGTCTGAACCTTCTCCAAACTCACTGATCCTTTTTTCTCTTTTATTAATACTAATTTGGCCTTTATCGTCTTTTTGGCCAACTAGTTGAGATTCCCTACGTTACCTGAATCAAAGTAATTTTGCATAATGACTTCTTTACTGAAGGATGGTCAAAATTGAACAATGAAATAAACTGGACTTTCCTGTGACTGGGTAAATTTCAAGGATAACATTCTCTTTTTTCAATTTCTTTCCCTTTGACCCTGCTTTTCCATAATTTGAATGAAGCGGTTTGAGTTCATCTCTGAGTAGAATTATTAAAGCAGTTAAGACAAGAACTGTACCAAAAATAGCGTGAATTTAAAAAATGTTTCTCGAATACACATTCGTCAGTGAACTTGGCATCTGTGCCAAAGCATGTGGAACATTGTTTTACTACTAAACTCTTTCACTAGAGAGAGCTATGAGCACAATAAGTGCAAATTGTGAGAGACTAATTTCTCATGATCACTTAGTTTTTCTTCTTCTTTTTCCAAGTACTGTAGGGATAATTATTTCCGTAAGTTTGGCAATGACCCTTACGACAAAGAGGAAATATTTGGAGTTTCCCATTAATCTTATATTTAAACTAATCCTGTTATGGCAATCATTATAGTAAATAGCTATATCGTGGTTTTAGTCAGTAATTTGCTTATAAGGCATTCCTTTCGGTTCATATTTAGGCTAGGCTTTTGAAGAATAATAATTCTTCCGATCTAAGCAACCTACCGTAGCACATAAAATTGTTTAGACGCAAAGTCCCTTCCAAATATAAGCCAACCATGTTTGAAACGCAAAATTCACCTTTTGGTAATAAACGCTCCCTCTCGCCCCACTCCAACCCCTTCGCTCCATTCCCCCGCAAATACAACTGGTTCCGACAGCCTTCAACTAAGCGAGTGACGGCAGCATTTCTTCAGGAAGAAAGGTTCCTTTTCAACGATGTTGGAAAAGAAATGAATTACTGGCTGATTCGTGACAAAACTGAACAATGAATTAGAGAAGGTGGAAGGGTGGTGGACGAATGAAGGAGGGAAACACTTTTCTCTTCTTTCTGCCCTTAACCACAGGAAACAATAATCTTTGTAATCAGTTTAAGCTTCTTTGGAAGGTATTATTGTCCCAATCTCGAATCACTTTGGTTAATTCTCCTTATATTATGTCTAAGAATGTGAAGTCGTCTGCTTCGCTCAATACATATCACGGTTGAAAACTGACTCAAGGCTAATTCACACAGTAGTACATGTGTTAATCTTGTTGCAAAAGGGAAAACAGAACTTTTAAGGGCATTTCTGCGATTGGAGTTCACGCGATTTATTTCGGCTACAGAGGCTACAGAATCTTTCTGGAGTAGTTGCGTACGCCAGGCGTATTTAATAACTTCAATGACAGTATTTTCAATGAGAAAATTGTCACAACTTATAAAGTAGCAGCGAAAAATGAAAATGTGGATCTCCGCTTTAGGCTTGGCTAAATATATATACTATTACTTAATTAAAGGGATAACAACTTAAAAGGCGAAAGCGTTTTATTTTTTTTTGCTTAGCATATCATCTCGGTGAATGACTATAATTAAATTTATCTCAAACGCTGTACAGACAGTTTCGGCAATTTGACCTTCATCAAGGTACACTTGGCAAATACTGTCGTTGCTGTTTGATTCTTTTTGCAATTCAGTTCAATTCAATTTTATTTTTATTCATTGCAAGTAAACTATATAATTAACAAAGAACACAACAACGAGAAATGATACAGAATACCGTATATATGCAATTAACAAGTGATGCACGTGCCGACTGTTCGCAAGTACTTGTCTCCTACTCACAGAATAAAATGAAGTCTAATTTTAAGTTCATTCCGCGAGTATCACAAATGCCATATTTGAAAGCTCCTTTCATCATTGTGTTTCAGTCGTATGTCTTCAGTGGAGTAGTTCTGGCCTAAGAAGGGAACAGCGCTAAGACTAAAAATACCCAGAAAAAGTACTGAGAAATGTTAATTAGGAGATAAAGCTGGTCTAGATTGATCTGTTAGGTGGAACCCATGCCAAATCAAATACCGTCGCTTATCTTCACATCCTTCTTTATACTACACGTAAATCTCTTCTTATCCGATAAATCAATTAATCTGGCGTGTGTCATCGTAATAATGTCTGTATTGACTGTAAGGTCTTCAATGTATCGTTTATATCATCATGACGGATAGTTATCGCCCGGCCTGACTTTTTGTCTCCTTCCAGCGCCGGTGTGAATGTCCTGATTTCGCCTGTTTAAAACTATTGGTTGTGCCATGTAAAAAATGTAAATGTATAATTAAAGTAGCCACCTAGTTTTTAGGTGTGCCACTTGAACAGAATCATAAATGGTAGGAGGCTAACCAGTTGGCTATTTATAAAACGACTACATTTGACATGCGGTTTTACAGAACATTTCTAGTCCAATCAAAAATCGCCCAGCATTCCAGTTATTTTATAAATGACAATACGATATTCATGTACGAAATTATTCACTTAAGAAGAACACTCTGGAAAATTGCTCCTTCGAAGTTGGTGTAATATAATTGCAGGCAGTCTTATCAATTTTAATTTGTTTTCCCATAAAACCGTTTAGCGATGGTGAAGATGATGAAATATTTGCCTCTGCTGTTGGTGACGGTTCTAATTATGACTGAAGCCAAACAACTACCTCGCAATCGACAAAGTGTGAGTTTTATTTTTCTTTTAGCTTATTTCGCTAAATCGAAAATTATCTTCTCTTACTTAAATAACCATACAAGAAGCAAATGAACAAACTTCACGAAAACAACAGGAGTCATATGGACATGGATTTTGTTGTCAAATTTCAAATAATATAAAAGTCTGGAAGGATTTTTCACCATGAAGTTCAATCACAGAAGTTGGCTACTGAAGACTGATTATTCAAATTGGACTTTAGTAGTTCACAAGCAAGTCTAGTAGTTCACAAGCAAGTTTAGTAGTTCACAAACGAGTCCAAGCAAAGGACGTGTCACCAAACATCTTTACAGCCTCTTTCCTGTTGAAGCTCCGAATTTTTTTTCAGTTTTTTTTTTCGTCTGCAATTGTTTTATAATTGAAAACTGCGAGGATTATGTCTCCAACTGACATCTTCCAATTGGATTAACTAGCTTTCTTGACATTCCGAAACTTTTTTTTTAATTTTAGTGCTCAGAGCTGATCCGTGGCACGATTTGCGATGAGGACAGTGAGTGCGCATGCCTGGACCGTGGCAACTCCCCACCACTCATCTGTAACTATAGATGGGAGTGCATGGAAAAAGGTTTCTGGGATGACATAGCAAGAAAACTACCGGTAAGTTTGCCGCAACTGAATGACAACGAGCCAAAACTCCTTTCGCAATTGTTTTTTGCTGAACATAGCAAGTGATATACAGAAGTTTCAACTTGTTAAATTTGATCTATCCTATATTTTACAATCTGTACATTTTATTTTGATTTCACACAAGCAAAAGTACACGTATTAAAAATTTGAGTGTGTAGTATCGCTGTATGTTGTTATATGAATCTTACAGGATTTCGGCCGTAGGGCGAGTTAAAATACAAATGGCGATTGTGTAAAAATGAACATGCTGTTATACTACATATAAAAATAATATGAGAGGTTTATTATCCAACGTTTTCTTTTCCCGAGGTATCGACTTTACACAGTTTTTGAAACGTTCGCGCGTTCATGAGGAATATAAAAAAAGAGGACTACACGAAATTCGGGTGTTATGTATGGAGTACTAACAGAAACTTATAAGGTTTTGAAACGTGTAAACGCGCGCTCACAGCGTTTGAATATTCAGTTTTGCTAAGTACCATATTTGGCGCGTTTTAATATATAAATTTGATAAAACTGAACGGTGGAAAATTTACCGGTTTACATATACCTAATTTAGCTGGTGTGTACGGGTTTTGTCTTTCAGTGTCGCCGTATTTTCAAGTCGGCTTGCACGGTAGATGCCGAATGTCCGTGCATGGAAGCTCCCTTACGTTGTGAAAATAACGAGTGTGTCAGGGCAAAATTTACTGACGCTTAGCTGATCAGATGTCTGAAAACAAAGGCACTTTTTAATTTTAAAACCTTTTATGTTATTTCATCTTTAGCTTAATAGAGCAGTTTTCAATTGAGTGTCGTAAAACCAAAACCAAAGTAATCACTCTGGCCAATCACAAAGGACGCAGCTTTCAGAGATATCCATTGTCCAATCAAAACTCAAAGTAATTACACGAAGCGCGGGAAAACGTGCGCGATGAAGTCACGATTGGTAACGGGTGGCGCGGTTTTTTTTAGCCAATCACTGAGCGTAGCAATGCAAAACCAAAGAAAACGCAAATTAGTTTCGACACTCAAGTGAAAATGGCTCTATGGTTAAGGTTGCAATGATTAGATTAATAGATGTTCGAAAGAGTTCTAAAATGACCTTAAAAGTCTTTTCTGCTGCAATTTAAGGATGATAATCAATCTTTCTTCTTGTCAACCTGAACGCGAAATGCTTTAGTCAATGTTAGCAGAACAAACAGGACGAAAGTTGCTCCCACTAAATTTGTGTGAATGTCGACGTTTTAAAACTCAAGTGTCGCTGTTTTTCCCAAAGTGAACTAGTTTAATACTTCTATGTAGCGTCGTATAAGTCGAAGACGATTTATAGTGGTCATACATATATATCTGTACGCCTTCCAACGTCAAGCATTTATAATTTCCATACACTTTATTTACTTGAATTTAATAATGTGGTTAGAATATGTCACCCAACAGTGTCTTCTACAATTTCTCGGATACCATTGTATGACCAATGCTAGCGATGTCAACGATGTTAAGGTGCCACGCATTTTAACCACATTTACGACAACAGAAATTGAGACTATATAAACGCTCTTTTCTAACACAAAATTATAAAAATTACAAAATCTATATTATGGCCAGCAAGATGTATACTCTTCAAACTCAAAATACGATGTAATTTAAGTAGCACTGGTAATTAAATTAAATAATCGACGAATAAAAGAAGGGGACATTAAACTTACCCTGTTTTTTAAAAAGCTTTTGAAGCAGTGTTTTAAGGTCTGTAGTAATAAACAAAGCAATATAACATTGGAGAATGTTGTTGTCCCGATTGAAGTTTTTGTTTTGTTTTTGCGTCCAAAGTTGTACAATGTTTTGCTACCTGAGACAACAAAACGACGAATCACAAACCTTGAACAACTCACAATTTCTAAAAAGGCAATTATAATATACTTTTTTATTGAATGGCCGGAGAAATTCACGGATATCTGTTCATTTGGAAAGACAGTGACTGGACTTTGGGAAAATTCATCCGCTTTATAATGCTCGGCACCTAAAACGGCTAAACCTTATGGAAACAGCCATTTCTTAAGACAGCGAGCGCTTTTCATTTGTGTGGAAAAAACGATGAGAATTTTCCAGCAAATGGAACAGTACAATTTTTTAACGAACACAATGCAACGGTTCAAGTATGTACCATTTGAAAACATTCCACTGGAAAGGACCGTTTCATTTCCCACCGTAAAAGTCGCGTGTTTCATAGAGGAGCATCGTAATAGTGCGTAAATGCAAAATAGTAAAAGTGGATTCCAAGCACTCAGGTAAACACAAGAAAAGAGGAATAGCTCTGAAAGCATTCCATTTTTTCCTAAACTTTTTCAGTGGGGAGGACTGTTCCATTTGATTTTTCAACAGAACAGCTAGGATGGTTTCACTGTACAAATGCTGGAAATGAACGCTCAGGGTCTTGTGTAAATGGTAACCTCTTAAAACAGTTGCTGGACCTTTTCACCTGTCATACTGAAAATGAAAAACGGACTTTACAAGCAAGAACTGGACATTTTTTTACGATGATGATGGGCAAATTCACTTCCGGCATAACGAAGTTTAGCTTCCTATAACGAGTATACTGAAAACCTTATCAAAACGACCAGTTCCGATTATAGCAACTGGACCGCACAGTTTTACAGCTTCATTAGAGTTACCTGCGCAGCAAGCGTTCCCGTACAGCGAATACGCTTCTCTTTTCTTGGCATATTCTTTTTTGCCTTCGTCTCAATTTTTGCGCACTCAAAATACGGAACGCTTGTACGCAGACTACATCAGAGCATATTCTTTACGTAGGGCGCAAGTTAAAAACCTTTTAAAAGCTTATTTTGAAAAAACTGGAACAACTGATACAAGTCGTTCTTGTTTTGTCCGTCTACCCACACCATCTCTAACACTACACTGTCACGCGGCAAGTCATCAGCAATCTCTGAACCAGTTCCCACTTGCACCATAAATGACACCAGAGGTCTGGAAACGCTTTCGCTTTGAGATGAGTCAATGCCAGCAGAAGCCGATTGGCGTTCCTTAGAATCAGGCAAGTCGCTTGTCGATGCATAAGAACTTGTAGCAGTTTCCGTGACAATGTTTGCGGAGATGTTTTTCACTTTTTTATTGTCTTCCTCGAGCGTTTCCTGTACAGTGTCTCCCGTACGTTGGGTCGCGGCTTCGTTCATACTGTCAGACTGACATTCGCTTGTGCTTTCTTGTGGAGCGCCTTTCCTGAGGTTCTCCCGCCGTTTCCTTCTCTGGTGTGCCCAGGTTATCTCGAAAGCATGACAGTGAAGAGCAAATAATCCTCTGGATCTGTCAGCTGTCTCCTGCTCCTTTACAATGACCTGGGTTACAATTAACAAGCAACGTTAAGTGACGTGACTTTTGCCTGTTTTCTTTAACTTTGCGCTGTAAACGTTAAACTTACATTGACATATATTTACTGTCGAAATCTGGCAAAATGGGCAACAAGCGGACCCTGGGGATGGCGTTATTGAGCCGACATGCAGAATGATGACATTTTCTCGTTTCTCCGAAGTTTCGGAGCAGGTTTAGGACACCGTTTCGTAAGTTTTAAGCGCAAGTCAAAATTGGTAACTCATGAGTGCACGTACACAGCTAAAGCTTCAAATAATAATTCAGTTCGCGCGCCCGTTAAAGCGAGAAGTTTGATACTTGTAGAGAAATAATTGGATACCGTTATCTGAAGGAAAATGAATTAGAGTTTATCAAGAATTCTGCGTAAAATCGCGCCTAACACAAGAAGTATTTAAAAGGGCAGTTTATGTTTTAGAAAGGAAAAGGTAACCGACAAATTAACAAAATTTAAACTGATCTGACACTCACTGAAATAGTGAACGTAATATACAACGTTCACAAACTCAACTGACATGATTCGCGCTTTTATAGACCACATCTGACTTGCATATACAAAGAAGTTTCCAAAATAAATTCAAGTCGTCCTCTTGTTCTTCCTCGCAAGCTACAAAGTTGTCGATAGTCAAGGAATCGCTAAAGCAAACTAAATATTTCCACGTTTCAATCTAGATAACACCGACAAGTTGTTGCGTGAAACACTGTGTAACCGAGCACGGGCACGGGAAACATGGGCACTGGTTTACACCGTGGCCTCACGTGATAGGCATGTGAACGCTTTTTCTCGACCAATCACTGCCTTCAGTTTTAATTTAAACTGAAGTGTTCGTCAGTAAGTTAGAGCGCGCGCTGTTACGTCACAGTGGCTTCAGGTATAAAAAGGACGCGCGTTCACAAAAATCGTCATTTTTCCTCAACATTCGTCCAGGTTACTTATCGCATTTCTGTTCGCAGAATTAACACTATGGGTTGTATATTTAGTCGGAATGAGGCCATGAGCTTCCGAAAGAAGAAAAAGGTGAGCAAAGTTCAAATGGTAGTGAACTTTTCTCAGAATTCGTAAAAAAATGATGCTTTTGTGTCGATCTTGTGCGACTGCCTTTTCAAACGGTTTTCTTCAACCGTTAAACTTTGTGACGTCAATGCACACGCCATCCAAATTCAAAATTTGCGCGAGATCTGGGACGAAACTCTTGTGCGAGAAACCTGGTAACTAAAACAAATTCAATCATAACGGTCACGCCTGCGCAGAACTTTTAAACACAGAAAATAAATGTGATTTTCACTGAACAAGCCAAACAGCCTGTATTTTGTCTATACCGAATAAATACTAGTTACTTCCTTCCGCAGTTGTAATTTTACAAAGAAAAACTGAACCTAAACTGAATGAGACGACGGAACGAGTCCCTTTAGGCGTAGACAGACTTCCAGTCGTTGTAGCGTTCAAGTGGCGAACACGTTGCAGCAACGCCGAAAACGTTACAGTACATCCCAGGCATCTTTAGGCAATTTTTTGGAAATTTTGTCGCGAAAATAAAATTTGCACGCGGGTAACCATTCCCTTCAAAGCGCGTTCTTTACAGATCGGCTGACGGCAAAAAGCAAGCCAAGTACAGAGAAAATGCCTTTTTGGAATTCAAATAAAGCCTACTAAGTTAGCTACATTGAAAACATTTCATGTTATATTTATTTTAAGCAATTTTAAGATGAATAAGACCATTGTCAAACATCGAACTTTTACTGCAAATGAGAAAACGCTTTCAAATTAGTCTTGAAATATTCTGAAACTGACTTCACTGAGTCAGTGTCAGAATATTTAAAGAATTCGTTTTATCAACTCTTGGCTGCAATTTTAGCATTTTTGTCGTTTTTCGTTTACAGTAGCTTTCCCCATATTTGCATTAAGTGCGACGTTTGACGCAGGTCTAATGTCATTTACTAGAATGAGAACTTAAGTCTGAAAACTCGTTTTTATCTAGAAACTGAAGATACCACAAGGGAATGAACGCCTTTTAACATCTTTCAACGGCGTTCGCCCCATCGAAAAGCCATTAAAAAGTCGCCCTATTCCATCTGAGGGCGCGCAAAACAACATCACTTTTATTCACGAGAATATTCTCCAAGAATATTCTCTATTAGGCTTTTTGATGGGAGGGAAGAACTTCCCCGATGAAGAATTGGTTTTCACAAAACCAACTTTAAAAGGTATTGTCTTTTAAACATAGTTGAACGTGCGGGTTTATTATAGTGTGTCCAGACCTACATTTCATACCAACCCAAGCTGAGTATGCGCGATAATTGTCGCATTTTAGCTTAGTTATATGATTTTGCTCTCGAGACTTTTCTGTAGCTCTGTGTTTGATGATCTTAGTTATATGATTTTGCTCTCGAGGCTCTGCTGTAGCGCTTTGTTTGATGCTCCGACCCGTGTGACGAAGGTTGTGGGCTCGGCTCGTATTGCGAGAACTCGTTAAACACTGCTTTGCTTACAATTAACAATGGTAATAGCACTGAGTGACGTCCAATTCTGTTTGTAATCATTTAAGTATCAGGAGACGATTTGTTTAATAAGGAGTATGATTACAGACAGAACTGGACGACCCGACGATGATAATCTTGTTAATCCTAAGTACAACAAAATTCGGGAAAATTTAGACAAAGCGAAGCTTGTTGTGGATTTATTATCACTGTGACAAAAAAGCCATTAAATATCAAGGGTATTTAGTCGCTGAAGGAACAAAATAAAGAGTGCGCACATGCGCAGCACACGAACCTTGGACTGGACACCTTGTAATTGAACGCATGCGTTGCTCACCAACCTTGTTCGGTCAAGATGGCTGGATATTGGCCAAGTTCTCTTTTGCGCTTTTAATTGCCGAGATGAAGTCGAGCTTAGTCAATAAAGGATTTATTTTATGGCCAAAGAAAACTTTTTCTTGTGGGACCGACGCGGGAAATCCCGCGGATTTGCTTCATCTTGCCCGATCGCGGATTAAGCCACGCAATAATTAACAATTATTCACTGAAGTAGAGGTAAATATCCACCACTTTCACCGACACTGAGGTGAATAATTGTTTTAGTATATACCACACAAGTTGAATAACTAGCGGACCAAAACATTACTTTCGGTATCTAAAGCGACGCGCGAAGCCATTTTGTTTCTCTTCGGCTGCTGGGAGGTGAATAGTACTTTGCTAATCACCTCCGAGTTAACCAATCAGCGCGCGCGGAAAGCACTATTCACTTGTGTGGTATATACTAAACTTTGTTACGGGACATGACACTTTGTTATTTGACAGCTGCGTGCGTTCCCCAGCAGTTGGTAACCGAATCTGTCCGTTACAATTTTTCTTGCTCGAAAAAATGATACGAATCAAGAGTATGATGTACGAATTCAATCGTTTAATATTTTGGAACCTCTATTTTTTGCAGCCATTCCGGAAGTTCTTCCTCAAGAAAAGCACACTGAACCAAAAGCCAGCTCGAGCCACGAAGGTAATGCTTCCTCGCATTCAACAATTATACCTTAAGACTGATACTTTCACTCTCTCGACGTTCAAATAAGACCGCATCAAACTTATCAGTGGGCTGAATTCAGTTAATAGGTTCACGTATCGTGCCAAGCCTTACGCACATTCTAGACTTGCAATAACGAGGGTTGATGATTTCATTGTGAAGGTGTATGTTCAATTTCTACTTGTTCTGTAAAAGAATACTAATTTGCTTTTTTCTTCTTTTTACCCATGTCAGCCACTCATGAAGTTCCTGAGACAATCTGCACCATTCCAACTACGGTGCAACTACCGGATTGTCTTATATATAAAGGTAAATATATAAGAGATGAAGTTTTAGTTCGAGTCCAGTGGCCCATGAGGTAAGCGAGAACCACCCCCCCCCCCCGGGGGGGGGGGGTTTGACAGAATTAATCGTGTGTCTTGTCCAACTGAAGAACTCAAATGAAAAAATTCTTAAGATTATGTATGGAGAAATTAAATGCCTTTTATTCCTAGGTGAACACGTTACTGATAATTCTTTTGGCCTCAATTAACAGGTCTTCATGAATGGGGTTTTCATCTCTTCTGGCTCGATTCAGAGAAATACTGCCGCTCCCCAGAGATCACGGAGTAAGTGCTTTTAATGTATTGAAATTGTCGAATAACCCGAACCAAAGGAATTATTGTAACCGTATTTACATACATTACGTCGCAGAAACAAGAAACAATTAAATATTTGTTAGGATTTCCAGTGTCATTTATCTCAAGGAATTAAGGAATACCTTAAAGCGTAGCGTTCCAATCGAACATCATCACGCCTTGTTTTAGGGAATTTTTGCGGTAATTTAGCATTGATCTTTTCTACTTGTTTCACAGCCACATACCAGACGCAATAAGTCGAGTGGTTGGTGGGAGATGGTTTATGGTTGTGTACCGACAACAACAAGGTCACACCGCGTACCTCCCCCACCAACTAAGCCATGCCGGGCGCTTATTTAACACCCTTTGCACCCGGTAAGTCTGCAGTAAATATTATTAGACCTTAATTCATTTCATATTAATTTATAAGTCCTTCACGCCAAACTAAATTCTACCTGTATGTGTAATGTTTTTGATAAAAGTTTTAAAAGAAGCTTTAAATAAGAATAATCAAGAATAAAAGTGAAAATCGTTAATGTCGTTTCTATCCCGTTTCATTACACCATGTTTCTTCTCATTTTTTACGGATGAGACAATAGCTAATTGGCTCCATATAGAATTGAATGCATCAGCCTCTCGTGTTTAAAATTGATTTTCTCATGTTACACTGAACTCAATGGTATCCGGTCACTTCGCTCCATACCATGGTCAGATCGCTCCCAACGAAAGTCAGATCGCGCCATCGAAAAAGTCATATCGCTCCCAAACTAAAGTGACTTTGGTCCATGTTCAATAAAGTGTAGTAAAGTACGACCGAGTTCGCTCAGAATAAACGGCCTAGAATATTTCTTGTTCTTTAAGTGTGAGAAACGTGTGACTTGGTTGGAAGCGATGTAACTGGGAGCGATCTGACTATGGAGCGAAGTGACCTAAATTCAACTCAATGAATGTTTGTGTCTGTGTCTAACTGATGGATTACTTGAATTGATTGGTACTTTTAACACTGTTTCTATTATACACAGGTTTGGTCTGCAACTTTTGCGTATCATATTTTTCAATCCATCTTGGTATGTGCAGGTCCGCCTCGAAGAACAAAAACGGACTGGGGAGAAATTATTTAGGTGAGTGTCTCATAATCAACTTATCCAACGAATCGAAAAACTAAATAACTAAACATTCAGTCTTCTGGATGTCTCTTGGATGTTTATAAGGCCTTACTATACCCCTAGGATTAGTGCAATACCCGTAGGGGTAAAGAAATCTAAATACATACGGGGTAAAATTAGCAGGTCAGTTTGACCGAGGATGTGCCAAGCATCCTTACATTTTATCTGCAGTTATACTGTATGTTAGTGCAGGACGTGACTGTTATTCCGCAATAATTGAAAAGTTAATTATTACAATTTCTGGTTACATTGAGACAATAGAGCGGTTTTCACTTGAGTGTCGAAAGCAATTCGCGTTTGCTTTGGTTTTGCATCACTATGCTTAGTGACTGATTGGTCTAAAAAACTCGCGCCACTTTCTCAACCAATCAGAAATAAAACCAAAATCAATCGTGACTCGCTCGCGCAAGTTTTCCCGCGCTTCGTGCCGGCTACATGTATCTGCTTGGAGTTTTGATTGGTTCACTGAATTGTCTGCGTCCTTTGTGATTGGCCAGAGTGATTACTTTGGATTCGGTTTTACGACACTCATTCAACTGAAAACTGCCCTACACACTAGTTGCTGATTTTAAAAGTCGCTTTCTTTTTTTACGATTCGCCGCAATTTTGTGTATTTTGTGAAGAGCCCTGGCAACAATCGTGCAAACAATTCCATAAATTAAACTAATTACCTTTCATTATTTGTTTTGTTTTTCTTTCAGTGACGCGGCGATGAACAACATGAAATTTCTCAAAAAGCCCTCTCAACTTGCTAAGTGGACAGGTAAACATTATTTTAAAACTAATCACAAGTGTCGATGTTACAAGAGTTGCCTGATCAACAAATTTATCGATTGTTATCATTTTTGTTCCAATCGTTCCAAAGGAATCTTACAAGAGTCGTCCAATCAGAAACTAGCACTAACCCTCTCGCAGTCTTGACGTCACAAATCATGTTACTTAGCAACAAGGATAACTATTGAAAACCGCGGGCTCGGACAATAATTTAAGTCGTCGACATAAGATCTAGCTATTGGCGGCTATGTTTATTATAGTTTGTCCTGCAACTTTTAAACAGTCGGTTGTGTAACTCTTTGAAACCACGAAAAGTGTTCGAAACAAAGGTTCTCAACCTTTCCTACACAGGCATGTCACCAATTGTTCAGTATCTAAATAATATGATTTGTTTTGAGACATGTTGTTACATTTCAATTTCTTTTTCTTTCAGGTTTTCCCGGAAACATCAAAGTTCCTTAAAATTTTTATTTAAATTTAAGAGCTTGTAACATAATATGATATAAAGGATGTAACCTACAATTTATGAAGTTTTCTACGAATACGATTTGTTATTTATTAAGTTTATCAAAGGACGTAACTTGTAATTTATAAAGTGTATCTAAGGATGTAATCTGTAATTTATGAAGTGTATCCAAGGGTATCGATGTAATTTGTAATTTATGAAGGTTATCTAAGGCACTGAAGATGTAACTTGTAATTTATGAATCTTATCTAAGGAATACACGTAACTTATAATTGAAACTTATCTAAAGATGTAACTTGTAATTTAGGAAGCTTATCTAATTAATCCAGCTGTAACCTGTAACTTATGATGTCGTTCTAAGCTATTCAGCTCTTCTTCTTCAAAAAAAACTGTAAACTGCAAATAGAATCTGGTACAAAAACAGTGTTTGTTGTCTTGTAGAGTGTGAAATACATTTTATAATTAAAAACATCGCTCAATTTTACCTGAAATCTTGCTCTAAAGTCACGTCGCTGGAAACTGAATTCTTTATTCATGTCATTGTTTCACACCAATGTTTCAAATAAAACTCTTTTCAATCTCATGAAATGTTTGCTAATTCATGACTGGAACTGATGATCAATTGGCGTGAATTCTCTTTTATAATTCTCTATTTTCAATGCTGTGACACAATTTTTCTGAAATCAATAAACTATTTTTAACAAAAGAAATTGCTTGTGTTGTCTTTGATCTATATATATGGTGGAATCACGATTTCTCAAACCAATAGTCATTTAACTTGGATGTGCTTCCTTCATGCGGTCAAATACTGCAATTCAGTTCACCTTTGATTTCTTGGACCAATTTTCGTTTATCCTAGAGGTTCGAGAAATCATCATTCCACTTTACAATACGCACTGAAGAAATAGAGTGCGCGTTTTTCAAATACAGTATAGCTTCCCCATCTTGAGCTGAATGACCGTAAACTTCTTGATATAAGCCCTGGCCTTATACAACTTCGTAAGGGGTTTTGGGTGGGCTTATAAACGGAGGGACTTACATCCGGGGGGGCTTATAAGCGGACTTAAAAAAAAAGATTTCCAAAACAGCCACGGCAGTGTTGATCGAACTGTAATTGATGCAATTTTTTGTTTCCAGGGAGACGGGCCTATAACCGGGGGGGAGGGGGGGCTTATAACCGGAATTTTACGGTATACCAGTTAATACATACTTCAGACAATTGACCACTTTTCTAAAACCCAAGTGACACTCTCATATGAAGTTAACTGCGCTTTGCGGACACTTATTAATCAGTGCTTATCTGTGCACCGTTCATTTCATCTGTTAGCAAATGAAAACTCTGTATATAGGTTAATGCTCTTTATAACATAGCGCGCGTGCAAGCCCTATCTAATTCTGTGAATTTTCATTGACTATAGTTAAAACTCAAGATGAAACGTTCTCACTCAAAGCGCTGTGATTTGGCGTGATTTTAACCAACCAATAGGAGCGTTGTTTTTCTTCGCGTACATTGTAAGAATTTTGAACTTAATCACAAATAAAACCTGTTTTCGCGCTAAACTTTGCTGTAGTTATGTTATAAAAGAATTGGTTCATGCTTTTAGCTGTTCGTATATCGAGTTATGGATGCAGTCGGGAAGTTTGGAGAGCACTCAAGAAGCTAGAGTTGCTCTCTGCTATCGCCTCGAGCAACTCTTACGTTTCTTTCGTGCTCTCCAAACTTCCGGCGTGCATCCATAACTGGATATACGCACGCTAAGCAAGAACCAATTCTTAATAAAACAGTAGCTTAATTACATTCCACGTTTAACAACTGTCTTCTTCCGGTGCTTGACTGGCGTGTACACATACGTGTGAGATATTTGATTCACTGAGTGAGCGTAAAATTTCTTCAGTTGGAACTTAAGTGACAATTAAGGCTTTAGAGATCGTTCTGTTGCTTGTAAATTGTATTTTACTCTTTGTGGCTATAAAACCTGTGTTGGTGACGTTCATTGTCAAGCGGAGCCCACCTAAGAGCATTTCTCTGCAAGAATTGGGAAATGAAACTTTTGACCCCACATTCAAATTTTGCATGCAGTTAGGTATTCAGCGGGTATGAACAAATGCCCTTTTTAAGGTTGCAACTTTATTGTTGTCATGGCAACACCTAATTTTTCACTCAGAATCTATTGTGAAATGTGCAAAATGTAAAGTACTGCTTCTTTAGACCATTAAAACATATATATCCATCATTCTAGTTTACATTTACGCATCAGGCTTTTCATTGAAGTAAATTTGCAACAACTTAACAGGTAATTAACTGGGCACGTTTTCAGCCATTTTAGTTGATCAGTAAAAAAAAAAAAACTTGCTAGACCTTTCCTTGGATTTATCCTTAAGTACGCTTTTTCCAGACCAGAAACTAGCCAGTTAGTTTACAAAGATATCCTAGTTGCTAAATCTATAAAGATCTCTGCATGGCAGGCTCTTTTCCTTCTAAGGGCAGTTAGCGAACGAACCTCAAAAATGAGTTTTTGCATATTTCAGCGGAATTAACATTTGGTCTACTCGCCAACACTGTCAAACATGCGCTTCTCCTTTCTATAAGTACATACCTTTAAACCAATATCCAACAGTCTAAGAACAGTTCTATTTTTCTGCCAACACAAAAAACAACTCTTGCACGCATTGCGTGCCTATATTTCTTGAGACAGAAAGCAAATTTTGCATACAGGTAGGCAAATTATGTAATCTCTGTACCACTCTCTAGAGATCAATGTATGGAATTCAAAATAGGATATAACATGTTTCTTACCTTTAACTCGTTCAGTATCTCCTTAATGTAATTTCCTGTCGCTGTGACTTTGTCCGACAACTTTGTCTGCTTCTCGCAGCCTGTGTGAGTGGCCGCAAATTCATTGGGAATGACAAAGTGAAGAGGCTTTGCTTTCTTCGGTCGTTTACGCCGCTTGGAAGGGGAGTCCTGATAGAAAAGGCATATACAGGACTAAAATTACTTAATTTATAAATGGCGTTGTGAAGTCCCAGGGGGTACTCAGGTAAACTAGTGATGGGAAGGGTGTGAAACCATTTTAGATAAGAAATTTTCTGGTGGACTTTTTTTATAGAAAGATTTTTACATGGAATTTCTTGGGGGTTAATGAAAATCATACCCTAGCCTATCATTCTCGATTTTATACAAAATGCTTTTATTAACAAGTTTATGTCATGCAAATAACATGGCATGACAAAGAGAACTCCTGGTTTAGCAATTCATTCCTTAGAAATCACAGGGTTATCAAATCTTTAAAGGCCAGTATTTAGGCAATTTCAATTCTCCTCATTCAACAAGGATTGTGTTGCACATAATATTGAACTGCACATTCACTAATTAAAATGAACATCACAAAATTTCTGCAAAACTATGCCGCCCAGAACTTGTAGCATCATTGCAGTGTGTTTAGACAGCACTCTAGATAGCATGTCTCATATTGTTTTGTCAGCAGAGGCACCTTTAGTCACCATGCCGGGTTTATAATAACATGCACCTGAAACAATTTAATATAGCCCATCATAGCCAGTGGCCTACTAGGCAACTCATAACCTTATCGGCTACTTCGATAGACTGCCCTGGGAGTGTGCACAAGCAAAATTGCCGAAACCGCAAAACCAAAACTATACATGTAAATAAACAATTTTGCTTAGTTTTTTGTTGAATTGATCCTTATGCGTAAACAATTAGATGGCCTGCTTTCACTTTCTATTGGCTTTGAAGATAGTTGGCTTGGGGCAACTTAGCAGAGAGAAACCACAAGGTTGCCATCAAATTGTTAATTAGACGTAAATATGTTCCAAAATAATAGAAGCCTATGCAACTTCCTTCCCACCCCCAAGAACCAAATGCCAGCCTAATAAAAGATCTTCAACGAATATGACTCATTCCTGGAATTTTTCATGGAGTAATTGAGGTTTGCCAGCAGCTGTTCTCATGCATGTGTGGAACTGTGGGTATATATCCAATAACACCATTTCAAGGAATGTTGTAACACACCTGAACCATGACATCAGGCAAAAAGGACCATGCTACACCCCAACGCATGGTGTGCCCCTGACAAAACTCTGTGGTTGTTATGGTCTTGATCTAAAACAGGAAAAAGAAGTTTATTAACAGGATAGCAAGAGTATGTAATCTGCCCTTGTTGATCATAAAAGTGGTATTGGTCAAGCTTCCTTCACAGACCTTCACTTGAGTTGTCAGGCAAACTCCCCCCACCCTCTTTACAAGTGAAAGACTGTTTAAATAGGCTTGTCTGGATTGCTGCTGAAAGAAATACAAATTGTACTATTGATGCCAAGGAAGGAGCAATTTGTAGTGAACATAAAACATCACAAGCACTGTGGATAGAGTCTATTTTTTTTTTTTCGTCATAGAGATTCGTGTAGGTTGAATTTGTGCAGGCGGGCTACCTACACAAAGAGCTTTCTTAAGTTTATTTATTAGCATTAAAGTGAAAACTTTTAATTTACATTAATAATAGAGACAATAAATGCATTAATCACTGTCATCCTCATCGACATTATGATCATCATCGTCATCGTCGTCATTAATTATCATTATCATTACCATTACCATATTTGTGATTATTATCACTGCACAGAAAAACATAATGGATGTGATACATACATGATTGAGTGATTCTGAATATGTTACATAAACCTACACCGTTATCTCGGAGACAAGCCAGGACAGGAGCTAAACTTGACTTCTTTCCCAGCATTGTAGTGTACCAGCTACAAGGAATCACACATGAATAAGGTATCATGGTGGTATATAAAAAAACCATAACTACCAGTATTAATGCAGTAGATAGTCCGGGGGAGGGAGAGCGGGTACTCTCATAAATTTCGGATAGGGGTGTGCCGCGAAGGTTCTAAAGCCCTGACCCTATTTAAGAATAAAGAAAACGGAAAATTGATGCCCTTTTAAAGGCCCAAACCTGAAAAAAGACACCCTATTAAAGGGGAGGAGAGGCATTGCATGACGACCCAAATAACGGCTGACCACATACGACAAATCTTATAAAATCACTTTACTTAAATACTTGAATGGATAGTTCAGTTTTAACAGACCTTTTTTTTTTCGCTTAGCTGGGCGTTTATTTTAGCTGATAGAATTTAAGTACCCTATCTAAGGATCACACTGGAATTAATGCCAAAAGGAGCAAAAATGAGTACCCCCAGGTAGATAGTGAGTAGAAATGGGCTATTAATGCAAAATTCCTCTAATAAACTTCCCTTGTAATGCATTGTGCTTCATTTAAATTAAAAAGAGGACATCTAGCTTATGTTTTGGAGTTGCACAAGATTGTTCCTGAACTTCCAAAAGGTTTTTTCATTACCAGCAGGCCTCATGACATAATTTGACTTTGAAAATGACATTTTCCGTTTCAGGAAATATACACTGACCCCTCCCCACCCCCAGAAGGCTTATGGTTTGAGCCCACCACCCCTTTGGAAATTCCAGTGTTTAATTCATACTGTCTTTTCTTTTAAAAATCTACAAGGAAATGGAAGAGCCCTCAGCAGATACAGTTTACCAGCAAAGCATCTTGGGTATAGTGACCGATTTAATTTAGAAGGGAACTGATAATCGATTTAATGTGAATGATTTAATTTGCTTGATTTAGAAGGAAACTGATCGATTTTGAAGGTATCTAACCAATTTGAAAAGTAACGATCTGCTGCAAGTATATGGCACTCGATTTAGAAAATGATTGTTGACTGAATTGGAGCTATGGCGCTCATTTTGGAATGTTGACTCTCGATTTGTAATGTTGAATTTTGACAGTATAAATGTGCCATAGGGGAAAATTGACTGGCTGTGAACACAAGTTTGCCCAGTGAAAGTAACCGACTTCAGTTTACCAAACATGATGATACTTTGCCCAGGTACAAAACCCTGATCATCAATGCCCAGCTGCTCCAAACCTTAATGAATCCCCTGCATACCCTGGGCACTTTGAGCCCTCAAACATTATGACAAGCATATGACCCCCTTACTTATAACTGCTATGATGCAATTTAACCATTAATAACAACCACACACGGTTACAACAGGCCTTCTGACAGGGTGCGGGAGTGCGGGACCGCACAATTCGGTCAAACCCGCACAATCCCGCACAATTCCTGAAAATCTGCGAAATCCCGCACAATATTGAAAGATTTGCTGAAAAAAACTAATTAAATCAGTATTCCTATCGATTGCCGAGACTTCAAGAAGGTTTATAGGCTATGTTTAGGCTATTTATCTTCCAAAACAATGGAGAAGTCCGCCACTTTCCGCGACTGAAAAGCTCGAGTGGATATAAACATTGAAGTACATGTATTTGTTACTGAACGGTACCCTGTGCGTGACATTGTGGAAAAAGGCGGTGTTTATATTTTCCCAACTATTTTAATTTTGCTCGTTCGGTCTCTTAACAAAACCACAAACGATCCTTAAAATAGATAACAAATGATGTGTAACTCGGACATTTCACGCTCGTCTTGGCTGTTACAACAGTTGTCGGCGCGATAGCTTTTGTAGACAACGCCGTGTCGCCGTTTAAAGTGCATGTTTCCTTCAAAAAAGTCATGCCGCTTTTTTCCCAACGCGCTCGCTTCCTCGTTCAGTTTAAATATATACACCGGACAGCAAAGACGAAAGGCCGAAGCAATGTATCACTGCGCCGAAATGGCTGTCAATTTGTCACAACTTTTAAAATATTTTCGCAAAGGCGAATGCACTGATCAAATTAGCGAATTGACAAACAAAAGCGCTGCAACTTCGGGCAAGAGAAAATCATTAACATCTGATCAAGAAACAGAGTTTATTTTTTTGTTTGATCCAAGTGAAGGACGTTTTAATTCAGGAATACAAGTTCTACGCTCTTATCTGTCTTATATCTACTGTAAGTTTTTGCTAAAAATAAAGTGTTGTCAAATTTCATTTAGCAAGCAAAGAAATTTGCATACTGATCTCGGCTCGTTGTTGTGGTTTTTGCAGCAATTTAAGACATTTTTGTGTGAAGAAAATGTAAATCTTTACTGACAGGAAAATATTCACTTTGCCTATCGAAGAAAGTAGAACTTGTTCATATTGGAAACCTTTTATTTCGAGGTGGAATTACGGTTTGTTTTAAAACTTCATCGATCGTGTCACGCAACGTGAATCTGTTGATACAATTAACTTTGGCCAAAATAGTCGCAAAATGGAGAATGTTGGTTAACGTTAATTGCCAAAGTAAGAAAACAATAGTTGTCTTTTTCATTTATCCAGAATTTCTTTCTTGTCAGGTTTTTTTGGGGGGGGCCTTGTAATTGCATATATACTAATATTTGACTGTTCACACGATTGCGCAGTCCCGCACAATTCCCGCACAATCGCCGTTTTTCAGCGCACAATTTGTCTCCCAAAACCCGCACAATTTTCTTTTTTTTCCCGCACCCTGTCAGAAGGCCTGTTACAACAGTACCTGATCTGCTCCTTCAGAAACAGGCTGTCCTTGATAATTTCTTTGACGAATTCCACCTCACCCCCTCCAGTCACAGTTTCAGTTTCTGTTCCAGTACACACCCCACTAGGCTGGGGACGTTTCTCACTGCGTGCGATACCATAAGAAGCCTCAAATTCACTGATGAAGAATGGAGGATTGCACATACAGAAATCAAACTCTTTTGTGTCCTCACACTCCAAGGGTATTTTGAGAAAACTGTCATTGGCAACCTCTTTCACTGAAATGAGAGAGCTCTGTTTTAGTATGCAGTGTGATATAGATGTTATTAAACTATTGCGAGGGGAAAATGAGAACAACACCCAACAATTTTCTTTGTATCAAAGTATGTTAAGATGCAGTTAAATGGAATATAATTGAGTTAACAACAAAGGGCACCAGCATTCCCTTGAAATCAGTGGTGTTCTGACATGCGCATGTGCCAGGATCCCATGTGCTCTCAGACTGAAGCATTTCAACATTTATACAGCGGAACCTCGATTTAGCGAAGTTGCTGGGGACTGGCCAAATTCGTTCGTTAAATCGAGGGTTCATTGTATCGAGGTTCTTTTTCATATATTTTACTATTGCTGGGGCAAAGAATACCGTTCGTTATATCAAGGTTTTCGTTAAATAGAGATTCGTTAAATCGAGGTTCCGCTGTAGTGAGCATTATTTTAAATAGACAATGTAGAACTCTTCTTCTCTGAAAACAAAGATAGACACACAAGGAGGATGACTTTTTTCTCAGGCTAATATTCTAGGTTTGAATTTCCATCGCTGGCCAGTTGTTTTACATTGTGCAGCTCCAGAAATAAATACCCATACCCATGCATATCGAAGGCCACTGGAAATTCCGGGAGGTTCAAACCAAAATCCCTTCTGTGGGGGGAGGTATGGACATCTTCTGGAACACACTAAAGTAAAGCCTCAATATGTCAAGTGCTTAGAGCAATAATTACTTCAGTGTCGACAGTAACTCATGATTGCTTTGGTTTGGTATTACTGCGCTTAGTGCTTGATTGAAAAAACGTGGACTGCTACTTTCTCAATTGATCAAAAGTGAAACCATAACTAATCATGACTCATTCACATGCATTTTTATTATGCATCGTACCAGCTACAAGTATTAGCTTTAGTTCTGATTTGTTCACTGGATTCCAGGCTGCATTTTATGTGGGTTACGCCGAAGATCTTCGGCGTGGATGTCAAAAGTTTGTGGCGCACTGGCATACTGGCGTACTATCGTAGTCGGCGCCTTTTAACTGGCGTACAGATGACCTATTTTATATTATAATAACAAAGAACCTTGGCGTAGACTTTTAAAACCTTGGCGTATCTTCGGCGTTGGATGTACACGGAATGCACCCTGGACTGGATTGTCTGTGTCTGTTGTGATTGGCCAAAGTATAACTTAAACTCAATTAAAAATCACTCTAGAAGGCAGAGTAATTAATTTTTATTTTCCCTACCACTTATGTTACTTTCTAGGCCATTAGATTTGACATTTTCCTTTGCATAAGAAGCTGATCGCTCATCCACCTCAGTTGCCAAGAAATGCCAGTTGTTGAGTTTTGCTCCCAGCAGAGGATAAATACAGGATGCCCCTGAACCTGGAAAGAATACCGAAATTAATGATTGCCATAAATGTACAAAATTAATTGTAACAATGCCCATGAATGGGAGGATTGCGTGACACAACGCTCAAAATTTAAGTCACTTACTTTGAACAGTGGCGATAACACTATTAATTTATCCAATCTGAACGAATGAATTTAAAATAACTTGATCCCCGCTTCATCCATGGATAGATAAATAAGAGAAGTTTTATAGAATATAGAACATTTTTGTCCTACCAATATCAAAACCACGAACTATTGCGTGACGCTGGGTATCAGAAAGACAAGCCAGCAGGTCCTCAATCCATAAGATGTAGTTAAGCCGAAGAGGAACTGTAGGTATCAATCGATCCAAGGGAATGCTGAGTTTGAGGTCAAAGTCGTTTTCTAGCAAGGCGCAAGTCAATGCACGCAGTGATTCGGGATCTTTGAAGTTCACAATGAAATGTCCAACTTTAGTTTCCTTAGCAATCTCCCGAAAATAATCATATTTTTCGGCAAGTATCTTGAAGTCAGGTGGAGAGTTCCTGTAAATGTTTCTCGGGTGCATTAGGTCATTGAAACCCATACTTTATGCTGTCAGGTCAATGAAACACTGAAACATCAACGAATGAGCAGTGAGCCGCCATATTGGACGCTATTTTGTGAGCACTTTGTAAGAGACTGGAATTTAGTGTCCAGACTCCTCCGCAAAAGCCCGATCAGTAGGGAGCGGGAGGGATGGTTATTTCGAATCTCACTTCATGTCAGTTTGGCTACACATAAAAGAAATAAAGAGAACTTTTTTAGTGCTAATTTACAACATTTTCACAAAAGAACAACAATAATATGTAATTGTGATGGACGGCTTGTTCCCTTGCATCCAAAGCAAGCAATGCAAATCGCGGGGATCGCATCGCAAATAAAAAGTCTCGCGTATTTGCGCATCGGAAAAGTTTCACAAAGCATTGCAATTTTTCTGGGGAGACTTCAATGTAAAAATGACGGGTACCAGAATCTCGCTCATGATGAGCGTTACTCATACTCATTTTCACGCCTTAAAGTAAGAATCTTAAACAACACATCATTCAAACTGAATGTACATTTTTCAGTCTTTTCATTGCAGAATTGGAATCATGAATCGAAGGAATGAGACCAAACCAAAAGATCAGGCTATTGCAAAATAGTTTCTGTGATACATTTTAGCCCAATACCCAGGGAGAGTGCGCTGGACTCGAGTTTTCCGGGTTATCCGGGTTCGAGCCGGGTTCGAGCCGTCGCTGGAGTCATTGTGCTGTGTTTACTCTCACAGTGGCCCTTTCCATCCAGCTGTATAAATGGGTTTCAGCGAATTTAGTCTGATGGAGTACTGTCGCTCCCATTTAGCGTGGAGTAGAAATACTCCTAGTCGCTTCATTCTCTGAAACCGGGATAAGTTCCGGCCTGAAGGCCCACTATGTTCGAACGCAAACTTAATATATGTTACTACTGGCTATAAAACTGTACCGCGGTAATTCTAACAGCGGTCATTTTGGACTTTAACATCCTAAATGTTACCAATCCACAATTCATATTTGGGATTGCCCGGAATTTTTTATAACCTTAAATTTGACTTTCGACAACCTGTTGTAAGCATAGTATACCCTGTAGTGGAACTCTTTGTTAGAGTCGTTGAAATTGAACGTTTTACTGCTATACAAAGCGTGGGATTACAACAAAGAAAATTTGGCGTGAACTATTAGAATCGCTTTTAAAATAAACTGCGGTTTTCCATAATTTGATCTTCGTATATCTTATCGATGTTTTAATCAATCACACGCTAGTGGTTTCCTTTTATTAAGATAAAAAGGGCGAGCGTAAAGTGTACATCGGTTTGGGCGATTTGAATAACTAACCGTTGTTTTGTCTACTATGATGAACAAAGGTGCTTCTCAATATCACGGAACGGTTGTATCGGCAATTTTGAGAAAAAACTGAACTGAAACCTTAAGGAATGAACTTCTCAACTGTAAATCTGCGACATTCTATGTTTTAACATCTTTGGAAACTACGGCAACATAGAAAAGTTATCGCCACCCTTGTTAGAACTCGCTATTGATCACAGAGCTACGACCCGCAAGAAAACAATATTGAGGTCAAGGACAATTCTGAATTCAAATCATGCGATAAACAAAACGTTGAGGCCTAGAGGCAGTTTTTGCTGTAAACCCGCAATTCCGCAAGCAGGAAACCTCATTGCATCTATAACTCAGGATTCTATAGAAAACTGAATCAAAAGCCTTTGTTCTCTGTCTGTTAAGTTTTCATAAAATTGGCCTTCACTCGTTCTAAGTTCACTTACGCCCTAACTACAGCCTAAGCAGTTCTCAAGTCTATAAAGCGAATATACTACTGAAAAGTAATGGTTAGTTCTGCCACAGTTAAAACCTCGATGAAAGATGGAACTGCCGACACTAAAGTTGTTTTGGTTGACGGATCAAAATCTTATAAGTCTGTATCGAAAAATTATCGTCGAAGCACCGCTTTGCTCATTATTGTTCTAGCAGTTGTTTTATTCTTTGGAGCTGTAGCTTTGTCAACAGCCGCGTTTATGCGCAGAACAAAGGAAAAGGCGAAATCTTCCAAGTGCTCTGTTGCTGAAGTTAACTTGGAGCAGGGTGAAATACTGATATACCGAGTTGAACAGAAGTTAGAAATACGAGGCGGAGATGTACAGAAAGGTACAGTTCATGATGGTAAAAATTTTCTATCTATTCTCATATATAAAACATGTCATGCTCTTTTTCAACCAATGACAATTAGTAGTATGTTTTTGTTAATATATTTTACTATGTATTTCAAAGGAAATTCCGATCCTTACAAAACTCAAACGCGGGTTAACCTCGTGTTTTCGAGTCTGTCTGTTTCACTACTTGTAATCCATTTCCATCCTCGCTATCGCTAGTCATCCTCACTTCCTAATGGATTTCATTCGCTATTCTAGCACTGTTCTACAAATTCAAAACATTTTTGTCCGTATTTTTTTAGTGATCTAGGAGTGTCGATATGAACTTCTTGGAATCATGCTTCCTGCATGTACTAATTGATTCGGTACCAATAACCAGAATGGAGAGACCGCTCGCCTCCCACCCGATGTGGCCCGGGTTCAATTCCCGCACCAGGCGTTATATGAGGGTTGAGTTTGTTGTTGGTTCTCGCCTTGTTTCGAGGGTTTTTCTCTGGGTTCTATGGTTTTTATTCCTCTTAGATTACCAGCCACTGTTCGGGGAATGAGGACAAAGACCAGACTGGAGAGAGCAGCGGAAATCGAGCCTACAAACATTTTCAAATTCCAATTTGACCTCGATAGAGGAC
The DNA here is from genome assembly GCA_963693305.1 of Meandrina meandrites. Lineage (NCBI taxonomy): Eukaryota > Metazoa > Cnidaria > Anthozoa > Scleractinia > Meandrinidae > Meandrina > Meandrina meandrites. The sequence continues at coordinate 10,877,963 of OY855913.1, forward strand.
TATCATGAAAACCAGATAGGGCTGATGTGGCTTCATCTCTAAGTGCTGTAATATTCTTTCCCTGGAAACACCGAAAGTTCGATGAGCTATTCGACTCAAAGCGCAAGAGACGGAACGTGTTTTGCTATTAGACTGGGCTCTGAAGTTACCGTATTCTCGCGATTTAGTTGAGTTACTAAGTGGAGACTTTGTCGGAGCATCGGAATAAAAGATTGACCTTAGCAACATTTTCATTCCGTTTCCATCTCACAAAACATGTTCCAGTACCTTATAGTCAGCAGGTGTTACCCCTGTTAACAATGAACATTCGCGTGGTAGCCCAGCTTTTTTCGCTAGAAAGCCACACTGAGTCTCTCAAAAACGAACGTTGTGAACTGCTTCAGTAGCATATAAAGTTTTCTTCAACAAAGATATAGTGCGAACCCCGATATTATAACGAACCTCTTTATAACGAGGCCGTATAACGAGCGATTTTCTTCAACCCGTCCAGTTACTAATAGTAAACATGGTAAAATGTATGGAAAAGAACCACAACATAATGAAATCCTGTTATAAGTAACACATTTTACTAGTCCCTTAGCCAGTTAGCACTTCGTTGTTTCGGGCTTCTTCCGTAGTAATGTTACAGCGCTTTATTTCTCAGGTACAATCACCGTAGTTGTCGGAATTCATGTTCTTAACAAGACATCAGAAGAGTATTGGTTCCTAATGAAGATCAACATCACTGTAGAGGGCGATAACGTGGGTGCTATGGGCGGAGTGAAGTCAGGAATAACAGATTACTTTCTCATCAAGCTTAAGGTCACCTCAAGGTAATAGCGCTACACATTATTACTAAAAACAAATTTTATGAAACCAGACAGATTTCATGATACCCCCGCATGACTCACACAATAATTTTAGTTAGGCCAAAGGTTTTGTATTAATTCGGCATATTCTAGACAAGAAAAAAGGCAAGAAAGACAATTTGTGGCTTAGACTTTTGATTAGTGGTTTTCCAGTTGCAAAATCAATTTAACCAAAACCGGAAACCGCATTGTTATTTTTAATTCTATTCTGCCACCATACTGAGGGCTTACATGAGATAGCATTGCCCCTGCGCGAACTCAGTGTGTTGCCGCCTGTCAGACAATCTGATCGTATCTCGAGTCTTTGTTCCTTACAGCGCAAGTTTGATGAAACAAGCGACTCTCGAAAGTTCCGTTGCAGGATCGATTTTGATTGGTTTATAAAAACAATAGAAATGGCCGGAAGTAAAACACCAAGAGGTCCGTTGAGCCGCGCGTGCTTCGGTCTTCGTTCTCTATGTCGGGAAGTAAGCGACCCTGGAAAGATCCGATTTGAAGTCCAAAAATATCTGACCTCCGGTTGAATTGCGCATGCCTAGGTTTAGCGAACTCCTTGCTATTTCACTTCCGGTCATTTCTGTTGATTTTAAAACCAATCAAAATCGATCCTGCAACGGAACTTTCGAGAGTCGCTCGTTTCGTCAAGCTTGCGCAGTAAGCCAGGCATGCGCAATTCAACCAGAAGTTCGATATTTTCGGTCTTCAAATCAGATCTTTCCAGGGTTGTTCGTTTCCCGAGGGACCCTGGGTACGAGAGTGCCTTTCAGAGCGAACAGACGTTATTTATGTTCTCGCTGGCGAACGTTATAAAATTTCAGTTGATATTTTAAATGGGAAATACTTTCTTTCCGCATACATTTTTTTACATATTTCTTGAACTTCTGATTTCGATTCCCGAACCCATTTTCGTTTTCCTTGCAGGTTAAAGAATTCGTGTTTTCACTGTAGCTAATGATTGCTCAGTTTTGCCGTGTCACGATATTCGCTGGAATAGTTTGTAAGTCCGGCTAAAAAGACGCCGAGGTCTGACGAACGACTTTCCACATATCACTGAAGATGACTTCCGCTCAGGTTTTTTAAATGACATGTCAGTGACCAATAATAACAGCCCTTAATTTTCAGAACTGCCAATCAAACTCGTACTAGAAACAACGCTGATCCTGCTCCCGGGGTTAAACCACTGTTTTACTCGTTTCCATTGATACTGATTGGTTGGAAAAATCGAGAGTTCGATAAATCGAGGGTGAAATTGCAGTGATGGGCTGAGTAAAGGAAATCCAAGGAAACTTATTGGGTGGTTGGAATTAATCGAAAGCTCGAGAAAACGAAAACGAAAAATTTCACTGTATAGTTATTTTTTAGTGTCAGTCTTTTGGTCTTAAATGAAAAAGATCGGCAGTAAATAATCTATGATTTTCGGACGAGAAGGAATTGAAAACTTGTACGTTCAGACCGCGCGGTGTGATGGCAACTTTTTCTCTTCCCATAAAACGTCACATGCGCATGATCAGCTCTTTTTAATTTTTCCCAAAGGGAAACCGTTAGGGAACCGGTATAAAATTGCTTAGTTATAGTCGAATCCACATTTCTGAATGAATGACTTTTTGTTTGTTTGTCTGCTTGTTTGTTTACAAGGGGAGGCGCGGTGGCCTAATGGTTAGTGCGCTGGACTCCGGATCGGGCGGTCCGGGTTCGAGCTCTGGCCGGGACACTGCGTTGTGTTCTTGGGCAAGACACTTTACTCTCATAGTGCCTCTCTCCACCCAGGTGTATAAATGGGTACCGGCGAATTTACTGCTGGGTGTAACCGTGCGATGGACTAGCATCCCATCCAGGGGGGAGTAGAAATACTCCTAGTCGCTTCATGGAAACCGGGATAAGCTCCGGCCTGATGGGCCACTAGGCTTGTATGCGGACTTTACCTTTTACCTTGTTTGTTTACAGGTTGAAGTCGACGGACGCAAATAATGAAACTGCTGAATCGTTTGAACTGTACGGACACCAGAAAACCGATAGAGATTTCCTTCGATATGTATACAGTATCGTTAACCAGCTTCTTCCTGCCTTAAAGCGGGATCTTTACGAAGATGTAGATGGAGAGATAGTCACCCCAGAAAATGAACTGAGCCCTGAGATTTCTTCCTTGTTCCCTGGGGCCGTGAGAATGCACAGAAAGGCAAACACATCGGACAAAGACGCAGTTTTGATCGAGAACAATTTTAACCGTACCGATCTTGTCAACGTATCATCTGAAATTGATTTGGACATGACTTATTCTGACTTGATGGTCATTAACAAGACTAACGGAATGGTAACGGAAAGCCGCGCATTCTTGTCAGAGCAGCTCAATTTTGGAGAACCAATTCACAGCAAAAGTGGTGTGGATGTAACATCGATGAACGTAACACTACAAAGTAAGATAACACTCATTGAATCCAACCCTATCAGCAATCGCCTTGCGGACGCGGAATTTGCAGTTGTTGAAATCCGTGCATTTGTCAAACTTGTCTTGCCGAAAACTGACGCACATTTTACCCTGGACGAGAAGCCAGTTGAGGCAGCAACTGAATGCTCCAATTCAAGCGGTGTTTTCATAAATGCCTCAAACTGCTCTGACAACAACACAACAGGACCAAACACCCCTGTGAAACGGACGCGCAGAGCCGGGTTCACTCGTAACGGATGGAATGGCTTAAATAAACAAAGTCTCCGCGGCGCACCTATTAAAAGATCGCCCACACTTTTCGAGAAGAAAGTGGTCGGAATAAACGTAAAAGGGGAAACAAACGTTTGGCTTGCACCTAAACACCGGCATAGCTTCGAGGTGGGTGTTGGCTTTACACTGCGATTTGGCAGTGTAAGCGTACAGCTGTTCCATAACAGTTTCAATGATAAAGAGATTAAAAGGAACAGTGTTATCAGGATCAGGAACAAATGGCAAAAGAGATTTGTAAGTTTCTTTATTAACTATAAAAGTGTAATGACTTTGCTAAGAGGTGCATTGGGGTGACACAAGAGCTGGGAAAAGTTAAACTGACACAATAACATTTATATGTAAGGGACAACAAAGGATATTCTTAGCTAAGTGAATCAGCCATATTTTTACAAAGAATCTATGCCAAAAGTGACTTATTATATCGTATACATTCACTGAACATTACTGCCCATAAAAAATGGCTCAAAGCTTCAAAAGCTTTCTTTCGGTCTTTAACAGACCTTTTTGGTGATATGTGGTTGCATTTATAGCGTTGGTTCATCTCATTATTACAAGATCTTTAATTTCACCTCCCTTTTGCTTTATATTTCTACTTTAATTCATAGTTTTCAGCCAAAAATCCCTTACCACGATACTGTGCCTGCTATACGAGCGGGTTGTCGCTAAGCAACAAGATATGTTTCCTGAAAAGGGCGCGCAAAGGTTGACGTGTCAACTATCTGGATGATCACAACGTTCCCAACAAATGTAACAGAAATTCTTTGACTACTAGGGTACGAGAGATCTGCAATAAAAAGAGTCTTTCTCTATCCTTTGAATCGGTATCAGAAGCCAAATGAAGTATGATTTTATTTCGGAGGCCGAAACACTGAAACCATGGTGATGTTTTAATCTACAGGCTATTGAGGTTCCGGTGTATTTCCTCAGGCTGGGTGTGGAGTTTAGTCTGTGGATTCCAGTCGACATCACGCTGAGGTTTCCACATAGAGAAAACTCACTCACTCCACCAAAGCTTGCTGTAGAGGTAACAAATAAAACCAGCTTTTACAGTTTTATATAAGAACCCTTTTTATAAAAAGAACTTTTAAGGCCAAGAAAACCAAAACGTTTTAAGAACATACTGAGCAACTGGAGCTGGACTGATTTTGGTAAGAATCTTGAACGTTCTTCCTTTCATTGTGAAATTAAGAAATACGGGTAAACTATAAATAAACCTTTGTTAATTCCATACAATCTTGGGCCGGAAATTAGTATTATATGAGTGTTATATATTATATACGCGACTTTATTTGCCACGATACCTGTTAAAAACCTTCCCCAAGGTTGACCAATTTAGTTTATCTCATTTAGTTTACCTTTCAGTGCGTATGTCTCGTTAACTAAATTTGCCTTTCCTTCAGATCGAGCCCTCGGTTGCCGTGACAACCAGCCTCGCAGGCTATGTATCAGTCTACGTTCTTCGCGCGGGAGTTTATGGCGATGGGACACTGGTGCGAGGAAGCCTTCCTGTCAAGCTGTCGTACCGTGCAGACCGTTATCCAGGAAGGAAATGGTGCCTAGCTCTTTCGGCCAGAGTGACTGCCATAGAGCTTGAAGCCGGAATTTTCTATCAATGGATTTCATGTAAATGGTCATGGTTCTGGTTTAAATGTGGTTGGGGCGATCGAAGCACTCTTTTCCGTTTTGGAAAATGGGCCGCTTTTAGATTTAATTGGAAGCTGTTTGAAACTTGCTTTTGACTGATTAAGCATGCAAATCTGTTAGTACTGCTTATTGCTGTAAACGACCGAGTTGGCTATAGTTCAGGGCTCCGTTTTTTGTAAGTCAATTAAACGCTCATTCAGGAAAAATTAAGTTCCCTTTTGGCAGCTAATTTTATGTGATGGTTCAGTAAGACTTTTTCGAAATTAAAAAAATGGTGAACGAAACTGAAAACTTATCATAAATAAAGCGAAAAACTAAATTCGATGACAACAGTGTTCGGTAGTTAGGCTTCATCAAAAGTTCGCACTTGCGCAGGTAAACAAATTCGATTGTGATTTTATTGCTGTATTTGCTGTTGCATGTCAGGCTAAGCGTGTTTTACTTTCCATTGTATCAGTAGTTAATAGACTTTTTAGTATTGCTAAAAATAAAGGTTGATACCAGCCAAGTCCCTAGGCGTTCTCCTCCTCTCTCGGGCGAGCGCGAGGTCCACGTAAGGGCCTGGGAACGGGTTGGCGTGCCGGCCGCTCAGTGTCATTCGGTGACGTCATGAAATTTCGCGCCAAATCGATAAGCGGGAAGGGAACGCCTGGGTACTAGGCTGGGTTGATACAGCTTGCGTTGGTAAAAGCTGCTAGCCAATTTTAATGCACTGTCCATTTCTGAATCGGATCACCTAGGAAGCCTTTTCAGTTTAACCATTTTATGGCCGCCTAAGGTCGAAAAATTGTAATTTCTCATTTCTGATCGCCAAACGTTCTTTCAGTTTTAGTTCTATTAGTTTTGTAGATTGTTTATAAGCTATTAATTAGGGACAAAATCGGTGACATAATCGTTTTTCTGTCAGTGTTCTGATGTTGCTCATAGAAGCAAACAGTTTGATGAAAACCACCAGTGCCCTTGATCATGTTGATTTCCGTCTAAATGATTCGATTTAGCGCCAGGGAGGAATATTTTTTTATTTTATTATTATGTTATTATTTTTTGACATTTTTTGGCGCTCAATGGTTGCGCTAAGCGGAGACAGGGTGCTTATTAGAAACGGAGAAGATCAGTTCTTGTCAGTGTTTGTATATACAATGCAAAGATGAACAACAGTTGATCTCAAAAAACTCTGACGACGCTGTCATTGAAACAGAATAAGGGAGTTCACATGGAAGGGGGTCTTATTAGAATAAGAGCGATTACTAGAATAGGGGCGCTCCTCGGAAGAAAAGTGCTATCATATCATAGGAAAGGAAAATTATTTCTTCCTAATGATTGCTATAGTCTTGCTTGGATGTAAGTTCCGAAAATTTGACATTATATTCCGCTACTTGATTATTTTCGTCAGTTATTCACGCTACTTGTCTGTAACGAGAAATTTAATGTTGATTTCTCTGGATTTGGGGGGGGGGGGGGCAAACTGTGCCCGCGCTGTTTTTGCTACTGGGTTAACTTTATCACTTTCCGGATACCAGCCCCCCTCCCCCCCCGGGGGGGGACTCCCATCCCATATGATACTCGCCGTCTCGTTCAGGGGTGTAAATTAAGGATTTTTGTTCTCACTTGGAGAATTCATGACAGAACCCCAATGCCAGTTTAGCCATTGAGGTCTCCTTTACGGTTGCACGTGAAAAACGAAAAACGCCGTTATGCTGTGTTGGCTGGCGGTCTAGGCCGATAAGGAATACAAAATGTTATCTTTTTTGGGTCAAGAACTGAAACGCTTGAGCCACACTCATGGGTTAAATTCAAGTTTTCCGATAGCGTTCCCCGTCTTTTTCATAATGGGAGTCTTTTATGAGAGTTTTAGAGAGGGCTGGAGAGCAAGTCGAATTGAATCATAAAGGTACGCAAAACAATAAATATTTTTTTGGTAGGCTTTATTCAAAATCACACCCATCCTTACAAATACAACATATCTTTTATATGGATCTCATCTGGTCCCCTTTAGACTAAAATTCTTACGTAAAAGTCATTTTACTTTCTCTCCAGATATCATAATTCAACCTTTTCCGTGAATTAGGCCTTTTTTAATCTTTTATTGTTATTTTAAAAACTTTCACTTAATTTTATCATCCACACTTTATGAATAGCTTCGGACGCCAGAGTATGATTGAAACATTGTTTCTCACCAAGCTCACCAGCTTTTTGCCTGCGAATACAGCCGCCTCTCATAGTAGCGGGAGCGAGTGAGAGGAGGCTGTATTCGCAAGCTAACCAGCTTATCACCAATCTTTTTTTTTCGGTTGTTTGTTTGCTTTGTAACATATTGTTGCACACTAACATGTACCTGAAGTAAACTGTCGTTTCGTTTGCCAGTGACAAAATCCTTGTCGATGCGTGCAGTGCCGAGAAAAAAATCGATCCCTTTCTGAACAAGTTCACTTATTCATGAATCAGTCGCTTTTGCTTTCGTTAGTTTACTTCAAGGACACGCAAGAAATGTTCTATAGCTGAGAAGACACACATAAACACGCACACTGGGCACTTTTCAACCACATACAGTCAAGCGAACAAATGGTTTTTCATATAAACTGAGCTAGGATAAAGTTGTCGGTTTTCCTTTTCCTTGAAAAATGCCGGAAATTACATAGCCTGCAAGCACGCTCTCTTTTGGGGCCGCGAGGTTTGGGATACCATATTTCGTTGCTCGCGCGCTCACTCCGCTCGCCGAAACACGCGGCTTTGCCACTCGCGCGTTGACCCCAAACAGAGCCTGCTCGCAGGCTAGAGATTACACGTTTTTAAATTGATACCTGGAATCTGAGATTTGCACAATTTACTGATTGCCGCGGAGACCTTCGTTCCACCACAAATAGATGGATTATATTTAAAACGGCAAGCTTGAAGAAGAACATCTCGGAGAAAAAAACACCACTGTTATATTCCCCACGGGGCCGCCGGAAATAGAAAATTAAAGAAGAGGTGTTCTTATAGTGCGTACTCTTTCTTAACATTCATCGGTGCAGCAAGTGAGAAAAAAAGCAAAAATACTTCTTTTCTAGACTGCATGTCGAGGAGATAGGACGGCGATTAATCTGTCTTAATCATAATCACCTTTACTCTTGATAAACGAACAAAACATGTCGACACGCGCTCATACATACATGCACATACATCTAATTTTTTGTAGAGGTGAATCGGTGTTCAGTCAACTCTCTTTTTCAGGGATGGACCATTATATTTCTCAGTGGAGGTGGACTGGTAAATACGAGAAAACAAGGCATTCCTAAAATACTTAAAGTACAAAAAAAACACTTAGACCAAACTGATTTTGCATAAGAAAATTCATGCAAATACGAAAAAATATCAAGCAAAGGGGCAGAAACAGAAAAATAAATTCTGGGTATCAACTGTGCCCATCACCTTCAATCTCTAAAAAAAATAATGGTTCTTCCATAATGGGAACGACTTAGATTGGACACTTGCCGAAGATCTCCCATTTTTTTTTAATAGCAGACCACGTTCCGAATTGTAATATTGTCTTTTTGTCACCCCATTTAAATGACCACGAAGACCAGCTCCAATACCTCGTCTGATAGAAAATACGAGCACTTAACTTCAAAGCCGTCAGGTCACAGTAAACGTCCAAGCACCACTTTTCTTCTTTGTATGTCAACGTCGCGGGGAGACTCAGTGCGACCAAAGTACCACTTCCCTCTATACCAGCCCTAGCAATCCAGATTGAAGCATAGCCATCGATTGTTGTAGTAACATCCGCAGAAGGCTCAATCTAAAAGTGATTAAACACCGTGTCAGCGTCAGCACATGTAAAACATGCACTCAAAACCATGATGATGCTTTTCTTTTGGGACAGTTTTATGAGCTAAGCTTTCATTTGGATAGTCACATATCAGCTTTAGGGTTTTCGTATATACCACACAAGTGAATAGTGCTTTCCGCGCGCGCTGATTGGCTAACTCGGAGGTGATTAGCAAAGTACTATTCACCTCCGAGCAGCGGAAGAGAAACAAAATGGCTTCCCGGGTCGCTTTGGGTACCGAAAGTAATGTTTTGGTTCGCTAGTTATTCAGGTTGTGTGGTATATACTAAAACAATTATTCACCTCAGTGTCGGTGAAAGTGGTGGATATTTACCTCGCCGTTTCGCAGCTCGGTAAATATCCACCACTATTCACCTCCACTACGGTGAATATATCCACGGACCGCTGAAAAGTTAGAACCATCCTGTACGGGGTAATAAACAGTACCACATGAAAGTACAGTACTGCTTAATAGTTTTAATATAAATGGCCACACGCTGGGGTTTCATCCACAGACTTAAAATTCAGAATTACCTTGTACAGCATAATATAAACAGTACCCCATGAAAGTACTGCTCAATAGCTTTCATTTGAATGGTAACATACATGTATTTTCCTGAGTAAACGCCCCCGCGTAATCAGGACGTGTGCGGCTTGAAACCCGGTATAGGTATGAACGCGAAGTAATTCTACTGAGGATGTGGCCTAAAAGCTAAGATTTTATTCACTGTTTTTATTTCCGTACTCGAGAGTCACACAAAACACAAAAATAGTTGGCACACAAAAATTTAATTTGACTCAATGCAAAGGATAGTTCTCAATGCAAATTCGAAACCGCAAAGCATCACGCAGTGCAAAAATTTCAAGGATTAATTTCTTGTCGTTTTCAGCTGAAGGAAAATTTAGTGGTGAATAATAAATACAGAGCGTTTACTGACTGTCCTCATGGACACTGTGAGGTTTGTTTCTATTACGTGTTTATGGTCCATATTTTGACCACAGAGACGTAAGTTTCATTTAGCTGGTACATATTATTAAGTGCTAAATTTATGGTTTAATACGCGCCCAAAACAGGTGCACGTGGAACCCATATTATTTGGTGAGAATATTGAACTAACGAATTGAATTCGCAATACTTGCCAAGCCAAACCAACAAAATGAAAGTGCTTATAATCATAATAAAAATTCCAGCTGGTCCTAGTTATGCAAAATTCTTACTTCCAACTTCCTACGTTTAAAAGTACTTACATTACTTCAGACTTTGTACTATTTGTGCAATTTTCCCGACCGCTTTAACGTTATGAAGGAGAGTAAAGTTTTTATGAGTCAAATGAGTCAATGAGTCATGAGTCAATGAGTCAATGAGTCAAATTTTAAATTATGGTTATTATATTGAAAATAGTGCTGCCCTTGTTAACTAATAAAAGCTAACCGCAAGCAAACCACAATGAAACTAACCGCAAGCAAACCAGAGTGGAACTAGCTGCCAGCAAACTGGAGTGGAACTAACCGCCCCCGGGGGGGGGGGGGGGGGTACTCCCCTAAATTTCGGATAGGGGTGTGCCGCGGACGTTCTCAAACCCTGACCCTATCTACGGATAAAGAAAACGAAAATTGATACCCTTTCTAAGGCCCAAACCCGAAAAATGACACCTTATTCAAGGGGAGGAGAAGCATTGCGTGACGACTCAAATAACGGCTAACCGCGCACGGCCATACACAAATCTTTCAAAATCGCTTTGTTAATACTTAATGACGGATAGTTCAGTTTTAACAGACAATTTTTTTTCGTTTAGCTGGGCGCTTATTTGAGTTGATAGAATTTAGCTACCCTATCTAAGGATCACACTGGGAACACAATGCCAAAAGGAACAAAAGTGATACCCTATTTAAGGACCGAGAACCTCAAAAAACATACCCTATCCCGCGGCACATACCTATATAGCCCATATATGGGAGTACCCCCCCCCCCCCCCGGGCTAACCGCAAGCACACTGGAGTGGAACTAACTGCAAGCAATTCAGAGTAGAACTAACCGTACGCAAAGTGGAGTGCTTCTAAGCTAACTTGAATACAGGAAAACGATGGTTCAATGTATAATAACCTACTTTGTTAAAAAATAACCTTGACTCATTGACTCATGACTCATAGACTCATTTGACTCATAACACTGGGGACTTCGTTATGAAGGCCAAAAATAAGCATTCTTTAACTTGCAATATCTCTGCGATGCAAAGTTCAATTACTTTGAAACTTCAAAATATGTTTATTTGACTCATAATCAACCGATTGGGCAAAAATGAAGGAAAATCGAAGTTTGGGTTCATTTGGACTTTAATGTCTTTCCTGCAGTACAGCAAGTAGATGTGAATCTGACTGCTCGGATTCTAAAATCCTGCAGCATTTTTGGACAGCGGATTCTATATTTGACAAAGCTTACATTGATCGATAAGAGAGAAACTTCAATTTAGGTCTCGTTAGAGGGAAACCAGACGTAGTGACAACGGAACACACGTTTAATTACCTTTAAACCGATCCTTGGTGGATTGACGGAAATCAGTTCAGGAGGAAAGCTCAACGTAACACCAACACTGACGTCCAGGTTGAAATCAACACCCAGCCACAGCACAAATACATAAAAGCCAACGCTCTGAGGAATGACAAACACAACATTACCAATACCTCAAATATCCAATAATACCCCTCCCCGCATATACCTTCTCCAAAAAATATCAGGCGCAAACATCCTTCCGATATTTTGGATTTAGCATTTAACTGAAGAAAGATAAATTTCTTTCAAACATAAGCCGCCTATTAGGGAGCTCGTTTTGTTATGTCGCTGAAGTATGCATAGCGGTTCCCGGGTATTTTTACGAGTGCACAAGTCTATCAGGGGGTTCACACTATCAGCATACTGCTAAATTTGAGTATTATGCTTTCTGGCGTCAATCTCAAAAACGGACTGTTGTGTTCCAAGTGTAGACTGCCCAGAGAGAATACTCGACTGCAGCTGCCTGGGAAACGCTACTGACTTTGTTTAACGAGGGTAGCACATAACAGTCTTGCGACCTACAAACCTGTGGCCCTTGAATTCCCGATCGAATTAGAATTCAGAAGTGTGCATTTTTGTGGAGGGAGGAAAACCGGAGAACTCGGAGAAAAACCCTCGGAGCAGGGACAAGAACCAACAACAAACTCAACCCACATATGACGCTGGGTCTGGGAATCGAACCCTGGGCCACATTGGTGGGAAGCGAGTGCTCTCACCACTGCGCTATTCCTGCTCCCCCAAATGAGACAATAAATGTGAGGAGTTTAAAAAAGTATGATAGCCAGAAACACTATTGTCTCACATGGGTGTTATTAAAGTTGGAATAAATTCATCATTTTCAGTATTAAAGATATTTTTAATTACTATAGGAAGATAACAACTTACGAATGTTTTTCCCCATGCCTATTCCCTTTTAACGACCTCGCCACTTGTTAGGTCTCTTCCTTGGAAACTGTCGGAGTAGATTTTTTTCCAACCACCAGAACCAATTTTGATATAAAAGCCAACTTCTACCTTTTGAGAGTAGGGGTTCATGGACGCGCGACCCTCTCCTTGCACATTTATTCCAACCACCTTCTTCTTGAACACCTTAAACTTTTTGTTTAACGATGGCAATTGGCTCGCTCGACTCCAGGCTTCTTCTACATCTCCTGCTGCTCTTCGGTACTGGCGCTTTGTAGAAAGGGATGATGAATTTCTGAAATCTGTCGAATTGTGCAGTTCGTCATAATGAGAGCTATTATTCGGAGACATTTGACCTGAATTAGATGGAGTACTAATCGAAGGGAATTCGTCATCAGGGTCATCATTAACAACAGCCGTGGATTTTGGAACAACTAGTTTCACAAAAAGGTGGAAAGTAATAGCTTCCGATTCTTTTTTCCCGAAGTAAAACGAGTTGGTTTGATCAATAAGCGAAACTCGGCTAAACAAGTTTATTTTCATTGAAGTAATATCGAAACCGTCTTTCGTGTGAATTGGTTCCCCAAAATTCAGCTGTTCAGACAAGTACGCGCGGCTTTCTGTTACCATGCCGTTGCTCTTGTTAATAAAGGCAAAATCAGAATATTCCACGTCTACATCAATTTCAGATGAGACATTGAGAAGATCTTTACGATTGAAAGATTTAGTTATAAAAACTACGTGTTTATCCGACGTGTTCGCTTTTCGGTGAACTTTGACGTCTCCTGGGAGTACAGGCGACTTTTCAGGGTCTGGTTGTGAAAGCAATTTCTGTCCATCCACGTCTTCGTAAAGATCTCGTTTTAAGGCTGGCAGGAGCTGATCCAGAATACCGTACACATAATGAACGAACTCTGCTTCCGTTTGACGATTTCCATAGAGTTCAAATTGTTCGGTGCTTTGGCTGAAAAAAATGCAAATACAGGTAGCATATATTATTATATTTTTTTTTATTTAAAGAAATGAAATTAACACTCGCCATTTACAGGGTTTTGGACCTCCTGGTACCAGGAAAGGATTCCCAGGGGGAGGGAGAGAAAGGCGAGAAAGGCTGCAGAAGCGCCCCCCCCCCCCCTCCCTCATAACTTAAGCACTTATGCTGTGATGATTATCACAGAATGATGTACTTTTCGTGATCATTTTCCACCAATAACTAGAGATAATTTGGTGTCATTTTACGTCTCTCATCAGTTTTCCATCAAGTTTGAATGTATAATCACAAAACACTAATAGCTACGTGTTTGAAAGTCTTATTTTGGATCCAGCATCTTGAATTCTTTAAATTGATATTTCTTTCGTTAATTACCTTCAAAATGACTGTTGAAAAGAGTGGAATGTAAAAGTTTAGTCGCTTATGGTAGGCAAAAAATGCAGATTGCAAGAGAAAAAAAGGACTTAATTTAAGTGTCAAAGTATTTTGCACTATTGTGCTAATTGAGTAAACTGCAAATAAATAAACAAATATAAAGTTGCCTAATGTTACAAGACTACTAGGTTGATCAAAAATATTGTAAGAAAAAATCATTTTAACCCTGTCTTGTCATGAAATTAAAAAAATATGTCACATGTGTTTTCTACGGAAACTTCTCTGGCTTACAAATATAGCAAATATAAACCCAAACTCCACTCAAGTTTTTTTTTTCAAGGTAAAGGCTACAGATTTTAAATTAAAAGAAAATACTTATCAAGAATTTGTGTTCGACCTCTGAATTCATTTTTGTACGCATATTTAAAAACACCGTTGCCTGTTTAAGATTACTTTTGTCGGCGGAAAATATAGAAAAAAAAGAAGCCATGCCGCCCCCGCCCCCTCAGCAGAGTGCTATCTGCTTGTGAAACAAAATGATAATTTGCAGAGTACACAAAAAATTGTGAACTTATTAAAGGCATAATCAAAAGCATTTCAAAGCATTTCAAAACAACGAAAACCCAATGGGGAGGCCCAATGGGGATGGATTCTATCATCTCTTTTTATCCCTCTTGCATTTTGGAGGTTGTGTACTTTACGGTTACTCGTAATACCATCAATACACATAAATAAGAAAATTATGTATCTTGAAATTGCTACACAAAAACGGCGTTAGACCCAACGTTACATGGTCACTCTTGACCTAGTGACTGCTATTGCCGATATCTCTAAGAGAATATATGACGAAGGTCTCGATGGGGTGACAAGCTGATAAAGACTTAAAAGTTTAACTGACAACAGACAAAATCCCCAAATTTAACTGATATATCGCGTACCTTGACGTCGTCACCTTTTCCGACAACTTACAAAAGTGAAAGTCAAAACCTCGACTGATAATATGGCCAAAGGTCTAACCACAGCTGGCCGCATCTCATATAGCCCTACAAATACGCAACATTAACTGAAACAGAATAGATTAACTAAAACTATATTCACCTTGGCGAAATTTGAAGTCTCACCAGGAAGTACTCTGTATGTCCCTTTGCTTTCTGATTCAAACCTTGAAGATTGACGTTTCCTCCAGCAACGGTGATGTTAATCTTTGTGAGGAACCAATACTCGTCTGAAGTCTTATTAAGGACCCGGAAAGAGACTATGACGTGGATGGTATCTGCAACAATAAATAAACGTTTGATATATGAGCTTTAATTGGGTAGTTCAATGCGACGAAACAAATGCCACCGTACATGCAGTAAGAGACGGCATTAGAATAATCCAAGTGTCCGATCGAAAAATTCTGAACCAAAATTTTGTCGATCATTATAAGCACAAAACTATTTAAGCGGTTTCCTCAGGACCTGAAGAACTATGCTACTACTATGCTAGGACGGAAAACGACCCTCATTCGATTATTCAGTTTCTCAGTGCTAAAACAAGTTCTATTATTCGACGTTATGAAAGATCCAACGACAAATGACAGATATACAGAACCATAACTTTCCTTAAAGTGGTTCATGCATTAAGTTACATCGGGTTAACAGTGCATATAATGAGACGCACCAGCTAATTCACTTGCAAATCACTAAAATAAAATTCAGTGAAAAGATGGAGATTTATATAGATGAGTAAAACAAATTTAGATTTAAGATAAGAAAAAAGGATAAAAGGATTAAGAAGATTAAAGAATAAATAAAAATCAAATGGATGGGTCAAATAACTATATACAACATTTGTTTTCATTTCCTTGGAGCCTTGAAAGGCGAGGTAATTTAGCAGAGTTTGACTTGAGATCAGAAGTTGAAGCCCCGGAGCCACGATCTTCTCAAACAAAAATTAGTCCTATCAACAAAGAAACTGTTTCAAATGTTTATCCCATTTGCAATCTATTTTTGCCACAAAGGGGCCTTCTCTTATATTTTGGAAGTCGCCTTTGTT
This sequence comes from Meandrina meandrites, assembly GCA_963693305.1. Taxonomy (NCBI): domain Eukaryota; kingdom Metazoa; phylum Cnidaria; class Anthozoa; order Scleractinia; family Meandrinidae; genus Meandrina; species Meandrina meandrites. The sequence goes on from OY855913.1 coordinate 10,893,836, forward strand.
ACTGCGCGAGGTATTTGCCAACTTTGAACTAGATTGCAAAAATGCTAAATGCAATCAACAGATTTGCTGAAAAAACCGGATTAGGTATGCATTTATGGTTTATAGTTGACCCTATAGTTGTTTATGTACAATGTTTTCTGGTTTTCTCGTTAACCTGTAACTTAAAATTGACCCATGCATACATGTTCGCTCTAGGAAATCTAAACTTCTGATTTGTTCGTCAACAGACCCATCACAAAACTAAATGCTCCCATAATTATATTATCTTGAAAGGCGAAGTAATTTAGTTAGCGGAATTTTTTTATTAGAGATCATCAGAGAAGATACTATCTTAATATTCACAGATTCAAGGTAGTGACTCGAAGAGAAACCTTTCAAAATATACTCTTCACATCGCAAATTTGTGTGTAAACTGCTCATTAATGTACTTCTGTTTTTCTCATTGTCAAAACGGTGACTCCAGTTTCATAGGTTGATAAGTATGACATTTTACTATACGTTGACAAAAAGAACCCAGTCAATATGAACTCTAGAGAAAGAAAATACAATAACTGAGCGAATTCTCGCGCGCTGATTGACTAATTTTTATTGTCAATAAGAGTACAGACGGATGAAATTTGAAAAGCTGACGCAATCAGCGAAAGTTTGTCAAACTTTTCAGCACTGATTCAACGCTGCTTTCTTGATAAGGCGAGAATCATTCCAGAAATATAGAGGTCTTCAATGAGGAAATCATCTAAAACTTATGGGTTGAAACTGAAGAAACCATTGCAGCCTTAGAGCGAAAAGATGAGGATGTTTATTGAGGTTCCAGACCTGAAAATCGGCGGTGAGCGGGAAATTATTTAATGCGGCTTGTGATATAGTGTAGTAAGAAGCTGAACTGCGTTTTAGCGGATAATGTTGTTAACAGTTTTCACTGGATTAAAGGTTAGTTGAGTAATTCGAATTTTACTTTGTATTTCTGGCCGTATTCTTACTAAACGTTAATTTACGAGCCTGTGATTCTCCGTATTACAGCGATGAAATTCAGATATTCATGCGGCGGTGCGGTGATCGCATCTTCCATACTTTGACTCTTGCATTTCTTTCCTTCGTTTGAAAATCAGTTTTGGCTTTTTGTTATTGTAAAAAACGAATTGACGTTAGTTTTTTATGCGTCTGTCCTGTTATTGATGATAAATTTCGTCATAACATTGTCAAAGTTTGTTGTAGATCCACTCGCCTAGCGGCTCGTGGATCTACAACACTTTGACAATGTTATGACGAAATTTATCATCAATAACAGGACAGACGCATAAAAAACTAACGTCAACTTGTTAAATTGACAAGCCAGTTCAAAAAATCAGTACCCGAGGGAAGGACAGAAAAATTTTCAGGATAGCACAAAAAATCAGTTTCGAGTTATGACATTCACAATATACATGAAAAAAAAAAACAGAACTGGACGTACTTTTCTGTACTCTTCCTCTTTGTATTTCTATGTCCTGATCCACTCGATACGTCAGGGTTTCGCCTTCTTCCAGATTGACTTCTGCCAACCGAGTTGGAGTTGTTTTTCTCAGGATGAAATACGAAGCCACCGAGACCACTGCACCCAGGAACAGCACCAGTGCCAAGACACCAATAACAGCGATCTTAGTTCTTCGAGAGGAGCGCTTCGCGTGTAAAGCTTTTGTATCACTAAACTCCACCTTCGGCTCGGGATCCTTGTTGTCAGCCATGGCGCAGCTTAGGGACTGACACTCAGTTGGAGAGGAGATGAAGTGATGAAGTACGTTGAAGACTTAACGTAAATACCATTCCGCACACCAAAAGAATTGCCTGGAGGCTGATTTTTCATAAGCAAAACCACACCTTGTTCCACGATTCTGTTCAATTACTTTGTTTATCCTCTTTTTCACTTGCGGAAGGCTGACCGCTACCGCAAACGGAAACTATTAATTAATTAGCACATTTCCCGGAATCTGATTTCAAAGAGAGATTTAACAAATTAACTATGCTTCTATATACCGTCAAGCAACGAACGTTATTTCTAACTCAAAAATACATTCTCGTTTAACGGATGATTGGGACATAGTACGTGTATTCTTTTGCACCATTAAGTCTACTACACGAAAGAATATAACCATCAAATTTGGCGCCGACTTCTTGTGTTGATATGTGGGTCACGTGATACCGCGTGCACTTGGCCACAGCGTGCTCTTTTTCGCCTCAGTGATCTGGTTTAATTGCTTTTCCGTTATTGTTCCTGATTAACAAAGAGTAACTAATCGCATCTTCCTGTTGCCACTAAGTCTGCTCCTTCTGGGAAAACGTTCCGTTTTAGTTTCCGTTGACGTTTTAGTTTCCGTTTCTTTGACGGAGACCTAACAAATGAATTGCAAACAACTTGTTATTTTTCCCGCTTCATACGAGAATAGAACGCTATTGAAAAGGTGCAGTTTTTTCTTTCCTGCTTTAAGCGAATGAGTCAGCAATAGTCTTGATTGCCCAAAATTTTGAACACTTCATCTGTGACAGATAAGCTCACTTAAAAATCATTGAACGGTGTGAGCTCGTGCGAGTTCAAAAAAAAAAAACAGTTCAACAAAATCTGTTCCACAATTGCCTCAGTAAATGAAGCGTATAAATGCAAATTGTCTTTTATTTTCCCTCTTCCCTCGCGTTTCTTAGAAATAGAAAATTACCACTCAAGCCTAAAGGAATGAAGAAACACCAAATTTGGGACAAGGATTGTTCTCGGCAATTCTGACAGCTAAGGGAGACGCAGGGGTCTAACGGTTGGAGTGCCGGACGGAATCACTGTGTTGTGTTCTCTGGCAAGACACTCCACTCCCCGGCATGGCCTCTCTTTCCTGTTACGGAAGCCTGACAGAACGCTAGGAAGTAACCTGCTATGGACTAGCATCCCATCCAGTGGGAATGGCAATACTTCTAACACCTTTTTGTTGCGGAAACCGGGATAAGTTTTGACACTGTGGCCAGTGTCTCGACCCAGTTCCTACCTGTCGTCAGATTTTGTGAAAACCTGACGTTTATCTTTTTGGCAATTTTTCTAAATAAACGCCTTTGACAGATGTTTTCCAAGAAATTAGACGAGTCTTCTTTGTATGAAATCAGTGCAATCGAGTTCAGTAGGGAAAAATTATTAGCGCTAATTCGAATATAATAAAGCCCGCCAATTCGGTTTCCTTGCCTGGTTAAACGTGCGTGGTACAATTTAAACCCAAGGGAGCTTAAATTCAATTGTAATGTATTCATAACGATCCTTTATATCTTCCTGTTTATGTCCCTAAAGCTTCCCTCATCAAACAGTTTACCTCAAGACTGCCTTAAAATTAAATACACTTAAGTTCGGTATTGGGGCAACGTACGCCGCGAAGCTATAATTATATATTACAATGTCTTTCTTGCACCTTTGGCACAGAATATTATATTCAACCATTAAAATTAGGCTGTCTGTGTTTGTAAAAGTACCTTGGAGCAAGAGCCTGAGAGGCTCTCTTTAGGGACATAATTGTCCTCGTCGAGCAAATGGTTTTTCTCGAGTATCTTTTCAGCAATTTATATAGTTGGCCACCATGCAGACTGTGTTTATTTCGGCCGTTTAGTTACACCCGGCACTGGCAATTACATTGAAAACAGAGTGAAGTTACGGAACTATAGCAACTATAAATGTTTGGTATAAAGAGGCGTAATTCCAAACAGGAAAAATAATCCTGAAAGTCAGGCAAAAGCTCACTGTTAAACCCGCTACTAACCATGCTATTTAATTATGTTTATTAGTGAAAAGGACTCACTACACTCAGTCAGGTATTTGCATTTTGCTTGATTCCAGACTGAGGTACCCACAAGCCTAGCAGAGGACAGCTGTTTCGTCCTGTTTGGGACTCGTCAGCACTGCGTAAGGCATGGTGGATAATGCGAGAAAGTTTTTATTTCTCTAACCTCAGTGATCCAACACTTGTAGTACACATGGCGGACCATGTGATTTTAGACCACTTTTCCTTTGTTACTAAGCTTATTTTCGCTTATTTGTCGCAAATGAAATGATTAAAATTTCAGGCAGTCAAGAGTGTTGCTGACATCATTCGCTTAACGGGATCCGGCAGGCAAACACACTAGAACAATCCGTTTTAACTCTAAGTTATATTATGTACCTCAAGGTTGTACAGGGCTCATTTATTATATCTTTTCGTCAGCAATGATCTCCATGAACTTCTTTTTATGTTAGTTTTCAGAATTTAGTGGCGTGCTGTCCCCAAATCGCCGGACAGTGTATTCTTCATATTAACACTGATTCCACAGTTGTTTCAATAAATGATCATGAAGAAGCATATCTATTCTTTTTCCGCTTTCCTTCGACTCTTCCGGCTCTACTCTGGAAGAATAAAGAAAAAAGCTTGTGCTGACCAGGATATCCTATCGAATAAGTCTAACAACTAGCCCTATCCTAGCTCCAAACCGAAAAGCCGTTAGTTATTCCGAACGGCCGACGTTTCCACAGGCAGCCCTGGCCTGGCGAATTATGCTGGCTTTACACTAGATTTAATTTCTTACAATTGGTTAGCAAAACTCAAGAATGTACTGTAGATTTGTAGCTCTTCGTTTTAAACCCCGCTTTCACCTGGCTAGAGGAATACACAGACCTTTCCTCAAACTAAGACAATTATACTGTGCATTGATATTCATCTCTCAGTCAATCTATCTGAAAGAGTCATGTTGACAGATGTTTTAAAATCCTCGGGGCAGTTAGTCGGGGCGAAATGTATTAAGCCGGGCAGACTACGATTTCTGCCCTGTTTACTTCGTTTCGCTCCAGTTAACTGGCCCTGGGTCTTCGAGGATGATGTTTTAAGAAAGAAGATGATGTGTCCATGAGAAAAATATTAGTTAACTTTGTATCAGTTAACTTTGTAACATCTATACAGGTTCATACTAAAATATCTTACGTCGGCGTCTATATTCGGGTAACTGTGATAGCTTCAATTCAATAGCTTTTCCGTTATTGACTTGTTTTTTTGTTCCTGGTTAACAGACAGTTACTAATTACATCTTCCTGTAGGCGCCTTAAGTCTCGCTGTCCAAAATATTCCTGTTCCACTTTGCGTCGTCCTCGAAGAACTTACAAATGAGTTGGAAACAACTTAACATATCCTCCCGCGGACACAAACTTGTTTTTCCTGTTAACCGAGTGAGTCGGCAATGCTCTAATTTTCATGTTCATTCACTTCACCTGCCAAACTAAAGCTTAGTTGCGAAGAAAAATGGGGTGTTGCATGTTCCTTTGATTCCCTTGGCGTTTTCTCCTTTACTCTCAATGACAAATTCAATTTCTTCCCTAAAAATTTCACTGAAATTCCCGGGCCGACGTTGAGTGGATAGCTACGTTGCAGACGAACAAATCCCCGGTATAATCCTTTACCGGGGCTTAGTTCGTCTGCAACGCAGGCTAACAGTGGCTAGCCGGTATTCCTTGCTCTCTCAAAATAGTTCGAAAAATATCCCGTGTTCTCTTTTAATAAACCTCTGGCAGACCTTTAAGCTAACTTTAAATTTTCCGTATAGCATTAAAATTAACAGTTCAGCTACGAAAATTTCCATTTTCCATCGTGTCAGTGCATCTTGCCAGTTACCTCCGGCGTTCAATCCCAAGCTTAGAGTATCAATTCTCCTTAGTGAATTCAGTACACTTCTTTCAATGTTAGTTGTGAGAATTCGGTGATCCATCAAGACAATAACCCTTAGTTGACGAACGTCATTCTCATCAACTGTTTGTTTGACAATGTATTGAAGTTGTAAGGTAAAAAGAAAAACACTGGATTTAGAGGAAAAGAAAAAATGGCCAAATGGCTTATATAAGTGATAGAGCGAGACAAATCCATACAATTTAGAAATAGAAAATTTTTCTGTTTTTATCAAGTTTAATATAAACATGATTGGATGTTTGGTAAAACGAGATGTGTCAGATATGTGGGAACACGAGCCGAAAGCGGGTGCTTCCACTTCGTTTTTTAGTGTCCCAAACTTTCCCGAATGTTTCTTAAACTCGCCAGAAACAGTGCGAGAAAACGGAAGGAAAATCACTCGACGTTTGTTTCGATCATCAAGTGTAAGTTCTCTTTGCTCGCGCCAATTCTATCAAGCTAGAAAGGGGGTTGATATTTGAAGGCCAAACTCCCACGAGTCTCTTGTAGCTTTTGCGGCAGAGCGTTCGACTGGTGTGCCGAAGAACATACGTTTGATTTCTGTGACTCAAAATTCTTTTCCGCTTAGCTTGTGTTAATATCTTTCTAACCCGTCTCAACCATATACCGTCGGTTTGCATCGAAGCGTGAACACGTCATGAAAAAACATGACCTTAGTGGGTATCAAAAGTTGCCTGATTCGTTGTTTAACATTGAAGTTTCTACAACACAGTTGCTATGACGTTTTTAATATCGAGTTGTGAAAATGTTTTCAATGAGTACGTGCAAAGACACTTCTTGTTTGAATTTCCGTCTGTCCTTATTTATTGCAAACATTCAGAACATTCGACAATTAATATTCGACAAAACGATACAAACTTTGTTGTTTTTGTCTGCCAACCTCAAATGTTTGATGATGGATCATACGTCTGATGCTCACTCAGAAAGATATTGTTTTTTTATGACGTAACTATCATTTCTTTCCGTACAAAAATGGCAGTTCCAAAGTAGACATCAAAACAACACCAATGCAGTTGTATCTGTTTCAAGCTTTATTCACGGCTTTCAATCACTTGAACATAACATCATAACTAATTTATACACAGACACACAACAAGATACACACATCTAAAATCCCTATTGACATGGTGCTACCCTAATCTGCACTTGGACATTTTCATAAAAAAGAAAAATATATTTTATATATTACTACAGATAATGTTAGCTGTAAAATGTGGCATGTGTTGTTAGTAAACTTACAGTCTCACCGAGTGACTTTCGCTGGACTCAAAATCAATGTGTAGAAGAACACAATTAACTTAGCTACATTTGTGGGAGCAAGAATGAAACTGTTTTCATCCGGTGATGGGTAAACCAGTTTTTCCTGGGGACAAATTCAAACTCACAAGAATTCCAACTTTTTTCTAAGTACAGAGTACAGTGGCATCTTCCGAGAGAACTGAAGAGAGAACAAAATCATACTCACGGTACAGGGCCAAGATCACTTTTGTCCCTCATCTTTAGCCATAGCCAGCATTAATAAACCCTTCCTTTCTTCCTTGCCAAACTCATTAATTTCTATCTTGGTATGTTAATAATATAAGATTCTTGATAAACTTTTAATCAAGTTGAGCAAATTCAAGTTTCAAATTTGTAGGGTTGCTGGAGTGTGACACATTTCACAACTAAGTAGACACAAAACAGAGCCAATAGACACACTGCCTATGATAATTCTTGCTGTGATTGTTTTGGGCCATTTACTCTCACTTTAAAAAGAACTTGTCCACAAGGTCTTGATTTTTGCAGTCGTCACAGCCAAGCCTTTTATCCTGAAAGGAAAACAAGAGAATCCATCAAAATGTGTACATGTACATGTGGCTAATGGTCTTTGTTTAGTAATGAATACTTATTGCTGTGTAATCTGTAAATGTATTATTTTCTTGTATGGATTCATTATTGCGGTTTTCAATAACATGCGAACTCTGAAATCACACCTCAACCAACGACTGAAGTTTGCTGCCATCAATCATCTAAGTAGCCTCCTTCGCAGACGTTCCTTTGGCTCGTCACGCAATCTTTTCTCCCCATCGAGGAGGAATGTGTGACGAGCCAAAAGAACGTCTGCGGAGGAGGCTATCATCTAAGCAGACCTCTCAGGAAACAGAAATTCACTTCAGCCGGGTCAAAAGGTCATGTCTGTCAGTTGTGATTGGTAGATTTTGATCCTTTTTGTTTGATTCTGTTTTTCAAGGTTAATGTATGGTTGTCACCATAATATTGTAATTGATGGCAGCAAAGAAACGCAGTCGTTAGTTGGGTTTTGAACTTCAGAATTCATGTGTTATTAAAAAGTAAACATGGCAAAGTGCTTTCAATAAGATTTTAAGTTATGTGGTTGCTCTTGTACAGCACCCTTCAGAGAGTTATATAAGAAGTTGGAAACATCTCCCCTTTAGAGGAAGCTGCATGAATTCTAGCTGGCAATCCACAACAGAATACTCCGGTATGGAAGAACTCAAAGTTCATAAAAAATACTCCACTGCATGTAACAATGTAATATTTTTAGCTCCTTTCTCAGTTTCTGGAAATCTTTCAGGTTTGATAATATTAAATGAACGTGTGAAGTAACCCTGCAACCAATTTTCTATGTGCAGTCAGAGTGTGCTCATTATTGATTGTCGGCCAATCAGCTTTGAGTGGAATAAATTCTAAGTCTGCCCACAAGGACTGCAAGCCCGAGAATCATGGACTTTCAAATTGGACTTGGTCTGGAGAGTCTGTGTTCTTAGTGCTAACCATAAGAAAAGCTACACTGGGGATGAGATTGCCCTTGATCTACACAAGGAACGCACCAATCAAGACTTGAGACTCATCCCCAGTGAAATAATAACTCTAATAGTCTATAGTTTGTACATCGATATATTTTAAAAGTGTACTCACAGTCCCACATTCCACAATGGTTGGAATTTCTTCAAGATTGAACTCGCTTTTTCTGAATTCATTATCAGGTGATTTCCATCTGTTAGAACACAAAACAGTATTTCACAACAAATCCATGTACATACACATTGTATGGTAATAACTAAGATTCTGCTACTTTAAGATTATTGGCACATTAACCAGCTAACACTGGTTACCATAGCAACTAGCAGTCATAATAACATTATTCTTCCCGGTTGGGATGATGAATGAAGTCCTTCCAGTGTGAATTAACAGGGGATATATAAATTATTTTATTCTCTCTCTGAATTTATTCCAGATTATCGACTGATTACTAACAGTAGTTAGCAAGCACAAACATCCCCCCAAAGCTAAACGTTTAGCCAAAAGGTTTAGTTTTGGTGGATGTCAACCAACTCTGCCTCTGCAGTGATGCTATCTTTTTAAACAAGTCAGATTCCTCAGTTCTAATCAATCTCAAAATTGTGTTTGAAATTTTGTGTAAGAAAATTCATGTTTTAAAACCATATTTTAAACAACTAGCAAGAAGCTGAATGTTAAATATTCAAAAAAAATTATGCCAGTTTTTTATACCAGCCTGTACTATTTTCACACAGAAAGATGCTTTCAAGTGTGAAAAAGTACTTGAACATGGATCCAGTTAAATAATAATAAAAAATATTATATTACTATAAAACACAAAAACCAACAACATTCATTCATAGTTCAATAACATTTAAATATAGTATTATAGGAAATAAAAACTGAATTATTTGCACATCTTAAAGGACATATAGCTAGTCAGCCTCTGCCACTTTCAATGCCATTGAAAATTGTCTGTTTAATTACCTTCAACAATTTCATTGTGATCCCTTTCATTTAGACACTCTCTTCATAAATTACAATACAGAAACTCCCCCATGTCAACAAAAACAAAGGCATGGCTGACAGGTAAAGTAAGGTAAAGTCTGCATACAAGCCTTAGTGGTCCATCAGGGCGGAGCTTATCCTGGTTTCCATAGCATGAAGCAACTAGGAGTATTTCTACTCCCCCTGGATGGGATGCTAGTCCATCGCAGGGCTACCCCCAGCAGTAAATTTACTGGTAACCATTTATACAAGAGAGAGACACCATGAGAGTAAAGTGTGTTGCCCAAGAACACAACATAGTGCCCCAGCCAGTGCTCGAACCCGGACTGTTCAATCCGGAGTCCAGCGTACTAACCATTAGGCCACCGCGCCTCTCGCATGGCTGACAAGGGTCCTTTAATTAAGCAAAAGAGCGTACTTACTCTGGTTTATCTCCAACGATAACCAAAATGAACACCATGTCAGAGGATGCCTTTTGCAAAGCAGCTTCCACAACTGGTTCCGCTGAAATGGAAAACAGGATAATTCAATTTATACTGATTACACCCTAATGAAATACCAAGTGAATGTTACAAGTTACCCTTATCACTTCCACTGGAGTACAACAAACCCTTTTCTTATCTGATGGCACTTTTGAAAAAAGTTAATGTTACTGGTAGTTCTTCTGTTTGTGATGGTCTACAATTATTATAATTATTTTATTACGCTTGACTTTTTGAACAAATTGTCATTAACTTATTGGTATAGAGATTGATCAATCCCATACCCAGAGCCCACTTTCCTTTTGATCAGCACCAAGAAATTAGAATCTGGCCAAGTCATTCACATCCCAGAGGCTGCAATCCTTCTGGTCTGCACCAAGAATCGAGATCTCTGGCTGCTTCCAATTTCTGGGCATGCGCAGAGTACCCGTTCTGTGTTTTTCAGCTAATCAGATTCATATTGACATCAAGTCTGTGAATAGTGGACTTCCGGTTTTGGAGGCGGACAGAGGTCTCAAATTCCTGGCACACCCCAGAATGGGGACGAGAATGTGGCCAAGTCTGAATTTTTTGAGCATGTGCAGAGTGCTTATTACTGATTATCAACCAATCAGCTTTGAGAAAAATAGACTTTGAGTCTGTTCGCAATTACTGTCTATGAATTGCCGTCTTTCATTAAATCGGACTTGGCCAGAGTCAAATCATTGCATCTTAATTATTGAGTTTTGGAATCTTGGAATCTCAGAATTGAAGTACATTTGTTTGGATTGATGGTTGGTACAAAAAACAGACAGTTGTAAAAAAGTTCCATTTCACAACTAATTTCACACTTTTACAACTTGTATTCTAGCTTAACCCAACTAAGTCTCGGGTTTCGCAATTTAAAAAGTAAAGTCTTGATCTCTAAACACAAGTCTCAGATTTACTCTAATTAATTCTAATCACCCAGACTAATATTTATTGAAAACAATTTTACAGTAGAAAGGCTGCAGAGTTTACCAGGAGTCTGCGGATTCACAGAGAGATTAAGCAAAACGTCAGGGATGTAGTTAAAAACTTTGACAGCCGGTATTCTGTACTTGATAGGCAGTTATCTGGGCCATAGGCCCAGAAGATGGTGTCAAAGGCACCATCCCTCTAGGGGAAATCAAGCCGGGAAAATCAAGCTGACAGCCAGGTATTTTTCCCAGCTCCCGGCTATTACCTACATCCCTGAACCTTCGTTTTTCCCATGCACAGCAAAAAATTATACTTAGAACTGCTGTCTGCTGTTTGGCACTTGTATGCGGAAATGAGTAGGTTTGTGTATGTCTTGAATTTTTTCCCTATTTTTCTGAGGGATTTATTTTAGAATTCGATAAAAACGTAACAAAGTGAATGGCAAGCTCACATGATTTGCCGTTTGCCATAAAACGTCATGCTTAATCTCTCTAACAACTGCTCAATAAATTCAATTATTATCCAACTCCGCTTTGTGGAGTACAAATAATGTGTGAAATGAGTTGAAATATCTCAAGATATCTGTACTCTGCAAAACTGGTTTAACAATATTTTGTACCCCACAATACCAGTTTTGCAGGTGCTGTATTCCTCTTGACCGTGCAAATGATACAAAAACAGTGGAAAGTCAGCATTTTGGGAAAAGTAAATATTGGATGATAAATCTCTTGTTAGACATTTTAGTGCACAGTATCGCTGTACATTTTGATTTTGATTTTATTATGGCTCACCTTTCGGGCTTGCCAAAGTACTGCAAGACTCATAAAAATATACAACAATACTACAAAATAAAAAAAAATGTCTAACAAGATATAATATATAAAACATGACATTCACAAGCAGTTTAAAATCTGTAAGTCGATCTTCACCAGATCTCTCTGCAGAGATAATTATATATCAGTTACATTTATGAATTATTCAAGAATTACTGCTTCTAAAAACAATGAATATCACTACGGTGAGATAAACATTCCGTTCACCAGAAAATGCATTTAGTAGAAAATCGATTTCACTAAATGTTAGCTGGTCGAATCATCTTATTAAATGTCTGACTCCAATGAATCTAAAGCTGTACTAGGAAAGATAAGTTCCCCACAATGGTAAGGTAGAATTTTTTATGGAAAATATCTTTGCAGTAGCAAAGTACATGCGTGATACTCTGTCAGCTGATCGTGTTAAAAATAACGTTCATTGGGTGTAGTCTGAACAAGAGACGAGTATTCTACACGAAAACAAAACACTTCAAGTTATTAGAACGTTTTCTGCACATGATGGGCGAGGAATTAGCAAACGCAGTATATCCTTGACGAACAAACAGTTCTCAATCAGAAATCACTGATTTTAGAGTAGCATGCGCTTAGCAATTCCGCAGGAAAAAACAGGAAAGTTACCAACCTTCTCGGCAATCTGGACACCAGCTCTCGCCACTTTCGTTCATTGAGCCCATAAACATCACCGTTCTCCTCTTCCCTTCGTGTTCCTTCAGCGCTTTCATTAAATTACTAAGTCCTTCTACTTGAAGCTGAAGTTGCTTCGGTTCAGACATGATTATTGGATTAATTCTAGAAGTTCTCCTCTCTCCACCTCGATCAGCTCCACAAAGCCTCGTTTGCAATCCAGAACCTCGTTTTCATTTTCCAATGCTATATCCCAAATATCTTCGGTCATCAAAAATTGTCTGGTACCCAGATCACTATCTGTTGGTCACATAAAACGGCAGTGGACGATGTCCAGTATCTTGGGAGAGGAAAGTGTTCAAAATGAGGTGACAGCAACCGATTTCAAGGTAAGCCCATTGTGTGGTGAAACTCACATTGGTATAAAAACAGTTTTGAAGGATGAATTTAAAAATAGCCTGTAAATTAAATACATGCCCTGTGATTTTAAAGTCTTCCACTTCACTGCCAAGTTTAGACTGCATCATAACTAAAATTGAGTTTACATCATATAACATCACATCCTACTCAATCTCGCCCCCGGCAGAGCCTGCTGTTGTTTTGGTCAGCACCAAGAACGCCGACCTTCTGGCCAATCACGATTTTTGAGCATGTGCAGATTTTATCGATTGTCAGCCAATCAGCTTTGAGTAGAAGCAGTTTCAAATGGCTGCATTCTTCAGGAGCGGATCCAGGATTTGTCTTTGAAAGGGGTGCACATCCAGGATTTTTCTCAGGAGGGGGTGCACATAATTTTTTTTGCAGAATACCAGTTGTAAACTATATGGAGGTGTAAACTACATGGAGGGATACATGGTCATGATGTGTTGATTGTGCTCTTGTTCCATTCCATCACTGCTAACAGTATTACCTGGTATTACAGTGAAACGAACTCAACCGGGGCCACCCAGCGTTTTTTAACCAAGGGCAAGACAAGTTCAAAAGAATTGGACTTCCTTCATCAGTGGACCAATCACAGCAAGGGGCAAATTTAACTGCTGATGAACGAACTCCAATTCTTTTGTTCTGAGCTTGTCTTGTGATTGGCTAAAAAACGTTGGGTAGCCCCAGTTGAGTTTGTTTCACTGCCGGTAACTATGTGCAGGGCTAAGTGGGGAGCAGGGATGGCGCAGTGGTGAGAGCGCTCGCTTCCCACCAATGTGGCCCGGGTTCGATTCCCGGACCCGGCGTCATATGTGGGTTGAGTTTGTTGTTGGTTCTCGTCCCTGCTCCGAGGGTTTTTCTCCGGGTTCTCCGGTTTTCCTCCCTCCACAAAAACCAACACTTCCAAATTCCAATTCGATCGGGAATTCGAGGGCCACAGGTTTGTCAGTCGCGAGACTGTTATGTGCTACCCTCGTTAAACATAGTTGATTTATTTATTTTTTTATTTTAGGGTAAGGGCATCTAAAGGCTTGTTTACATGTGGAACACTGTAGGGGCAAATCCAGGAATTCCTGAAAGGGGGGATTGTACACCTTAATAACTTTCATAGCCATTGACGTGGATAGTGAGTGAGCACTGCAAGTGCTAGCTTCTAGGGGGATCCAGGGCCATGCCCTCCCCCCCCCCCCCCAGAAAATTTTTTTCTGATTTTACCCTCTAAAATGCCATTTCCAGGATTCAAAGTGTTTACAGTTAAAGTATGATATAAAATCTATTTTATTAATTAACAAAATCTACAAAATTGTATAAAACAATTTCATTCTATTGTTTTTATGAAGAGTCAAAGAAATAAGAAAATGCTGCTCAAAGAGGGGGGGGGGAGTTGTACCCCCTCATCCCCTCCCCTGGATCCACCTCTGCACTGAGGGGCACCCATCTATTCAGTTCGTCCTGTCTTCTTGCCATGGACACCCTTCATTTCATTTCTCATTAAATTTTAAAGTTCGTGATGTACACTAGTGAATACAGATCTGTTTCTAATTATGCTACCTGTTTGTTTGCTTACTTTGCCAGCCTCCAAGGTGTATTGAGTTTTTGGAAAAATGGAGATTTTGCCGTTGTAAGTGCTACATTTATGATGACTGTTATCAGTTTTGTACTGGTGTAAGAAACCTGTGTTTGTACATGGCTAGTACCATGACTAATACTTGATTCACACCAACAAAACTTAGTTAAACCAGGTTTAAGAAAAATGAAAATCAGCAACAGACAACTGACAGTCTAAATTTTACATAGGGTTCAAGTATGCTCTAACTTGTGCTTTCATTGTGTCAAATTTTAAGTTGATAAACATCAGTCAGCAACTTCCATGAAGAAAACAATTTTAAACCGTGTTTAACAAAACAACATTTAAACATGTTTAAGCTTTGGTGTGAATGGGGTATAAGTCTCGGCATACAGGAGGTGTGTAGTTAAAGAAACAATAATCTTTAAAACATTCAGTTTCTCTACTCAGGCCAGCTGCCTAATTCAAATTTTATTGAAACGTCTGGTAACTTTTCAAAAAGCATAGTCAGAAACTTGACCTTGTAGAATACTGTAGTCATATCATGCTGTCAACCAGCATTTGCATCACATATGACACCAGTCAAAACCTGGTATTTAGTCCAATTTTTCTTCAACTATTTTACCCTGACTGTATGTACACAGCAGATAACCAGAAAAAAATTATTTGGTGGTGTGAAGTTCATTCTTTTCTGCTTTCCAATGAAAGGGAAAAGGATTTTTGTCTCACTGAGTGCAATCAGTTTTATCTGTTGTGTCATTTTGCATTTATCAGCTGCCAAGAACCAGTTTCATCGTTACTACATCTATGGTAGTATGCAGGATTGTTCAGTGTACTGGAAGGCCTTCACAAGCTGTGGGACATACACATTTAAAAAATCCTCCGAGGCAAAGGTTTGTGTATGGAACTAAGGTTTTCTTAAGTTAAAGCATGGCAGTAGTGTGTCAATAAATAAATTGTTGACGAAATACCACCTACCCACCCCAGCCCCAAAACATTAAGTATATCAGTTTAGGACTTAAATTGAATTACTGTGGGGTCGAGGCAGTTATTCAAATAACTTCAATTCTGTATTTTTATTTTTTCAGGAGATAATGTCGGAAGCCATGAAAATGGATGAAATTAAATTTACGTCATCTTCGGTATGGGAAAAGAGAGAAAATCCTTGTGAATATTGGAATGGTAAAGAGTAAAAGAGTAAAAAGGTTCGCCTCCCAGAGTGAGTTACTAAAGGAGAAAGTTGAGTTATTCAAGAACTGAATAAGTTGCACTATGTGGAAACTCTAAACGAAGAAAAGGTGTTGATGAACATTTGCTGCAGAAATAGCCAGGCCTGAAAATCTATAAATGTATGAAGGATAATGCATGCATGCATTACGTTGTTAAACTGAAGATTTTGATCATTACAACCATACAAAGTGGAAGTCTGCAATAGCAGAAAAGGAACCTGCTGCATTCACATATCCTGGTGGACTGATCATGTCTTTCTCGCTTCCCCATGGCTCAAGTGGGTCTGTCCATTTCATGAGTTTGAGTTAAAATATCGAGTTTGAGTTAAAATATCGAGTGCAAGTTAAAATAGCGAGTTTGAGTTGCTTGCGGTTAGCTCCACTCTGGTTTGCTTGCAGGGCGACACTATGCGTGACCAACTGGGAAAATGTTACCCCATAACTCGAACTCAGAAGACACTGACAAATCACAATATTTTGCCATAACCAAGTTCAATTATAATATTGTTTCTAAGTATCATTTGATACACTGAGTTTGGTTTTGGTGTAGTAGAAATTTATAATTGCTCACTGACTCCTTGAAGTTGTTGACAACTCTGCAAAATGAACTGCCATTTTTCAGTGGTCACAACTGTGCATGAGCAGAATATTATTTACAGCAAAATGGATGGACATGAGTAGACCATTATTTGTAGGCAGTTATTTGCAGATCATATGCTGGGATCTCACCCAATGAAAGGGGAGAGAAAAACCTGCACTGAATGACAACAATACTAATAGTATATTTTTGTTTCTACGTAATTTATTTATTGACATTATTTGGGAAACTCTGTAACTGTTACTGTTCTTTATTTTTGAGAGTTCTTTTTGACATGCTGTGCAGTCAAACCCCTAATGAGTAGGTATTTTTACTTGTAATTAGATAATAGGGGTGTCGAATGGTAAATGTGAGACTTTGCGAGACGGCGAGACTGATACATTTTCTGCGAGCCCGAGACTTCCTTAGCATTGAAAAAGAAACCGAGACTCCGAGAAGGCCCCCCATAAAAATACGAGACGACGAGACCCCTGGAATTTGGCTTAAATTTTGCGAGACGCGCATTTTTTGAAGTACCATTCACCACCCCTGATAATGCAGGTGGATATTCACCTGTTGTCTGCAGTGTGAAGCAACTGGCACAAATCTGTTTGTGTTTGCTGGCTGGTTTGTAGCTGCATGATACAACCAGCAAAAATCACAGGTTTGCTGAACAGTGACAGTAGCCAGCCCGTTTTAGTAACATAACGTTGATATCAGGGCTGTAGCTAGCAAGGGGCAAAATAAAGCAATTGCCTCATCTAGATTTTAACCCAAAATATTAACAACAAAACACATTAATTAGTTTGAAAAATAATCACCAGTTGAATGAGATCAATTTTTCTGAAGAAATTTCTTAAGAAAATGCTGAAAATAGTGTTTAAGAGCTTCTAGATTTCAAATTTTCTGAGAGCCATGTCCCCTAGCTGCTCTCACCTTTGGTGATCACAGATCTTGCCTCATCTATGTGAAAAGTATGGTTGTAGCCCTGAATATCCTTATTATTTCCTTCTGGCATGACACAATATTATTTTCCAAGTTATCTGATCATAATTGCTTGAATTGTCCTTTTTTCTCATTAGATGATAAGAATTGAAAACTCTTTGAGAGCTTCAACCAATAACTATTTGCCGAAAACAGCACTTGTTTTCCTAACTGAACTAATGCTAAAAAGATGAGTCCTTCTTGTTTGCTGTTTTAAAATCTTTGTATTTTCCCTGGTAAAATTAGTTAGAGATATGTAATTAGTTCTTTTTTTTTAATAAACTGAAAATCACTAATGAAAATGATTATTAAATTGCATGATGAGAACAATGTTCATTATTGAAAATTACAAATTTTAAATAAATTAGAATTTTAGACAGTAATTCAATCACATGGTTTACATGTTGATTTACACCAAATCCTGCAGACTACCACATTCATTTGATCCTAAGTTATACAAAGACTCAAAGGCAGATGTGAGGGGAGATGAAGTTAAAATGATTGAAATCAGTTCAACAAAAACTACTGTTTTTGTAAAGGTTTGTCAAGCTGAGTTTGCTTGTTTAGTTGTCTCCCCAAGCCTGTAAAACAGGCAGTTTAAAGGGACACAGTGAGTGCGAGTGCAGAGCACAAGATGAAGAAAAGCCTGGGTCTCTAAGATCCTCCTTTTTCTGCGCATCTTCTCCTCAGATTTTGCAGACTTCTTGGGACTACTCTTCACATACTCTACTCCAAGAATGAAGTTGTGCAAACATGTTCACTGTACAGTTTCTGTATTAAGATGAGGTTTCCATCAGGTTAACCACATCATGGAGAGAACTGCCTCTGACTCTTCACGTGATCTGAAAGCAAGTTCTCAAATGATTCCTTTCTTCCTACATCAGCCAGACATGTGTCATCTAAAGGGAAAGTATCTCTCTATTAAGTACAGTGTCTCAAACACAACCTGTAATAGCAACCAGATTAATAACATTAGCCGGGCAAGCCTTGTTTGTTTTTGTTAGGTTGGTCCAGACCATTCTGCTGTTCCACAGTTTAGGGTGTCAGTTGATATCAGTAACAAACCAAACTTAAGCCAACAGTGAAATTATAGCACACTAACTGCCCCGGGGGGGGGGGGGGGGACTCTCATATGAAATGGACGGGGATGCTCGTCGTCTCGCTTAGGGGTGTAGATTTCGGATTTTGGTCTCGCTTAGGGTGTTCTGGGTAAAATGTCATTATTTTTAGCCATCAAGGTCTCGTTTAGGGTTACACGCGAAGAAATAACAAAACAGAAAGAATTTTGATTCGTTATATTTACTCTTTTAGGGGTCTGCATAACGTTCGGCCACACCAGATTGGTCTCTTTTAGGGGTTAAATTCAAAATTTCCGACGAACATCCCCATCCCGTCCATATGGGAGTTCCCCCCCCCGCGACTAACTGATGGCTTAGAGTAACTAATGTCTATAAGCAAAAATAAACTGTGGCATTTAATTGTTTTTTTTTCCCTCAGTATCATAGGCCTGCAATGCATACAAAAAGCTATAGATGTATAGCTCTCTGCCACATTGCAAACCTTTGATGCTTAGGTAATAATACTTCAAGTGGCACTGGATACATTAATCTTATAGTGTTTGTGCCATGTTACCCGGAATTTATCAAACATGAAAAATACATATTATTGAAGAGGAGCTTCATACCTCGACTGCAATAAGTGCAATGATTCCCCATTCTAGTCTGAAGGAATGCTTTTCACTGAGGTGTGTCCTTAATAACTCCACCATTTCAGAACAGTGATTTAATTTCTCATTCATCACCTTGTAATTAGAAGAAGACCAAGAATTAATGCCAAGCAAATGATCCAATTTTGAGGCTGGCTGGGGTCAATCTGTTGTGTTCTTGGGCAAGATACTATCATAATTATTTGCTACCTCCACATGAAAGCATCTTGAATGGATAACAAAACATTGTTTGGGCACCTGACACAATACTGGGGGGGGGGATCTGAAATAGACTGACTAGCACCCAGGGGGGATGGTACTTGCTATAGTGGACTATACAGGAAGGACCTGCCCAAAGGGGTACATTTTTCAGGTTGTAGCCATATAAACGTCCAGAGATTATAATGAAATAATTTCATTTTTCATCCCCACACTTATGAAATTATTTCGTTAGTATACATAAGGGTAGGGAAAACTTTTATTTAGGTATTAAAAAGGGCCTCTTGAAATATCTTGCACAGACCCACTAAATGGTTGATTCATTAATTGGCGAGTGAAAAATTAAGAATAAAGATGCAGGTGCTCTTCTTACTTCTTTATAACTAAAGATTACTTTTAAGACATTTACCCTTGTCCTTTTGTGAATGTCCAGGTAAATACATGTTTTATCATACAAGTTCTCCAGGTTTTCCCGATCCCAATAAAAATCTGGGGTCATCAGAAGGTCAGAGGACAAATTGATCTTGTACCTGAAATCACAGAAAGGGACTCTTATCAGCACCACAACACAATCGTGTATCAGAAATGTAAACAAAGTTAAACCTGTTAAGCCCAAGTGGGCCATAGCTCTCAACACTTAGCCTGCAAAAGCAAGGTCTAAGTATTTCTTGCGTTCGCAGCTTACTAAATCTGTAGCATGAATCAACTAGGCCTACAATTGCTACTCTTCCTGGATGGGATGCTATTTCATCACAAGTTACATGTACTCTCCCACCAGCATTCTGTCAGGTTGCCCTGTTAGTTTGCCATTACACATTTAAACACCTGCCGGGGTTGAGAGAGGCACTATGAGAGTCAAGTCTCTTGACAACTCAAGGATCTCAGCCAGGGCTCGAACCTAGACTTTAATCTGCAATATACAACCCTTAAGCAGACAATATTACCGTACTTGGAAATAAGACATGCTTATTACCATAGTATCTCAGATTATTCTGACTGGTGTACATTCATGCATACTATTGCATACCTGAGGGAAATAAGCTCTCCTGTTTTTTCTAACACCTCTTTTCTTGACATCCTCACTTTGATTCCTTTTCTCAAATCCTTTAATTAGTGAATAAAATTATGAATATATGATTACATTAGTAAACCAATTGCCGAATTGTACCAGTCATTTGCTGCAGATAAATCAGGATTAATGACAATGTGGAAAACATTCATTTAAGGAGACAGACTCTCAAAATGTATGCACTTGTAAACTCTCTTAAGAGGGGTAAAGCAATTTGCAGATTAAGGGAACGGAGGGGGGTGGGTGTATGCTTTTCATCCACTGTAAAATGTTTGTTAGAAGCTACTTTTAAATAGTGTTTAAATTATATATGATTCATTTACTAGGGGAGTTGAAGATCAATTTTCCAACTGGTATTGCAATGTAGCCAGTATTATCAGGGTTCATGCAAACAAGAACTTAGGCATGTGAAAACAAAAAAATAATTCACTCAACTAACCTACAGTTACTTACCTCAGGGACCCATCTTATTGATTGCACATACTGATCTAAGAAATATTCCCAGATGGCAAGCTTAACTACAAGGTACAAACCAAAATTAAACACGGTCAGGAGTGGCCTAAGAAAAATGAAGCCTACATGCCTTGTACAGCCAGCACTTCGACCAGGACCATTCGATCCACAGTCGATATGCCATCTAGCTATAAGTCTTCTGTTCTCTCCTACAATTTACAAAGTAAACTGAACCTAAAACTAAAAGGTGCTTCTCAAAAACAAATTCCTTACCAGACAAAGCCAGGGCATTAGAAAAAGCATATTTTTCTAATGCCATGATGTCCTCTCCTGAATTTTCATTTATAATAATCCTTCCATTAGCAAGAGTGGTTGAATTTCTGTGACCAAGAGGTTACAAGATTAATTGATAAATTTTTGGATAGGGGTGTGCCGCGAGGGTTCTTAAACCCTGACCCTTTTAAAGGATTGATACCCTTTTTAAGGCCCAAACTCGAAAAATGACACCCTATTCAAGGGGAAGAGAAGCGTTGGATGACGATCCAAATAACGGCTAACATGAAACGGCAAAACACAAATCTTTACAAAATCGCTTTGCTACTAGTTGAACGGATAGTTTATAGTTTAAACAGACCATTTTTTTTGTTACGTTTAGTTGGGCATTTATTTTAGCTGATAGAATTTAGGTACCCTATCTAAGGATAACACCGGGAACACAATGCCAAAAAGGAGCAAAAATTATACCCTATTTAAGGACCAAGAACCTCAAAAACCATACCTTATCCCGCGGCACATACCTATATAGCCCATATATGGGAGTGACCCCCCCCCCCCCCCCTCCCCCGGACCAGAAAGAGATTTAATTTGTATTTTGAGACAAGTACAAGAAAAAGTGATTATGAAACATCTCGGAAAGTACTCACTTGGAATATGAATATAAAAGTTGCTCATCTTCTGTTTCTATAAGCACATCTTGATGTCCTCCTTCTTGGAAGAGCTGTGCTGTCTTTTTAAAGTATTTCTCCTAGTATGTAAGAAAATGTTTAATATAAATAATATTATATTATTATTGTTATTATTATTATTTAATTAATGTGCACAGGGGCCAAGCTCTTTTTTTTCTAATAAATAAGCTGTCATTTAAAATAAATAGACAATACCAACCATGATCTAATAGATAATAATTTATTTTAATAAAATGAACTAATAAGTTGTGCCGAACATCACAATTTACATTGCCATTAATTATTTTCTAATTTTGGTTACATTAATTAAATTTTACTTACTCAGGTCAACCCTTCAATAATGTTACTAATTCAAGTACCCTAGTCTAGAGCTATTAACAATACTCTAAAATATTAATGATGAAACTTGCAATTAAAATGTTTAAATCCTTTGCTGAACATAAGGTTCTGTACAATAATGCTTTTTTGATAGTAACATACCTCAGAGCTAGAAACATTCCATAAGACCAAAGATCCGAGCCACCTTTTTGAAACAACACAAGTTTTAATATTTTGTAACTAGCACTTATTAAACTACAATCAAAAAGAAATCAAGCGGTGCACAATCTGTCATTGGTTAAGACAAAAGCTTTGATTATTGTAAGTAACTATTTTAATTACTGAACAATAATTTGCAAATAATTTAATATATATTATTTATACAAACACAGATTTTAATATTATCATCCTCCTCGCCCCCAAGTGAGGCATAATAGGGCATAGTATGCTGACAATCTTGGTCTTTTGCAACTGCCTGGCCATCCATCTTAGGTTGAACACACTCCCCTAATCTCTGATTACTACTAGTCATAATCAAAATGAAACTCATATTTATTTAAATTGTACCTAAAGAAAAACACTTCTCCATCATTGTCACCATTTTCATCCTTTATACACACACGCAGGACATTTGGTTCCTCTGTAAAAATAAAGGAGTTTCTTCTTAGACTGAGCAGTTAAAGTACTTCAAGTTAACGTTGAATTGTTTGAAGTAATGCCTAAATTCCCAGTTCTACAGGTCAAGGGAGAAATAACATTTAATAGTAACAGTACAGGGCTCACAGTGCTCTAAGGGCACCCGGGTGCCTCAGGCGACTAACTTTTGCCTTTGGGCGACCAGATAATCTTATTTCTTTCGTATAAGCTTTATGCTGGGCACCCTGGATCTCATAGTTTGGAACCTTTGGGCTCCTTGTAATTTTTCTTAGAGCACAGCCTTGCAGTAAATGGAAAAGTTTATGGCTTTTAAATTTCCTGCATGCCACCATTTTAGATTTTATGACGTGTTATGGATGCTGCTATTGTTTGGAAGCAGATGATCCTTTGTGTGAAACAATTGGGCAACCATTATGTCATAAAATCCAAAATGGTGGCGTGCAGAAAATTTAAAAGGTTTCTCCCTTGCCTTGTAAAATCTGGAAATCAGGCATTATTTCAAACAACTCAACGTCAATTTCTTGTAAAAGTGGAGGTTTCCTTTAAGTATCCCAGGAGCTAGGCTGCTCATTTGTATCGGCACTTGTGTCCAGTGTCTACAGCATGAAGGGACTAGGAGTATTATTACTCCCCCTGGATGAGATGCTGGCCCATCATACTGATAGGGTTATCCCCCCCCCCCCCCCAGCATTTTGTTGCTTTGTTTCAGCAATCTGCCAAAATAAATCATACTCCCAAATTGGGAGAGGCACTATGAAAAATAACATGTCTTGTCCATTTGACCAAGAATACAAAATGATCCCTACCAATACTCCATAATTCAATGCAATAGCCATTGAAACATCATGCCTTTTACTGACCTGGCTTTGAAATAAAGTATGTCCTATATAGTATCATTATAAGCACAAAATACAAGTAGAGACTGAGGGCTATGCAGCTGTAGCCCCTTGTACGCATTGCAGGCCTATCACTTTGTGTTATGTGAACTTATTAGACAAGACAGAGATGGGTATACTAATTTAATGTAGATCAACCACTTTAAATAAACAAATCTTTTGGAACTGACATTTTCTCAGTAAATTCTTAACATTATATTATGATTACGCATTTTGCCAATTACTTAACTAGTTACCTTCTGGTATAAACGTAATCTTATACTTGTCCATTTTGCTTAAGTAGTTACGAATTCCATGAATGTTGTATCTCTCACCAGTAACATAAGCTTGACAATGCATCCAACCCTAAAATTCAAGTATCAGAGTTAATAAATAAAATAATTATGATAATACATGTTCATAAATAACTGCTTTCGCAAATCTACACTACACACAAATCTAACTTAGGTCTAGTCGGAGTAAGTGAACCAGTCAATTCCAAGATCATTTAAAGAGGACAGGTAGTATCACTGTCTGGGCTTCCAAATACTAACCTTACTTTTATGCTGTGTTGTGTGTGCTCATTGTTGTCCCCAGAGCCCGCAATCCTTCTGGGCTGTGCCAGGGATCAAGACCTTTAGCCGGTCCCAATTTCTGAGCATGCACAGAGTACTCGCTTTGTAATTTTCGGCCAATCAGATTTGTCAGATTTGACAATGAGTCCGTGAATTGCACATGGCCAGAGGCCTCGATCCCTGGCACAGACCAGAAGAATCGATGCTTGCTCTGGGAACAAGAATGGTGTGTGCTGTGTACAAAATATACCAGGGTTTTCAATAAGAATTGAAGTAGGCGGCAGAATTGTTGAAGTAGGCGGCGAAGGGGTTACTCGCGCTAGGGGGGCCCAGGGGGCATGCCCCCCCCGGGAAACTTTTAAAATCTGAGCCTCTAAGAGTGCATTTCCTGCATTCTGGGGCAAGAATAAGGTCATTTTTGACAGAGCCATACATGCTCTATTTTCTAGCTTTTTATTCAACTGTTCTAATTATCTTGCAGACAAAATAGTCGCCAAACGCAATTTTTAGTCGCCAGATTGCAAAATCAAATAGGGCCTTGTTCAAAAGTGTTTAAAATCATTTCTAGGAATTTAATCTAAAAAAGGACTGAATACATAAAATATTGAAAAGGAAAACCAAAACAATCTTATCACTTAGTTTAAAACAAACACAATATATAAGATTTTGTGGCCACTATCGAAGGAATCAACAAGAGACACAACCTATAGGCATACATGACGTGCTCAAGGGCTTGCAAAGAATTATAGGGCGATTTCAAACACGGTAAGCTTTCTGCGAGTTTTCCGATGTGATAGAATCTTTTACAGCAAAGGAAGAGGATGGATTGACTTCTTTTCTTATTTTGGATGTCTTAGAAGCAAAGATTTTTCGATATAACTTTCTGGAAGGGCACAATGTCTGAGGAAATGCCCGTTATTCATCGTCAACACACAAAAATGTAATGTAATGTATATGAAATGATTCATATATGAACTGCGGATATATATGAAGGTGATATGTGATCTTCGCAGTGAATTTCCAATTTAAACAATTGGAATAAAGAAGCCTGAAAAAAAAATCAGGGCTTCAACGGGATTCGAACCCGTGACCTCCGCGATACCGGTGCGATGCTCTACCAACTGAGCTATGAAGCCACACATTGGGAGCGAGGTCAATTGTGAAGTTCATATTTTCCCGTGAAAGGAGTGAAATGATGTAATGTATATGAAATGATTCATATATGAACTGCGGATATATATGAAGGTGATATGTGATCTTCGCAGTGAATTTCCAATTTAAGCAATTGGAATAAAGAAGCCTGAAAAAAATCAGGGCTTCAACGGGATTCGAACCCGTGACCTCCGCGATACCGGTGCGATGCTCTACCAACTGAGCTATGAAGCCACACATTGGGAGCGAGGTCAATTGTGAGTTCATATTTTCCCGTGAAAGGAGTGAAATGATGTAATGTATATGAAATGATTCATATATGAACTGCGGATATATATGAAGGTGATATGTGATCTTCGCAGTGAATTTCCAATAGCTCAGTTGGTAGAGCATCGCACCGGTATCGCGGAGGTCACGGGTTCGAATCCCGTTGAAGCCCTGATTTTTTTCAGGCTTCTTTATTCCAATTGCTTAAATTGGAAATTCACTGCGAAGATCACATATCACCTTCACAAAGAAATGTAGTCGCCATTTGGTGACGAAAGGAGAATTTTTATGAAATGTTAGTCGCATTGGCGACCGTATATTGGTATAAATTTCAAGCCCTGAGTCGATATATTTTAACCAAGAATTATGGCAAGTTTCTTTTGCGTTAAACGAATTAAATGTTGGCCGATCCGCGGTTGATGTTGTGGCAAATTATTTATCATGCTAATTCTTAAAATTCGAGTAAGTTGTTAATCAAAGTAGGCGGCGAAAACGTGTGGAGTACCCGGCGAATTTCGCCGGCTGCCGGCCCTTATTGAAAACCCTGTATACCACCTCAGACCAACTGATAGAAAGTGGGCAAAAATGTGAACAGATGCTTTGTTATGACTGACTGTACAGCTACCGGTACTGAATTTCTATAATTTTTGGCATTTTAATTTATGGTGTGTGAACAGGCTACACAGGTACATACTAGTGGCTATCGATTTAGAATAAAAGATTGCCCCTGCTGTATCATGAGTGTATGAATGGTGACCCAATGTGGCTGTGTGGTTTTCTGCTGGCTAAGGAACAAATGAAACAGAATCTTTTTCACACTGTTCCAAGTGTAAACACTAAGAATGCATGGCTGCCCTATGATGGTTATTTGGGGCAGCCATGTATTAATTAAGTTGTATAAATATTTTATAAAAATCAATTTGCACAAAAGTGAACAATGTACACAGTCAATAAATTCTCGCTTTAACTGAATAATTTAGCTCTTTGCAGCCAGCTAGACATTATCATTTGAAGGTGACAAAACCATAGAACATCTCTGATATGGTTCCCAATGAGCAACAAGAGTTTTTGCTTCTTCGTTGAACAATATTATATAAAATTTATTGGGAAAATTAAAAAATTTGCTACATAATGGCCTCTTTTTGCCACATTATTTGCCCTGAAAATGCCATACATTCCAATTTTTACTGCATCCTATCAGAAGCTCTGTATATTAAACAAATTAATCAAGATTTTGTCTTACTTGTTGATTTGACTCTTCACGGTGTGCAAGCATCTTGTGTGATGGTGACTTTGTCCTTGGACGAGTCTTGCTTGTTTGTGGTATTATCAACCGTGTTACTGCAGCTGCTTTGCCACTGCTACTAGCATAATAAAGCGGAATTGTATATAACTGTAAAAATAAATCAAAGAAAAGCAAATACATTATTTTGCTAAACAACAGAACATGGCACCCTGGATAAATAGTATTGCTATTATAATTGTTATATATTTGTTGTTTTTTTCTTATTTCATTAATATTTTATATCATTATCATGATAATTATTATCATAACTTATCTTCACTGAATGAGAATGGGACATAAAATTTTTCCTCCAGACTGAGATGTAATTAGCTTTCATGAATTTGGTGCACCTATTTGGTTTCCATGATTAATTCAATACCAGGGGCGGCGGGGCTAAAGTACAGGTCACAGGTCACAGGTCACAGGTCAAAAAAATAACATTTGAAGGGTATGTTCTGAAGCCCAAAATGATAAACAAAACTTGTCAGTTACGGTTAGCTTTTACCCCTGTTTGCTTGCGGTTAGTTTTTACTCTGGTTTGCTTGCAGTTAGCTTTCACTTTGGTTTGCTTGCAGTTAGCTTTTAGTTGCTGGTTAGGGCAGTACTCTATAAACGAAACAAAAGACAAATATATAGAGTGCTGCCCTAACCAACAAAAAAAAGCTAACCGCAAGCCAACCGGAGTGAAAGCTAACCGCAAGCAAACCAGAGTAAAAGCTAACCGCAAGCAAACCAGAGTAAAAGCTTATTGCAAGCAACCTGAATTAAAGCTAACCGCAAGCATCCACAGTAAAAGATAACTGCAAGACAACAGGGGTAAAAGCTAACCGCAACAAGCTTTGTTCATCATTTTGGGCCTCAGTACATGCCCTCCAAATGTTTCATTTTTTGACCTGTGACCTGTGACCTGTAACCTGTGACCTGTGACCTGTAACCTGTGACCTGTGACCTGTACTTTAGCCCCGCCGATACCAGGGGTGTTATGCAGCAGCAATTTGAAACTCCCCCTCCCCTCCCCCCCTCTCTCTCCCCACCCAGGCATTAGCAGGGTGTTGTGGGCACTTTCACTGTGCTGTGTGCTAGAAATCACAGCCTTCGCCATCGCAACCCAGACCAGGGAAAAAGTGAGGCAGCCACTCCATGATCTGCAGTTTTTCATTTTGCACTGCATAGTAATTTTGTATAGTACATTATTGACTTGCTAGATCAATCAGAACATTCTGGAAGCATTAAAGTAAAAAAAATGCAAATTAAAATGCTTTACAAAGTTTCTTTTTACTATGGATCAAAAAAGGCTATTATAGCAAAAGTCTGGTCATAAAAGGTTGGCAAATATCAAATATTATTGATAAATATGCTTGACTCACTCCACTGATCTCAAATTCTGTAAGAATTGACTTGTTAATGACCTATTTGATATTATATATATATTAAAAAAAATTATGCATTCTTTTGTGCCATCAGTGGATTCATTCATGTCTATTGTTAAAAGTGGTGATTGCTTTGTCTCCATCGAGTGGCCTTTGTACATGTAGCACTTAGCTTTATTCCTTGCCCAGGCCTGGTGGGGTATAGGGCCAGACTTTTCTGTAGTTTTTGGACTGCAATCCTGTAGAACTTCCCGGGGGGGGGGGGGGGGGGGGGGGTACTCCCCTAAATCTCGGATAGGGGTGTGCTGCGAACGTTCTCAAACCCTGACCCTATCTAAGGATAAAGAAAACGAAAATTGATACCCTTTCGAAGGCCCAAACCCGAAAATTGACACCCTATTCAAGGGGAGGAGAAGCATTGCGTGACGACTCAAATAACGGCTAACCGCGCACGGCAAAGCTCAAATCTTTCAAAATCGCTTTGTTAATACTTAATGACGGATAGTTCAGTTTTAACAGACAATTTTTTTTCGTTTAGCTGGGCATTTATTTGAGCTGATAGAATTTAGTTACCCTATCTAAGGATCACACCGGGAACACAATGCCAAAAGGAACAAAAATGGTACCCTATTTAAGGACCGAGAACCTAAAAAACCATACCCTATCCCGCGGCACATACCTATATAGCCCATATATGGGAGTACCCCCTCCCCCAGGGTAGAACTTTAACTAAGACAATCAGACTATTTGCCCTAGTTTTCTATGAGTGATAGTCAACTCAGCTGCACCTTGTTCACTATTCACTAAGAGGTCTAAAACTTGGAGAGCACTCAAGAAGCTAGAGTTGCTCTTTGCTATCACCACAAGCAACTCTTCTTTCATGCTCTCCAGACTTCCTGCCTGCACCATAACTCAATAGTGCATGCTTAAGCATGAACCTAGGAAGGCATGGTGGCCTAATGGTTAGAGCGCTGGACGCCGCGTCAAGCGGTCTGGGTTCGAGCCCTGGCCAGGGTACTGCGTTGTGTTCTTAGGCAAGACACTTAACTCTCATAGTGCCTCTCTCCACCCAGGTGTATAAATGGATACCAGAGAATTTACTGCTCGGGGTAGCCCTGCAATGTACTAGCATCTACTCCCATCCCATCCAGGGGGGAGTAGAAAATACTCCTAGCTAGTCGCTTCATACTATGGAAACCAGGATAAGCTCCGGCCTGATGGGCCACTAGGTTCATATGCAGACTTAAGCATGAACTTATCGTTAATTATTGTCATTTCTTCTTGCGCTTGACTATATATAACAACTTTTTTACAAAGAGTACTCTGTGTGTGGAATATGGAGGTGGGGGAGTTCACCTTTTACTTTCTCCCTCGTACTGGGGCCTTCACATGCATTCACTCGCATAAGATGCGAATACCTCGCTTATGCTCGAGAGGGAGGTGGTTTCAAATGACTGGTGCACACGCGCGCACGTGCATTAACTTGAAACTCCAGCTTGTACACCCAGCATTTATTTATCGAGGCGGGTAAATAGGTTCGCGGATCGACCCTAAAAAGCGAAAGAATTGTGCACTTTTGTGACAACTGAGCGGATTCGCGGATTCCGGCGCATTTCGGATAAATGCATACACATGAACAACTCATAGTCTGCAAAAACTACTTACAATTTCTATACAAATAATCGATAAAAATTCATCTGCATACCTTATAGTAGTAATTCTCGAAGAAATTTGATGATTTCTTTAAAGGGAATTTGTAATAAAAGCAACTAAAAACAGTACACTTTCGCAGGATTTTGGTCGCCATCTTGTTTTTTGCGGTTCTCCGCTGGTCATATTTTTTGTGTCGTTTCGTTCGTACCCAGTTCTTCGCTCCTGTCATTCAAATAATTATTCATACTGTCATACTGGATACTGATAAAAAATACCTGCGCAGCGTGCTAAATGTACGAATGAAAAATTAGGTAATACTACGCTGTAGTCAAAATATTTTTCCCGACGTTTCGGCAATGCTGCCTTCTTCAGGGGGACAAAACTATTTCACCGTTAAAAAATTATTATTCAAATTATTCATACTCTCCCAGTCACCCTCCCCCTTTCACACCCACTCTAATACCATACAAGGAGGTCATATTTTGCAATGTATTTGCTGAGACAAAACCCCCGACAAAAGTTTTTACGATGAAAAGAAATAGTCACGAAAATCCATTTTGACTGGAATATTAATTTAGCGCCAAATTTTCAAAAAATGACACGTTCACGCAATAAAATTCGCAAAAAATTACGAGGCAGTTGTCACGTCCCCTGAGGCGACATTCTAAGTGGTGCTCTGATTGGTTAATATCGATAATCCGTTCTTACAACTGACCAATCAGAACAAAGTATCGAAACGTAAAGCTCGCAGAACGAATGATCTTTGTCCTCTACATTTTGCCAAGCAAGCGAGCGAGCTTCGAGCTTTGGAGGATTGTGAACACTTCTGCCTTACCAACATGGATGCTCCTATGACCCCCGAACTGAAGGCTGAGCTGAAGAGAATTGCCGAGGCCATTGTGAAACCTGGCAAGGGTATTTTGGCTGCAGATGAAAGCACTGGAACCATGGGCAAACGGCTCGCAGGTATTGGAGTAGAGAACAACGAAGAAAATCGTCGCAGCTATCGACAGCTTCTGTTCACCTCAGGAGCAGAAATGTCTCAGTATATAAGCGGTGTAATCCTCTTCCACGAAACTGTTTATCAAAAGGCAGACGATGGAACACCTTTTGTGAAGCTTCTGAAGGACAATGGAGTTATCGCGGGCATCAAAGTCGACAAAGGTGTTGTTCCCCTCGCAGGAACCATCAGCGAAGGCACAACTCAAGGACTTGATGGCCTGTCCGAGAGATGCGCCCAGTACAAAAAGGATGGCTGCGACTTTGCAAAGTGGCGCTGTGTGCTCAAAATTTCTGAGCATACACCCTCGGAGTTGGCAATGAAAGAAAACGCCAATGTCCTCGCTCGCTATGCTAGCATTTGCCAACAGAATGGTCTCGTTCCGATCGTTGAGCCCGAAGTACTGTGCGATGGTGAACATACTCTAGAGCGATGCCAGAAAGTCACGGAAGCCGTGCTATCAGCTACTTACAAAGCCTTGGTCGACCACCATATTTATCTCGAAGGCACACTACTGAAGCCCAACATGGTCACAGCTGGTAAGCGAAAAGTTGATGTTTCACTTGCAATTTTTGTACATTTTATTGGTATTTCTTTCCAAAAAAATAGATATTTTATAGATTCGATATTGGCCACTTCAATTATCACAATTCAACAAACGGCTTCGTAGCTGGATGACATTGCAATAATTGAAACACTTTTCCGAAATGGTTTTCTATAAACAAACATCTTTAAATCTAAATACCCTGAAATACCCCCTGTACATTTGTTTACACTTGAAAACCTTGTACAATATCAACAATTAATTTCTCGTAAAACTTTTTCGGCAGACGAAAGTTTAAAATTTTTTGTTTGCGGAAAATCTATAAAATAATTTCAATCCATAATTTACGTAAATTGACAACGTGTCCATGCATAATTTCAGCGAACGTGTTGTCGTCTGTAGAAAACAGTACATTTACACAATAATATTACATCAGTTTTATTCAGTTCACTAATAAAATTCAGTTCAATACAGCTAGTAACAACTGGGTAAAAATCTCTTTGACTGTAGTTTGCATTGTCCAAAAAAATCTTAGTTTATCAAGAACAGTTGATCGAATGTGTTGTGAAATTGAAAATTTTACTCCATATTTTCACCTTTCACCTTTGTTGACATAAAAGGTTACTGACTACTGATGTCAGATATGGCTGGTGAATTGTTTCTTTAATTACAATATATGTAGGTATCAATCACTGTCAAGTCTAAGAAATTAAGGGGGGTCCTTAACTACAGATCTAGAGCAGTTGCTAGGGAATTGCTGAAGACCAGTTTTAGTGGCAAGCCATTTTGGACCTTTTTGAATTTTATTTCTGCAGTTTCGCCAAAGGAACTAAAACGTTTTTCTTTCAGGAATGACATATGAAACAATAGGAACTATTGTTATTCGAGCAGATGAATCTTAATTACAGGGTATTCTGCAGTTTAGCCAAAGGAACTAAAACGTTTTTCTAAATTTTATTATTTTTAAAGATTTTGCCTTAAGCTAGTTCTTCAACTGAAAACCACAAGAGTTGTGGGGCTTGAAGTATGTACTGTACATACTTCAAGCCCCACAACTCTTGTGGTTTTCAGATTGTACCATATACTATTGTTGGAGTTCAGTAAATTTGCATGTTCATTCTCCTTTGTCAGGCCAAAGTTGTGCTACTAAGTACACAGCAGAGCAAAATGCCCAGGCCACTGTTACAGCATTACAGCGCACTGTACCAGCTGCTGTGCCTGGAATTGTGTTCTTGTCTGGCGGACAATCTGAGGAAGAAGCTTCCATCAACTTGAATGCTATCAACAAATATCAAGGTGAATGACAAATGTGCTTTATTTTCCTCTTTCGTGGTTGGTTATAAGGTATTTATTTGGTTAGGGAAATAATATTTTCATCAGGAAAAGTCAGGAAATTTTGAAACTTGAGGTCTGTGGCAACCATGGCAGTCTGCCCATTTCTATATTAGCTTGTTGTAGAAATATTTATAGTTTTCATAGTTTCGTGGGTTTGTTACATTTACATAAATTCCCAGTTCCAGTTTCGTACGTGGCATGTTCATTCCTAAACCAAGCTTGGTCTTGGTTTTTGTACTCGGTACTTCCAGCTTCATGTCAGTAGTTTCCTTCTGGCTTTCACCACTGACAGTCATGCAGTTTGAAGACCTTCCAAGATGTGTGTGCAGGTTGTTGAATGTCTTCCTTACCGTTTCCATAAGTACTTTTAACAGGATGAGGTTGTAAGCCTCAAGCCCAACCCCCATACCTCGAGGGCCGTGGGATTCACTTTAGTCTGGACCCTACCCCTCTACCTTTTGGCTTGGGAGGCCCTACCAGGGGTGTTAACACCCCCTCTGGCAAAGCTCTCTGCATCATTGGCACATCAAGACAACAGTCCCATTTGTGTGTATAATTTTTGCTGAAAATAATATTCTTTTACCTTGTTTTACAGGCAAGAAGCCATGGAGTCTGACATTTTCATTTGGCCGTGCTCTTCAAGCAAGTGCATTGAAGGCCTGGAGTGGAAAAGCAGATCAAGTCAAAGCTGGGCAGGCAGAGTTTCTAAACCGTGCTGCTGCTAATGGAGCAGCTTCCAAAGGGGAGTTCTCTGGAAGCTCCAGCGTTGCTGGAGGGCAAAGCCTGTTTGTTGCTGATCATCAGTATTAAAACAATCTCTGACAGTACTTTGGTGACTGATGTAGTAGCACACAGTGATGTAAAACTGATGAAGAGGGCTAGCCAGATGTCTTTCTAAAATTGTTAAACAAAGAGTAGTGTAGGGTTATTTAACTTAGAAAATAATTCAGAAACAAGAACATGTTTTTGTTTCTCGCTGAGAAGTGATTATAGTCAAACTAGTAGTTTCTGTATGTACGTGTAGGTAAAGGTTAAGATGTAATTCCCTTCTTCCCTGAAAGGTTTGCAAAGATAAAGAGAAAAACTGTAAATGTGTGAAATAAAACACAAGTGAAATATTTTTGACCATTGATTGTTTTCACTGAGAGAAGCTTGCTGTAAAGTATTGATCATAAAATACAATAGGATTCACAGTGGCCAAATAATTAGTGTTTGGAGCCTGAATTCACCACTTTACAAACGGGAAGAAAACCGGGGGAGTGTTATCTCGTCACTTGTGGGCCTTTACTGGAGTCAAAATGGCTTCTGATCTTTTGTTTTACCTCAGTCACGGTATCACAAGCTACTGCGAGATGAAACTCATCTCAGTTTTCTTATTGTTTCTAAAATGGCAAACTGAGAGATGTCATTCTGGGTTAAATCCTCTAGCCTCCATGGGCTATTATGCAAGGCTCTTCACTCTTGGGTACCATTTGCAGTCATAAGCCATGTGGTCTTGACCCCTTTTGAGTTCAATGTTCACTCCTCTTCCAGCCCGCGTGCAGACATCTCCTATTTCCTTTGCTTCACGTCTCTTTCCGCGTGAAGCAAAGGAAATGGGAGATGCCTGCACGCAGGATACTCCTCTACCAGCATAGTTTGGTAACAATGCAGCATGTGTTACTCCATAACAAGAATACAGTGTCCCTTAAGTTGATATCCTTGGATTAGAACCGTAGTGTCTAGTTATAGAGGTGTTAGTTTATTGTTAATGATGAGGGAAAATCAGTAGGCTTTAAATCAAAAGTGAACTTCCAATGAGCTTTCAAACAGCACTGCGTACTTCACAATGGTTACCAAAAAATCTCGGAATTCCTTTGGCAAAAGATCAATGATAGTCATTGTCACTTTTTTTCGTCGGCTCGCACTCCATGCTCGCTTGACAAAGAAAAAAAAAAGGGAAAAAGCTGATGGAGGCTTGAATCATTGTTAGTCTACCAAAGAGTTATCCACATCCGTTTATAAAGCGGCCACTAAAGGGAGGTTTCACATGCAGTGAAATGGCCAGGACTATGACCGAAAGGCCAGTTGGACATTACATTCCAATGCATATGCATAGGTTAGTCAGTTAATAAGTTCATATTTCACAATACTTAGTAATTGTTTCCCCCTCCCCCTCCCCCCTCACCTTTGGACTTCCGTTGTGAACCAGTTAAAATGAATGCATATGGCAGTAAGAATGCTGGTCACCTCGCCACCAAGCAAAGTCACCTCGTCTCATGGATTAAAGAACGAGGAATACACCAGTTTTGGTGGCGAGTTGGTTGGTGGAGAGACTCCCTGATGGCGAGGTGACCGGATACGGGCAGTAACGACATCAAAGATCCCTGGGGTGAGGGAGGACAGGAGGGATCATTTTCCCGCCCCCACGATCAAAGAAGGGAAAAGCCCTGGGGACGAGGTTGGTTAGCAATCTCGTCCCCACCTCAGAACACAGACTCTTGACGAGGCCAATTTGAAAGTCTGCGATTCACAGACTTCCAGCACGTCGTTGTGAACAGACTCGGAGATTATTCTGCTCAAAGCTGATTGGCTGACAATTGATAATGAGCACCCAGTATGTTCAAAGAATCACCGCTTGGCCAGAGTCTGCATTCGTCAGTGCTGAGATAATTGTATCGGATGAGCGTGAAGTGGTTATCAAAAGCACGCAGAGTAAATAAATTTAGATCAGTTTTGATATTTAGTAAGCATACGCCCTGCCACAACTGAAAAGGTGCATGCATAATCAATTGTTGTAAAACAACGAACTTTCACTTCGACAGAATTTCTAGTTTGGAATGAATCACCGAAAAGACATATACTTTCAGGAATTGATTTAAGTTCCCCTATCCGTAAAAGGGAGCTTCTTCGGGGAAACGCATCGTCACCTGAAACGATTCAAGCTCAAGCAAAATTTATTCACCGCGATTTACTAAAGGCGCCGTCCACACGTATCCGTTTTCATTTGAAAACGGAAATTAATTTTTCCCGTTTTTAAGAAAATTCGCGTCCACTCATCGTTTCGTCCGTCCACACGTACCCAGTTCTGTTTTAAAAACAGACGTTTTTTATAAGGGTTGGCCTTGAATCGTACTCAGAAATTCCGAGGTCTTCCTTGTGGACCGTTAAACGCTTTGATTTTCAAGACCGTTGGTAAAAGCCCTACTGATAAAGTCGTATTCTGAAATAACAAACTTGAACATTTTATCTGAAAGAAAATATTAAAATAAGATATACTACAGGAGAACCCCTATTAAGCAGCCAGCCTCGGGGCTATAGCAACTGGCCGCTTAATAGAGGTTCGTCAGAAATTAGCATAACGCGCATTGTAAAAAGATTACGTTTCTTCAATACAAAATAGCGTGAAAAGGAATATCGGAATCATCAGACGACAATAAACCTGTGTTTGAATGATTTTATCAGCCGTCACTTTATTTTTTGGACTCCGGTTTGTCCGAGCTTGTTGAAAACAAAACCAAACATCGTATATTACATCCTTGCTGGCCGTTAAATAAGGGTAAAAACAATAGAAAAACGGGACCGGAAAAAGGTGGCCGCGGCTGCTAATAGAGGTGCCCGCTAAAAAGGGCTCATATTAACAGTATTTTACTGTGAGTAGTTTCGGGACTTCGGAAACGTGGCCGCTTAATGGGGGATGGCCGCTTGATGGGTGGCCGCTTAATACGGGTTCGACTGTATATATTACCTCAAAAGGCAAGGTGACGGTGAAACATTCTTATCCGGCGTGAGATCAGACGCTGTGATAAAAAAAGTTCCGTCTTCACCGCCCACACGCAAACACGAATTCAAAAATTTCCACACTGGAGAGCGTTTTCGAAAAGTTGTGTTTTCGGTCAACGTCTCCAGGTCTTTTTACCAGACACGTGTTGACGGAAGGCCTGGTATTTTTTTGCAGGTTGCAGGTTTACGAGTTCGAGTGAGTCTACTTAGATCTACTTAGGACTTCAGTTAGCCTGATTAGCACTTCGGTTGGCCTAAATTAACTTAGGTTGATTGCGGTTAGCCTTTATATTGGGGTTTCTTCGACTTAAACTCAAATAAACAGGTTATTTCAACCTTGAACCTGCAACCTGCATACCGCCTGCCGTCAGTGAGTGGAGGAAGAAAAATTTGCATATTAAAAAACCCTCTGGCACTCAAGTTAGATACGCAGGCGTGGACAGGGCCAAAGCGCTAGCAAGTTTGCGGTTTGCGAACTATAAGAACCGGATTGTGAACACTTCTGCCTTTACCATCATGGATGCTCCTTTGACCCCCGAACTAAAGGCTGAGCTGAAGAGCATTGCCGAGGCCATTGTTGTACCTGGCAAGGGTATTTTGGCTGCAGATCAAAGTACTGGAACCATGGGCAAACGGCTCGCTGGTATTGGAGTAGAGAACACCGAAGAAAATCGTCGTAGCTATCGACAGCTTCTGTTCACCTCAGGAGCAGGAATGACTCAGAGTATAAGCGGTGTCATCCTTTTCCACGAAGCTCTTTATCAAAAGGCAGACGATGGAACACCTTTTATAAAGATTCTGAAGGACAATGGAATTATCGCGGGAATCGAAGTGGACAAAGGTGTTGTTCCCCTCGCAGGAACCATCAGCGAAGGCACAACTCAAGGGCTTGATGGCCTGTCCGAGAGATGCGCCCAGTACAAAAAGGATGGCTGCGACTTTGCAAAGTGGCGCTGTGTGCTCAAAATTTCTGAGCATACACCCTCGGAGTTAGCTATGAAGGAAAATGCCAATGTTCTCGCTCGCTATGCTAGCATTTGCCAACAGAATGGTTTTGTTCCGATCGTTGAGCCCGAAGTACTGAGCGATGGCGACCATACTTTAGAGCGATGCCAGAAAGTTACAGAAGCCGTGCTGTCAGCTACTTACAAAGCTTTAGTCGACCACCATGTTTATCTCGAAGGCACACTACTGAAGCCCAACATGGTCACAGCTGGTAAGTGAAAAATGAAGTTTAACTCGCACTTTGTACGATTTATTGTTATTTTGTTGCAGAAAGAGATGTTTGGATTCGACATTGGACACTGTAATTATCACAATGCAATAAACTGTTTAGTTTTGCTATAAACAAATAAAACAGCTTGATATAAATGCCCCCTGTACATTTGTTTAAACTTTAAAACCACGTAAAACGTAAGTTAGAATTTTTTTGCTAGTGTTAAATCTATAGAATATTTTGTATAAATTTTTTTTTATTTTAAATGTTTTCAATTTATGTAAATTGACAACGTATCCATGCATAATTTCAGCGAACACGGTGGTCTGTGGAAACCAAAACGTTTGCACAATAATGTACAGCAATTTCATTCAATTCACTAAAACCAAACTTCAGCTTAATACACCTAGATTCGGTTCTTTGACAGTAGAAAAAAATCTTAGTCAATCAAGAACATTTGATGGAAAGTGGTGTGAAATTGAAAACCTTTTCCATCTCACCTTTATTGACATTGTTGACCGAGAAAAACCGATAAATGGATTAAGAGCCTAGCAACCGGCACAGTTCCTCACTCGGCAATACCATTTCCGAAGTCCGGTAGATGCACAAATTTCTGCTCCGCCGTTCTCGTCTGTTCGCACGTATTTTGTCCCAAAATCGATGTTTCTATAAAATAGGAGCACTAAGAAACATGAGAAGTGAAAAATCGGGGAAAACAAAAACCCAACATTTTGCCAGGGCAAGTACCTTAGGTTACTAGGTCAGATATGGCTGGTGAATTGCTTCTTAATTAAAATGCATGTAAGTATCAATCCCTGCTGAGCCTAGAAAATAAAAGGTACTAATAAAATTTTCTAAATTTTGGCTTTTTTTAAACACTTTACCTTCTATAATTGAAAAGCACAAGAGTCATGGGGTTTGAAGAAAAGTCCAAATAATGTTCTTGGAGTTCAAATGCAAGTCTGGGCTATTCAAAGCACGATTAAGCTAATCCTGGATAATCATATCTATAACAAAATTCTCGAATCTGATAAGTTCTTGACTTACTGACTTAGTTCCTAGTTCTTCTCTGGGAGAATATGGCCATTGACTCGTTTCCTTTCACGCTGCTTTGTCGATTGCCAGCCGCTGTTTGGGGAATGAGCCGGCGCTCCTCTCCTCGGGGAAGAAAGACCGGACATGAGAGAGCGGCGGAAATCGAGCCTACTTTGTCAGCGGCGACAGCTTCTGTCCAGGTGGCAAAATCCATGTTTAGTCTTTCTCCCTCTACAGCCCTATGGAAGCCCTCTACTCTTCTTTTTCTCTGGTGGCCAGGTTAAAGGACCTTAAAGTAATGAGTGGGCTCTGTTGGTGGTCCATGCGCAGTACATACCCTCTCCAGCGCCACCTCTGTCTCCTTATTCATTCGTCACACTCATTGGCCAGTATATCCTTAATATCCTCCGTAGACTCTTATGTAGAAATGTGTCTAGTTTTGCCTCGTCTCTCTTGGTCATTCTCAGATCATTCTCTCCAAGTCTCGCACCCGTTAAGTAGCACTGCTATGACATTGGACTTGAAGATCCTTATTTTGGTGTTCCAGATCTTGCATGGCCAGCTTGTTCAGTGCTCCTCTAGCTTTTCCTAGGCGGCTCTTGGTGTCGTCCTCAGCCCCTCGGTGTTTGGTTATTCTCGCTCGGATAGTCAAAGCTGTGCACGTTTTCTACTTCCTGCCCGTCGGACTGCGTTGTTTTCGTTTGCATGCATTGACCCTCATGAGGTTGGTTTTCTTGGCCCTGATTTTCAGGATTTTCAATCCCGTTCCTTTCCCGTTTCCTATTCAGGCGATCAATCTTCTTCTGAATCTGTGTGAATGTACTTGAGATGAGAACCAGGTCGTCTGCGAACTCTACGTCTTCTAGTGTAGTCGTCATATTCCACCTGATGCCTGTCCCTCATAGCCGACTGTCCTATTCATCACCCAGTCGATAACCAAAAAGAAACAGGAACCCTGACATGTTACACCCCTGCTTGACACCTGACTGCACCACTTATGCAGTTAGTGTACATCACGTGCACCATTCTCACAATCTTGGGTGGTATTCCATAGCACCTCATGATCTTCCATGCTGTCGAAGGCCTTCTCGTAGTCCACAAAACACAGTTAGAAGAAGCACAAACTAACTATGGTTGCATTCAGCTATCTGCTTAACGATGCTCCTGAGTACAGAGATGTTCTGTTGTGCTTCTTCCCTTTCTAAAGCCAGCTTGTTCCCTTCTCAACTCAGCATCTACCCCGACAGCAATCCTCTTGATCCGAACTCTGCTATCAGCTTAGCTGCAATGGACATTTGGGTGATATCTCTCCAGTTTCCGCAGCTCGTCAGATTCCCTTTCTTGGGAAGTTTGACGATGAGCCCTATGGACCAGTGCTCTGGAACACTTTCTTTCTCCCATATTGTGTTGAATAGCTCATACAGGACATTTACTGTAGTGTCAGTGTCAGCCTTAAGAAGGTCTGCCGTAATGCTATCTGTACCTGGCGTCCTGCTGCTTTTCATCTTTTCATCTGTCTCCTCCACCTCGGCAATTACTTCGGGAACCTTCACGAAGTGCTTTCGCCATCTGGCTTTGACCTCGTTTTCTTTGGCCAACAGCTTGTTCCTTCTTTGCTCTTCACCATCCCTACCTTCTTTTGCCCTTCGTTACAGAGCTTCCTAGTTACTTTGTATAATCCCCTGACGTGCAGCTTCTTCAG
This sequence comes from Meandrina meandrites, assembly GCA_963693305.1. Lineage (NCBI taxonomy): Eukaryota > Metazoa > Cnidaria > Anthozoa > Scleractinia > Meandrinidae > Meandrina > Meandrina meandrites. Next base: position 10,934,151 of record OY855913.1, read on the forward strand.
CTTCTCCAGTCAGTCTTGTCCTTCCTAAGGCTCCTCCTTATCCTTCTTCCTGTACTCATTTCGGGCTTTGTTCTTCAACCTTTCAGATCTTGCATCGCCTATCTTCTTCTTAGTTTCCTCCACTCCTCGATCTTTCTGTAACTGTTCGTGCTGATCCAGCCCTAACCTGAGATTATATCCTCCCTCCCTACTTATCACTCCAGGGAAGGATGGCGTTCTTTTTTCCGTCTCCCTTCCAAACAAAAGAACGTCTGATCGCAGGTTAATCAGCCTGACACTTCTTCCTGCGCCCCAGCACATTCAGTGCTGTTTTGGTGTAGGCGGTCTTGATCTTCTGCCACCTTTGCTCTATGTTGTTGGCTGGGTTAGGCTGCTCACTGTTCTGATGGTCATCCGGTCCGTGTCGTCGGTGCCCTGGTATCTGGAGGATGCTGAATCTATTACCCGGTTCGAGCTGGAACTGCTGTCTAATCTCAGGTACTCTCAGCTGGTTTTCTTCATACCTGATTGTCCCCTCTTGTTTCTTGCCTGTGCTGTTCAAACTAAGTTTAGCCTTGGATATGACAAGGTTGTGGTCGCTCCCTCATTGGCTCCTCTCTGCGCTCTTGCGTTTTAAACAGGGACCTGACTGCCACGTGGTCGATCTGGTTTCGGTGCTGACTGTCTGGGGAGGTCCATGTGTACTTGTGCACATCCTTATGAGGAAACATTGTTGCTGTTATAGGTGAGATTGTTGGGTGCACAAAAGGTCACAAAGCGTTTGCCATCGAAATCAATCGCAATTCAGACCTTGATTTCCGTCGATGCCGCTTTCGCCTTTTTTGGCATAGTGACGAGAATGGTCAACAGAATTCGCCTTGTCTTAATTTATTCCTTGAATTTTGTTATTACTTATGATTAATTGGCTATAGGACTTCGTCTCGTTCAGACCTTGATTTCCGTCGATGCCGCTTTCGCCTTTTTTGGCATAGTGACGATGAATGGTCAACAGAATTTGCTTTGTCTTAATTTATTCCTTGAATTTTGTTATTACTCATGATTAATTGGCTATAGGACTTCGTGTCGTCCAATTCTGTTATTACCATTACCAATTTTTGATTTCATTTTTTTTTTGACTTTTCAGTGAAGTTTTTGGTTTATATTTTCTGTCCTCTAGTTTTGACGTTGACTTAGCACAAATTCAACAAACATAAGCAATAAAAACATTCTTACACAAGAGAAATTGAACCCTCAATCAACTTTTAATCCTAGGTTAGTGTTAATCAGCCTTCAAACACCCCGGCCCAATACATTGACATGTCCTTTCTCTTTTGTCAGGCCAAAGTTGTGCCACTAAGTACACAGCAGAGCAGAATGCCCAGGCCACTGTTACGGCATTACAGCGCACTGTACCAGCTGCTGTGCCTGGAATTGTGTTCTTGTCTGGCGGACAATCTGAGGAAGAAGCTTCCATCAACTTGAACGCTATCAACAAATATCTAGGTAAGTGGCAAATGTGCTTTATTTTCCTCTTTTTGTAGTTGGTTATAAGGGGTTCCCATGGTTATGGCGTCCGGCATTGACAAGGGCAATTATCCTTAAAAGCACTGTACATTTCGTCAAAAAATAATATGTTACAGCAAGGGACAGATATTTGTGTGTTTAAAATCGTAATTGTTTAAGACTTACAGTAAGATTCAAACTAATCACAATGCAATACGTAGCTTGAAATATTGGTCATCTCCCATCCTCAGCTCGGGGCTAGAGACTGCTACGCACTATCTGACATTTTGTATTTATTTGGTCAGGGAAAGTGTATTTTTATCTGGGAGATTTTGGAAACTGATATGTCTGGCTACCATGACAGCGTGTCTACTGCTAGCTACTGCTATAGAAACATTTCAAGTGTTCATATTTTCATGGGTTTCTGACAGTCACATTTATATGAATGCTGAAAATTCTTTTACCTTGCTGTTATACAGGCAAAAAGCCATGGAGTTTGACATTTTCATTTGGCCGTGCTCTTCAAGCAAGTGTGCTGAAGGCCTGGAGTGGAAAAGCAGATCAAGTAAAAGCTGGGCAGGCGGAGTTTCTAAAGCGTGCTGCTGCTTATGGAGCAGCTTCCAAAGGGGAGTTTACTGGAAGCTCCATCGTCGCTGGAAGGCGAAGCCTGTTTGTCGCCAATCATCAGTATTAAAACATCTCTGACAGTACTTTGGTGTCCGATGTAGTAGCACACAATGATGTAAAACTAATGAAGAGGGCTAGCTAGATGGCTTTCTAAAAGTGTTAAACAAAGAGGAATGTAGGCCTATTTAACTTAGAAAATATGTCAGAAACGGGAAAGAGTTGGAAATGTGTGAAATACAACACAAATGAAATATTTTAGACTCTTGATACCGTTTCTTCTTGATTAGTGTGTCAGAGTTCGTATTTGCCACTGACTTTAGAAACAATTAAAGATCTCTTCGAGATTCGACTATTTTGCATGGAGTATGCGATGAGGCAATGTTAGTATTGAAAGCGATTTGCGATGTATTAACCCATTGACTCACAGTCCAGAAGGCTTTTATTAGCGCGCACCCACCCCCCAAAAAATCCCTGGCTCTTTTACGGCATTTAACACAAACGTGCGAGTTGAAAAAATATACCATATGCATACTAAATTCAAAAAAATAATTCCTTTCTGAAGTAAACTCTTTTTACAACTACACATTACAACTAGACACGCTGAAAGACCAATTCATGATTCAAAATGTTAATTATCAACCTTGATAAATTGATCCCAAACCAAACTTGAAGAGCGTGAAAAAAATTTCTTCACCTCCGCGCGTCATTTTAACAACTCGCAAAAACACGAACTCTTTCTACAACATATAACACTAGCTCAAAACACTCTGGTGAAAGGTAGGTTTTTATTCTGTACAACTGTCACTGACATTTATTTAACCACCAGTGGTATTATCTTGGTACAGAAAAGCGGTAATTGGGGATAATAATTTGCGAATCATGGTGCCGTGAGATAGCGGAAAACTACTGAATTCCTTCCACAAAATTAACACTTACATTGCTTTTTATGCTTTCCATCACTATAACTAATAACAAAAAAATACTTGTTTGCATTTTCCGAAGTACTGTAGTAAATCTTTGCATGTAAAAGGTCGTAAACTGAACACAATTATTAAATAAACAACAACGCGATGGTAAGTCGGCCGCACGCTGCATATCAGATGTCATCATGTGCTTTTCAAATCAATACGCTTCAGAAGCCTAAAATTCCAAACGTAAGCTGGGCAAATGAAAGAAACTCGAGGGAAGTTTTGTTTTAGATTTCACGGTCGCTTGTGGTACGATTAGTGGAGACCGTCTCCAGTAAAAACAATAATGGCGCTTCTCGTCTTTTGTTTTGTCCGCAGTAACAGTCCCTCCATCCTTCTCCTTCCCAACTTAGAAACTCCCAGGCTCCATGAGGTGAGTTCTTGTCGGCAGGACAATTTACTGTTGTGTATGTCGCACTGATGCTGGGATCAGAATCCATTACGTTTGCACTCTGGTGCAAAGGCTCTTCCTCTGTGTTCAAGCAGCCACTAGGAGGTCGTTCATCAGTCATTACCCATGTGGTCTTGACCCATCCCATTTTCAGTTCAAAGTTCACTCTTCTACCATGCCTTGGTTTGGTACCTGTGCATCAACTTTTACTCTGTAACAGCAACAACACACTGTCCCATGAGTTGATAGTATTCTTGTGACCATGGTTTGGTGTCTTAGAAAGAAGACCATTTATAGTTAGTGGTGTGGGAGAAATAGACTAACTCGTACTCATGAAACGTGATCCAGCAATGAACAAATGAGCTTTCAAACAGCACTGCAGATTTCAGGAAGCTATCATGGTTGATACGTCACACTGGTTACCCAGAAATCCTTGTGCCAAAAGCTCAGTGATCGTCGCTGTCACTGTAAGTTTTTTTTTGCATGCTTCACGGTCATTCTTGCACTCCCACATGCTCTTGATTGTACGCCTGCCTTACTTGCTTTGGAAAGACTATTCTCATTGAAGTTTCAATCATTGCTAGTCTATCAAAGCAGACCTTGGGAAAGTTGTCCACATTGAAAGTCTTCCGGTCATTGTGCATAGAATTACAGAGTATTCCGCTCAAAGCTGACTGACAATCAATAATGAACACTGTACTGCAAATGCTCAAAAAATCGGGAATTGGTCGGTCATATTCTTGGTGCTAACCAAACGAAAAGTGGGCTTTGGGGACGAGATTGAACTTTTGGGGTTTACAAGTTCATGGTTTGATTCTGCTGTGTTATAATTTAAAATGACCGACATTTAAGTTATTCTGGTGAAAAATATGATAGGAAAGACCTTCCAGAAAGCATTGGTACCTCTTTTGAAAATCCATCCCCTCCCCCAGCACAGGGAGCCCACACAACCTGCTAGTGCGATCTTGTGTATGTCATATGCAGTTGAACCCCTATTAAGCGGCCAGTTAGTAAAGTCCCGACACTATTCTCAGTTTAATACTGTAAATGAAACCCCTTTTAAGCGGCCACCTCTATTAAGCGACCGCGGCCACCTCTCTGCCGTCCCGATGAGCGTTCTTCTATTGTTTTAAACCGTATTCAGCGGCCAGTAAGAATGTAATATACGATGTTTGGATTTATTTCCAAAAAGCTCGGACAGTGACGGCTGATTAAATTATTCAAACATTGGTTTATTGTCGTCTTCATGTGGTTCCGTTATTCCATTTCGCGCTATTTTGTATTGAAATAACGTAACCCTTTTAAACGGCCTTTTGCTAATTTCTGACGAACCCCAATTAAGCGGCCAACCTCAATTAAGTGGCCAGTTGTCATTTTCCCGAGGGTGGCCGCGTAACAGGGGTTCTACTGTAGTTTCATAGTAAATGTAATTTACTCAATGGATGACGGATTGCAAGTCAATGCTAAAAAAAGGTAAATAAGCCTAAAATACTCTTGTATACTGCTGTCCTGATGGTAAATCAGCCATTTGAAGAATTCTGCATTTGCTGTTGATCATTGCTATCATGATATACAGAAAATGCAAAATCCCTTTTTGGGATTAATTTATATAGTTGGCTTAAAAAACACATGGAAGAAAAGATAATTAAAAACAATACTGACTTGCAGAGATGATTTTATTTTAATTTAGTTCTACAATTGTTTTCTTTCTATAAATTGATTCAGTGTAGTAAGCCACTAGCTGCCACTTAAAATCGCCATCTTTTCTTTATTTATGTTTTACTAATGTTTTCCATCTTGTAAGATTTGGTGTAGACACCTTAACTTGCTAAGGTCTTGCCATTGAAGCCGCAGTGGGTTCTTGGAACATCATGGAAAAAGACCAGAGACCTACAAGGAATAATTTAGTAAAAATTTAAAATAGTAACTTAATTCAGCACTGGTCCAGGAAGTTGAAAAGAGAACTTAGTTATTGTTTCATAAACTTTCAAAGCCTCAGATTGTGGCGAACAGCAAATTAATCTTGTAAATGGGCAAAATAAGTAGGTATAAGCAAGGAAAGTTGTCTGTCAAATTGTTGTTCAGAATTTAAGAGCCACCTTACTCCAATGAGAAAAGAGAGTGTATTAAACAGTCACCCTTGGGGAATGGCTTATTGCCCTAGCATTATTTTGCAAGGGTGTCTGCTAAATGCTGAAGTTAGCCATTTAACAAAGGTTTGCCATTGTAGTAGACAGGGTTTTCAAACAAGCTGGTGAGCACTGGAGTTCTGCCAGCTACTTGATTATATGTCACAGGTTACTCTGGTCATAGCAACCACCTCCCGACAAAAAAGCTAACTTGTCACAGCTGCTTACTCTTTCATTTGCTGACGCCTACTTCAGAACATTTTGAAACCCCTGAATAGGTAGTAAAAGACTGGTTTATATTTCTCTTAAACATTTGTAAAAATAAATTATGGCTTTTGAAAAACTAATGGCCATATTAGTTCATGATGTAATGTATATGAAATGATTCATATGTGAACTGTGGATATATATGAAGGTGATATGTGATCTTCGCAGTGAATTTCCAATTTTAAGCAATTGGAATAAAGAAGCCTGAAAAAAAGTAGGTATAAGCAAGTAGGTTGAAGCCCTGATTTTTTTCAGGCTTCTTTATTCCAATTGCTTAAAATTGGAAATTCACTGCGAAGATCACATATCACCTTCATATTAGTTCATATTGTACACTTGTATGGTTTCCCATGAAAAAGTGATCATTTAACACAGGTTACAGAAAACAATAAAAAAATGTACCATACATTTGTTAAAACTTTGTAGAAGTTGAGTTAATGAATGGACATCTAGCAATCACAACCCACAGATGTGACCTTTTGACCCAGCTGAAGTGAGCTTCTGTTTCCTGAGAGCTCCACTTGGATAATTGAGGGCAGCAAAAAACATAAACCGTTGGTTGAAGTTTGAATTTCAGAGTTTGCATGTTTACTTAGTGAGAATCGCAATAAAACTAAAGATAACACACATAACGGTCCCCTAGTTACTCTTAATGGTATATAATGGCAGCAGTGGGAGACTTGTCAAGGTAGATACTTGGAATAGTTTTTCTGATATAACAACAGAAATTGCAAGTCTACTAACAGTCTTTCAATTAACGGTAGCTTAGTTGACACTTAGTCCTACATTCATTCTTTTTAATGAATGCCTTTTGTGGAAGGTGTTAGAGTTATGTTACTTGTATCACAAATAATAAATGATATGATCTTAAAATATCTAGCAGACCTAAAGCTTGTTTTCATACCCTCCCCTGTCCTTGTTCCCAGGCCCTCTCTGCTATTCCTTTCTTGTTGTCAAGGACAGACAAAACCTCGAAAATTTAGTACCTACCTGCCACTTGGGATGTTAAAATGTTTCTGAATGTGCTCGGCTATGGCTTTAGTATAAGAGTTGTTTTTCTCTGGCCCAAGGCACCCCGCTGAATCCAGATGAATGATGCCGGCAGGTTCATCTGTCCCTCCAAATGTCAATCTGGCACCAGCATTAACATGAACTCCAACTACCTGTGCAGTACAAGTTATTAAGTCTGCATTCAAGCCTAGTGGCCCATCAGGCAAGGAGTATTTCTACTCCTTCCTGGATGGGATGCTAGTCCATCGCAGGGTTACCCCCAGCAGTAAATTTGCTGGTACCCATTTATTCACCTGAGTGGTGAGAGGTAACTTTGGAAGTAAGTGACTTCTGCCCAAGAACACAACACAATGACTATGGCCAGAGTTTGAACTTGGACTGCTTGATCTGGAGTCCAGGCCCCAGTTGTTCAAAGGGTGGATAACACTATCCACCGGATAAATCACTATCCAGTGGATAAGTGTTGGCAAAACAAACTACGCTATCCACTGGATAGTGATTTATCCAGTGGATAGCATTATCCACCCTTTGAACAACTGGGGCCAGCACACTAAGGGTTAGACCACTGCACAACAATTATAATTTACTGTTTTTCAGCAGGACACTTAACTCTTTTTGTAGTACTTCTCTTCACCTAGATTCCTGTGGAAACTTGAGTTGCACATAAACTCTAACCTGGTATGGGCCACTAGGCTCTGAACATCACTGAAGGAGTGTTTTCCATTTCAAATGTTTACAGCTGTTATCTAATTATATGGCACTTGTTACAGCATGTTTCCAAAGTAGGGGCTGTCAAATGGTAAATTTGTGAGATGGCGAGACTGAGATCATGCACATAAATCTTATGACCGGATTTTGAAAAAGATCAATTTGTTACATAACAAAGCACTCGCAATTTCCAAACATACTGCACATTTTGCTTATTAGTTGGCTTTATGAATGTTTATTTTGCAGCTGTAAAGTGCATCCATGGTGGAAAACCAGGGGGGAAACTTAAGGCTCAGCAGCTGCGACTGCGGGAAAACAAACTTGAAAATGTTTTAGAAGTTCATTTAAAGCAACTACATTGGAAGTTCCACTGACCACCCAGAGAAACTGTGTTCAGCCACCAATTTTGAAACTTGTACCCCTCAGTGGTAAAATTGCACTTAAGCTATGTCATGCTACCGACCCCCCCTCCCCCCCCCCCCCCCCCACCACCACCATTACCACCCACAATATGATCTTGTCTCGTAATTTCAACTTTCAAACTCGTTATGGGCAAATTAAGCTTACATGCTCTCAGCAGGTTGTTCTTGTTGTTACATTAACGCCACAGAAAACTTGATTCCACAGTCAGTGGTCCCAGGATTTGGTCTGACTTAATTTGCTGCTTAATGGGGACCTTCAGATCGGAGTACGACTTTTCAAACCTAGCGCTTACGCTTTTGATTATCACATTTCACAGCAATCTCGTACTGATAGTCTCCTTTGTACCTGGACAGCAACAGGGATGAGTGAGGGCTCTGGGAACCTTAACACTTTCAGTGCGAAAGTCGACTTTTGTCGACATTTGGAGGAGTGGTCATTGAACCACTTGTGACGTCATCAGTTTACACGTCAATCAACTTTTCAGATGAGGAACTGATACAGCGTGGATTGATCTTTCCATAGGACCATGCATTTGCTATATCGACTGCATTCTGATGCAGCAAAGCAAAGTTTGGGCAAAATTAGCATCGTAACAACAAAAATTGGGTTAAACGGTTAAAAAAACGCGTTTTGGGGGGGAAATTCAGCAGTGAAAGGGTTAATTGAAAAGGAAAATTTCTTTCAAAATGTGCTCTTTTTCATAGAAATATCATCCACCATGCAACATTAATCCGAAATCAGCAAAATTTGGCATGAGAAGCGATTTGGGTAATTTTAGTTAAGACTTTCAGTGCGAAAGTCGACTTTTGTCGACATTTGGAGGAGTGGTCATTGAACCACTTGTTCACTTGTCACTTGTTCACTTGTCCACTTGTGACTAAGGGTTAAACTGGATTGAAATTCGAAAGTCGTACTCGTACTAATGCTTACCGAACTTGGCTTTCCTAGCAGCTTTGCAATCAAGTCCGTGGTTTCCTTATGAAAGTCGGCAGGCACTTCTTTAACGTTAGTTGTCAACTCAAAACAAGGCATTTTTAACAAAAGGTTCTCCTGGACACACTAGCTAGCTAGCTGAGCAGCTCAAGATCAGATGAAGTACGTGCTGTCTTCCACGAAATCAGATAGATCTGTTGTGTAACATGTCTTCAAATGTCCTTCTACTCAGAAGCATGTCGCTGGCTGGATATTTTTTTTTTCGTGCTCCTAACCGGTTAAATTATGCTTGCTTTATATCAACAACTGCTTCAGTAGCAGAAAATTATGTGCCCGGGCAAATGTACCACAAGCAGCCGAAATGAAAACCAAGCGGTGTTACAATGACACATTGTGCTGCCTGTATGAACAACGTGCACATGTTTTTTGAGCTATTTCACGTTTCAGTGACCTCAGTCGTGCTGTTTTTTGCTAAACGAAGATAAAATATTTCAGATTTTATGGAAACCATTAAATCCCAATATTTCAGCAAGCACGGCCTTCCTTTTTAGGGTCTTACAGAGAATTACTCTAAAAGTTATTGAAACGTCAGAGTCATTTTCCGTAAACTGGATTTTCGGAGTGACAAAAAACGACTTAACCGAACGCAACTGTTTCATCAACGCAACTTTTCTTTATTTTCTATTTCACGTTTCGGAGTCGAGCTGTTTTTTGCTAAACGGAGATAAAACGATATGGAAGCATATTGAAGCAAGCACGGCCTTCCTTTTTAGGTCTTTATACACAGAATTACTCTAAAACCGAAACGTCAGTCATTCTCCGTAAACTGGATCCTGGTTTCGCCGTAAGGCACAGTTCTTCTGAAAAACAGTCACGCTATATGCAAACCCAGATCGCCAGCTAACAACCGTAAACGAGATCAGAAGAGTCGAAAACTTTGAAAATTGGCGGGAAATCTAAAAAAAGCGATTGTCTTACATTGGCATAAACTGCCCTTGTGACTCAACGTGCGAACGGGTACTCCACTGGTCAAAGTCTCGACGATCATTATATCCGGTATAAATTCTCCCGCAGGATATTCGTGCAGGAAACTCGTTAATAAATCAGTCGTAGCTTCCGCTTCCTTTTGGAAACTCGTGATGTGAGGTACGAGACCATTCGTAGCACGCGCGGACTACTGTTTGGCATATTTTTGTCAAGCGACACCTGCAACTCGTTTGCTTTTAAAAATAACATACTCCGAGACCGGCCCGTGTAGGGCTTGTTCTTGATCCTTCGTATCTCTTTTGACATTGCAGTATTGGTCATAAATACCTTACGATATTGCGCAAGATACGGGAAAAGTATACTTACCCCTCTTGACGTATTTCCGTCCCGAAAACTGCGTGAGATACGCGGATGGTTAATTGTCATGTGATCCTGATAAATAACGATAATTTCACGTTTTACAAGAACCAAAAGATAAATTTCATAGATACAAACTGAAAATGATTTTTTGTAAAAGATTTGCATTTTTTTAGAAATGATTAGCTAGAGAACTGACCTGGGCCGGTTGTTTTAAGAGCGCTTTATCATATTTATCTTGAGATAAACAAAGTTGTATCGGGTTAGGCGAAGTGGTCATCAAAAGCACGCAAAGTAAACAAATTTAGATCATTTTCTCATTAACATGCATACGCCCCACCTGAATGATTGACGTATCGGATGTGGGCAGTGAAGGGTTTCAAAACTTGGATACAAAAAGGTGCATGCATAATCACTTAGTACAAAACACGTTTTCAACGAACTTTCGCTTGGACAGAATTTCCAGTTTGGAATGAATCACCGAAAAGACATCTACGTTGAAAAATTGGGTTTGATTCCCCTATCGGAAGAAGGCGGATACTTTGGGGAAACGCATCGCTCACCTGAAACGATTCAAGTTGAAGAGCGAGAAGGAAACGAGCGAAATTTATTTACCACGATTTACTATCTGATCGCGCCTGAACTGGGAGGCAAAAACTATTTTAATCGCAATAAGAGTGATATTACACACTACTTTCACGACGGATGGCCGGCTAAATACATTTATATTACACCGGAGGGCAAAGTTGAAGAGTTTACCTTAGGTAGAGACATTTTGAAAGGCCATGTTCTTCAATGGAGGGTTCCCGGTGGATCTTTGAAGGCGGCTAAAATTCTGGTCGACGAAGTTGAAGAGTATGCACAATTTCCCGGGGAGATACCTTTCACGCTGATCTCAGAACAGATGTCTCCGGGCTTTGATTACAGGGATCGTTACGTGCCAGTTGCTTCTGAAGTCAGGTCTATGTACCCAGAGTTGTGGCCGAAGTTGGAAGAGTACAGTGCACCGGACGAAGGCAATTAATTAAGCTGAATTTTAAAAAGTTTTTACATTGATTAAATCCTGTATTTCGACTTATTCGAATACTTTTTTTTGGACATCATCGCGTAGACTCTATCGCGATCGCGTCCCAGGAATCGCGTGTGATAAGTCAGAGCAAGAGCGCTGGAGAGTGTAAACCGTGTACAGACTACTGAGACTACTGACTTTGACCCCAGAACGGAAAGTAAAATGACCCTGTTAACATTACGGGGCCTAGGTAATATTTATTCCGTTCATAGCTAGCATTAAAATGATTTAAAATCTAGAATTCTTGCTTTTCATCGGCACGGAAATAAAACCCCAATGAATTCGATTGTCACGCAAGAAAAATTATCTTAACTCTTTTGTCATTAGTCATGAGTCACGGTCTTTTGTCTCAGCCCAAGGAATTTTTCTGATACAACTTCTAAGAAGTAGAACCAACATTTTCTTCGATTGAAAAAATAAAATTTGTAAGTAGGGCCCGCGCAGCAAGAATTTGAGTGGGGGACTTAAACGTGAACGGTCTGAACGTGTAATCGTCAGTCAGCTTGGGGGGTGGCCTGGGGGGAGCCCGGGGGCATGCTACCCTGGGAAAATTCAGGTTTTAGTTACTCTCAGATACCGGAGGGTGGATTTAAAATAAACAAACAGTGTATAGATAAACGTTCAGCGCTTACTGCGCAATGTTTTGACAACTTGAAACAGAAAGGGACCGCAAACAACAATGCTGCTAACGTGGGATCTACAAGAGATTATTACAATTTATTTGCGCTGGCCTTCGAGCTGGCACTACATAGATTTACTACACCGCGCTAATGAGTCCCAAAAAGGACAAAACAGCTGTCCGCGATTGCAATCCTGCTTTATCAGTTCTGGTCATGTTGATGTCTCGCAAAGTTACTTTTACACGTAGTATCAACCTTGCCATATTATTGAAATGGTTTTATACTAAACATTTTGAACCAGGCCTATAGATTCACTATCAAATCCTGCTTGAAACAATATAATTAACTCCAAATCGGTACTACTGCCATCAGCCTTTACAAACCAGGAATCCAAAGATTTTTGCTACACTGCCAGACCTTCGGTTTTTCAGCCGCGCTTGACCGCTTTCTTCCCCTACGCACATGCGTGAAAGAGCTCTGGAGTCAAGAATGACCAATATCGAACTAAATCGAAAACACAATTTATCACTAGCTTTCTGGAAAGGCTTCCAAATGAAATACTTTTAGCAATTGTTCGTTCAGTAATAGTTATTTATTTTTGTTTCTTTCCTTACTTGCTTATTTAATGAAGTTCTTCTTCTTATTTTTTTCTTTTTAATGTAAAAAGGAGGGGTGCGGGCCCTGGTGACGAATTAGATTTCCTACAAATACGATCACGCAAAAAAAAAATCAGAAAATAATTGTAACCTGTCCGCTAAAAATTATCCTTTTTACTTATGGGGCAGCTAACTTGTAATTGCTCAGTAAGTAAAGCGGGATTCAAATATTCCTACCTACGAATTTATAATAATGAGGAATTTAATTAGATTCATCAATGGTCGTTGACCATGAATGGCCACAAAAATATCCAGTAGAAATCTTCACGCACAAACTTTGTTTTATTGCAAAACAATACTTACAATACAAACTATACATTACTTACAATACCAATGACTTCGCTTTCACAATAATACGTATTTGCACCACTTACAATGGACAATTTAACTACACACATTTACATCACTTGCAATACTATTACTTTTTTTAACAAATCCTTTATAACCAATATATTGCCTTACTCATTTAAATTACTTTACTTACTAAAACTGAACATTGATTTTTAATTTATTTATGCTTTCAAGTAATAACAGTTTTATATAATAACAATACAATACACATCCCTAAAGAATTACTTTACACCTTGCATCACACCTGTACTTATACGACAAACCGATTATCTTCATAAAGTTTCCGATTGCTATAAAGCTCGCCCTAACTGGTGAGAAGGAATTTCCACTTCTGTTAAAATTCCTTCTCATCAGTTGACATGGCAGCGATGTATTTTTCAATCTCGATTTTCTCGCGTATGACGTGTTTGATGTTGTTATGTGCGTTGACATAATTAGAAAATATTTACCCAGAAGTATGAGATGATTGATGGCTAAACGGTGCGTACAAGGACGAGCTGAGTAATTCCAAATAACACATCTAGCTCAAAAAGGAGTACAGATTTCGCTTTGCTTTCGATCATATACCAATTTTGGAACTTATTCCAAAATAGATCAGTGCTATATGGTTTGACAATCAGAGGGACGAGGCCCTATTAGGGGTTTTAGCGATACGGGATATTTGGGTAAAAAAATATAGGGATACGGGATATTTGAAAAGGGTTGTCTTTTTTATTTTTGAAGGATTTTGCTTCCAAATAAAGTCGAACACTATATTATTGACTTCTTTGGCAACGTTTTTTGGAGTCTCCATAACACTGCAGATGAGAGAGTGCCATTGTAATGTTTTGACAATATTTATTCTACCGTTAATGGATGACGGTCATTGATCGGCGCTGCCATTAATAATAAGATGAGTGCATTCTAAAATTTCTAGCGGATTCAAATTTCGAATAATCAACTCATCGATGTACTCTAGGGGGGTACGCTTCGCTTGACACGACTGTAATTTTCTTTTGTTGATTGAGTTAGAGCAGAAACTCATAAGGAGTTGTTCAACCCTTATGGGTTTCTGGTTAGAGTTGTGTAGACAAAAGCACAAACTTATTTGCGTGTGTATTTCCCTTTTGAGTCTACGGAAAACAAATTTTAAACGTACCTAAACCAGACATTGCGTAGCCTGCGAACGCAGACGTATTTCCGGCTGTCGCTTGTCTCCGCCGAAGACAAGCGACGGAGACAGGAGACAAGCGACAGCCGGAAATACGTCTGCGTTCGCAGACTAGACGTTGCGGAACTCCGGAACAGGAGGCGAGATGATTGACAGCCACCTCAAATATACATGCGCAGCAACGATAAGCTAAAAAGACTAACCGACTGTAGCACGACACTGACAGAGGACAGAAGGCTGCCTGCAGAAGCGACCGCGTCGATCGCATCTCAGTTCATACCAGACCGTACCTTAAGGAGTTTTGGCCGCAGAATAAAATTTATTTTTCGCCAGTTCACTTTCGTGATCACCCACCCGCCCGAAATTCCCGCCCGAAACCCCTTCAAACTTTGATTGACGGAAATCTTGGAAACGTTACCGCGGGTGTTTCGATTTGGATCATCGCGTATCAATGCAAACGGTGGTAATAAGTACACATGTCAAGGACGTGTGACCAAACTAAGTACACAAGAGCAGAAGTTTCTCGGGCATCAACAAATTTGATATTTTTCATTTTTAAAATAAACCATAATATCATACAACAGATACCTGTGTTGGCATTCATCTTCTGCGGTTTTTCAAAGATGGGTTTGCATCTCGCTCGACTGGAATGACATCTGAGCTTATTTGTCTTCTATGCTTATACTACTCTAATCGGAATGTATTATGTTAGTTGGTTGCCAGATATACCCGGGGGGGGGGGGGGTACTTCCATATATGGGCTATATAGGTATGTGCCGCGGGATAGGGTATGTTTTTTTAGGTTCTCGGTCCTTAAATAGGGTATCACTTTTGTTCCTTTTGGCATTGTGTTCCCGGTGTGATCCTTAGATAGGGTAGCTAAATTCTATCAGCTCAAATAAACGCCCAAAAAAAATTATCTGTTAAAACTGAAGTATCCGTCATTAAGTATTAACAAAGCGATTTTGAAAGATTTGAGCTTTGCGCGGTTAGCCGTTATGTGAGTCGTCACGCAATGCTTCTCCTCCCCTTGAATAGGGTGTCAATTTTCAGGTTTGGGCCTTAGAAAGGGTATTAATTTTCGTTTTCTTTATCCTTAGATAGGGTCAGGGTTTGAGAACGTTCGCGGCACACCCCTATCCTAAATTTAGAGGAGTACCCCCCCCCCCCCCCCCCCCCGGGCAGATATAGCAGCTATATGCCCGTTCTTACTAGGATAATTACAATAGATATTTATAAAGCAAAGCTTCCCAAACGTTCTTTTCATACGCGTGAATATAAAATGGCAACTGTGTGTATTTTCTTTTGGCCCCAGCCATAGTGAATGGGATCTATCACCTTGTGCTCTTTGTTACAAAACACTAGTGGGTAGTACAAAGTAAAGAAAGTTTTCGACTCATTTTGTTTATCCACTTTTTAACTTGGAAGCTTTTGCCTGTTAAATCTGTTGAAAAACGGAAAATCCCTGCATGCTTTAGAGAGGTCGCTATATTTACGAAAAGTTTTAATGACCAATTCTTGTTGATGGTGCAGGGGATTTGTGACTGGATAAGTTCGCCGTAGCTATGTCACGGGGATTTTGTGGATATTTAATCTAAACTATCCTGAAATTAGTGATAGGCATCTTAACACATAAAAAGCATTAGCTTTGAACATCTAAAGGAAGCTAAAACCTTATTTTGCGGAGAGAAATCAAACCACGGCTATAAAAAACAATTTTTGAAGGACGCATGGAAACAACTTGAAAAGTTTCCATATTATGAAGCAACGTGGGGCCCTTCACACACTTGGTCTAGCCTAAGGTTAGGAACGAAATTTGGATCTCAATTGCTACTAAGCTAATCAATTAGAATGACCGGTCTAGCCCTTTAACGTAAACTTCTTTTTTGCATATAACGGACAGAGGAAGCTTATACTTGTTGGCTTCATGGGAAAAAGTCTTCGATCAATTGAAACGTTTAATAGCAGGCGGGACCGGGATGAAAACTCTCAGTTAGCTGGCATGGCGGGGTAAGGGCCAAATAGGCTGGCGGGATGGCGGTAAAATATGAAAAAATAAGATCAAGCTGGGCGGACTGGGGCGCGTTGATGGCGGCCAACAGGTCACAAGCGTAACGAAGCTGTGCCCTTGCTTCCCAAATACTTTCAGAAGCACGTAAATGTTAAGCATATTTCATTCTCATAATCTATGTTATCTCGAAAAATGAAACGTGACGAACGAGGATCAGAAGACTCCGACATAAACTCGCCGGAACACAAACAACCACGTGCTGGCGATTTCAACATGGCGCTGACTAATCCTTCGCCTCCCGCACAGAGCGATTCTGAACATGACGATGCAAACGAACCAAGTTTAAAAGAGATACACAAGGTGCTCCTTGAAGTACAAGGCAATATAGCGGCTCTTCTGAAAACAAGTGTAAAGCTAAAGGAAGACGTCGCTGAACTTCGCAACTTGGTTACAAAGAATACAAAAGAAATTCAAACAGTGAGAGACGAACTGACCAAGCAAAATAGATATGTCGCGTCGATAGAAAAAAAACTCAACAAAGTAAACGAAACCGTACAAGACCATTCAGAAGATATAACCGACCTCCAGATTAACCTCGACAACTTGGAGCAGTACTCCAGAAAGAATTCTTTAGAGTTCTGTGGTGTTCCGGATGACATCAACATGTCTACCGACCAGGCCGTGTGTAAGATAGCACAAGCGATTGGCGTCGAGATCCAAGAAGACGACATTGAAATATCCCATCGTATCAAGCAGAAACACGGTAACAAGCCGATTTTAGCCAAATTTTGCAACCACAAAATAAAGTCTAAGGTCTACAAGGCTCGCACTCAACTGAGAAGCACAACTATTTCCAGTATTTTTCCCGACTGTGTCTCATTTATTGCTGAACACAACCGTCAACCAAAGATCTTCATAAACGAGAACCTGACTCAGTACCGAAAGGAAATGATGAAGACTGCGAGAGAAAAGCGAAATAACGGTAAGATCGTTAGCTTTTGGTCCCTTGATGGAAAAATCTTTATCAAGACTGCCCCAATGGGGAACCCAAGATTAATGCATTCCATTGAAGAAATCAAAGAACTTTAAGCAGTAAGCTTCTAAATAACATTTTGCTTTTATTTATTAATGACTTTTAGGAAAGGGAAGAAAGGGCATACGACCCCCAAAATACCTGCAACACCCATTTTGCCCCTGGATGACGAATGTGTACTCCTTAGTTCTACAGTCAAGTGTGCTTTTTGAATGTTACCTTTTTTATTTGTTTTTGTCCCTTATTTATCCGTTTTGTTTATATTTTATACTATCTTCGGTTGCGCACGACCAAATTATTTTTGTTTGCTTACATTTCTCAATATATTTTAAATCGCTTATTCCATTAAATATGCTATCTTGTAAAATGCATTATATATTCTAATGATCACGTTTAAATTTCTATCGCTTAACGTTAGAGGCTTAAAAAACCAACGGAAAAGACGAAGCATCTTCTCTTTTCTCAAGGACCAAAAATGCGATGTTTATTTACTTCAAGAAACGTTCTCTGAACCGCGAGATGAATTAATCTGGAAATCAGAATGGAGAGGTGTCATGTTTTTCTCGCATGGAACTAATCACCAAAAAGGCGTTTGTATTTTATTCAATCCTTTGTCCGATATTCAAATAGAAAGTTCCTATTGTGATCCCGAAGGGAGAATCGTGCTAATTAATATCTGCTTCAAGACGATAAATTTTTCCATCTGTAATATTTATGCACCGAATGCTTTAACAAGTCAGCAAAATTTCGTCAAAACTTTGAAAGAGGTATTAATGTCGAAATCATGGTTGTCGAATTTGATTATAGGAGGTGACTGGAATGTCTCACTTCAGGCCATCGATAAACAAGGCGGTATCCATTGGAAGCCAACTGCCTACCGCCATCAAATTGTCGCTATGATGGAAGAACTGGACTTGTCTGATGTTTTTAGAAAAATGTATCCAAACAAGAAGAGTTTTACTTACGAGTCTGCCGCACGAAATTTAAAATCACGGATTGATTTTTTTCTCGTTGCGAAGTCTATTGCTTGTCAAGTCGCTGAAGTGGGCACAAAAACTTCAATCGCGCCGGACCACAAAGCTGTTAAACTAAGAATCAATCTCGCAAACATCAAGCGAGGTCCAGGCCTTTGGAAATTTAATATCTTGCTACTAAAAGATGAAAATTTTGTCAATTTAATAACATTCATCTATCCTGATATTATCAAAAAATATTCTGATTTAGAAGATCCAAAACTGAAATGGGAACTCATCAAAATGGAAATCCGAAGACTCACCATCTGTTATGCTAAAAACAAAGCAAGGAAATCACGCGAAATCGAAAACGAGCTTACGAAGCGCCTAGACATCTTGGATGAAAAAGTTCATTCTGGTGAGTGTACCACGGATGCCGAGCAAAAAGAACACGAGTATTTGAAAACTGAACTTCGCAGTATTCACGAGAAAAGGGCCGAGGGAGCAATTTTTCGCTCCAAAGTCCGCTAGATCCAAGAAGGGGAAAAACCAACAAATTACTTCTTTAATATGGAAAGGAGAAACTTCAATAAAAAAATCATATCAGAACTTGCAACCCCAGAGGGTTATGTAACTAACGACGAGAAACAAATAATGGAGGAAATAAAATCGTTCTACGAGAACTTATACAGTTCATCCAAAAATGCAACAAATGAGGCCTTCCAAGAGTTTACTGGCTCCATAAGTCAACATATTCCAATGCTATCACAAGACCAGTGTAATGAAATTGAAGGAGTATTAACTTTAGATGAATGCTGGGCAGCCCTGAAATCGATGGGGACTGGAAAGTCTCCTGGTGAAGATGGATTTACCGTCGAGTTCTATAGGTGTTTCTTCGACATTTTAGGTAACGATCTTTTGAATAGCTTAAATGCAGCGTATGAAAATGGTGAGATGTCTATCTCCCAACGCAGGGGAGTAATAACACTGATTCCAAAAGAGAACTCCGACCCACGTGAGCTATCGAATTGGCGACCTATTACATTGTTAAATGTAGATTATAAAATTGCATCCAAAGCTATAGCCTCAAGAATAGAAAAATTTCTTCCACTTTTAATCAACAGCAATCAGACTGGATTCATGAAAGGCAGGTATATTGGGCAAAATATTAGATTAATAAACGATATCATGGAACAAACGGAACTTCAGGGTATCCCTGGTATACTTCTCTTATTGGATTTTAGGAAAGCTTTCGATACAATAGAATGGGGCTTCATTCAACAAACCTTAAGGCTCTTTAATTTTGGATCTTGTTTAAGACACTGGGTTAAAACACTATATACGAACTCCGAAAGTACAGTTCTGCATAATGGCTTCACAACAGATTTCTTTAAGCTATCAAGGGGAGTCAGACAAGGGTGCCCTCTCTCCCCGTACCTTTTTATTCTAGGGGTGGAAATATTGGCTACGAAGATTAGACATGACGATAATGTAGAGGGGATTAAGGTGTTTCAAACAGAGCACAAGATCAGTCAATTTGCGGACGATACCACTCTTTTTCTCAGAAACTTAAACTCGGTACAAAACTCGATAACTTTGGTTGATCAATTTGGTGACATTTCAGGTCTCTCGTTAAACGTGGAAAAAACAAAAGCTCTATGGTTAGGCCCTTGGAGATTTAAAAGCTCGAAGCCGTTTGGCCTAAAGTGGACTACAGACCCAGTAAGAGCTCTGGGTATCTTCATCTCTTATGATGTAAAAGAAAACAATAAAAAAAATATTGATCGGAAAATTGACAACATGACAACAAAATTAGACATCTGGAGGGCCCGGTGCCTGTCCCTCCTTGGCAAATGCCTTGTGGTAAAGTGTTTGGGTATTCCTAACTTGATTTATTCCGCGTCGATGCTTTCAATGCCTAACACCTATGTTCCCTCGATTAAGGATGCCATCTTCAAGTTTATCTGGAATAACAAACGAGATAAAATAAAAAGAGACGTAATGTACCAAGATTATCCTAAGGGTGGTTTACGCGCCCCGAACATCGATATATTGTTTAAGTCCTTAAATTTAGCTTGGATTCAAAGACTTCTGACTGAAGATCCACTCTCGTCCGAAACTTGGAAATCAATTCCGAACCACTTCTTTAATAAGTATGGTGGTCTCGCCTTTCTTCTCCGCTGTAATTATGACAAAATGCTTTTAGAGAAATCCGGACTTCCGCTGTTCTACAGACAAATCCTGGTGAATTTTTTAGAACTTAATATATATACCAATCCAACAACGGCTCAGACCTGCTTTTGTTCAACAACAAGAAAATAAAAATTGATGGTAACTCAATATTCTACCCTGACTGGGTAGAAAAAGAAGTCCTATCAATCCAAGATCTTCTGGATCACAATAGAAAGTTTCTTTCTTTTCAAGTGTTTCAAGAAAAATACAACATTAAATGTAGTTTTTTAAAGTATTTTCAAATCCTCTCAGCGATACCAAAATATCTATTTGAAAAGGCGAGGCAACACTTTGTATCAACTGTCTAACTCTACTGTTATAGACTTAGCCAAAATGAAATGTAAAGACTATTACTGGCTCTATGTCAATGCGACCGATGTAGAACCTACCGGCCAAAAGAAATGGCAGACAGAACTTAAACTGGAAAATTTTAGGTGGGATCTGGCTTTTACTCAGATAAGTAAAACTTGCAAAGAAACAAAACTTAGAGAATTTAATTATAAACTACTTCACAGAACAATTGTTACAAAAAAGGAACTATATACTTATGGAATTGAAATGGACTGCAAATGCATTTATTGCAATAGACCCGACTCCATTCTACATTCTTTCGTCGAGTGTGAAGTATCTAAGTCCTTCTTTGACAAAGTTATTTCATGGTTTAATAACACAAACTTTTCGGAATTTTCACCAACAGTGGCTGAAATTCTCTTTGGAATCTGGAATTGCGGAAACGACAAAAAGCTAACCAAATTTAATTACTGCTTATTATTTGCCAAATTTTTCTTATATCACCAAAAGCGTAATTTAAAGCAATGTAACTTTAATGAATTCATTATCAAACTACTCTTCAAACTTCAACTTGAAAATTTTCTTTAATTTCCAACCTGAAAGGAGAAAATGCTTCTCTCTCAGACTCGTTATTATAAGGATTAGTGATTAACCCGTTTTGTTTGTAATTAAATTTGTCAATTGTAATTTAAGTACAGTAAACTATTTTTGGAATAATCTGTATCATATGTATAAGCCGTAATTATCAGTAGTATATCTTAATTGTATGTAAACAATAATTCTGTAAGTAATTTATTGTAATTTTAGCAACTATCTTTCTTTTCCCTCTCCTTTTTCTGTGTATTCAATTTTTATGTAAAGGTTGTGAGTTATCAATAAAGTTCATTTAAAAAAAAAAAATAATAATAATAATAATAATAATAAAAGAAAGAGTAACATTGACCCTTGGATTATTTAAGGTAGTCCGTGGACCGGGGGTCCGGCAGTGTTTTCAACTCACGTATATTTTCGACTCCAGAGTCGTGTCATCATCGTGACACTAGAGCATTGATTTTTACGCAGATATGAAAAATAAATCTGCTACATTCCACCACTTTAATCTCAAAAACATGCAGTTGAACAGTAAATATCCTCTTGAAACCTGCACCATTGTTGGACCTGTTGTAACCAGAAATACAATCAACAAATTAAAACCTGATACTAAAAAACCAAGCACTCTATTCTTTAACGAGACAAAGTAATAAAGCTGTTGTTATCATACATCCTACAATTACGCTAATTAAAATTATACAAGACAAGACACTCTGAAGAGATTTTAGAACTTCATTAATCCACTAAAAAAAATTAAACCTGCTTTTCTCGCTCAATCAAAGTTGCGTTAAACTGTAGCATGACAATCAAAACTCCCATCTCACGGCTTAATCTCAACTCTAGCATCTCAGTACAATCTTGTCACAAATTAAAGGTCAGAATGTTATTTTACAAACCTTCCAGCATGTCTGTATTTTTTCTTAATAAGCCCTTTCCCGCCACAGATTATGATTTTTTTTTTTTTTGGGGGGGGGGGGGGGGGGTGGGGGTATGTGCATGCATGAAATTTTTTTTCTCGCTCCAAACGGCTGCATGAATTTTTGTTTTGTGGTTGAATGTAGTTGGAAAAGTAGGCATTACATTGTAAATCATTTATTGCAAAGGGTCTGTGAAAGAACCTTTGAACAAATATTATTTTTTATCTTTTAAAGAGTTTTTGACTGACCTATAAAATGCAGTATATATGTACATCTACAGTTAGCTCCCGCCTAGCAGACGCCTCTATATTATGGACAGGAGTTGAAGTCCCTGAGGCATGCTACCTTGAGAAAATTTGGGTTTAGTTATATTCAGATACCGGAAGGTGGATTTAAAATCAAAAGCACTGAACGTTTGTATCTATACACTGTTTGCAAAAAGCGCAATGTTTTGTAAAAAGCGCAATGCAAGTTTTACAACTTGAAACAGAAAGGGACCGCAAACAACAGCGCTGCTAACGTAGCAAGAGATTATTGCAACGGTGAATATCAATCAGAATGGAAATTAACATCGATTAAAATTTCAGTGTAAATTATTAAATGCCGAGATTTCTCTGTTCTGTTATTGCCACGATCTGCAAATTCGTTAACGATGTCAAAAAGTCATACTTCATGACTGTTTATCATTGTCAAGTTGCTAAATCTCTCATTGTGGAGCAAAATTTACAGTTTTCGGACGGTGGCAACTGAACGATCGTTCACCAGATGCACCCGCTACTGGATTTACCAATATGAAACCAAATCAAGAAGTGTAATTTATCACCACCTTCTGGAAAGGCGTTCAAATTAACTACTTTTAGTAATTGTTCGTTCAATAATAATTACTGTTTTCGTTTCTTTCTTTCTTTCTTTCTTTCTTTCTTTCTTTCTTTCTTTCTTTCTTTCTTTCTTTCTTTCTTTCTTTCTTTCTTTCTTTCTTTCTTTCTTTCTTTCTTTCTTGCTTGCTTGCTTGCTTGCTTGCTTTCTTTCTTTCTTTCTTTCTTTCTTTCTTTCTTTCTTTCTTTCTTTCTTTCTTTCTTTCTTTCTTTCTTTCTTTCTTTCTTTACTTGCTTATTTACTTACCATTATTTGTCTTTTTACTGTAAAAAAAGTTGGGGGAGGGGGGGGGGGGGAATAAAGCCCCCAGCCCCTCCCTCTGCCTACCTCCCTCAGGGCCTGTTTATAATAAGTTCTTCCAACCTGCAGTTTAAGGACGTTCGCGCTAATTGTTTATGCGCATCCTTACTGCGCACGTAATTCCTGTCGCAACGCTACGCCACGTCATGCATCGAGCGCGCGCACTGAGGAAACTTTCCAACCACATATAGGGTGAGTAGCCATTGCGATAACTTCGCTTGCAGTTTGCTAGCTTAAATGGTCGGTGACCCCAACTTTTTTCTTAACAGATCACATTTGATAACCATTATCTACGTTTTGTGAGAAAATGAAAAAAATCTATCGATTAAAAGGTTGATTTTTTTGTCCCACGCACGTTTGATCTTTTCGTTTTGTCGTACGACTGGTTCAAATGCCTCTTCCAGGGCTACGTTTTGCATAAAAGATGGCAACATTTGAAATTATTTACGCAACAGACGCACTTCTTCAAAATATCACCAAGATCGTTTCCCTCCGTATTCTCATCAACGATAATTTAAACTACAAACCTTGAAAGCCGTGCAAAATTACGTGCGCCAATTTTTCAAAATCAGGGTAGTTTTCTACAGACTTTATCTCTGAAACGAAGTCGGTGACCCCCACTTTTTTTGTTATTTCTGACACAAGTAACTCATTATCCGTCCTCAGTAAAAATTTTAGAAAAATCTATCGACTAGAAAATTTTCGCGCGAACGTCCTTAATAAACCCGTACGTTGCGACCTCGCCTGTTCTTCCTCACATTGACACGGCGTGAAAATGTTAACATGGCGGGAAAAAATATGTTGACGTGGCGGGAACATTCCGGCGGCCTCACAAAGCCAGAATGCACTTTCCCCACCACGAGACAAAAACGCAAAGGCTTTTGCGATCAGATCAGAAGTAAAACAATGATTTTGAGGTACCTAAAAGTTCATTTATCAATTTACCGTCAATGTGCTTTTAATATTTCTCTCCTTTTCCCGGGTGCCTATGGCTCAGACTTTATTTGTTGAACATTATACTTTTTTAGCAAAATACTTTCTATATAAAAGCATCCTCGTCCCCGCATAAAGCTGCCACTTCCGGTTACAGCGGCAGTGTGAACCTTGAAAACGAGGCCAGCCAGGCTAGGTTACTTCCGCAAAACAAAGATGGCGGCGGCCAGCGAGTTTCCAACAGAGCTGGCGACTCGGCCACTTGGGCTTATAGCTCTAATGGGGCTTGATATAAATCAGAAACCTTTACATAAAGCCATCTGGGAGTCTTTCTCTGTCAATAGGCATCCTGAGAGAGTTCCACTTTCTTTCAGACTTCTGCCAATTGATCACGAGTTTCCCAAAGCCAAGTCAAAGGTGACTCTTCAATTCACTCTTTTGATTTTCCATATTGTTTTAGGCCCAAGATTGTAGTTGGCAACTCATTATGGCTGAGAACAAGTTTTCTGTTGTTTGCATTTTGTAGCGGTCTACATATGAGTGGTATTTACCGAAGGGTATCCTGAAGACAAAATGGATGCACAAACATCTCTATCTTACTCCAGCTGTGGTAGTGATGTTTTATGAGCTGGACTGGGATGATACACAGTGGAGGGACAAACAAGCTGAATGTGCTTCAAAACTGGAAAAAGTCAGGTACTTTTAAGAAGGAAATTATTATCCAAGGCATATGCAAAATTTAAGACAAATATCCCAAATATTATTGTTATTATTATTATTGTTATTATGCACCAGTCATTTGAAATCCCCGATCCCCCCCCTCGGGCATGAGCGGGGTAAAAGCGGGGATTTCACTTCAGATTCACTCCATTTTGGTTCCCTGTTAGGTGGGGGATGCACCAGAAATCACGGCCTTCGCATGCCGGACCGGGGAATAAGCGGGGCAGTCACTCCGGCCATGCTCAGCGGTTTGAATTATTTATGTTGACTCACTCGGTCGATCAGTTACTTTGCAGTATTTCACTTCAATTCGCTGCCTAATAGCGCAAAGTAAAAATTGTTTTGTAAAGTGTCATACCAGAATTCAAAGAAGGCTATATTGGCAGAAGATATTCAAAGTCTGGTGACGACGAAAGGTAGGCTTATTTCAATGATATGGTATTGATAAGTATAGATAAAACCAAATTGATTGCAAGGCTGGTACTACAGCAAAAGGGCAACATTTATTGGCCAATATTTCAACTAGCAGAGCTAGTCTTCTTCAGGGCCAGTACAATGCAAAACTAACGGCTCTAAAATTTCTAAAAAAATTTTTATTATTAATAAGTATGCTTGAGTCATTCCAGACGTCAGAAGAGTTTCAGTTTGCTGTGATCTTGCATTTTGTAACATCAAGTTGTAAAACAGAAAAAGTTTTTAATGACCTTTATTAAAAATAAAAAGTTGATTTGGCAATAGTCGTCTTCTTCCTTGTCCATCGAGGGGCCTTTGCAAGTGTATTGCTAACTACTCTGAAATAAACGTGTTAATTTCACGGCTACCAACGTTTTTATCTTCCCTTTTTTTCATCCATTATTGCGCTTGGCAAAAACAAGTTTTGTACAAAAGATTACTTTTTTATAGCATGTGTGTGGATCATGTGGGGGCGGGGGAGTTCACCATTCACTTTTCTCCCGGGGACCGGGGACTTCACCTGCCTTCACTTGCAAAAAAAGTGAATGCCCCGCCCATGCCCGAGGGGGGGGGGAGGCGGGGGTTTCAAATGACTGGTGCATTGTTATAATTGTTATAATTATTATTATCAGGGCTGACATTAAGTTTTTTAGCAGCCTGAAAACAATACCATTTAATTAGTTTCTGACGAAAATGAAACAAAAAACTCAAGAAGGTTTAAATGATAATAATAATAAATAATAATAATAATATAATAGTAATAATAATAATAATAATAATAATTAGTACATACCACACAAGTGAATAGTGCTTTTTGCATGCTCTGATCGGTTCACCCCGAACTGATTAGCAAAGTACTATTCACCTGTGAGCAGCTGAAGAGAAAGAAAATGGCTTCCCATGTCGTTTTGGGTACCGAAAATAAAGTTTTGGTCCCCTAGTTATTCAACTTGTGTGGTATATACTAAAACAATTATTTACCTCTGCCAGTATTGGTGAAAGTGGTGGATATTATTACCTTGCCGCTTTGTAGCTCAGTAAATATCCACCACTATTCACCTCCACTTCAGTAAATAATTTTTTGTTACCTACATGTAGGGTTTCAAAGAATTTTCAAATTTCAACTCTTTTGCTTGTATCAGGCCATGCCAATGTACATGATAGTTTATTTGTTTAACAATCTGTTTCTTTCCCCGAGCAGGAGCAGCCTTCAAGACCAGAACACCAAGGTAGCAGTGGTGCTGATTCAAAAGAATGCACCTCTTCCACCTGGTAAGGCACAAAAACAATGCTACTGGTAGGCAAGGCAACTTTTCATTGCTTTTCTTCTTTCTTCTTCTTTATTATTTTTATATGCATTTTTCACAATGGGCCATACGGTGGCCTAATGGTTCGTGCGCTGGATTCTGGATCAAGTGGTCCAGGTTCAAGCACTGGCTGGGTCATTGTGTTGTGTTCTTGGGCAAGACACTTAACAGTGCCTCTCTCCACCCAGGTGTATAATTGGGTACCAGTGAATTTACACGTACTGCATTGAAACAGATATTGATAATTGGAAATATATGACCAGTCAGTGAATTTTAACATTAAATTTTATTGATTGCCATTCATTTTTATTGATTTGTCATCATTGTCAATAGCAATCAATAACAGTGTTATTAGCTCATTGATTGGTTGATACAATAAATATCAATTGTTACTAACAATATCACCTTTTTTCCATTTTTATAAAACATGTAGAAAATCAATGAAGAAAGTGATCTATCATAAGAAAAACTGCAGTCACTTAGTATTCAAGAGAGTTAAATCTAAGTGCCCACCAGTGCTGTAATGGCCCATTTTCTTCCCTAGTGAATGTCCCTAAAGTGTTTTGTTGTTTTGTTAGGTGATGATTTACAGGCGCTGGAAAGAGCAGCCACACTGTGCAGTGCATGTGATTTGTCAGCCAAATCTCTGTTTGTCCTTCCACATACAGATCATTTGATTGGTTATACAATCAGGTAACATTATTTAGAAAGAAGATAGAATTATATATATCTTATCAACCAGGTTGGGAGGTGTGGTGGCCTAATGGTTAGTGCGCTGGACTTCGGATCGAAAGGTCCAGGTTCGACCCTTGGCCGGGGCACTGCACCGTGTTCTTGGGCAAGACACTCTACTCTCATAGTGCCTCTCTCCACCCAGGTGTATAAATGGGTACTGGCGAATTTACTGCTGAGGGTAACCCTGCGATGGACTAGCGTCCCATCCAGGGGGAGTAGAAATACTCCTAGTCGCTTCATGCTACGAAAACTGGGATAAGCTCTGGCCTTTTTGTCCACCAGGCTCATATGCAGACTTAACCTATCAACCAGGTTTGGCATGAATGCCATGCTGGAAGAATATCCACCGTTGGCAGCATTCTGAATAAAAGGGGGTCCTTGGGTCAAAACCCTGACAAGATCAGTTACCTGAACTGATAAATGTTAATTAAAATAGAAAGCTTCAATCCTGATGCTTTGGCGAGGTTCACATCTATTGAAATTACTTTTTGACACCATGCATTTACCCCCTAAGGCAAATGATCATTTTTCATAAATTAAAAAATATATATATAAATCAGATTTTCATGTATGATATTAATAGCATTTGAAAGGTATCTGGTATTAGTAAATTTCAAAAAACACTTAAACAATAATGAAGGTCATAGTTTAGTGTGGGTGGGTTAGCTTTTATATATTTTTACTGATACACTTTATCTCAATAATTATATTTAATATTTTTATTATTATTTTAGTTTTATTAGTTTATTTTCAGCTTATCATTATCATGAGCTTTCTACATGACTGAGCCTCTGGCTCGGTAATGGAGGGCAACCTCGTCCCGTGTCCTGATGTAAATAAATTTATTGATTGTTTGAAATGGGTTAAAGCATTAAAAAGAAAAAGGTTCAAAAAGTTGTTTATCCCCGTATGTACTACTAGTAGATAATAACACCCCTAAACTGTACATCTTATTGTATAGCTCTCAGTGCATACAAATATGTATCAAAACACTGAGCTAAATACTATACTATAACTTATGAACCTGAGTAAGCTTGGATTATAAGAGATGTATATTTGCAAAAAAGATAAGATTGAAAAAGGACTGTAGAAACTTCTTTTTTACAAGCAATAAAATGTCATAATTAGGTGATTTTAGTCTTTGGCCTCTTTGCTATCTTAGTGCGTAATAAATACACAGTCAAATAATGTACTGTAAGATTTTTTAACATGAAGTCATGAACACTAAAGGACTGAAGGATGGAGTTTCCAGTGGTAATCATTGCAACATTAGCTTGAATTTTGTTTTTTTGATTTTATGAATATGAACAACATGGTTCTTTTCTTCATAAGGTTGGAGAATGCTTTCTATGATTTAGCACAAAGTTACTACCATGGAGAATGTAGAAGAGTTAAGGCACACAAGGTCAGGTTTGAATGTTGCTCCTGGTCAAGTTCATGCTTGTTTAGAGCAGTTTTCAATCAGGTGTCACAAAACCAAAACACCAGTCATCACTCTAACCTATTATAAATGACCAACACAGAGTGAGACAATCCAGTGAACCAATCAAAATTGAAAGCAGTTACATGTATCCAATGCAAAGTGTGGAAAAATATGCACAAGCAAGTCAGGATTTGTTTTTTTCTGATCGGACAAGAGAGTGGTGTGAACTTTTGAAACCAATCACTAAGGATGGAGTGATTTTCACTTGGGTGTCAAATGTAATTCCCATTTGCTTTGGTTTTGCTTACTTTACTTGCACCACTATCTCGACCAGTCAAAAGTGAAACCAAAACTAACCATGTCCTGTTCATGCACATTTTCTCACATTTCATGCCGGCCACATCATACTTGCTTTGAGGTTTGATTAGTTTCACTGGATTATCTGCATCCTCAGAGACGTAGGGGCAGTTAAGCAGAGTGAAATGAGGTAAACCAGCAGAAATCGTAGTGGTGAAAAGTTTTCAAAAAAAGTGGGAAGAGCCCCTGGAAAACAAATCTCTCCAGACCTTTTCCAAACAGCCCTGTGAAAGCTGGCTCCTGATTGAGCAGAAAAGATCCTTTGTATTATTCTCCCCAATCGACAAACAGTCACTTCATAGTCACTTTTGTTCTCGTTGCAGGAATTTCTTAACAAGGGAACTCATCAGGTAAGTATAATGTAAAGAAGCAAACACTTAAAATTGCCTTAAATTGGCTTCTTTCTAACTTTGAGTTTCCCTTACAGTTCTCCTGTAAACAACTCAGGATCTAGTGGGGAAGACAGGAGGGTGGGAGCCCAGGTGAAAAGGGCGGGGGGTAGGATAAGAGAGGGAGGGGAGTAGGAGTCCTGAGGCGGCAGGAACCGGAAGTAATTCACAAAAAAATTTGGAACATTTTGTTACATTTCACAATAGAAATCAGACAAATAGGGGGGGGGGGGGGGGGGATTCATTACGGAACCAGGAGTAAAAAATTCTGGAAGTGGAAGGTTCAGATCCCCCTGTCTCCCACTATCTAGACTGGAGGAAAAAATTACCACACAACTTATTAAAAATAGAAAACTGAAGCATTCTACTGTTATTATTATGACAAGATTCATTGCATAAAGAAACTGGCTTATTGTCTGTGTTGTGTTTTAGCTGCTGTTGGTACGACACCAGTTTAAGGTTGCCTTCTTCAATGAGCTACGACAGGATCCTCACTCTGCTATCAAGTAAGTCCATGTAGTGATGTTTGCATTCTACAAATTATCTGCAAACTTAATGCTTAATGTGGGTAAAGGCATCATTTCCATGAATTTGTGAACTGTATTTTACAAGTCCCTCCCAACTTAGTTAACCAAGCAAACAACACAAGTGCAAACAATCTCTAAACCCAGGCAAGATCACATCAAAATAGTAGATTGGTGTAATAATATACAAAACTTGTTTACAGACACTACCGACAAGCCTACAGTCTCCTTGGAGAGCTCAAGACAAGTGACATCAATATGCTAGAAATTAAAGTTGTTGCAGGATTTGTCAACTATAAGGTTTGCGTCTTCAAAATTTAAAACTGTACAGTTAAGAGCAGGGTGTGATGCATTCCATGTTAATTATGATGTGTTTGCTTTTATACATGCATGTATCAAAATTTAAGAGATGAAGACACTAAGCATGGTGCAATGTCAGAATTTCAGTTAGATTTAAGTTGTATGGTCCATATCCTATTTCTTGTTGACATTTTTGCAAATGTGTAGTTTTCTGTATTACTGTTTTTCAGTAAACCTTTTACTCAGACATCCTCAATGTTAAATTTTAATGGCAGGAATACTAACAGGAATACTACAAACTAAAATGTTTAGTCTGTGAAACTTCCATAATTTTATAATATATATTTTTCAGTAGCATTGTGTAATCATTGACTTGTGACGAGATTTTGAGTCTATAGGATATCCTAATTTTATTTACTTATTTATTTATTATCTAATGCAGATTTGTCGTCTAAGTTTTCAAGCATCAGCTCCATTAGATGCCATTTCACAATTCAGGAAACATGTTGATCTGTTCAAGGAGAAAGTTGGTTGCCCTGAACTGGCATTTGAACACTCTGCTTGGCTCTCTAAACAGTAAGTATTATGACTTTACAGCTCAATGAAATATAAAGCTAAGGCCAGTCGCTGATGAGAGTTGATGAGAGACTACTTTCATGAGAGTTGTCGTCAACTTTTGTCGGCTATCATCAACTTAGGCCAAACAGCAACAAGAGTCGTTGTGAGATTGTCAAAAGTGACTACAAATGACAGAAAACTCTCATCAACTCTCGTGAAGAATTTGAGCACATTTAAATTCGATGAGAGTTTTGGGGCAAACCAGATTGAGAGGTTGAACTCTCATCCTCGCCATTGCCTCGCCACTGCCCCTAGACATATTCATGAATTAATTATTAATCATCAACGAAATTAATTAATTATCATTAAGGCCATAATGGAGCACTATAAATTGGATTTGCTAGGTTTAGTTTATTTGGAGAACTTTTTGATGAAGCGATCAGGAATGGACTGACAGCATTACAGGTAATTATTTTAATGTCTGCATTGGTGTCATAGCCTAATATCATAAGCCAATGTTCAACCCTGGGGCCCGTTTCTCTAATGCCGCAGAAACTTTTCAGGTCCGCAAAGCCATTTTGAGCTATCTGTATCTTGAAAACAGAGAAGTGTATAGGCCTAAAACTTTGTATGAATGGAACCTCTGTTCATATTAAAATATCTTGGACTTAACCAGCTCTGTAATCATAAGGTTTGAGATTTAGCTATGGCTTTCGGGGTGCAAAAACTTTTTGGGACCTTTAACAAACGGGTCTCTGGCCAGGGTCCATAATGAAACATTACAAAAACAGGAAATCTACAGATTTGGAAGCAGTAACTAAACATGAGTTAACATGGTCCTACATTTAGTGTGAGTATCACTGCAAAAAACTACAAACATGGGTAGTGTTTAGTCAAGGCTAATCCAATATTTTATTTCAGACCCAACATCCAGGATTCTATTATCAACAAGCTGCCAATAATGCTATTGTGAGGAGACAGCTATGCCAGGGTTTGTGCCACGTAAGTACAGTGTCAACAGATCAGAGTGGTTCAAATAGGAAATTTAAGATCCTTGGTTAATTTCTTACACTGAATTGGCATATTCATTTACAAATAAATAAAAAAAGATATCTGATGAAGTATTAAAATTTATTTTAGAAAGTGATTTTTAAATTTTAATTATTTTTGATAATCACTTTTAAAATGGTATATTTTATGGTGCTGGTGAGTTTGAATAACAGCTGCTTTGTTTCTTGTAATCCTTAGACTACCACTCCACTTTCCATGAATCCTTTGGAAAATGCTGGAAACTTGGATTTTTTTGGTCAGAGACCTTGGAGGCAAGGTTTTCAAGGTAATAGAAAGAACATTGAACTGCCCTCACCAGATCTACAGCACTAGCAAGCTGGTTTAGGTGGCAGAGCTCTTAATGCAGAGATCTTAAACATCACACATTGACTGCGAGACTCAGCTCAGGCAAACAAGTGTAGTCTTGCATTCTTTTATTAGTTCTCATACATTCAAACAAACATGAGAACATCAATTCTATCAACAGCTAACTAAACGACCACTTTGTTTCTGAAGGAAAAAAAACTATAAAATTATGGGAATTTACAATGTTTTTATTTTTGCTTCAGTTTGCTAGGTTAAAGCGTAACAAGCTAGCATAATATACAGCCAACCATAACTATGCATACTTTGTGTTCCTTCCCAGGTTTAGTAACTAAAGGCAATTTGACTGTTATTTCTAGGGGCTGAACCACCAGATGCTGCAATTGAGCATGCTGGAATAATAGCATTACAGGCTCAGGAAATTCAGGTGGATCACTCGGTAAGTGATTATGAGAACATAACAGGCTCGAGCCTGGAGAATATGAGCAGGGTTGCTACAGGAGGGTCTTGACAAAGTGCGTGGCAGCGAGTCATGCAAGCCATTCCAGTTAGCCTTATAATTTGAAACACAGTGATTAATTAGCCTAAATAGCACTGTGGTTAGCCTTTACACTGGGATTAGGGATTTCTGGCTTGCATGGCTCACAGGTTTGCATATCGCACACACTCCTACAGGACAGGGAGAAGTAGAAGGAATTTTCCTGTCAAGAAATAAACCATCTGGTCAGAGAAGTTCAAAATTTCGTATCAAATTCAGGGAAAGTCAGTAGTCTAAGATTATTTTTATTTTATGGTTACTGTAGGTTTAATAAAAAGTGTCATCAAGAACAGCTAACTTGCTGGATGGACAATTGAAATTTTTTTCTGTAAAACAAACATTGTAGCAAATTAAAACTGTAAATCAGTCTTTTTGTATGATCAGTGAAAATTGTATTTGATAGGTAATCTTTGTAAGCAGAATATACTTGGATTAGTGACTTGACTAGATAATATTATACTGACGTATAATTCCCCTTTCTTGCAACATCTCTTTATTTGCAGTGGATCATTATTCCTCTTCTTAGCAGTGCAGTGGCTCAGTTTAAAAAATACAAGTCACCCAGGATGAAAAGATATCTAAGTGAGTAGGTTTTTCTTCACATCTGCCAGTGTAATTGCAGAGACTGCTTTCAATATTAATTCGTTTTAATCAAGTGAAGTTTTGCACATTTTCAGCTTAAGGTGATTCCACTGAAAAAGGAGTAATTAAAATTTTCAAAGAGTTGGTCCAGTTCATGGCTATGTTATAAGCAATACAAAAATGCAATAAAAAATGGGGGTCACTGTGCTCATTTTTGTGCAACCTGGATGGCTATTATTAGTAAAATATGACTCGTGAGGTTTTTATTAGGAACCCTAGTAATCAGAATGGGGAATAGTCTCCTTCGCAGCCGTTGTTTGGGCTCGTCACGCAATGTTCCCTCCCCCACCAATGGCTGCAAACCAGAACCACATTCCTTTCTGCAGTTCAGCCAATCAAAGCTTCGCTCACATTTTTCTGAGCCAGTCGCGCCAAAACTGGCCGACTAAACCAATCAAAAGTACAAGTGTCTTATTGTGACCCCTTTGACATGCACCAGACATTGAATAAAACAAAGATTTACCTAAACAAAAGCGTCTGATTTGAAACCTTAAGTCCAAAACAATTAATTCCAAGTACAACAGGAATATAAGCTCAAGATTTGAAGCAATACAACAGCTTTTTGGTTAACAGCAACTGTCCGTTTTTGCCGATAGGTGTCAAAGCAACTGGGGTCGAAACAAAAGGAAAGGAATGTGGTTCTGGTTTAAGCAGCCGTTGGTGGGGGAGGGAGCGTTGCGTGACGAACCCAAACAACGGCTGCGAAGGAGACTAAATGGGGAACTGCCACTTCTAGAAAAAATCATTTCACATTGGAGAAACTGTGTTGTGAGTTCATGAGTAAACTGTTATTATTATTTCAAATGTTCCAGTGGTACAGATGGGTGAGGAGTATTACCATGCCAGAGATTACAGCAAAGCTTTAATGTAAGTGTATCATTCTTCATGTCTTTTACTCTTAACCCCATGGAGAACTCCATTCCTTTGATAGCTTGAGATTGAAAATAGTAATTGCAAAATGAAATTAAGCTTTATGATAATCTGTGAATGAACTAAAAACAGCCCACATGGGGAATCTAAGTTTTGGCCAATATCCCTTTCTATGGCTTCCTCACAACAAGAAATTGGCTCAATTTAGCTGCTAATTACCTTTGTTCCAGCATTTGAATGTTGCCATCAGGTTTCAGCTGAGTTGCCTGGTTTATTTTGGTATTTTTATAAAAATGACTGTATTTCCAGCTTGTACCATTTGGCTGGTCTTTCGACAGGGTTTGAAGTGATGACTTTTGTCTGCTATCAATACAACTGTACTTTACCAACTAAGTTATGACAAAATTAAAAGCTGTTGAGAGAATATTTACTCTGTTTATTTGTTCCTCTTTCAGGTTGTTGGGTAGAGTCACCTGGGATTACCGCCGAGAAAAATGGTGGTCACTTCTTACATCAGTTTTAATCACCTCACTTAGGTACGATATACTAGCTATGTTGTTATATGTAACACATTTTTTTTAATTTTGTGATCCTCATTCTTTTTCATCAATCTTGGTACATGTTTTCTCATGTACCATGTTGTCGACCTTTTTAGTTATTCAGTTTTGATGATTGTTATTTCAGGTGTGCTTATCTGGTTGGTAATGTGCAAGAGTACATCACACTGTCACTTGAACTGATGGGTAGATGTATCCTTTCAAACATGTCTCCTTGTAACACTACCATGTCATTGCATACATTGTACATGGGGCAAACGTGGTCATACTAACTTGCATGAAACAAGTCAAGCCACGATACATGTTTGCCCAGTGGGTTAATGAAGATTAAAGGAGTTTACTACATCTACAGTTTGAGTAAGTTGGAGAGCGGGGATAGCTCAGTGGTGTGAGCACTCGCTTCCCAACAATGTGGCCTTGGTTCGATTCCCGGACTCGGCGTCATATGTGGGTTGTGTTTGTTGTTGGTTCTCATCCTTACTCCGAGGGTTTTTCTCCGGGTTCTCCGGTTTTCCTCCCTTCACAAAAACCAACACTTCTTAATTCCTATTCGATCGGGAATTTTGCGCCACAGGTTTGTCATTGGAAAGACCGTTACGTGGGAGGGACCTCTGCTTATTGGAAGTTAAAAGTGGTGTTTGTATGGGATTGGGGACCTGACAAGTGTCTGTTTACGAGAGGTGTCTGCCGTTGGGATGTGTCCCTTACCTGAGCAGCGGTTCAACCGTATTAGTTAGTTGTCCTTAGTTGTTCATAGTAATCCTTAGTTTCCTTCAGTTGCCTTCGCGTGTAATTGTTATATTGTTCTTAGTCGCCCTAAATATATACTCTTGACTGATTGATGAATAATATGTGTTGGTAAATCAGGATTTTAACCCTCTGTTCCAATATTGTTATGAATATTTCCTTGATTCTAAAAACCAACAAGATGTTGAAAATTCTCCTGAAGAGAAAACAAGATGTCAGACGAACCTCATTCAAGTCATGTCGGTAAGCGGAACACTTTCATGTTGTAAGGGCTGTCTAGTGATGGTTAATCTTACAGTTCAAAATTAATGTCATGTTTGAATTGCGGGTAAACGACTTAATGCGTGAAAGATTATCATATCGCAGTTATATACACGTAACTTAAGCAGTTGCAAAAGAAAGCATCAAAAATTTTTCTCATCAACACATATCAGACACTAGCGGTATCAACACCCAAGTGTATGTATGTTCTCATGCTGAAGTTGAGCCATGACCTCTGCTTTCATGTCAAGACCTACAAACAGAGTGAACCTAAGCTTAAAGATTGTGTTATTCCCAATTTTCTTGTAAATATATAAACAGAATGAATGCCCTGAACCCGAGCCAGGATGTGACTTTGAAGCGGTGGAGGAAGCAAAGGAATTGTGGAAAACACTGAAGGCATCGCCACAGACACCCCAGGTGTTTACAATACAGATGGAACAAATAGCACCATTTGGTGAGTATGAATATGGTATATCAGCAGATTTTGAGCTGGGGTGGCGCAGAGGTGAGAGCGCTCGCCTTCCACCAATGTGGCCCGGGTTCAATTCCCGGACCCGGCGTCACATGCAGGTCGAGTTTGTTGTTGGCTCTCGTCCTTGCCCCGAGGCGTTTCCTCCCTCCAGAAAAACCAACACTTCCAAACTCCAATTCGATCAGGAGTACACGGCCCCTCAAGCATTTCTAAATAAAGGTAATTTATTATTGCTTTTTTTTTATCCACTAAAAAAGAAAGTTTTTTCAATCTCTGAAATTGTTGTTTTATCCATAACTTTCGGAAATTGTGTCGTCACTTCTTTAGTGGATTTTTGCCCTGAAGAAGGGATAGCAGTCCCGAACGTTGACTGGCTGATCATGAGAGAAACGGTACCATGTTCACCTGACAGAGCAAGCACTACTAAGGCACACATACTGTATATGTATCATGATTTCGAATGTTTCCTTCTCAGTGTTGTGTGTTCCCTACAGAGCGGAGATGATTGTAGTTAAATTGTTGTCAAGTATTCATTGTGCTTTTTGCCTGTTTTGTTGATTATCGTATTTTCTTTCCCACTAGTTGAATGCAAGGCCGTTTTTGATTCGTTTACAACCACAGCCGATTCTGCCATCATTCTTCAGATTTACTTGAGGTTTGTGTTTGCTGTAGTTTTCAACCAAACAGTCACAAATCAAGTGCTTCGTAACCAAGTTAATAACTTTGCTATTTTTGTTCCAGGGTGACCTGTCCATTTCCAATCCGTTTTTCTAAGATCGCCGTTTTCTTTAGTAATCAGGTAGGTTAAAAATATAACGTATTTCTTTAACATAGGAAAAGTGTTTCCCTTTTGCTAAAGAGATATGTAAAGTAAAATATTATTTAAGCCACAACTATTCACTCCCTTGTTTCTGTTGTCATATTTTCGTCTGTTTTGTGTTTATAGTTTTATAACCAGCAGTGTGTAG
Source organism: Meandrina meandrites (assembly GCA_963693305.1). NCBI lineage: Eukaryota > Metazoa > Cnidaria > Anthozoa > Scleractinia > Meandrinidae > Meandrina > Meandrina meandrites. The sequence continues at coordinate 10,971,615 of OY855913.1, forward strand.
TGGAGACTGGATTGACACAAGGAGAGGGTGGGCTGTATCTCCTACCAGCCAAGACTAAAGTCATTCCATTCCAGCTTGTTCCACAACCAGAGGATGTTGGAAAACAGCTTCAGGTAAAATACTCTAGCATCTGAACTAAAAATCCTTTTGTCATTTGCATCTCTTGTATGTTAAGAATTCTTATTATATGGTTAGAGCTTGTTGAGATATAATACACGCAGATTTCACTGGCTAACATTCGGGCCGGATTTTCACGGGTATTATAAGCGATTTTAATGCCCGGCTGACAGGCAAAGCGCGGGCAACAGCGCGGAAAAGAGAGCCATATATACATGTACGATAAACCGAGCGAAGCGTGGACCGAGCGAAGCGTGATCCATACAGACCTCTCGGTTATTAAAGGAGAAATAGATCATGTATATTGCAGTTATGTGTTCAGCCTGCTGATGTCTCCCTGTTGCGTACTTTTGCCCTCATCTTGAAATTCAAAATGGTGGCCAAGGTTCGATCAGGGTAAAACGGCTTGGCTTTTCTCGGTAATCATAAGACTCTCGCAAGCTTTTCTTAGGCATCGTTTACACGGATGCGGTTTCCAATCGATACGGTTTCATAACCTCGAAACCACATCGAAAATGACACAGGTTTTCCAAGTGTTTTCGGATGTTATTTTATAAGCAAGTGGTGCCCTCCGTGGGACGTTCACCGTTTCGCATTTTCAAAACGATGCTTTTTCAATATCAGTCTCGATAGGTGCCGTGTAGACGAAGGGCGTAACCACAAACCGCGTCCATATAAACTGCCTCGGAAAGTCTCATGTTTGTTGTGTTGTTCCCAGGTCACCTCCGTCGCTCTTGAGCTTGGTTCCCGTGAGTCTCGGTGTGCCGTGTTAGTGTGGAGTGGCTGGGGAGGGGAGGCTGCCACTGCTAACAACTCCTTTGTGTCTTACGGCTTAAAATCCGCCAGCAAGGAAGATCAGATCGATTGGGATGATTTAAAAGTTGTCTCTAAAATCAAGTAAGCATTGCGAAAGATATCTTTTGTGTGCGTGCTTTTGTAGACTACAAAAAAATCCTTGTTGAATATTTTTTTGAATGGCATGCGTGATGTCAAAAGGAATACATGTGAAAAGATTCTAAATCACGAGTCGAAGACGAGTGGTTAATACCATTCAATGTTGTTTTGTGTGTGTGTGTGTGTGTGTGGGGGGGGGGGGGGGGGGCGAGCCGGAGGGGACAGGGTGCTTTAATCCTTTAGCATTTATTCTAGTTTAACAAATCGACCTTTTTACCATGGTCTGCATTCTTGTAGACCATAGAAATGACATCTAAAATGTGCAAAACTCAAGGGGAACCACAAGTCACAGGGGAGTGGTTTCACTGCAAAACTTTGGACATGTTATTTCGTCCTTTCGTGGTCCGTAAGAGGGCAGACCATGGAAAAATGTGGTCGATTTGCTTTATACAACAAAACTGAAAATTAACCAGCGAATTGGAAGGAAAATCAACGCGAAGACGCGCGCGCGCGCGTGAGACAGCTGCTTGGATCGCCGTTTTTCCACTTGTAGCCATCGTACATGCGGGAAATGTCGCCCCCAATGTTCTAGTTGACATTTAACAAATTGACGGAGTTTGGTTTTGGAAAAGTGGATAGTTTCTCAAGTTTTCCGAAGTTTGCCTCGCGTTGCGTTACAGGTTACACTCTGATGGACCATAGCCCTCGACCAATGAGCGGGCGAGAATTCTCTTTGTTATTGATTGTATAAATGCGCCTGCTTGTATCCAGGAACCGCTTCAGCATAGAAATAATAAACGGCACGCAATGCATGCAGAAGCGATGACGTTTCACAAGGGGTCTTTAAGACTTTTCAGGAAATTTGGCAGAAAATTTCAAGAAAGTTAATAAAAATAGCTGACAACTTCTGTGTTGAATGATTGTTCGACAAAAGTTGCGTTATGTTTCAGGGAGATATCTGATACTGACGACATATTATACAAGGTCAAACGCTGTCTTGAAATTGTTGAGCCCTTTTGTTTTAAAAAAAATTAAAGATTTCTGTTTACTAAATCTTATAAAACACATCAAATATAATTAGTCTCTTTCACTTATACTTAGAATTAGTCCTTTCTAACTGCCCGGGAGTATTTTGCTTTAAGTTCTATGCAGTGCTTTCTTGTTGAGTTAAACATGATTTCTTTTCTACTGACGTTTATTCCTGAACAACTTCTGTGTTGAATGACTGTTTGACAAAAGCTGTGTTATCTTGTAGCGCGACATCCGATACTGACGACATACGATACAAGGTCAAACGCTGTCTTGAAAATGTTTAGCCCTTTTCTTTTAAAAAATGTAAAGATTTCTGTTTACTAAATCTAATAAAACACATCAAATATAATTTATGTCTTTCGTTTATACATAGAATCAGTCCTTTCTAACTGCCCGGGAGTATTTTGCTTTGAGTTCTACGCCGTGATTTCTTGTTGAGTTTTACTTGAATTCTTTTCTACTGACGTTTATCCCTGAAGTTAGTTCCAAATTTTATTCGGTTCTAGAAAGATCGGTCGATTGCAACAGGCAACAGATCCCGTCCGTCCACTCACGCGACGACAAGAACAAGAACACAAACCATGCACCTAGTTCCCAATGCTCTTCGGTTCAATTCAGGGAGTAATCGCGCTCACACCGTAACACCAAAAATTCCATAAATTCCATCGCTTTTTCGCTTTACAGCATTAACCGATGACGTCATTATATGACGTCATCGCTTAAAAAAGGTAAAGTCTGTATACGAGCCTAGTGGCCCATCAGGTCAGAGCTTATCCCGGTTTCCGTAGCATGAAGCGACAAGGAGTATTTCTACTCCCCCCTGGATGGGATGCTAGTCAGTCCCAGGGTTACCCCCAGCAGTAAATTCACCGGTACCCATCCATTTACACACCTGGGTGGAGAGAGGCACTATGAGAGTGAAGTGTCTTGCCCAAGAACACAATGCATGCAGTGCCCCGGCTAGGGCTTGAACCCGGACCGTTCGATCCGGAGTCCAGCGCACTAACCATTAGGCCACAGCACCTCCCACAGTATAGAAATAATCAGTAGGTTTTCCCTGATCATAGCAGTCCCGTCTTCAGATGTTAATTGTGTTCGACCGTGTAAAACGTTTATAGTTACAAAAGGGAGCTACGACAACAAAGCAAGAATATATACAAGCAGCAAGGTCTTTGTTAAGTGTTTGTTTTGCGAGGCTCTGTTTTATTAATAGCTGTAAGTTGTGAAGCGAACTTCCGTGTCGAAACTTTCTCCAAATTCCGAAGTAACAGCTGCATAAAATTATGATAACTGCTAGAATCAGGCGTAATGCATTTAAAGTTATTGATATCTTGTTTAACGTTCGCTTTTACTAACGATCATAAAACGAGAACGGAATCGAAAACATAAAAACAGTCCTTTGAGTTTGATCTGAGAAGATGACAGGTGCTACTCCATGCAGGGAAACATCAATTTTGACTATCAAGTAACTTCTGGCTTCGTTGTAAATTTTTTAATTGTTTCTTTTTTACAAGGTAATAATCATCCCTGAACAACCCAATTTTAAATTATTGTCTGTTTGTAAATGGCATATCAAATTCAGCTGGTTTGGAAGATTGCCTATTATTTGCTTATTGTCGCGACTTGGATAAAAATACTCTCGATCTACGTGTTCTGAGGCGGCTGTAACTACAGGCTACGTGCAATTTTACATGCAGAGGAAATGTTTAGGGCTTCATTTCAACAGAAGAGTTATAAACAGCTGTTTCCTCCATGTCTTATTTGTCTTGAATTTTCACTGAGAATTATTCAGCTTCGAGAACACCGCCGCCAGTTTTAAGGTCCAATTTTATCCTGAATAGGCACGGGCTATTTCATGAATTATATATTTACTTCCATTCAATTTTCTACGCCATGCAATTCTTTACTCTGCCACAAATTTGTGAGCTGTTTATCGAATTTTACCATCTGAATTTTTGCCTCAAGTGAAAACTTAATTTGAAAAACAGCACAGAATCATTATGACATACTTAGAATCAAACTCAGATTTTCGTGTTGAACGCTATATCTGGATAAAAGACTTCGTGCCAAAAGGAACTACAAGCAAAGAGTACACAAAAAATAATTAATTAAATAACGGCAATATCAATAGATCAACTTCAATACTATCACGCCACTGTTGTTTACATGTTTTTTAACAAGCGCCTGCGCTCCTAGATGTCGCGTGGCTAAGTTAAGTATTTTATTGTGTTGTATAACTTCCTGTCACCGTTCAAACGCCAGTTTTGAGTAATTGGGACCGGTTCTTAATGTTCTCATGTATCGCCGGCATCAAAGGGGAAACCCTAATATTTCTTTTTGTTATAGCTGTCCTGTTCATTGCTTTTGCCTTCTGAGAAGACACAAACCCAGCGCCCTTTTAAACTCAGGAATTCTTAAAGTATACACAACCGGATTTACGAAAGAGCTTGAATAATTTAGAAGGTTTGCAACCGCATAAGTTCTCGTAGATGTGGAGATGTCACGAACGTGTAAAATATTTAAGATAATTAAAGGGAGCCACGACAGCAAGGCAAGAAAAGATACAAGCAACAAGGTCTTTGTTAAGCGTTTGTTTTGCGAGGCTCTGTTTAGCTGCTGTGAAGTGAAACTTCCGTGTTGAAACTTTCTCCAAATGTCGATGTTACAACCGCATATAATGAATGTCAGAGTCAAGGTGTACGGTGTCCAAACATACACAGCGTGTTCGGCTGAAATTGAGTGATATAATACCGTGAGAACTGACGATATAAACAGTGCTAGTGTCCACACCATAACAGTTACAATGCGATATGCTCGCATCGACAATGTTCGGTGCTTAAGTGGCCAATACGTTGCGTGAAATCTCTCTCCGGCTATCACGGCCGCAGAAATTAGAGAGGCTTGGCTGAGAGCAGTGTCAATGACAGTGTGTGAAATAAGGAAAGACCTATTCGACACTATTTCTCCTTTCCATAGGTCGTAAGGACGGCCCACGTTGAAGCTATAGATAGGTACAGACAGTGTTCCTAGCATCAGATCAGCAAACGCCATGTTGATCACTAGAAATAAACTTTTCTTGCAAAGTCTCTTGTTAACTGCAAACTGAAAAATAATGAGCAAGTTCCCTGCAACAATTAAGACAGATACCAACATGAAGGCGCTACACAACGCGATGCCTTCTGTCTTAGAAGAAACAATCGTTGTTGATGAACCATTCGCATTCTCCGGGGTAACGTTACCTGGCGATGTGGTGGTCATTTTTGAACGAAAACGTTTGAACTTTGATGCTAGGCTGAAAAGGATGCGTTGTTACTGCAGTGCGGCTGCGGCTAAGTTTTGATAGCAGTCAAGTGGTATGTCGGAGCGCTGTTTGTATTTTCCTTTTTCCCCCGTTACAAGGCCAATCATCATTCACCACTCAGACCACATCATTAAGCAAAATTGACTGCTGCGTCAATCACGTTTTAATTCTATTTTTGTAGGCTTTGCCATCTGCAGCAGTGTTCCGCGGAAATTTATAACGCACGTAGTTTAAAGAGAGTGTATCACGGCTCGACGTATGTGCAAGCTATAACGTTAGCCCATTCTACTCTAGTCCCTGGGTTCCTTGACTGGATATTCTTTCGTTATACATGTATTTCAAAACACAAACGCCCTTCTTTTTCAGCTATTTCTATATAAAAACGATGATTATTATCGTATTCTTATCGTACAGTATGATTGATTGGTAATAACAGAATCTTGTGTCATCCAATTCTGTCTGTAATCAAACTTAGTTGTTTGTTTGTTTGTTTGTGTTTTTCGTTAGAGCTACTTTTAGTACATGAGTTATTTACAATTTGACATAAAATCTTGTTCAAACGAGACTTGTAAGTGTCTGGAATGGGTTTGTAATGGTCTTAGATGTGCTATCTGCGAGCCAAGTTCACTGCTGCTTACCTTGTAAAACAAGTCAAACCGATCGCACTACAACTTAAACTATTAATAATCAAGACAGTCATATCCCGCAGTGTTAAAGTTATTTATTCTCACAATCAATCAACCAACCAACCAGACAAACAAACAAACGAACAAACAATCGATCATCATTTAATCAATCGATCAATCAATCAATCAAGTTTCGTTAAAACACAGTCCCGTAGAATTCCGGTTATAAACCCTGGGGGGTGTCTTATATACGGAATAAAAAACAACGTTTCGAAACGAACTACGGCACAACCTCGTTCCCAGGGTCTCTCTCTCCCCGCCCCCCAGAGCTCTAGGCGGCGGGGAGAGAGAGACCCTGGGAACGAGGTTGACTACGGCAGTGTTGATCGAAATGCGTTTTTTAAGTTAAAAAGTCATAATAAAGCAACGTTTAGCCCATTTTCAGTACTGCCATCCAGCAAAGGGGGACGTTTTTTTATAACCGGATGTAATTTTTTAGTTTTACTTATTTTCTTAAATTAAATCAACTCCTACCGATACCAGTCTTTGTACAATATCCAGATAACTCGTAATCAACTGACTCCTGTATTTTCAAATGCTAGAGTTGAACCACGCAAGCCTAAAATTGACATCAAACTTAAGCATGAGCCGCCGGCCCTGGTGAATGAGTTTTATGAACTTCAGCTGGTTGTTGAAAGCTTGGAAGACACGCCTGTGAAAGACCTCAGGTATGCCACACTGGTGTACATGTTTCTAACACGTTCCCCCAGATCTTCGACAGCTTCACTTAGCAATCTGGTTTGCCTAACGTACCGCCTTAAATATTCGTTGACATTTCAAATTTTTATATATTTTAGAGTGTGGTTAGGATTTCAGGACGAACACGAGTCTGCTGAGAGTGGTAAGTAATATATCAAACACGAGGGAGAGTGTTTCATCACATTTCCGAACACCAAGAAAAGAATTGAAAATACGACGCGTAGCGGAGTATTTTTGACGAACTTCGAGGTTTTTGGACATGTGATGAAACACTCTCACGAGTGTTTGATATATCTTCTCAATCGAAATTAAAACTACGGAGAAAACAGAGAAATAAAATCTGAAAAATCTATGCTAATTAAGATCAGATTTCAAACTATCGTCACGGTTCTGATTTCCTTTCTGTTTGCCAGATGAATTATTAATGAGTTTGAGAAGTTTGTATAGAAAAGTTTTTAAAGTGTTTCACAGATTTCGCTCACTTAGTGCCTGTGTAGGTTAATGTCAAGTGTCAAGTGTTACGTGTCAGCTATTCAGTCTCTTGTAGGAAAGAAACTTCCAATAACTTTTTAATCTTTATCCGTCCCTTCTTTCCCAGTCTCATGCAAAGCTTTGTATAGCTCACGATAATCTCTGGTGTTTTAGTTCCTTAGTCAACGATTGTTTTACGCTTTTAGGATATTTTAATATTTAAGATATTTTAATTTCAAAATCGCTTGACACAGTTCCTCTTAAATCTCTTGTTACTTTCATTCGCAGGCGCTCTGATTTACTCAGAAGTACCAGCAGCTGATCACGTTGAAGGACAAACAAACAGCTTCATTGAATTCACTATCAAAGAAACAAATGAAAAGGTATTAAACGACAATCTCTCTAGCTTTGTATTTTGTAACTGGATCGACAATCGACAATCTCTCACATGGTCTCACATGAATGGCGCGCCACCCTTCGAACGAACAATCTAAGAAACAACAGAAACAATGTCCCTAGCCCCTCAAAACAGTCGCAACTGCTGCACTAGAGGACAGGTAGAATTACAAGCTTACGAGAGCTGCTCACTGCTGTTGTAGTTCAGTTAGCTGGGTGAGCAAATTTGATCACAGTAACTGAAGTACGTGCGGTTTTGTGTAGTGTCAGTGTAAACGTGCTGTTGTTTGTTTCAGATCGAGAGGCCCTACTTCGTTAAGTGTTCTCAAGTTGGTTCCCGGACTGTAACAGCAAAGGTAAGGTACATGTACTCCCCTGAGTACCTAAACAGGCAGACAGAAAGGATGTATGAAGACCAACGCCAACGAAACTGTTATGAATACATTGACGGATCCAGACATTCAGCTAAGGGGTGGGGGTGCTTTTAATGGCTTGACTATGAATGTTGAATTCTGCGAAGATAATTCCGGCCTTGCACAGAAAATGCGCTATTTCCGAAAAAAAAGTGGGTGGGGGAGGGGGGGGCGGTCCCCCCGCGCCCCTCCCCTGGGCACAGAAAATGCGCTATTTCCGAAAAAAAGTGGGGGGAGCGGTCCCCCCGTGCCCCTCCCCTGGATCCGCCACTGGACCTTTGAAAACTACACTAAAAATGTTTCTAGATGCTTTGGTCAGGTTGTGCAGAAGGTCCTTTGTTTCATTCCGATATTACTATTTCAAGTCTGAGCCGTTTACGGCTATTATTTGGGTCGACACGAAACGCCGCTAACTAGTGGGAGGAATCATCGCACAGGCTCCGAAATAACGGTTGTGAAGAATATAGAATGACATGACCAGAAATTTTGTTCAAGAGGTTGTAGACTGCAATGCAATGCCTATCAGCTTAGAACTCGTTCCATGTAGTCAAACAGCTCGCACACTTAAATAAACATCTGAAACAAGATCAACGTATAAATTTTCAGTCATATTTATCCTATTTTTTTGTATTTGTCTTGGAAGAATATGGTTTTAATCAAGTCAGAACCTTTCCTAAAAGTGTCAGATCCCATATAAACAACAGAGTATGGCCATCACACTATTTTGTAACTTTGTTCTTTACTGTGCAGATAACGTATTCTGTGGATGTCCAAGTGGAGCCCAGCTCTCCGCCTGTCACCTGTACTTGTGTTAAGGTAAGATGGTTTGAACAAAAGAAATGTCTTAATCAAATGGCGTAATATAGAAGTTGTGCTGTAGAAATGTTTATCCGTAATGTTCTTACCAATCAGGGGAATGTTGTTGTTGGCACGGCCAGTCAGGCACAAAACCAGAATCAATTGTAAGTTGACTCGCTTGAAATATTTTCGCGTTTGGCCGAGTTCCATTTTGGCACGTGACAGAATCAACTAATATAGCGTGACTCTAGCGTCGTCTCGTGTGACCCTCTCTCCGGTCACGTGACCAATGGCATTTCAAATTGTTGCCATGTCCATACAAATCTTCGGAATGTTCAAGCCGTCAGAAATACTCTCACATAAACTTTTTTGTGAAACATTTGACAAAAAAAGATAGATTTTCACACCCTAAATATTTTCATTCATTCTCCGATCACTATATAAAGCTTCAACTTTGTATTCTAATTTAACTTGATAATGATGACATGGAGTCATCGAAACGTCGTTCAATTTTTTTAACGCTAATATGTCTTCTCAAATGTTTCACAAAACATTTTGTTATTCGAAATAAACTTTTTTGCTTTAAAAATTTGCTACCTTGGTAGTGTTGCCACGTTCGTTCCAATTCTTGTGCACTTGCTTTACAGCTTTTCGTTTTAAAGTATGAGTAAACACTATGTGAACTGATAAAGTTTTATTAGTAGTAGTAGGACACTTGACCAATTGATTTCGATAATCTTACCCTCAGTATTGACTTCGTTTTATACCCGCAGGAGAACAGTGTTGTTATCAAGACTGTGATGCCATTTGAAATATCACTTTCTCTGACAAACCTCAAGGTAACTATTTACTCAAGATATTATTCTCTCTCCAAGAATTAACCGAATGGTTTTTGTTAAAGGTGACTTGAAGTATTAACTGCAGTGATCAAAAGTGCTTCTACTAGTTCCTCATCACGGGACCAACGAGTGCTTACCATGAAGATGGAGGCGGCATGGCCAAAAGACCTGGGCGCTGGATGGATGGATTTGTCTTTAGTGATCCTGAATTCAACTCCTCTGTGTTTTATAAAAGCCGTCTTATCAGCCTTCCACCAGTTGGAATTTTTAACAAGTTATTGTTCTATTTTAGTGTCCTGAATTAGCACAGCAGTGCTTAATATTTTCTTTTTGTATTTATTTTAACAAGAATTAATCATAATAAATATAGGAGGTATTGGCTCAAAACCCATAAAAGGTTATCTCAGGTACCTCTAAATAATATTTTTTTTTCTTTCTTTTCTTCTTTTCCTCCCTCTAACAGGGAGAGTCTTATTAGACAATTGAAACTCCGAAGGGTTTTTTCGTTAGTTGATCAATCCCTATTTAAACCAAGAGCTTTAAGCGTTTTGTCTTGAGTAACGTTTTTGCGTCTATTTTCTTAGCTTGAAAGATTGGACCAGGTATTTGAAGAGGAGCCATTCCTCTTGCTGGCTGGGATCAAATGCACTTCACCTTGGCCTGTTACTATGGTTACCACCACCCTTAACATGGTAAGGCTATTTATGTTTTCAATGTCTCGATCTTTGCCTGTCTGTTATAATCGAAGCACATTGTTAGAGAAACGCCTTGTGTAAAAGAACATTTTGTAGAAAATATTTCGACTTTTCAACTATAATTCTTGTTCAACCCCGCCGACGTGTTTCTTTAAAAGTTTGTTAAAAAATTCCTGGTTGTTATTTTTGTTTTCTTTGTAGTCCCCAGAAGTTAATGTTGTTGGCGAAGAGATGGGATCCCAGCTACAAGGAAGTAAGATTTGTTTAAAGCATTATTGATTTTGCTGACTCGAAAAGAGCACAATAAGCTGTAAAATGGTTTCTTTTCTTCGACATGCCTGCAAAACTCCTTATTACAGCATCCGAAGAGTTTCCGTTCTTAATGAACCAATCACAAATTTATCTGATGATGCTTAGTTACCTTTCTCAAAAAAAAAATTCTAGCTGATTCAATTCTTGGCAGCAAAACTAGTTGTTCCTTGACTGCTAGCAATTTGCACCCCGTGCTGTTTCTAACGCAATGTATCTTGTTTCCAGTCTCCTTGCAGCAGGGTGAGAGTGCGTCCGAGTGCTATTGCTTGGCTGTCAGGGAGGGGGTCAGTACAATGAAGGTTGTCAACATTGGTAGCCTTGCTCTCCAGTGGAGGCGGTAAGTGGAAAGTTAATCTAGCACGCTACTTATAAAATGACCTAATATTTAATCTTTAAGTTAACTTAAAATAGAGCGTTTTCATATGACGTCACGGCAGCCATATTGCTGTGTCAAAACAAAGACATGGCGGCCATATTGGTGTATCAAGCCATTCCTTCGGGAATTAAAATCTATTTTTATGCAAAAATCGTCTTTTGTTTCGGTAAACCAATATGGCCGCTGGTCACGTGAGTGAAAACGCTCTGTACCTTGAAAGCAGTTCCAAATCAAAGTCGAAAATAGAGATAGTTTCTTAAAGCCGGCTTGAATAATAAACACTTAACTTCAATTTCTTAATATAAGTGATTCGGAGAATACAAAACGAGAGGTGAATTTGACTCCTGTAGGGGGTATGGAGCTTGAAATGCGAGTTTGCAATGTTAACTGTTGAAAACTACGCCAAAAACACCTGTTGATGTCACTTGTAAAAGTCACGTGTGCGATGTGATGTCACGTGGAATTTGTTCCTCTTTCGCCTTTCAACTTAGTAAATTTAGCGATTTGAGTGTACTCACATTCTCAATATTAACCTAAGAAGATCCAAACCTTGTAGTTGGCTTATTTTGACTTCTTCTTTTCATTTTTGGAAAAAGAGAGTTTTAGTTGCTCTTGTTGATCTTTAATCTTGATTTCTTTTCAGAACTTCTGCGGCTGATGGGTTTCCTGTTGTGATTACAGAGCTTACTTTTCCATCTGTTACAGTGGAAAGTGTGCCATTTACAATCCAAACAGGTACAATTTGAAAAATTGTATACCAACAGCAAAGCAAGGCGGCAGATTCGCCCGTTTATTTGGAGATTTAAATGTGTTTATAACACAGTAAAATAGAAATGATATCCAATCTCGATTGTTAAATTGAAACCAAGGTTGTTAGAAAATATTGGAAAATGAAGAATAAACCAATCAAAACGAAAGTTAAACCATGCTATCACTAAAAGCGCGGGAAAGGTGGCCTGAAAACATCACGGGAGTTGTGGTGACGTAAAAAGGCGAGATAAAGTGGCGTGAAAACGTCATGAGAAAGGTGAAGAGAAAAAAGCGCAGGATATGTGGCCTGAAAACATCACGGGAGTTGTGGTGACGTAAAAAGGCGAGATAAAGTGGCGTGAAAACGTCATGAGAAAGGTGAAGAGAAAAAGCGCAGGATAGGTGGCGTGAGTCAAGTCACTATTACATATGATTGTTTTGGTTTCAGATTTACCTGCATATGGCTGTGTACAAACTCCTCTGTTTGTTAGCTATCTCGTCCGAAATAGAACGCTTCAAGTACAGGAAGTTGAGGTCACAGTGGAGCCAAGTGATGCTTTCATGTATTCGGGTCACAAACAGGTTAGAATTTCTTCCTTTCAACATGTAAAATGTGCCGCGTGTATAGCAAAAGTTCATTATCCGTTTCTTCCTTAGATTCAGTTTCGTCTCCTGCCCACTGGTGATCACAGGCTCAAGTTCAGTTTGTACCCTCTATGCGCTGGCGTTGTAACCCTTCCCAAGCTGCATTTCAATCTACCTCGCTTTCAAGTTAGCTGGGATGAGCACGCGCAGAAAATGGTTCCAACTAATGTTTTTATCAAGGTAAGGACCACTGAGATTGCTTTCAGTTCATTTCCTTTAGACAAGAAAGTGTTGCTTCTCACTCAGAGCATGACAAGTCACGACTTTAAGTAGTTTCCTTGTTTGTCTTTATCTTTAGTAATTAGTTGTCAATAGTGTTGTATAGTGTTTATAATGTTCGAAGATGACTGGTTTGCTTGTAGACGTTTTTTCTTTCGCTTGGGGTGACAGTAAGTAAGGCGATTACCCCGTGACTGTTGGAGATAATAATCTGTTTGCTTTGCTTGGCTCTAAAATTGCTACCCAAAAAGTGTCTTGTACCGTGAACAAAACAGCTGGATTTCTTTCGACCATTAGGAACAAAAACGACTTCCTTACGCGCACTTGCCGCGCTACCCGAATTTTACTTCGAGTTCTGCCGGTTCACCTGTTAGAGTGGTGTTCAACTGAGTGTCGTAAAACTAAAACCAAAGTTATGACTCTGACCAATCACTATGGACACGAGACAATCCAGAGAACCAATCAAAACTCAAAGCAAATACATGTAGCCGGCACGAAGCGCGGGAAAACTTGCGCGAGCGAGTCACGATTGGTTTTGGTTTTACTTCTGATTGGTTGAGAAAGTGGCGCGAGTTTTTTTAAACCAATCACTAAGCGTTGTAGTGCAAAACCAAACAAACGCGTATTACCTTCGAAACTTAAGTGAAAATCGCTCTATTTGCGTTTGCTGTGGTTAGGTTTGGTTTTACAACAGTCATTATTGAGTAACCGCTCTATTTGCGAGTTTAGTGGTTATTTTAAGAAGCGTTTTGATTTGGTTTTTTTTTTACGCAGCCAAGAGGACGGGAGCTTGACTCCCCAAGTGGCGCGGTGACAAGAGAATAACCAGGAACGCAGGGATGATTAGAAGAGCTGGAATGGTGACCAACGTTGACACATGTAATTCATAGATTACTGAATGTTTGGGACAGCATTAATTGGGCAGTTGCGCACGACCAAGAAGCAACGCCTCGGGACGAAGCAGACGAAGCCTGATATCATGATATTAGCATCTCAAAAAGACTGAATAGTGGTCACTATCATTATAAGAACCATTTCCTTACCTTTTGTAGTCAGTAACTATTGACCTTCAAAAAATTGTCTTGATCTCAGATTTCAGCTCTGTTCCCTGATCCTATCGCTGTGATCCCGATCGTGGGGCTCGGATCCCTGATCCTATCGCTGTGATCCCGATCCCGGGGCTCGGATCCCTGATCCTATCGCTGTGATCCCGATCCCGGGGCTCGGATCCCTGATCCTATCGCTGTGATCCCGATCCCGGGGCTCGGATCCCTGATCATATCCCTGTGATCCCGATCCCGGCGCTCGGATCCCTGATCCTATCGCTGTGATCCCGATCCCGGGGCTCGGATCCCTGATCCTATCGCTGTGATCCCGATCCCGGCGCTCGGATCCCTGATCATATCCCTGTGATCCCGATCCCGGGGCTCGGATCCCTGATCATATCCCTGTGATCCCGATCCCGGGACTCTGATCCCTGATCCCACCCCTTTGATCCCTGATCCCACATACCTCCTTACGAACCCTGTGCAAGTGAAAACCAACACTACGGAGCAATTGATGCTCTTACCACAGGGACTAAAAACGTTATAAATCACTGTGGCATATCCATACATTCATTGCAATCAAACAGTTATATCATTGCTTCTCGTTGAAGCTTCTGACGGATTTTCGTATCTTAGCTTGGAAGCACATAGCAGTCAAAGAGAAGTCTACATGTTTGTAAATATTAAATATTTTCATCTCTATCTGAAAATAAAAAACCTTCAGAAGTAACTTTACTGGGTGTTAGATTTTAAGAGAAATCTTAACTCGAGTAGGTATGAAAAAGACGCTTGAATTGTCTTTTATTAAACTTTACTTTGGTTATTAACATTGCTTTGTGGTATTTCAACATTATTCTTAACGACAAGAAACTACCCAACAATCTGGCACTATTTGAAACCTCTTGTGAAAGTAAAAGAGTGAAAGGGCGCCCTCCATTCAGAGATGTTTACTACAAAGAAGTTAACAACACGAAATATAAGCGTTACGTACATCTATTTAGTCAAACTCTATAAAATCGGGATAAAAAGGTAAATCAGGCATGTGAGTGTCACTGTCGACCGTCTCTTGTGTGACCTGGGTGTCACTGTCGACTGTGTCTTGTGTGACTTTGGTGTCACTGTCGACCGTGTCTTGTGTGACTTGGGTGTTACTGTCGACCGTGTCTTGTGTGACTTTGGTGTCGCCTTCTGTGACTTGGATTTCCTTGACGACCGTTTCTTGTGTGGCTTGGTTTTCCTTGACTGCCACGGCTTGGGCGTCACTGGTGTCCGTGTCTTGTGTGGCTTGGGTTTCCATGACGACCGTGTCTTGTGTGCTTTGGGTTGGTGGTTGTTCAGTTGTTGAGAAAAAACCTTCTATTCGTTTTACCTGATGTTGCACGTAACCAAACATCGTCCCAAACATGGTTGCGGCTTGTTCCGTTTCACGGTTAACGACCGTTTCCTGTGTGTCCTCGACGACCGGGTCTTGTGTGACTTTGGCATCAGTGACAACAGTGGCTTTTGTGAATTTGGTGTCTTGTGTGACTTGCGCGTCACTGTAGACCGTGTCTTGTGTGGCTTTGATGTCACTGTTGACCGTACCTTGTGTGACTTGGGTGTCATTGACGACCGTGTCTTGTGTAGCTCGGGCTTCCTTCACGACCGTGTCTTGTGCAGCTGGGGCTTCCTTCACGATCGTGTCTTGTGTAGCTGGGGCTTCCTTCACGACCGTGTCTTGTGTAGCTGGGGCTTCCTTCACGACCGTGTCTTGTGTAGCTGGGGCTTCCTTCACGACCGTGTCTTGTGTAGCTGGGGCTTCCTTCACGACCGTGTCTTGTGTGGCTCGGGCTTCCTTCACGACCGTGTCTTGTGTAGCTGGGGCTTCCTTCACGACCGTGTCTTGTATGACTTGAGCTTCACTGTCTATCGTGTCTTGAGTGGCTCGGTTTTCCTTCCCAACCGTATCTTGTGTGTCTTGTGTTTCCTGTACGATCGTCTCTTGTGTGTCTTTGATGTCACTGGAGATCGTGTCTTGGGTGTCTTGGGTTGGTGGTTGTTCAGGTGTTGAGAGAAAACCTATTCGTTTTACGTAACCAAAGATCGACCCAAACATGGTTTCGGCTTGTTCCGTTTCACGGTTAGCGACCGTTTCCTGTGTCTCTTTGATGTCAGTGAGGACCGTGTCTTGTGTGATTGTGGTGTCACTGACGTCCGTGTCTTGTGTGACTCGGGTTTCCTTGACGACCGTGTCTTGTGTGGCTTTGATGTCAGTGAGGACCGTGTCTTGTGTGACTTTGGTGTCAGTGAGGACTGTGTCTTGTGTGACTTTGGTGTCAGTGAGGACCGGGTCTTGTGTGACTTTGGTGTCAGTGAGACCCGTGTCTTGTGTGACTTTGGTGTCAGTGAGGACCGTGTCTTGTGTGACTTTGGTGTCAGTGAGGACCGTGTCTTGTGTGACTTTGGTGTCACTGACGAGCTTGTCTTGTGTGGCTCGCGTTTCCTTCACGACCGTGTCTTGAGTGGCTCGGTTTTCCTTCACAACCGCGTCTTGTGTTTCCTTGACGACCGTATCTTGTGTGCCTTGGGCGTCACTGGAGACAGTATCTTGTGTGTCTTGGATGTCATTGAAGACCGTGTCTTGTGTGTCTTGGGTGTCACTGGAGACCGTGTCTTGGGTGTCACTGAAGACTGTGTTTTGTGTGTCTTGGGTTGGTGGTGGTTCATTTGTTGAGACAAAACCTTCTATTCGTTTTACTTGATGTTGCACGTAACCAAAGATCGAGCCAAACATGGTTCCAGCTTGTTCCGTTTCACGGTTAACAACCGTTTCCTGTGTGCCTTTGGTGTCCTTGACAACCGTGTCTTGTGTGGCTTTGATGTCACTGACGAGCTTGTCTTGTGTGGCTAGGGTTTCCTTGACAACCGTGTCTTCTGTGGCTCGGGTTTCCTTCACGACCGTGTCTTGTGTTTCCTTGATGATGGTGGCTTGTGTTCCTTGCGCTTCGCTGTCGACGGTATCTTGAGTTGCTCGGTTTTCCTTCACGACCGCGTCTTGTATTTTCTTGACGACCGTATCTTGTGTGTCTTTGGTTTCACTGGAGATCGTGTCTTGTGTGTCTTGGGTATCACTGGAGATCGTGTCTTGGGTGTCTTGGGTTGGTGGTTGTTCAGGTGTTGAGAGAAAACCAATTCGTTTTACGTAACCAAAGATCGACCCAAACATGGTTCCAGCTTGTTCCGTTTCACGGTTAGCGACCGATTCCCGTGTGTCTTTTGTGTCCTTGACGACCGTATCTTGTGTGACTTTGGTGTCAGTGAGAACCGTGTCTTGTGTGATTGTGGTGTCAGTGAGGATCGTGTCTTGTGTGATTTTGGTGTCACTGACGACCGTGTCTTGTGTGGCTCGGGTTTCCTTGGCGACCGTGTCTTGTTTGACTTGGGTAGGTGGTTGTTCAGTTGGTGAGACAAAACGTTGCACGTAACCAAAGATTGACCCAAACATGGTTTGTGCGGGTTCTTCTTCAACAGTGATGCGAGTATCAGAAACTAAAGAAAAGTGTACAGGTATGGTGTGAATTTCATGGTTCTTTATTGTGATAAATTTTGGATACAATACAGCTTGAAAAATGCAATTTAGGAAACTATTTATTATCATCATCATTATTATTATTTTTATTATAACGGAAAGTTTATTTAAGGAAGGAAAACAACTTTAATAACTGATTAATTTGTGGCCCTGTTTGATAGCCTGTCTCTATTTGTTTGTTTGTTTGTTTGTTTGTTTGTTTGTTTGTTTGTTTGTTTGTTTGGAGGTGATATGTTATGCGCGTCGGTTAAATTTCAAGACGTTAAATATTACCTTTATCAAGGGATGCAACATCGTGACGTGAATCACTGTTTGTGAAGGGGACTTCCTCTTTGCTGTAGTGACCTTGTAATCCATAAGCTCCCGTGGCGTCTGTTGTTTTGTAGTTAAAGCTATCGTTGCTATCTATTTCGTGTAGTTGATGATCACTTC
The DNA here is from genome assembly GCA_963693305.1 of Meandrina meandrites. NCBI lineage: Eukaryota > Metazoa > Cnidaria > Anthozoa > Scleractinia > Meandrinidae > Meandrina > Meandrina meandrites. Next base: position 10,989,304 of record OY855913.1, read on the forward strand.
TGTGGTGTCCCCTATCATAAAAGATTTCTTTATCGCTGTAGTGTTCGTAGTCGTGCATCTCGGGATCTGAAGTAAAGAACAAATATATAATTAATATAATTCTGAAATAGATGAAGAAGTGCTCCTCTGAGTTCCCCAAGGAGAGTCGAACCCATAACTTTCCAGATATCGGCTGGACGCTCTAACCACTGAGCTATGGGGGACTTGTGGTGAGCGAGATCATATACTAGATTCTTATGTGTGACCTCGCTCCATAGCTCAGTGGTTGGGGCATTCCAACCGGTATCTGGGAGGTCATGGGTTCGACTTTTAAATACATGTATTCGACTTGAGAGCGCTTCGTCATTAATTTCACTTTATCCATATCACCGTTTCACTTATAATTTTGCTTGCTAAAGGCCCTGCATATTGTAAGACACTACCAAATATTTAACAATTATTCCATGAGCGCGGATTTGATAGGAGACGACGATGGCTTTAACTATTTCATATCCAACAGGCGCCAGTGGAATAATTGTTTTATTAAAAACAACCAAAGAATTGAATTATTTGAGCTCCTCGGCTGTTCTCACTGACGCGTACACCTACCATGGTTATGAGCTCATCAGATACCATAGCCTGTAAACCAATCACAGCTCACGAATTGTAATATACCTTAGGTAGTTTTTAATAATGAGAAAGAGGCCTTCCTAACTCAAACACGTGGTTATTTTGACGAAAGCGAGTGGCCTTGGAAGCTCTGTCCCTCTGATCATAGCGGATAATTGTGTTTTTTAGTTATAAACTCAGTACTTACATTCACCATACTCCATGTCCGATGAATCACGACGCCCAGAGTGTTTCTTGAATTTCAATTTATCGTAATCCGGCATGTCGTCGGGACTTGAGTCTCCTTCTGAATGCCAACTCCATAACGAGGCTGTTCGTCCTCCCCTGGATTGAACAAAACATTACCAATTCTTAACAACGGTCATTTGAACGACGGGTACCCCCGTCAGTTTTATAAAGGAGCCCCCCTCCCGGGAGGGTGTCGGCCGTTCATTTGCGTTGCTAGCTATGTAGGCTACTGTTTAGAAATGACACTCACCCTCTGGGTTTCTGTAATTGTAATTCTAATTCTTCTATAAATCCTTCTACTTTCCTTCCTTTTCTGAAAGAAAATGGTTAAAACTTTTGTTAGTATGAAATGAAAAATCTGCCAGGTATGCGATCACCGAAAACTACTATCGGTTGGGTAGCAGGAAATGTTTTCCAAAGAACTTTTGTAGAAACACTTAAAATTTCAGATTTTTAACTCTATAACCAAAATTCAAAGTGAACACTTGGGAGTACTGTGCCGTTAGCATGGAGCCATGAAGCTACGTCATATCGCTAAGTAACGCTCTACGTCTCCGACGAAAAAGCAGGCTCGGTTAGTCTCGAAAACAGGATTCGGAGATTTTGGCATCGAAGATCACAGGAAAAGTAAGGCTGCTTGTGTAGTGTGTTGTACGTTAGCAAGCCAGATCAAAGAGCATTTTGTACCAAAGCCAAAACAAAATTGTAATGACAAATTAGTATACTGAAGTACAAGGACAAATTACAACTTTTTCTCGGATTGTTGAAGTTAACTTGTCAGGCCCAGCAAACATTCAAATAATAAAATTATAATGTAGCGAAAACTGCGAAATTTTAATTAACATCCTTACAGTAAAAAGGAAACTCTTAGGAATGCTCTATAGATCTTACATTTGTTTCGAAATGCAGGTGTATACAGGTTTTTAGCCACTCGCCGCCACGATAGGCGCAAAAAAATGATTTATTTTAAAGCCTTTTCCAGAACAGGCCGGTTAGTGTGTCGTTTAGTGGCACAAGAGTGCAATGCAGTAAACGTGAAGCACGAGGACGAACGTGGACCGTGAGAGAGAAGCAAGTTTATTATATAAACTGCAGTGCTTTAGCGAGTGGTAGCAAATCGAGAAAAATGGTATCCCACATAAAAATGATATCCACACATGTGTGATATCATTTTTGACCAATCAGCTTGCAGAGTTTGCCATGTTCCAATGCTGAATGAGCCAAAGTAAATCGATATTAAGTCGAAAAATCTTCGGATCTTCCTCGGCAATCTTCGGCAATCTTCGGAAAACTTTGGAAATTCTCGGAAAATGTTCGGAAACATTCGTACAACCTTCGGACAACATTTTGAAAATTTTCGGAAATCTTCGGAAATGGTCGGAAATCTTCGGAAAATCGTCAAAAACATCGTAATTAGTAGGTTTATATAATAAAAAGAATAATACATGGTTTCTTGGAGATATAAAATTTATCTTCTCGTGTTCAAATCCGATATCGATTTGAACACTCGAAGAGAAATTTCATATCTCCGCGAAACCATGTATTATCCTCTATTTATTTCACGCCACTTTCTCGTCGAGTTTCGCGCCCGCGCTCGTGTAGCAGACTAATCGCACGTGACTTGCCCCTCATTCGATCCGCAAACCGCCTGTTGTGCAGATTAGTCACATGTGACCCGCGGCTCGCTCCACCTAGAAACTCGATTCACATTTGTTGTGTAGGCTATCTGTGTCCCAAGTGTCAACGTTTCGACCATTGGAAAAAAACTCTGGCTAGAACCTCACAGGGAAACAGTTAATTATTACTTAATATAAAGCTCATACACCTTATACCAAAATGGCGGAAAATACATTATTCTTTTGCCTGTATGTTAATTGGCCCTCATGGCCTCGTTTTAAGCCAAAGATTCTTTTGAATTCTGCAGATGTGATCGAAGCAATGAGGGCCAATTAACATGACGACAAAAGAATAATGTATTTTCCGCCATTTTGGAGTAAGGTGTATTCATTTGGGCGAATTCAATTTACTTACTTCTCGTCCTTCTTCTTTTTTTCAGTTGTATAGGAAATAGCGAAAATAAGGACGATAGCAAGAAACAAAGGAACTCCTAAGAATCCATATTCCTTGATCCAATCCCCAAGAAATCCTTCACCTAAGGAAAACAAATTAGTTTATTTTTACTGAGCACTAGCCGCTTTTAATTAAATGCAAGTAAATTTGCATACATTTAAACCATTTAAACTGCTTGTAGTTGCCTTTTCTCGTCAAGTTAGATCCGAGAGGTGTTTGGTATCCTTTAAAGTGTGAGCCTCCCCCGTCTACGCCGCCCGCCCCCCCCCCCCCTTACCCCCTTTCTCCTTGCCACACCCTTAAACTTTCACTCCATTTCATTCGTGCTGCAGCAGAATTATTAGTGCTACAGTATTTGCTTTACAGGATTAACAGAAGGTTTTGTCTAGTGCGTTGAAATAAACTGCAAAGTAAACCCGTTGGTACCTTGTTCGCTGGTGTCAGCTTGTTTCATGAAGGTTTGGTTTGGCATCGCTGTAAACAAAAAGAAGAGTAACAGACTAAGTAAGGTAAGCACGAAGACCGAAAAAAAACACGAACGTTACAATGAACGCGCTTCACGCATGAACACAATAGACGGACGTGAGTAACTTAATACACAGAGCAGGAGTTTCTCGACTATTTTCAAAAGGCAGTTAATGCTCTTCTCTTTTATAATTTCTCGACCAGTTAAACAGAAGTTTGAGTTGCTCGTGCATTTTAAAAGAGCCAATAAAACTAGTTTAATTTGTCGACAGGTTAAAGAGCGACGTGACTAATATTTTCATTTTTAAAACAAACCATACCGTTGCCTCATACAAATTCTTTATATTTTGAGGGTTGTGTATTAACATTTATTATTATATGGCTACAATAGTACGCGCGCTCTGATTGGCTGCTGAGCGGGCAAGATTTTCTTCTAATGACCAGGCATTATGAAACTTTTTCTCGGCTCGACGGCTCTTTTGAGTTGTGAGGCTGTGAAGGTTACGAGCGCGAGGGCGAAAACACAAAATACCATCTTTCTGCTGAGAAAAGGTTTGTTTCTTCCAAAGAATGGAAGAACGTTGCTCTCAATCTTGTTCTAATTAATACAAATTTCGGCCATTTCTGCGCAACAAGACATTCAGCGCGAACCTTTGAAAACATAGTTGAGATCTGCTAAATTTACTAACAGCTAAGAATTGCGCCGAAATTTAAACTGATAGCTCATCATGATAGCTGAGAAGTCGCCAAAAACTGATAACTGAGATTTTAGCGTCCCCCTCCCCCCCCCACCCCCACTCCCTCCAGAGTTTGTAAGCTGACGTGTAACCAGCATTCGTAAGATTGATCCAGGCATAAAATGCCTCGTACTTACTGTAAAACATCACTTGAACGCCTTTCACTTCACAGCCTTTGGCATTGCACGCTGAAGCACTGTAAGTACCTGAATCTTCTGCAGTAAACGGAGATTCCACAAGCAAACGCCTATCATCGTCAAATGTCTTGTACCTGCTACCAATCACAAGCTCATGCTGGTCTTTCTCCCACTGTATTTTGATTGGTTGAAGTCCTTTGACAGACACGCTTATATTAAATGGTTTCTTGTCAGTCATTGGGATGCGGAGTGGAGACTTCACTTTAAAATAAATGTACGGCTTGCTTCCGGACAGTTTCATGGTTGCTGTTTCTACCACGTGTACAGTTTTATTCTTCTGTGCGGTATCGTCCAAAGGCTTTGGTTTAGCTAAAAAGCAGAAGTAAATACAGAATTTATACCGCATTTAAAAACCGCCAAGTGCAATGTGGTTTTAAATTATTTTGTACAAAGCGCCCAGCTGCAAATTAAATACAGAAGAATTTTCGCTTGACAAAATTCCGTGCGCGCTCACAGCCTAACATACGAGTTGCCTTCTGGCGTTTATGACTACCATCGATGTAGATGATTTAAATACTATCTCTTATTGATTACAACTAGTTGCTAAAATGGTAAAACTCAACAAATATTTCAACTGGTGAAGTAACTTTGTCAATTCTCTCTCTTTAGTTTGTTGGTGGACTGGATACCGATTCTTTCAAATTGAACCTTAGAAAACTTTCAAGGATAATCGATAGTAATAGATAAGTTGAGAAGTCTCAGGGCATATTGAAAGTGAACCACATGAACTCTGTAGTAGTAGCCCGAAGTTGTTCTCCGCCTTTGAAACCTGCAAATTTCGCAGTACACTGTTCCCGAACTTCTCATGTTACATTATGATTCAAACAGTAATTTAGAAGTGTATTCTTTCATTTTCACTCGGCCTTTCTTTACTCTAGATCTAAAACAATTTGTTTAAAATGTACATTGTATGAACAGTAAACACCGGTTTTTCCTTTTTTTCCAGTCATTTGTTCTCAACTTCCGATAACTCGAACCTTTTTCAATTTCCCTTGAAGGTTCGAGTTATCGGGAGTCGACTGTATCTATATTTTGCCTTCATTGCTCGATTGTTCAGCGGAAACCGCCTTAAATACCTACCTGAGATTACGACAACCTCTGCCTTTGAAATTGTGCTGTTTTGAAGGCTTTTGTCTTTAACTAAACAACCGTAGTCTCCTGCATTCTGCTCTGTTAAGTTAGTAATGGTAAAAGTCTGTCCATCTTGTATGATCTTCTGTCCATTAGGTACCAGGTAAAATAAAGGGATTGGCTCGCGAAGAAATGACAGCGCTGTGTAATAAGCTGGCTCGGTAGTTGAACAGTCTATTGTAAGATTCTCCCCTTCATCAAGCTCGTGGGAAATGACAGTGTCATCAGCATACGTTAAAGAGCCTTTGACGCGCCCTGGAATTGTAATTAAATGAGTTCAACTTTCAATCACGGTTAAATTTATTGCCTTATTTCTGTTTATGCTATATTAAATGTGATCTCTCATCAGACTGCGAAGGCAGGTGATTTTTCTCGAGTTTTTCAGCTGTAAATATCATTATAAATCAACTAAAATCACAGTGTCGATCACATACAATAAGCCAATCAGAATTCATGTAAAAAGTGTACATTACGGAAATCTTTAGTGATAGGAAGAGAAAAGAGGCGACTATTATTTCAACGACAGTTCGATATAAGTTAAGTAGTTTACCAATTACCCAAAACAATTAAATAGTTCAACAAAAGACATTTAGTATATGTGACACCAACTAAAATAGTTTTCAACTCGAGTTTCCTTTGTTCTTTAGTTACAGAGAAACTAGTCGATAGATATAGTTCCGATCAAGGAACACAATTTAGATTTAGTCTAATTAAATAAAAAAGACACCCACCTGAACAACACAAAATGATGCATCCAGTCATAAATAGGCTTAAAACGAGTTTTTCAAGGCAACTCTTTTCCATAACTCAATATTAAGTCCCATCTCGTCGCCATCGTCTACCGATGGCTACTCGAGCGCTACCTGTACATTGTTGTTGCGACTTAAACTGCAAACAATAAATTCATTTTGTAGCATGGCTGGATATGGTTTGCGCTTCCATTATGAAGTCATTTGGCTTCCATAAACGCGCGCGGCAGATGTGCTCGCGCAGGGATTCTTGTTCAGTACTTGATCGAGACGATATTTCGCTCGGTGTTTCAAAAATAATTTTCTTTCTTCTATCACTACTTTAAACCTCTCAAAAAATTTCACTCATATTCAGGTAAAACCCCGCCTTAAAGATCGTTAACTATAACAATCATTCCTGCTGTTGCTAATGGGTCTGCCATTAAGCTCTCTTTCTTGTTCGGTCAGGTTTTAAAAAGGAAAATGATATCATTACTTGCCCCCGCAGGGCTTTCGCCCAGAGCCATTCATTGAAGCTTGCGCGTATATATAGAGAATATATATAGAGAGAATGTACTTGCAGTCCGAATATACGGTTTGTATACCAGAAAAAATCTCGATTTGCTCGAACAAGGCCGCATGGAATCTCTAGGTAATGACGACGTTTCATCACTGAACGCCTGCAAGTGTGTCGCCGGTAATGATGACGTAAAAGCAGAAAAAGCCCAAAGGAGGTATGGGTATTGCGATGTCACAATAACAGGGTGTTACGTGCGTGTGAACTTTATATGTTTCCTGAAAGATTTCTTAAGCTTTTACAGCGATGAAGTAGCGCGTCCGAGGGTCGTCGCGATAAAATCGTGAGGTGAAAGTTGTAACATGCAAACGCATCAAAAGTTTGTTCAGTTTACTTTTGCGAACGCTTACTACGATCTAAAAAACGTTTTACCGAATAGATCGAGGAATCAATGACATTTATTTGCAGGAAATGTGATATCTTTCGAGTAACATTCATCGTTGATTCGTTTCAACCGGTTTCAACAGTAATTGCCGGAGCACCAGATGAGTAATTCCATTTCCCGAGTCAACTCCGAGCCCGAGTCACATCCGAGTCCGAGTCAGACCGAGCCACTGGTCAGCAGTATACCTTTCAAATTCCAGACCATGAGGTAAGATGGCGAGTAGAAAGTGCAGACGTTCGAGTTGGATTTTTGGCCTGGATTTTCCGGTTTGTTTTCGGTTTGATCTATTCCGGTTCACTTGCGGTTAGTTCCACTCCTGTTTGCTTGCGGTTAGTTCCACTCCGGTTCGCTTGCGGTTAGTTCCACTCCTGTTTGCTTGCGGTTAGCTTTCATTTGTTGGTTAGGGAAACACTAAAGACTAAACATATTTATGTTTACAGCAAACTTTATGCTCTCTTTATTTCACTGTCAATTCATAAAGATACTGAGTTTATTTGTCCAAGAACGTGTATATCTTGTAATGCAGTACAACTTTCTTACTCAAAACGGAAAAATTAGCTTATAAAATGATAAAACCCATACCAGCCCCCACTGTTCGATGCTAATATAATTCAATAAACGGTACATTTAATACATATGTAACGTACACAGCACAAAAGACATCAACTAAACTGTAAAAGTATAATGGTAAATTCTTAATCTAAGAATATTCTAAGAATATTTTCGACCTGAAATCGGCAGAAAAATAAGAATATTCAGCCTGGTCCGGAAAAACAATATTCTTTAAAAAAAAGAGTGTAATTAAAACTCGCGGCAGGCGTTTGCATTGACAAGCCACCGAGATTACTGCATAACAGCAAAACAGGCAAAATGATTTCAAGCTGTTGTAGTGTAGTCACTGTCTTGTTTACGTCAGAATTTTTACATAATTTCGCTTTGTTTTGCTTTTTCTCGTCTCACCTTGAAGAAGGGAAGGCCAATAACCAGTACAGCACGAGAGTATCGTAGAATACACGCGGCGCCCGATTGAGGGTCTTTGAGTGTTTTCTTCGTAAACGTCCCCCAAAAGAATCGATTTTCAATCAATTGGCAAATAGGAAGAGCCAAAATATCAAGCGAAAGCATTGACTGTAGCAACGGCTAAGCTCGAGAAAACTGATTAACAGCGGGGACAGCTGTAGTGGCAACTATTCCTAGTTATTGATCACGGCCGGTAGGTGTAGCCTGCGAATACAGCCGCCTCTCATCGCTACTGGCCGGCTTGGCGTTTCGCGAGAGAAACACCAAACCGGCCGGGAGCGATGAGAGGCGGCTGTATTCGCAGGCTAAAGTAGGTGTAATAATTCAAACTTTGGTCTTCAGAGAAAGGCATGTTTTCACGCTGCGCAGCTTCTCATTTTGAGACTGAAGTGTTTGATTGCAAGAAACTGTAAAATAACAGGCAAATTGGGCTTAACTATATAAACATTCAGCTTTTAACCATCAGAAGTGCCGGCAACGCGTGGATTTTCAAATATATAGTTAGTCTAAGCTGGGCTTCGTTTTGAAGTGTTCTCCATAAGAGGAAGTCCCACTTCGCACATATATAGGAACTAAGTCAACTTTTACGTTTTTCATATTTGTTATCTTTTTTTTTATCTCTTCGATTCAGAGTTGACGTTCCAGCTGTAGTGTTTACATTTCTTGTTCAAGTTATCGAGTCTTTTCATGATAAATTTTGTTCGTGGAAGGCACGGCTGCAAAAGACTTCTTAGTAAAATTTACAACCGTTTTGACACTTAATCTAAACTTACTACGATTCAGCTTCAGTTTATTCATAATCGATCATAAACGATCATCATGATGAACCTGCTTAAATAATCGCCCATGTTTCTCTTCCAGGTGATAAACGTTCGATGTATCCGAAAATCATTCGTGCAAGCATGCATTGATAACAATTAGAGATCATTTCTTTATAAATATAATTTTTGGACAGAAATTCAATCGACGTTTTATCCTTGTTTGTTTAAGTTTTCTTTATCGGTTGTTATAAACAGCTGGATTTCTTTACATCATAAGGCTGGCTCGGTCGAGGCGTCTTCGTTATAAGCGGATCGCTTTTTATAATCCATGGTCTGAAGTATTTCTTTCTTCTTTCGAACGTTCTGAATCATTTTTCGGCACCAATCGTCCGCAATTCACATTTCTGTATTTTTTAGGTTAATTCTGAGGTCTACTTCAAATATATTCGAAGATGATCTTCGAAAATATCCAAAATCTTTAGGTGCAGTTGTAAGTATTTGTAATTATTTTGAAAAACTTTGTGAATCATTCTTCAGGGATATATTTGAAAAGTGTACGGAGATATTCGGAGATCTTCACAAACCTTGCTCTACGTTGGATCAAACTAGATCGCGACCAGTCAAAATAAAATAAAATAAAATATAAAAATACTGCATGGCCTGGTCAGACAACGTGAAAAGGCGTAAATGCAATATTTCGGCTGGCCAACACCAGCCTTCTTCAGGTTTATTGAATGAAAAGCGAATTTATATGGTCTTTATATAATAAGCCGGAAATAACATGACATAGCTACGTGATGTGTAAAAATACAGAAAGATAATAACTTCCCCTCGACGCATATGCTCTAACCTACAAACAACGTTCACAGGAACTCATGGACTACCTCGTAAATCGGGGTTATAAACTCAATTTTCTTAGTAGAACTAAAATACAACGGGCTTCTGACATTTCTCGCAACGACGTTCTGAAAACTAAGCCTAAACGACAGTACCTGCGAGAAGGCTCTCTTTGGGGGCAACGCGCGAGTGGCGAAGCGAGTTAAGAGCGAGTTGCGAGCGCGCGACGAATCGACGACTCAGCGGTTCGCTTCGCTCGCACGATGTCGAAAAACTCGCGGCCCCCAAAGAGAGCCTGCTCGCAGGCTAAACAGATACTGTTCCTTTCGTTATTGCTTACAATCCTACTTTACCTAACATAATTCGCATAATCCACAAACACTCTAATGTACTCTACTCATCTAATCGTTGTAAAAACGTTTTTACTAATCTTCCTCTAGTAGCCTACTGGCGTTGTAAAAGCATTGGCGACATTCTTGTTAGAGCTAATTTACCGGCCGAACCTGTCAACTCTGACAACTCCCGATTTCCTCCTGGTTCTTTTCGGTGCAATAAAAATAATTGTACCACCTGCCCTTATATCGAAAATGAACGCACGCAATATGCTTTTAGTAGTACTGGACAAATGTATAAAATTAAATCGCACATTACTTGTGAAACACCTAATGTTATTTACATGATTCAATGTACTACATGTAATCTTCAATATATCGGAGAAACTAAACGTCGCTACGTGACTAACTTAGGTTTAAGGAGCTGGAGTTTCTCGTGCATTTTGGAAAGGCAAATAAAACTCAGGCTAGTTTAATTTGTTGACAGATTAAAAGCGATGTGACTAACTTAGTACACATGTCAAGTTCATGTGACCAACCTACATGTACCGCACAAATTAAAAACAAACGTGATTCTGAACTAAGTACAGAGCTAGTCTCCTTGTCCTCCTTCGCAGCCGTTGTTTGGGCTCGTCACGTGACGCTCTCCCACCCCCCCCCCCCACCCCCCACACACGCCCAAACAACGGCTGCGAAGGAGACTAAGTACAGAGCAGAGTTTCTCGTGAATTTCTAAAGAGCCGATAAAACTAGCTTCATTTGTCGAAAGTTAAAAAAGCGATGCGACTAACTTAGTACACATGTCATGTTCATGTGGCCAACCTACATGTACCCAAATAAAACAAACGTGATTCTGAACTAAGTACACAGAGCAAGAGTTTCTCGTGAATTTCTTAATAGCCGATAGAACTAGTTTCATTTGTCGAAAGATTAAAAAGCGATGTGACTAACTTAGAACACGTGTCAAGAACATATCACCAACTAAGGACACAAGTTCAGGAGTTTCTCGACCCTTTCTCGGGCATCAACAAATTTGATATTTTCATTTTTTTAAATAAAGTCAATAAACCGTTCTCCCCAAACAAATCCTTAATATTTCAAGGGTTGTGTTATAACATACAACAGATACCTGTGCTGGCGTTCATCTTCTTCGGTTTTTCAAAGGTGGGTTTGCATCTTGCTCGGCTGGAATGACATTTGAGCAAATTTTTTTTTTTTTTTTCAGAATGTAGTATGTTAGTTGGTTGCCAGATACAGCAGTTATATGCCCGTTCTTACTAGGATAATTACAATATATATTTATAATGCAAAGCCTCCCTAACGCTCTTTTCATACGCGTGAATATAATGTGGCAACTGTATGTATTTTCCCTTAGCGACAGCCATAATAGCCGTAGCTCCTGCGCAGACATTCTTTTGGCTCGTCACTTGGCGAATACGTAACGAATGCGTGACGAGCCAAAAGAACGTCTGCGTAGCTAGGAGGCTATTGTCAGTGTATTGTGTAATAAGCTCAAAAAGTAAATACATAAATTTCCGTTGAGCGAAGAACTAAAAATGTTAATTTGAGTACAAATAGATTTATTTAATAGCTTGCAAATTATTCTATTGCCTCCCCTACCGCCATACTGAATAGAATTCCACTTCCTTTGTAAACGCTGTTTCGTAATTTCATGTTGACGGCTCCCAAACAAGCTTGGGCTGCCTGTGGGCTCTGTAGAGAGATACCGGTATGCTGAGCGCCGTGTCAGAACTTCTGAGTTATGCCGCCAACTATATCATGCAAGCAGCCTTACATCATCTCTTTATTTATGCAGGTGGCAGCAGATGGTTCTGTTTAATCACTTTCTGTCTCCACGAAGAACTTAGTTCCAATAGTGTGTGGCACTCTGCCAGAAAACCGAGCCGAAACTGATCTCACTTGCCATTCTTCGGAGTCCATATTGCTCCCAAATTTAAGCCGGCGCTACCAGGTCCTAGTGATATCCCGGAAAATTTCACAGAAGGTCATCAATTTGTTGCTTAGTGGATCACAATTGCGACGAATTACATAGAATCTAGATGTAAAGAAGCGCATTCTGAAGATCCGTTTATAGCGAGGTTCAGCTAAGAGGTCATTTCACAATGGCTGGAATAGCGTGTCGGAGAGATCGTCAAGTCAGGTAAAATAATAATAGCAATTTTATTTAAGTTTGTTTTTTAATATGACCTGAAAAATGCTCCATTTGGGGCTTACAAGTCATTCCCAAGTACCCTGTATTTCTTAGTGACGTTTATTAGTCAAGAAAAAATATGCAGGAAATGCTTATATAAATTTCTTCCGAAATCATATCAGCTCATGATCACGTTTCATCTCGAGTATCTCGGCTCAGAACTCACCTCGAAATATTATATTTCAACTGAATCATACATAAACTTAACACCTCAGAGCATATCACGATGTGTAATTGGAAAGTGGACTGCTGTTATCAGCTCAAGCTTTAGGCTTACCGGCCCTTTGATTGCCAAGGATTTTGCCGCCATGTAAATATATCGAGCAAATACAATATGGAAATATATACCATTTCTTAGAGCTACAAGGATCACCTGTTTCTGAAATGATTCGCACGTATATAATCCTTATAACACTTTTTGGTTTGAATTTTTAACTCTTACCTTCCAACCAGACAAATTATATTTTTCTACAAAAAGATGAAAAGTGTTAAGTTTATCAGTTTGGTTTTTGTCTTCGAAAAATAATTAAACGAAGCGTTATGACATCTTGAACAAACAAAAACGCTAAAAAAACCTGGGCCCGGTTGCATAAAGCAACTTAAGATAAAGTGCGATTTTCTGAAACCATTCCCTGTGTTCTGGATTGTAATTAATCAGCCGAAGGTGGATAAAAGAATATAGAAACACAATGTCGGTGCGAAAAAATCCTTGGGAACACAGAGAACAGTTGCACAAAATCCCACTTAATCTTAGGTTGCTTTATGCAACCGGGCCCTGGAGCGGCAGTTTCTTTGGAATCAGCTATAATCTAATGTGTGTTAATCTTTGAGATATTTTTATTTGGGTTAAAATTGCTACAGCTCAGTTGCTCAGCTGAAAAGTAAGATTTTTGTCAAACATTGCTCATCGTCGAAGTCTAACCGGAAGCCTGTGTCAGTTCGCTGGCCGGAAAATACTGACATGAATATCTACTTTCTACGGCATGCTAAACATATTTTATTAATATATGAACTAGAGTGAATTACGAGGATTTCTCTTGCTGAGAAAAATCATATCTTCACATGAAGATATTGATTTCGTCACGTTTGCTAACGAGTTTGATCTTCGTCGGCAATCTCCGGCAATCTTCGGGAATCTTGGGAAATTATTGGAAAAGTTCGGAAACATTCGTATGACTACCGGACAACATTTTGGAAAATCTTCGGAAATCTTCGGAAAATGATCGGAAATCTTCGGAACATCGTCAAAAACCTCGTTATTTGTCGGTTTATAAAATAAACAAAATAATACATGGTTGCTTGGAGATATGAAATTTCTCTTCTCGTGTTTAACTCGATATCTCAGATATCGAGTTGAACACTCGAAGATAAATTTCATATCTCCAAGCAACCATGTTTTATCCTCTATCTCTCGTAAATGTTGACACACTGGGAATTTCTTTTACCATGCAGAGAGTGGAAATACATCGGAACTCTATCCTTTTCAGTTTCCCGTGTAATGACTGTAATGAATTTCGCTAGTAATAAAAGGGAGCTCAAAGGATAGATGTTAAGACTGGATGGAGACTGTGATGTCCCACGATAGACACTGATAGTTCAGTTATGGCTACATTGAACTCACGTATGCGATCACGAAAATCTATATCCTTTTTTCCTAAGACGTAAAAGCCACCATGACAGTCATCAGCATGAATGGGCGCTGGCTATGCATTAGTTAAATAACCGCAGAAAATGTGTTCGTGAAATGTAACTGTCCGTGAAAAATGTTTTTTAAACAAGGGGCATTTAGTGGGTTTCTTGTGTGGTTCTGTTTCGTTTCTTACCATTCGGCTTTCAGGTCTTTCATCCGAAAAAGTTAAAAAGCAGTTAAAGATGCTCGTTTAAGAATGGGCGCGCGGAAGAAAATTTAGTGGTGAACAATAAAATCAACAGAGTGTTTTTGTTTCGGAACGATCGGTCTGATAGTTGCCCCTTGTGGAAATTTGATGTTCTTAAAACTAGCATATTAGTCTTCGAAGCTTCGCTTCTCGGGCTAATAATTCAGTGTTTTAAGAACATTAAATTTTCGCGGGGCAACTATCAGACTGATAGTTCGTCGACAGAAACACTCTAAAAAAAAATAAAATAAATGTTGTTTATAGTGGTCATGCACTTAGCTTCGAGATAGCTAGTTTGCAGGCATGCCACTGAAACATCGGAAACAAATAGCATACTATTCACGGCAGTCCCTTCCACGCTCGCTGATAAGGAATGGAGATATGCGACCGCGCTTTGTAAGTTGGACGTGGAAAAGAGGACGGGGAAGGGGAGGGAGGGAAAACGAAAAGCGCGGAGGCGAAAAGAGGAGAGCGTGAAAGGAGAGGCATGCCACGGCTGCTGATATCCCAAGGATTCTAACGCGAACTGGGCCGAAATGATATGCAGAGCTCTTATTTATACTCGCACTGTAAGGGACTGGCGCGAATAGCATACTATTCACGGCAGTCCCTTTCACGCTCGCTAATAAGGAATGGAGATATGCTCCCGCACTAAGAAGTCCAACGTTTAATACGGCTTAAGGCCCTAGAAGTCCGCCAATACTTAAACAACACACACATCGAGTCCCACACTTAAACTCAGTAGAGAACCCCAACCAGCCAAAACTCAATCTTAGGCGAAGCGCTGGAGGGAAAGGCGACAGTAAAATGAACGAGGCTGTTCAAGTCAGTGTATGAATCTGCCAGTGTCTGGGCAGAGGAGAGGTGTCGAGACAATAACTCTGAAGGTCCTCCGGGACGTAAAACTTGCGCAACTTTCAAATAGTGAGACGCTGTAGGAGCGCGGCGCCAACCAACGTGTTCCATAATATCTGCAAGCTGACTACCCGAAAGGGCTAGAGTGATGGCTAAGCCGGCCCTAAAGCTGTGCAAAGTTTCTCCACTGTAAATCTTTGCTTCCTGTAGATAGCAACGGAGCCGTGACTGCAAAGAGGAGTTAGCGATTTGCTTATTTTGGATCTTCCCGGTAGAGCTGAGAGGGAGAAACAGGTAACCAGCCAATAGATCCACAGAAAGCGCGGAGGAGATGGCGACGTAAAGTTCTATGGCCTTAACAGGGCAAAGCGACAAATCGGAATGGCGACGAATGCCGAAAAGATTAGCGGAGCCATCCCTGAGGGATTTACCCCAGACGTGATTGAACAGGAGACCATCGTTTTCCGGAAACCGCATAATCTCTTGGGTCTTAACAAGGGTAAGATCATTTGCTCGATCGCCGCTGAAAAAGAGCTCCTTAAACAAAGCAGCGTCTCTCGCATAAACAAATAGCTGGGAAGCAGTAATGCCAGGAACTGACATTTTAACCTGTATAAGACGGGACAGCTGGACGATTTTGACGAGGAAGAGCGGCGTTGCTTGCTTAGGAGTGACAGCAGCTTGCAACTGCTCAGACGTGAAGGCCTTAAGGTAGGCTTTGACTTCAGCTGAAGCTGCAGGGTTTCCCAAGCCCAAAGCGGAGTTCCAATCACCCTCCCTGCCTGCTTCTTTAAAAATGGCCCTGAGCTTTCCAATGTAGGAATCGACCGTCGCATAGGAAAGGCGAACAGGGCAGCCACAACTATGCACTTTATGCTTTCCTAGGTGTGGACAAGTGGTAACATGGACTTGTGTTTTCCCTCGGGAGTCTTTCCAAGCAAGAAACGACAAACATCTTTAGGGGTGGCGGAAAACAGGGTCTTATTGCCCGGCAGAGAAGCCAAAAAGGTGGAGAATTCCTTCTTCAGGGAGTTTTTTTGTTTGGCGTAAGCGGAGGACAAAGCAATGCCTTGCAGCTGGTCGAGACGGCTATCTATGACAGAAATATCCGGGGCAACCGACAGAGGTTGGGAAACGGAAAGGGCAGGTCTCTTGAATCCGCACATCTGGCAAAATCGGAAATCCAGATCATTGGGATATTTGCACTCTGGACATTGGACAGCAGGAACAAAAATGCGGGCAACTGGGGGAAGGCCCTACAGAAAAAAGAGCGGGAAAAAATTAATAAGTGTTTAAGGGAAAATTACGGGCAAAAAACAACAGACGAAATGAAGACTTCAAATAATTTATTAACAAAGACGGAAAGTCCGATCCTCGAAATTCCAACTATCAGAAACGTCTGAAGACTTCTTTACATAGGGTCGATACGAAAGGCCCATAAATCCCAAGGCAGAGGCCAGAAATCTTGATAGCCACTCTTAGAAGGAGGGTGCAAAATACCCACGTCGCCCTCACGTGCCAGAAGTAGACTAGAAGGAGGATAATGTGGGAGAAGAACCCACCAAAAACGACGAGGTCGAACATCTGGAACCACTATGGTAAACGAGACGCGAAAGGAGGACAAGAAGCGGAGAACATTGGGAATCAGGCAGATGGGCGGAAAAATGTACGGATTGGAGAACAGGAGAGGTGGGTGAATGTCGGGTGATTGGCTAAACAGGTTAACACCAGAGCAACCAGGGGTAGGGTGCGGAGAAAAGAACGGCAGCGATACACCAGTCGAAGAGCGCATGACGTTGGATGGAAGAGCCATGAGATCAACTGAGTGACCAATTGGACCACCAAACGCATCTTGTACTCGGTTCCAACAGCCAACAGACAGGCGGGAATCCGCCAGGGAGAGAGAGCGAGAAGGCTGGTCGGCAAGGTTGTTGGAAGAAGGAACGTGGAAGAGGCGAAGAATGCAGTTAGTGGACATCAGGGCCTCGAAGATAGACTTCAACGCGTCCGACAAGGCATGGGACCTAGCGGATTGGCTGTTCCAGGCATGAAATAACGCAGTACTGTCAACATAAACATGAACTCTCGAGTCCTTGATAGTTTCAGCAAAAGATGAGAGGGCATTGCTAAGAGCCAGAGCTTCCTTGACTGCAATATCAGACGATAAAATCTCCACAGGCCAGTAGTCAGAAGCATAGAGGGGAACTGCGGATGGATTTAGCACGCCAGCCCAGCGGTAGGAAGAGGCATCAGAAAACATGACAAATTGGTGGTGCCGCTCCAAACGCCAAGAAAGAAACCCCGACCAGGACTTGAGGAAAAGCCAGTGCTCAATTTCACGGCGCAGCGGAACTGACAAAGGGAGCGGCCTAGAAGAGCGGGAGGCACGCGAGATAGCCAAGTTGATCTCGTTAGTGAATAACCTGGCGCCCGGCACTGCCATAGCCATTGACACACACTTTCCTGCTAATCTTTGTAAGACAGTTATAGAAACGTGGCTGGAATCCAGGATCCCTTCGACAAGAGAAATAAACTTCTGCTTCTTATCTGGAAGAAGACGAAATGCCTGCAAGCGGGAGTCGCACTCAAACCCAAGAAAAGGAACCGATTGTGATGGCTGAAGGATGGATTTCTGAAGCCCAATACAGTAACCCAGTTTGATTAACGTATAACAAACCAAAAAGGACGCAATATGGGCACTGACGAGGTTCAGCTTGTCTGGATCAAGGAACTTCACAAGATTGGAATCACGCGGCAAACGAATCTGCGAGGAATGACGGTCATCAATGTACAAAGAACAGGGGATGTGAATGGAACGAAAGTAGTGAGAAACAAGAAGGCCAGTGGAGCGGTACACGAAGGCAGATAACTTCCAACCAAAAGGGATGGTATTACTGGTGAAGTACCACCCGTTCCACTCAAATCCGAAGTACGTCCTGCTGGATGGGGCAAGGAGGATGTGATCATATCCGGATTTATCATCGCACACAGTTTGATACGTGTCCTTACTGACATACATGGGAAGTTGATGAAGGTGGTCGAGAGAAAACGGCCGATCATCCATCCATAGGTTTAAAAACCTATTGTCATTACAAAGTCTAGGCTTCGAGGGCTCAACCGTGAGGGGCATGACGAGATGAGGAGGGTCAACCTCGCCCACCTTGCCCCAAACCGAAATGGCACCGGTGGAGAGACGTTGCAATATCGAGTCAGCAATGAACTTGGCAAAAGGTGCACAAGACTTATGATTGTAAAAGATCCGCTGGGGAGGTAAGGCCGAGTCAAAATGTTCGCCCTTGAAATTGCCTTTAAAGTGTCTGAAGAAGGACTGTACTTGCACCTTATTTTCCAGCCAATCCAGAACATCCCGGGATAGAGGAGACGAGGTTGAAGCAGCTATATTTTTCCAATGCTGGAGATGGCGATGCAACTGACCGGCAAGAAAACTAGCAGGGTCTGGGAAGGCCAGCATAGAGACGTCGGCTGAAACGTCACCACGGGAAACACTATCTACCCAAACCGAAGCCAAGTGAGAATTATAAGGCCGAGGGGACTGAAGCCCGGGCTGTAGGGGCTTGCCATCGTGATGCACCCATGAGATACTATGCTGTTTGACGGATAGTGGGTCAAAAGAATCCGAGGACTCCCATGCCGGGACGGTGTAGGAGAGTTTGAAACGCTTGGAGGGAGGCTGGAAAAAAGAAAAGTACTGATAATATAGCGCGAAAAACAAACTGAACAAAAACAATTCAAAGGAAACGCTTTATTAATTCCACACCGTAACGAATGTGGTACAAGCATTATTCATCAAGCATACAAGCAAAAAACACACAATCAAACGCAACAGATCCAAATTCTATTGCCCTCCAGGAGGCGGCAGAAGGGGACGAGGGCGCGACTGTGGGTAACTTCGGTTGCTAAACCGCTTAATACACCTTGAAGCCATGTGGCCAGGCATTCCACAAGCGTAGCAAAAGACCCTCTGACGTCTGCCGGTTGGACGAGCAGATGCCTGACCGGAGGTTCCGCTGGAGCCAGAAGCTGGACTGGAGACAGAAGACTTGAAGGACTTATGCACTTTGGCCACGGCTTCAAGAACTTTCGCGTATTCTTTGTCCGCCAAAAGGGCTACAAAATACGCTTTAAATTGTCTTTTTGAGACCGGTAACTTCTCTCTAAGCGTACAGGCTATGGCATCAAAGGTTGGAGCCTTCTCGTGCCCTGACAGTTTTGCGGCTGTAGCTAGCTGCTCCGTCATAGCCAAGGCTTCATATTTGTCAAAATCCTCCTCCCTTCTGAATCCATATTGGGTAATTCTAGACAGGCGAGCTGGGACGTCAGTGAGACTGCCCGCATCCTCTAGGGTTTTAATTCTGGCGGTAAGTTGCTCAAGGAGGTTATTTTGAAAAACCGAGAGGAGGGCATGAACAAAATATCTACAGGCTGCCAGCCCTCGAGTGGGAAAAATGGTAAACAAAAATATAAAGGAACAACACGGAAAGAAAAAGACAAATGGCGCAGAAAACGCGCAGGAACCCACCCAAGGGATGGCAGCCTGAGCGTCAGTAATCCGACTAGGGTATAAGACACCCTTTCAGGCTACCATAGGGAAAGGATATTTAAACGATTTGCGAGAGAACGCGTATTGAAAGCAAAAACGAAAGGGAGATGCCGGCATAAAACTGTTATAAACAAATTTAAAATGTAAAAAGCAAACAGTTTGCGAATAAAGCAATTACGACAGAAACAAAAGGTGCCGAAACAAAGGCACAATAAACAATTGAACACCAAATTATATGCAAATGTCAAGAAATAATAAACATGACAGAAAAACAAGAACAGTATCAAGCAAAAGTTTAGGGCAAAAAACGAGGGGAGAAAACAAAAACCATGTAAATCCAACCTAAATGAGGAAGCTACAAAATCCAAAGCGGGCAAATTAAAAACTTGAAATTGGGCACTGAACTGAACTCCAAAAACCAACGTTCAGGAGACGAGACACGTACAAAGAAAATAGTGAAAACAAACACGATAAAATTAAAAATGGGCGTCGAGGGAATAGCATTGCACAAAAGCGAAAGCACTACACAAACCCATTGTTTGCGAGGCAAAGCATGCATTAAAACCAAAGCACGCGAAGTAGCGGGAAACCATGCGAGGCAAAATACACGAAACATAAGTTCGCCGAAAGGTACAAAACAAAAGCGTACAAATTCAAGGGAAGGGCGTGAAAGCACTACGCAACCCGAAGTTTGCGAGGCGAAATACGCCAAACAAAATTCACTGTAAAGTACAAATAAAGTATAAAGCGCACAAATCCGAAGGTGCCGACAAAACAGCACAGCGCAAGCCCGGAGTTCGCGAGGCGAGACACATGCGCCTGAGCAAAAGGGGCAAGGCGAAGCACACCAACATAAGAAATAAACGTGCGCAAAATACGAGGAAGGGAGCCGAAGGGAAAAGCACTACACAAACCCGTTGTTTGCGAGGCGAAGCACACCAATATAACAAATAAACGTGTGCAAACGGGGGAAGGGAGCCGAAGGGAAAAGTACTACACAAACCCGTTGTTTGCGAGGCGAAGCACACCAATATAACAAACAAACGTGTGCAAACGGGGAAGGGAGCCGAAGGGAAAAGCACTACACAAACCCGTTGTTTGCGAGGCGAAGCACACCAATATAACAAATAAACGTGTGCAAACGGGGAAAGGAGCCGAAGGGAAAAGCACTACACAAACCCGATGTTTGCAAGGCGAAGTACGCACAACATAAACTTGCCAGCCAAATGGCTCAAGCAAAACATAAAGCGTACAAACTAGGAAAAAAAATCGAGGGAACGATAATACCGAACGGACCTAAATGACCGTGGAAGACTATAAAGCGGCCACGTGAAATAAAAAGAGGAGGAAAATGCGCAAACGTATAGCAACAAGAAAAAAGAATTATACCTGCAAAGGCGCTGGATTCTGCTGAGGATTCGGGATTTCAGCTGCAGCAACTGGAGGCACAAGGGCTTGGGCGACGGGAACCGCGGCTTCGGCAGGAACTTGTGCGTCGGCCATAACTAAATGAAACGGAAATGTTCACAGAGGATTCTAACGTGAACTTGGCCGAAATGATATGCAGGGCTCTTATTTATACTCGCACTGTAAGGGACTGGCGCGAATAATTTTAAATGACCATAACATGGTCAAAAATCCCAACTGGCAGGAGGCAGACCAGTTGGCTATATACAAAGCGTGACCGAGGATTTGAACTCGGGACGACCGTGAAACAAATCCAGCTAGTGGCAGGGTGGAGGGCTTGAACCCGGGACCTCCGGATTACAACACCAGCGCCCTAAACCACTCGGCCACGCTGCCTCCTCTATTGTTTAAAATTTACGTAGATTGCAACAATTCGTCCGAAGTGTCGCAAAGCTCTGCATATTAGCTCAAAATTTGTTGAATAATAAAACAATTACCCTGTCAGTCTTGCGGAATATCGTCTGATTTTAGCCAACTCGGCCTATGTCCTCGTCGGCTAACAGTATCAGGCGATTTCCCAGGATAACTGCACGACAGGTTTTTTCGTTTTTAGAATTCACTCTGTTTGTTGTATTTGGCGTAAAAAGCGATTTTCACTTGAGTGTCGAAAGTGATTTTTGCTTCTGTTTTGGGTTTGTATGATGACGCTTAGTGATTGGTTTAGAAAGTGGCGCGGGCGGCCACTTTCTCGGTCAATCAGAAGTAAAACCAACGCCAATCGTAATTCACTCACACACGCCTTTCCCGCCATTCGAGCCGGCTGCATGTATTTTTTTATCGAGTTTTGATTGGTTCACTAGATTGTTTGTGCCCTTTGTGATTGGCCAGAGTGATTTCAATGGTTTGGGTTTCAATCCTAAAATCGCTTTATTTGCAACAAAACCATGGGGTGCCATGCTCCGATATCATAAAACTGGGCTTATCAGAAAAACACATTAGCAATTCCACCATTTGAATGCACAGTACGGCTTTACACAGTTGATATCTCAAAATCACCTGCTTATGTCAAATGAGAAGTTTAATGAGCACTTTTTATTTTCTGTGAAGGTTTACAAAACATGACGCGATAGCACTGTGCCTGGCTATCTTCATCCCGTTAACCAGCATAATACTTACAATGGTGTCGATTTTACCGTCGTTGGGTGCACCGCCGTTGCCTGACTTTGCAGATCCTACAAAGGTAGGTTTGTTTTTCAGTATGTATAAGTACCAGAACCAATTCCTCCATGAAAATAAATTCACCCTGTCTTTAAAAGAAAAGCGAACTCGTTGTTTTTGTGACTAATTCAAACCTTTCAGCTTGTTACTCTTGCAGTATGTTGCGGTTACATCTTGCGGTTTCTTCTCGCATCTGATTGGAATCAATAAACATTCCAGAAATAATCTTAGGTGTTCACGGTTTTATGGGTTTCACTCCTATAGTCGACTTGTTTGAATTGGTACAAAAGCGTATTTAAGAGAAATTTCACATTGGCGCTATTCTGAGCCGAGCTTACTGATTAAAGCTAGCGATTTATTTATATCAGGGCCCAGGAGAAAGGAAATAAACACCTTAGAAATATATGATTTAGCTCGTTATAGTGACCTCAAGTTTGCCTCTAGTTATCCCCCCCCCCCCCCCCCCCCCCATATCCTACTAGACTACGAGCAGCCCCTATTTTTTGGCAGTCCGTCGAGCGTTGGGGACGAGGCGAGCGTATAAGCGAAGCGCGAAAAAATGAGGGTCCCTTATTTTTTCGCGCTTCGTTTCCGCTCGCCTCGTCCCCAATTTTCGCGCGCTCTATTTTTTCGCTTCACGCTCGACGGACTGCGAAAAATAGGGGCTGCTCGTAGTCTGATATCCTACAACAAACATTAATTTATCTTGTTACAGGTTGATAGTAAATCAATTACTTATTCTAGGAGATACTTATTTAATTTTCTCACTTCCATGTTATTCCATGTTATTGTAGGGTTTTGAGCCAAGAGGAATGAAACTGAGTGATGAGATAGTGGCTTTAAAAAACTTTAATGACGCAATCTGGAAAGATCGAACTATCTTTACACGACTTCCCCAGACCTCGCAGCAAGGTACACAAGGAGGTCCAGTGCATGTAACTCATAATCAAGAAAGTGATTCGTCCTTACTCAAACAGCGGGCACGACGCTCAGCTCAAGCTACTCTAGAACCTCCATTTTCTCCTTTCTTGATACCCGAGTCGCCGAGCATGATATTTGTTTTCGAGAGTTCTAATCGCAAAGAAAGCATGTTTAATGCAAACAAACTTAAAACTGCTTGCGCCATGGAGACCGACGTTCTTAGTGCCAGCTCCTATTTTACCAAATACTGCTATAATGGAACCTTTGATGAGAAGACCGGTCAAAAAAAGTGTTTCTCAAGCTGGTCACTTGGAAATTACGTTGCATTACTTAACAACCATAAATCATGCCAAGATATAACTGATGATGATGTCTCAATTGTGAAGAATTTGTTGCGCAACTGTTCATCTTACTTTTTCGAGCAAACTCTAAAAAGTAACTGTGATCCCTCAACTTCAGTGGTGAATGCGTCAGCCAGTTCCAGTTGTAAGAATGTCCCAGCAAAGTGCACCATATACAATGCTGTGTATAACATATTGCATTATCTTACAGACAATGAGATGAGCCTATCTAATGATATGTTTCTGAAGTATACGGTATCCCTTCCAGCCCCTTTGCTATATAATTACAGATACCTTGTATACGATGATCTGTACAACGCACAGTTAAAACAAGGTATTCGTGCAAGAGAAGGTGTAGAATTCGCTTCCTTCAAGTTTTCTTTCTACAAGTTTGACCAATTCAGCGAAAAGCTTCTTTCTGAGGTTATCTTTCCAGCTCTGGCCATGATTGTTGTTTTCTTAATCATGTGGTTTTTCTTGGGTTCATTCATTCTTACATTCTGTGGCCTTTTTTGCATAATTTATGCCACTTGTCTTTCATATTTTTTTTACACCACAGTCTTCCAACTTGACTTTTTTCCATTTCTGAATGTCACCACATTGGTGTTTTTGGTGGGTATAGGGGCAGATGATACCTTTGTATACTATGACATATGGAGACAGACACGGGCAGCTAATCCTAATGCAAACATCATGCAGTTGGCATTGAAGACCTTGCGTTACGCTGCCCTCTCCATGCTTGTTACAAGCTTGACAACAGCATCAGCATTCTTTGCAGGAGTTTCTTCTACTATAACTGCCATTAAACTGTTTGGAATATTTGCTGGCACATCCATCTTAACTAACTACCTGCTAATGATAACATATTTCCCAGCTGTTGTAGCTTTGCATGAGAAGTGGGTGTTGAAGTACACCGGTAGTGAAAGCTTGGATGCTGTGACACCAACAGAGATGAAAGCTAATGAGGGCATACAACTTGTACAGGCAGCACCTTCAGAGCAAGACATGTCAGAAATGCGGGAAGCAGATTTACCTGTGAACAGCCATGTCACTCAAAACGAAACAAGCTTCTGTATCCTGCAGATCATCGACTTTCCTTGCTCTCTCTTGGTATCAGCAACAAGCTTTATCGGAAGAGCCAACAGAACCATCTTCCAGGATTGGTTACCAAAAGCAGTCATCAAGTTGCACTGGCTGTGGATAGCCCTGCTAGTCTGTCTTACAGCTGGATTTCTTTGTGTTAATTTTGTAAAACCTGGTCTGCAGTTACCGACATCCGAAGATTTCCAAGTGTTTTCTTCATCTCATCCGCTGGAAAACTACTACTTAAACTACAAAAGCTATTTCAGATTTGAACAGCAAAGTGGTGGCTTGTGGTTTCAACTGATCTGGGGGATTAAACCTGTAGACAATGGCAACCACCTTAACCCAGACGACAAAGGAACTCTTGAATTTGATGACGACTTTGGTGATCTTTTTACTCCTGCTGGCCAAAAATTTCTTCTTTCGTTGTGTCAATCTAGTAAAGAGCAATCATTTTTTGAAGCATTCAGTGGCGGTCGGTGTCCCATAGAAGCATTCATTAAGATGTGTACCAGTGATCAGACTCCTTGTGGGATGAATGCCTCATTTCCTTTTCCGACTCATGTCACTAAAAATTGTTTAAAATGTATTTCAAAATCGGAACAAACAGGTCTTTTATTTGATGCTCTGGGGAATGTAAAAGGTTTTCGCATGGCAATAATTACAAACCAAGCATTCTCGAATAACTTTCATGCTATGGATGCTTTCTGGAAGAGCGTAAGTGCTTGGGTTGACACAGAAATGCCAAAAGCCCCGCCAGGATTGCAAAATGGCTGGGCCGGATGTTGGGGGCTTGACTTTTATGCTCTCCAAATTGGCCTGTCTGACGGAACATACTCTTCCTTGGGAATATCTGTTGCTGTCTCGTTTACAGTCATGTTAGTAACAACTCTCAACATCTTCATAAGCATCTATGGAATCATCACCATCATTGGAATTATCGCGATAACCATTGGATCTCTGGTGCTAGCAGGCTGGCAGCTGAATATTTTAGAGTCTATTGTGATGTCTGTAGCTGTTGGGCTGTCGATTGACTTTACCATGCATTATGGTGTGGCTTACAGACTTGCTCCAGACAGAAGCCGGAGAGAAGGCAGAGTGGGTTACTCACTGGTGCATATTGGATCTGCCATAACTATGGCAGCGGTGACCACATTTCTCACAGGTGAGGGAATAACAATTTCTCTTCATGTCATGTTTCCTAACAAACTGTCTTCAAAACGTACGAAATGCTGTCTAAGATAACCCATTTAAAGATAAATTTCCTGGGGGATATCCCCCCCCCCCCCCTCCGCTACGTTCTCGCGCCTGCGGCGCTCGGGATTAAGTGCCGGAGGTGCTCATGCGCAGCTCCCCATGCAAAATCCTGGCTACGGGCCTGAGGTCCGTATACAATAGAATCCGTATAGATACCGTCACCGATGACCCTTAAACTCTGGCTGTTTCAAGGGGACAGGCTCAAATTCTCTTTCTTTTCCTTCCAAATAAAACCTTATCGACACGAGTTATCCTGTCTGCTTACACAAACTTGCAAACATTTCATTAAACTTCAAAACATCTGTTTTTTTATAACATTCAGGATTAATGATGATGCCGGCGACAGTATTGGCGTACTTTCAGCTTGGTCAGTTCCTGATGCTGGTAACGGTCTTTAGCTGGCTCTATTCCACCTTTGGATTCCTCTCAATCTGCACTGTGATTGGACCAAGGGACACTTTTGGTCAGCTAAGCATCACTCATCTATTCCAGAAGTGTGGTGTATGCAGAGTGACGCCAGATGCCTCCAAGGAACCAGCACCAACGATTGAGGTTGTCAACTTGGAGGAAGAAGCTGACAGTAATCCACCTCCAGAACAACAAGGTGGCATTACTACCAACCTCTGAAGCACCTCTGAAGTTAATGCCGAAGTAGTAATTGCTAAATGTACTGATGTCTTATCTGCCACGTGGGCATTGAAAGAAGCAGTGAATGTTGCACCACTCAATAAGTAGTACACTGGGTAAAGTTTCCACGGCGTGTCTCACAAATGCCTAATGACTCAAATTGAACAAGAAATTACTTTTAGATGACCTTGCTTATCAGCCCATGATTGCAGAATGCGAATGAGATTAGTTTGACTTGAAACCGTCGGCGATATTTACTTGCCTGCTTCTAAAACTTAAAGGAGCAGTATCACGAGAGGTCTTCTCAGTTTTTGTGTAAACTATGCTAAAATTATAAAGGCGCACTCACCGATCAATAAAAAAACCTTGAAAAGGCATAACCACAGTCTATGAGATGTGAACAAATCAAAATCAATGATTTCTTAGTGATTTTCCTCCAAGTAACACTGTCAAATTTTTGACCACGTCTTTCCTACCTGTCCGTAGCCATACCAGTCTTAAACAACTTTCGTGACTACTACAAAGCGTTTTAGCAACGCCAAGAAGCCATAAGTGGAGTTCCAATTAATATCAACACCTTCACAGGATTTTCAAGTAATACTAAGTCTTGGTGATACTGCTCTTTAACATGTCTAACTACTAAACTCCCATCGCTGGATATTGCATGTTTATTTAGAGCTGCATGTACAATAACATATGGAAGTTGTTGTTAATTTCTTTTGTAATTTTACGCATCAGTCAATCCTAACAGTGCCCATTCTCCGGTACATAAGACGGGCATTTGCTCACGTATAAATGTAGGGACAATGATGCATGCACGCTACAGCACGCATCTTCAGAAGTGACGATTCTTTATTGGCAAAACAAAGCGACGACTGCATGACAGAAAGGTCGAGCATTTTAAAGCCCTTACCGGCTCAAGTGGGCCACACCTCCGTTGTTGCTTATCATGCAATATCCACCGGCCACACCAAATGGAAACATTTCAAGGCCTAAGCTAGTGGACGATGTGACTTACATTGTAAAATAAAAGAAGCATTGTTGTACGGGACTCCACCCTTAATAACACTGACGTTGGCAGTGAAAAGCCGTGGCTTTATCAACACTCACCTATTGTTATTATTATTGTTTAGTTAGCTACCAGTACCTCGCTTTGTATTTTTAAATAAGTTTTACTGAAATCTTTCGCTTTTTGTAACTGTCATCTCTGAAGATAAGTGCTGTAGCATGCGAAACGACATGTTGAGATTCTTTTTTCAAACCATGCGTAGTCGTTGTGTTATATTTGTTGCCGCTGTTTGTATTTTATTCCTTGTCAAATTGAAATGGCCAAGGAACAAGAGTATATTGTAG
Organism: Meandrina meandrites; assembly: GCA_963693305.1. Classification (NCBI taxonomy): domain Eukaryota; kingdom Metazoa; phylum Cnidaria; class Anthozoa; order Scleractinia; family Meandrinidae; genus Meandrina; species Meandrina meandrites. The sequence continues at coordinate 11,017,093 of OY855913.1, forward strand.
TTTACCAGGGGGAAGGAGGGGGGGGGGCTTGGGGGTACTCCCTTATAAGGGCTTACCGGGGGACCCGACGGGTTATGGTTTTCAAGATTTTATGTCTTGAATGGGGTATCTATTTCACTCCTTTTTGTCTTAAACGGGGTATCTTTCAGGATGAGCATATATGTTAATTTATACGAACTTAGCCACAAGGCGAATTTTTACAAGTTCTTGTTTAGTGTAGACTTCTGTTGACTTAGGTATTGATACCAAGCTTAATTCCCGTTTGATTCCGCTACAACAAATGTCTTTGACGGGGTATCAAAAATCGGCATTGTCTTAAATAGGGTAGGAAAATCAGAGATTCGTGTCTTAAACAGGGTCAGGGTTTGGGCGGCCAGGCCGCACCTCCCAACCCGAGATTTAATAGTAATAAGCAGGGTACGTAATAAGCAATGTAATTACTGTAAGTTTAGTTTGTTTTTCTTTGCTTGAATTGCTTCCTGTATGTCTTTGTAATATAAGTCAATAAAAACACAGGAGCCAGAAAAAAATATATTTCACTAAAATAATTGCGAGTCACTTTTACAAGGACAACAGACTGAAGGAAGAGAAGAACGACACCTCCACCCCTTCCTCCCCTCCCCCTGAGATGCCTCTTGGCGGTAAACAAAGTCGTCGCAAAAATTTCGCCCTGTCAGCGGCAACCCCCATGGAGTAAAAGTGAAAGTGTTGTGGAAACAAGCGGAAGAAGGGAAAATAACCGACAATATTTTCATGAAAGTGCATTTAAACCGATCAGAAAGTGAAAGAGAGGAAGACTTTCATTGTAATGTTTCCAAAAACACACATTTGAAGTCTGTGTGAAGGTTATGGATAGCATGACAACGCGGTAATTTAAGTACATGTATATGTAAACTAGTTCCGATCTATCTCCTTTTCAAACGAAACTTTCGTGGCTTGGAAAAATGGACGAAGAAGAAGCGAAAACAGAATACTGCTCAAATTGGTAAGTCTGTTGTTCTATTCAATCATAAGTTATTGAAAACTTGATCGAGCAAAATGACATTTTTCGACAAGAACGTTACACTTGTAGTGTTTTTAAAGCGATCTTTTCTAATCAGTGAATTCTATGGTTGAAAAACTGCGGTGTCATTCATTGTGATTTTCATATTTTGTTATATAAGCTTAACGTTTTCTTTCAAGTTCTCTATTTCCTCGGCAATTTTTATTCTCTAGAAATGAAAATAAGTATTTTACAGTCTGTGAACAGTGGTTGGAAGGATCGGTGTTCCTCATGCTAGAATTTAATGGGGAAATATTCGGAACGTATTGGTTTTAATATATAAAATCACATATGTTTTGGTCGAGTTAAAGATTGTTTTTGATGATGTCACGTTCATATTTTTTCTAATATAATGCTAGGTGTAGTTTTGTTACGAACAAGAGAAAAAGCCTAGGAAAATATGTTTTGAGAATTTAATTCAATTTATGATAATCACTCGCCGACCACCATTTTATCAAACGCCATGTTCAATGATCCAGAAGTAACACATCTGCCTATTTTCAGCGTGATAAACTATAGTTTCTTTGTTTCGACAAACACTGGGTAAAAACCCAGTGACACTGCGAGTTTTTTTCGTGTGTATGGGAAAAATTTCTAGCATTTCCTTGGCTCTTAATTATAGATAAATCCCATGGTTTGTCATCCCTCGTAGGTGATCAAATTCCATAGCCTGTAAATTCCTGTCAGGGGTGTTGATATAACTTATCTGTTTAACAATATCATATAGTCACCACTGAAGTTTTGTTGACAAATTCGTTGTATTCGTTGCTTTCATATTGTTGGATTAATTGGTGTGATGGACCTGTCACATATGATGCCCCCTCCCCCCCCCCCCCCCCAAAAAAAAACCCACCTTCTGTGTTATCCTTAGCATAGGGTTCCCAATACATACCCCTTTGCAAAGTCAAATCATGTAAAAATATTTGGCCTGTTCATACTGTTTTCACATTCATGCAAAAACCAAGGTGATCGCTGTTTAGACTGTTATGCTCAGAGGGCATAAATCTGCTGAAATCTGATTTCAGTGTTGTATATCAGGTCTGTTACGATCATGTACATGACAAAATAGCTGACAAAAGTTTTATCTGTTCAAAACCAAACCACAGAGCTGAAAACAAAGACATAAATTTTTCTAGATCAGTAAAAGAATTGATAATTGAAAAATTATCACACAAGACAAGGTGATTCATGAAGCAATTGTCTAACATTTCAGCTCTTCGTTCAGAGGTCATGTTTAAGTCAAAAACTGCATTCACAGTACATGCATGTGAAAAGATTTAATGAAAAAGTAAAAGTTTAAATCAGTTTTCATGAAGAAATAAATAGCCTCAATCACCTAAAAAGTATAGGGGACCCTCTTAGAAAACCTTGGATACTTCTTTGAGTGTTACTGTTATTAATATTTAAACAGATTGACTTGTTGTTTGTCCATTAAATTGAAAAACAGATTACTGACATTCAAAAAAAATAAATAAATAAAGTGACATGAAAGGAATGCCTCCGCCTTTTCACGTTCCCCCTTCAGATTTTCACCATTGTGATAGGAAGCTGGTTACTATTTTTTTCTAAAATTTTCCTGATCAGATCACTTAAAATCATTCTATAAATAGAAAGTATATATCCAGGTTCAAAACTCCAGTCAACTGAGTCAGCAAGGGAGGGTGCTCATTAGAGACAAGGGGTAATTTTTTGGGATGGGGTGCTTATTAGAGGTATAGAATGGTCCCTGAAAAATCATGGGTATTGAAAAATTTTGGGCGAGACTCAAAATCTCGGCATCGCAAACTAGAGTCTCGGAATCTCGAGCTCACAAAAAATAATAAAGCTGGTCTCAAAATCTTGAATTTTAACATTTGAGTTTCCGAGTCTTGCAAACAAAGCAAAAGTTTAATCAGGATGAACCCTCACAAAACAACAGCAACAACAACAGCAAAACAAGGAGCTACAGAGTGTTAGACTAGCATTGCAATAGACTCGCACTGGGACACAGCATCTCATGCTCGGATTTTGAATCAGTGTCTGGGGCTCAGATTTGAAAAAATCAATCCATCAATCAATTTCAACGAAGGCTCATGTAAAAGGCAGATGATAATAATAAGCTAAAATTAAATACAAAGATAAGAGCTAAATAATTAATAATTAATTAAATATTTATATCTAAATTAAGATATAAATATCAGTAAGAATGTATAAAAGCTAACCTACCCACATGAAAAATTAAGAAGGCTAAATATAGCATCCTTGGTTAAAATCAAAATACAGCAAATGTTGGCAGTCATCACCTGGATACAAATTGAGAACTTAGAGTTTGAATTTATTTAACTATTGTTATTATTATTTATCTTATAAACAGCAAGAGAGACATCCCAGCAGCCAACTTTGTAATGCATGTCACTCACTGCCAAAGGAATCTGACGTTGTGTAAGGTTTGTGGAGAACCCATACCCACCTCACAGCAGGAAGAACATTTTGAAGAATACCATGCCAAGGTACGCTTGAATTGTGTGGAATGTCAGGGCTAAAAATTTGTGGAATACTCATTGATTGAGGTATTATTACAACTAATGAAATGGAGTCAACAGTTCAAAGCAGAAGCTGCCAATAACTGCCAGTGATATTTAAAACAAATTGTACATTTTTAATCTCTTGGTACTAATCCCCACAAAATTGACAGAATAGCAGAGAAAGAAATGCAATTTTTCTGAAAAGTTTTTTAAATTTGCTCACCTGGCTCTCAAAGGACACATGACGATGTTGATGTTGATGATGAAAAAGTTGCCAATCATTCATTTTTATAGACCTGTACTATATCCCTCTTCACCCCTACCCTCCCCACCCACTTCTTTTTTATGTTCGTAGGAGATTCACACATATAGCAATTATAAGAATTAGCGTAGTTTGGCTGAAATTCTCATGTCATTGCTTCACAGGACAAATGTGATTGTGGGCAACTTGTGGAGAGAATGAACCTGGAGGAACACAAGGTGGGTGTACTGTGGTGTTAGTAAATGTGATTTTATTACTTCAGTCTCCTTGTAACATCATTAATTTGAGTGTGAAGAAGAACATCAACAACATGTAAAGAATATTGTCGCCATTTGAGGGGTATCTGCCAAATTCTCAGGACTACCAATAACCAAGTGCCCTGGCTTGTGTATTTAGAGGGTGGGTGCCTGGAATATCCAGGGGGCCCCCAGTGAGGTCAGCCACCCCCTCCCCCCCCGCCCCTTAGATGGAATAACACTCCCATGGCTGGCAATCCCCTTAAAGCAGCCATAAGCCCCCATGCCCTAGCACCCATAACACTGACTAGGTCAGTGGAAAGGAAGACAAAAGGGAGGGAGGGGAAGAACTCGCTAAACATCACTGAAATACTGCCATGATATGAAGACCTGACACCATGCTGTTATGTCCAGGAGCGTAGAATCCTAAGTCTGGCAAGAGCTTGGAACCGCTGACCACTAAGACAGCTTGCTGCACACTCATTGTTCGTTAACTTGGTTACATTGCATTTAACCTCATTTAAAACTGATGTGAAACAACAAATAAATATTTAATATTTACAAGTCATGTTGTGATATATACTTGCATCTTTAAATTACAAAATCAATTGGAACTAACTTGTGAGGGTGCTATATACTAACCTCAACATTATTTTAACACTACATGTAGTTAACTAGATCATAAAAATTGCTAGCTGAGATAGGGATGTAATTTTACTCTGAGTTAATTCCCCTTGTCCTTACTGGTGCATCTTTTTTACAAATAGGAGAAAGATTGTCCAAATCGTGGTGTGGAGTGTCAGTATTGTGAGCTAACACTTCCATTCGATAAAATGGCATCTCATGTAGAATACTGCGGCAGCAGAACCGAGAAATGTGACACATGCGACAGATTCATTCAAATGAAGGATTTAACAGAACATGTGAATACTGGATGTCAATACCCCGTGAAAGAAGAAAGCAAAAAGTTGCCGTCCAATCCACCGCAAGATTTTTTCTCTGGAATGCCTGTTGACATGTTACATGCTATGGGACTTATGGACCCTTCAGGTGGCAGTCGAGATGCAGATTACTTCCATCCATTTGTCGCTGGTATGCATGAATTTGGGCGGATCCTGAACACTGGGTTTGGTACTTCACCATTTAGCGATGAGCATATGCAATATCCTGGTGCTGCTTATTTTGGCGGCATTGATGCAGGAAATGGTGAGATTGATGGTAAAGATGTTATTGCCCGTGGAGCAAAACGAGGCAGAGCTTTTCCGAAACCTGAATTTGATCAGGACACCTTTCGAGATTTTGATAAGGTTGATGATGAGTATGCGCAGGATGTTGACGATGATGAAATTCTTGCAGCAGCATTTCAAGCAGACGAGTTTGACAATGCAAATGGAGATGATAATGGAATGTCATCTGCAATGGTTGATGAGCCGTTTCCATACATGAAATCCACACTGATGGCTGATTCACAAAATGGTGGGCATCATTTAAATCTCTTAATCTCTGTTACTAAATAAATAATTATCAATTATTCACCAATTAAGTGGAGGTAAATATCCACCGCTTTCACCAACACTGAGGTGAATAATTGTTGTAGTATAATTACCACTCAAGCTGAATAATTACAGACCAAAACATTACATTTGGTACCCAAAGTGACATGTGAAGCCATTTTGTTTCTCTTTGGCTGCTGAGAGGTGAATAGTACATTGCTAATCACCTTCAAGTTAACCAATCAGCACATGCAGAAAGCACTATTCACTTGTGTGGTATATACCAAGGCTGCTGCCTAACAGGCACCCGGTCGCCTGGGGCGCCTAAGTTACGAGTGCGGGCGACTAAATTTTTGTTCAAGGAGTGCGCCTGGGCGCCTATAAGCATAGATTTTCCATTCTCATCTAATGACTTCAATTTCCTTGTAACTTTGTTCCACTGGCGTAAGACATGTCCCGTTCAAAACAATAAGTGCTTCATTTCTAAACGGAAATACTAAAATTGTCCACAATCGAGATAATTTTAGCGTATAAATACGTAACGTGCCTTTGCAAAATTTGGCAACTTTGCAAACCATTTATTTTCGACTGTTAGGACTGGGACTGACTCCCAACTATGGAATGAAGAATGAATGGTATTATGGGCTGCTTCATGTTTCGTTCGCTACGTTGATGTTTTGGAGGAGTTTACAGTTAATTTGAAGTAAACATTTACGGATACAAAAGTGAAATCAATCTCCTGACCATCCATGCATCAGGTCTGATCATGACAATTTTAATCTGCAAAAGCTTGATACAAAAAACAAGCCTAAAATAATGCGTAGAATGTTTTGATGTTGCACTTACGAATTACTGTAATTAAGCCTATTATTTAACTCAAACTTTTATTTTTTCACTTTTGAGAACGCTGAATTTCATAACAACAGAAAATATGTGCCTTTTCTGTGACATTCATATCAGCTATCGCTTTTTGTGGATCAAGTTTGTTTGTTTGTTCATTCGAACTGTTTCGTGTTTTATCTCAGTCATTGAACCATGACAAGGAGAACATTACTCTTGAAAATAATAAATTAAATGTGCTAGAAAACTTTGCTGAAAACAGTTTGAATAACATGAATTGTTTTTAAAACTTCTAAAATCTATTGTATACGCAACTCATTTGATAAGCCTAGAAACTGTTTTTTTTTTTTCGCAACTTAATTTTTCTGGTCTATTTTTGACAACTGATTGTTCTTTCCATGCTTTAGCATACACTATCGCAATAAGCATATGAGTTACTTGAGGTGATAGCAACTCTAGCTTAAGTGATTCACACTTTTCAAAAAACATGAACCAATTGTGAACCAATGGTTCACTAGGGTGGGGACTACTCAGATCATTAAATAGTTCATTGATTGACTGGAATACCCTGCTGTCAGAAATAAGAAACTTAATATTCTATTCGATTGTAGTTTGGTTAAGTAGAACGTATGTTTTAAGATCTTTTTAAGATTTCGTATTTTTACTAAAATGTTATCATTGCTGTTATTGTTATTATTACTTGTTTATTTATTTATTTATTTATTTATTTATTTATTTATTTTAGTTCTACAGTGCCCTATCGAAAACCACCTTATAGGCCATCTTTATAAAGAATTGTATTATTATTATTATTTATAACATTGCCGATGGAAATATACATAAAAACCATGCAAGAAAAATATTCTGGCGAAGCAATTTGCTAATGCTATCAGCGTGCACTTTTGGATTATCTGATGGTGCATGCTTGCATATACTGAATTTGATTGTGCAGTTCTGCTAGCTATGTAATTAAACACATTTTTTGCCAGTGACCAACATGTAAGGTAGATAAAGTCAGTGGTCAGGAAAAAGTGATCCACAATATACCAGAGCTTATTCAGTTTCAGAAGCATGAAGCCCTCAGTTAGGATAAGAAAGGGACAACTTGTTCATTGCAGATTACCTCTAGTATTTACATGTACAGTCAACTCCCTCTTAATGGACACTTCTATAAGACGGACACCTCTTTAAAATGGACACTTTCAGGGTCCGAAATTAACTTTTTCCTAAGGGCGCCAACTGGCGACTAACCTAAAAATTTTGGTCGCCAAATGGAAGGGTTTGGTCGCCAAAGACAAGTGTTTTATTTTGGTTTCTTGAGTGCCACGCCACAAGCGCGGCTTCGCCGCTCAATTTGCCGCAAACCAATGAAAACAATCCCTCTGGAACCCAGGGTATAATTTACCTTAATTTACAGTAAAGCAAAAAATTTAACCTTTCAACAAAATGTTTTCATTTAACGCAATATACATACAGCTATTAAAGGAGAAACTCACAAAAGCCGTGCAACGGTAACAGAGTCACATCTAAATGAGCATGTTTGTCAACGTTCTTGCGACAGCTTCAGATTTCTTTCTCTTATTATTTCCATTTAGAACTTGAAAATATGCTGGTATCCTGTTAAGTTCTGTGTATAAGACATAATTATGTGGGCCTTCTTATGGATTCAACTTAGTGTGCAACTAAAGGATCTGTTCTTCGCTGAAACAGAACGAAAACAATTTCACCAGGCGACATTTTTGCCTGCGGTATCCATAATGGGAGAAGCCGCTGAATCAATATGGTGCCGGGTAAATATTGCGATCGTAGAATCATCACTTCGTTTTATTACAATTGTCCACGGGAGCTTTATGTTTTCTTTTAAAAAAAGCCCTTTTAAACTCCCTATACGATGGGCACCTCTCTAAGATGGACAATTTGGGGTCAGTCCCAACGGTGTCTATCTTAGAGAGAGTTGGCTGTAGTGAGGTTGCCCTCACAGTTTGTGGGTTTTTCTGACAGTTTGTGGGTTGCCCATTTGCTCTCCTGGGCAGAGGGATGTACACTTTGTGGTTCACTTGTTTGATTCAATTTACACACAGATGCAGATAAAACGCAGCTGCCCTGTGAGTTCTGTGGTGATTTGTTTACAGTGGAACAACTTATACTGCATCAGGTAGGAAATCAAACACAGAAATACAAAGTAAAACTGTAAGAGTTCATCACATGAATTGATAAGAATGCACTCCTCAACTTGCGAGTAAGTTGCCATCCACTCTTACAGCGGATTCAGGTTGAGTGTTTAACGGCCACAGTTGTCGCGTTCGTTGTAACGGTTGAATTGATTTGCGTTGCGAGGCAAAATGACAGACGTTGCTAGGCGGGATGCCAACATTCTGCCTGGGAAAACCACAAAATGCTTTTTCCCAGACAGAAGGTCGTGATTCCTGCTTAGCAACGTCTGTCATTTTGCCTCGCAACGCAATCAATTCAACTGTTACAACGAACGCGACAACTGAGACCATTAAACACTCAACCTGAATCCACTGTAATGGCATATCTGATGTAAATTATATATCAAACATTTGAGACGGTGTTTCATCGGAATATCCAAACACCACAAGAGAATTGAAAATATGATGTGCAGTGGTGAAGTATTTTTGATGAAATTAGAGCTGTGTTTGATATATCTTCTCAATCGAAACAAAAATTAAGGTGTAAATCGTGAATAAAATTGTAAAATATCTATGCTCAGTAAGACTGGGTATCCAAGCCTCTTTCATGGTTATAATTTTCTTTCTTTTAACTGGATGAATTATTAATGAGTTTGAGAAGTTTATGTAAGTTGTAGTTTAACATGAATTTCAGGTCAAAATAATTTCAAATTACTAGTAGTTTGTTCTGTAGGTAGTTTAGCATTTTTTATGTTACGTGTGAGATAAAATTTAACCTCAATACTTCTTTGTCCACAGAGTGGTTGTCAGCTGGGAACATTTGATTCACTCCCTGGCAGTGCTTCTCATTTTCCCGATGACAGCACCAAACATAATTTGCCACATCTCAACAATTCAACTTTCTCTGGGGTAAGCCAAGAGCATAAATATAAATATCTTAATTGACCACTCCCCAATGGGGCTTTTCAGGGCCAATGTGAGCAAACATTGAAACAAATATTTTGAAATGAACATAACATGGTTAAAAATCCCAACTGGCAGGAGGCAGACCAGTTGGCTATTTACAAATTAAACGTAGCCGAGGAGTTGAACTCGGGACAACCGAGAACAAATCCAGTTAGTGGTCAGAACGGGACTTGAACCCAAGACTTCCGGATTTCAAGTCCGACGCTCTAACCACTCTTCCACGCTGCCTCCACATCTCTTTGTAAGTGAACAAAGCTATTGGTTTCTAAAGAAACTGTGGGCAAGTGAAATACTTAGTTGATTATCAACTGGAAGTTAGTGAAGGAAAACAGGCTGTCATAGTGAATTAGGAAAAGCTGACAGTATACCTGTAGGAGGCGCAGTGGCCTAATGGTTAGTGCACTGGACTCCGGATCGAACAGTCCAGGCTCAAGCCCTGGCTGGAGTCACTGCATTGTGTTCTTGGGCAAGGCACTTTACTCTCATAGTGCTTGACTCCACCCAGGTGTATAAATGGGTACCAGCGAAATAATGCTGGGGGGTAACCCTGAAATGATGGACTAGCATCCCATCCCGGGGGGGGGGGGGGGGGAGTATTAATACTCCTGGTTGCTTAATGCTACGAAAACAGTGATAAGCTCTGGCAGTATGGGCCACTTTGCTCGACAATGGTTTAAACCTTTACCTTTATACCTTCAAAGGCCAAAAGTCATCCAATGAAATTATTGTGCCGCCAGTCACTACAGTCAGGAGAAATACTTTATTAGTGCATTGCAAAACATCAGCTTTTTTTATTATTATTTAAATTACATTGCTTTGTTATTGCAGGACAGGAAATTTCAAACTAATCACACAGAGTCCAAAACTAAAGGAAGGAAACGTTCAGGTTTGTAATTTATTGAGTTTTGTTAATGCTGTGCCGGGATGGTTTGTACAGTGTTTCTATTTTACCTTGTGCGACTGGAATCAGAATGTTCTTACTAATAACTTATATGGGAAGGTGAAAAATGTTCTACTTCTCCCTCCCTCCCTCCCTCCCTCCTGCCCTACCTCTTCCCGTCCAACGCAAGCAGTCACAAGTTCACTTTGCGTACAAACTTGCGTTGGCTGGCTAAACGGACTCGCAAGTGCACTGGGCAAATGAAGAAAACTTGCATCTACTTGCGTCTCCTTGGCTACGACTTGCGTGCACTTGCGTTGACTTCCGATGGCTTCCGTTCACTTTGGTGGAGGTCAAATTTGCATGCAAGTCAGTTGACTTCAAGTACTGAATTACAGCGCACGCAGTAGCATTTCAATGGCTTTTTTCACATGCAGCTTGCGTGCACTTGCCAGTAGACTTGCAAGTCCGTTTGGCAAGTCAATGCAAGTCTGTACACAAGTTCAGCTTGTACAAACTTGCGTTGGCTTGCCAAACGGACTCGCATGTTTACTCGCAAGTGCACGTAAAGGCCTCGCCAAACGAAGAAAACTTGTATCTACTTTGTCTCCGGACTCGCAAGTTCTGGCCAAACAGAGACGCAAGTTAAAACCTTGCCTTTACTTGTGTCTTCGTTTGGCCAGGCCTTAACATCAGAAACCCATAAAGACCTGGCCTGGTTGTCAAAATCATATTCAAACGCTGTGAACACATGTTACACGTTTCAACCTATCATTTGTTTTGTACTAACATCAATATCATGAAATCATTATATTTTTGGTAGAAGATGACACGTTCTTACCATGTGAGTTCTGCCAGGAGTTGTTCCCATTTGAAAACCTCATAGCACACCAGGTGAGTGTCCCAAATGTGTTAATTTAACTTTCTTTCTTTTTTAACTACGCGAGGCGAGTTTACTAGCACTGATGCCAGAATCCATATTCACTGCATGGACTGAGCTGGGATTCCATCTCGTCGATTTGACCTTTTAGCCTCTAAAGAACCTCGATTTGTTGTAGTACCAAAACCTTTATTTTAACAGTTGCACAAGGTTTCGCTCCCAATCGTGTTCGCACCATGCGAACTTGGTGCGAACTCGATTGGGAGCTTGGTGCGAACTCGATTGGGAGCGAAACCTGCATCATTCATTGTAACATCCATGAAAGTATTGGTCATGAACGATGCGTTTTGTATGATGTGCGGTTGTTATAAGGTTTCTCAGTTATCGTAGATTCTCGATAAAAAGCTCATACCCCAGTCCCACCCACTCACTGTCTTATAATTTCAGTAGATCAGCCACAAAATAGAAACTCGCAAGAGTTTCTTCTTTTGGCATGACTAACGGCTTATCATTTGGTATCCACTCGCTTTGTTGCGTCATTAAAAATGATTCGATAAAACTGTAAATGGTGGACTATTGCCCAATTCACACCAACGAAACAAGATTAATGAAACCTAATGAAAATCAGCGACAAAACTGAACGACTAAATTTTGCATAGTGTTTCAGTAAGCGCAAATGGGCTTAATTTGAAGTCGGCAATCATCAGATTAGCAACTTTTATGAAGAAAACAACCGTGTTTAACTAAACAGCCTTTAAACGTGTTTACAGTGCGTCTACTCCAACCAAGGCCACCCAAGCAAATTCTTTGCAAATTGGCCGATAGCATTTGCGTGTTGAAACGATAAAAATTGTCATGAATGTATCGATTCAGTGGTGTGCAGCTTGTTTGGATCGCTTATTTGTCAAAAATTTATTGTAAACATCCAAGATTTTCATTCATTGAATTTGCAAAGAATTTGCTTGGGTGGCCTTGGTTGGAGTAGTCGCACTGTAAGCTTCGGTGTGAATGGGGTATAAGTTTAATTTTCTTTTAGGCTGTCTGTGATGCTTGCCCGGCAAGTCATCCCCCCTCAGCGTTATTTGATGGCTCAACCCAAGGACCTCCGTTGAACAATGCCAGGCCAACGGTCAGAAATGGCTCAAAAAGTCGCCCCAGTAGACCAGTGTACGAATCAAAGAAAACCCAGAAATCACTGACAGATTTTATTCCAAGGGAGCTGGATGACGGCGACGATTTAGATTTTACACCTAGCGTAAACGACGATTTGACAACTAGAGATCTCAGTCGGAAGCCAGAGAAATATAGTGATCGATCTGGAGGACTGGACAGCTCTCCGATGAATAACGAGCTGCAAAGTCAAGATCGCAGGACAGTTGACCACCATTCTATGCACAGACAGACGGTGTTAAGAAATAACGACTTAGCTAACAGACAACCCAGCAAGGCTCCACCGCGTGTTAAAAACAGAACGACTGATCAGCCTGGGAAGTGGCAGCCTGCGCCGAGAAGTGGGCTTGGCACTTCTTACAAGGCCCCAACGGCTAAACTAACAGAGGACGGACTTAGTCAGAAAAAACTGAATATTGGGTCCAGGAGTAAACCAGCAGCAGAGCTGGCGACAAAACCCATGCGTGTACGGCCAACTGACAGTGCTAATGGATCGGTGAGTATAAGAGAATAGTTTGAATTACTATATACCACACTAGTGAATAGTGCTTTCCGCGCGCTCTGATTGGTTAACTCGGAGGTGATTAGCAAAGTACTATTCATCTCCAAGCAACCGAAGTCGCTTTTGGTGCCGAAAGTTATGTTAATTGGCCCGCTAGTTATTCAGCTTATGTGGTACGTACAATTATTCACCTCTGCCTCTGTCGGTGAAAGTGGTGGATATTTACCTCCACTTCGGTGAATAATTGTTCATTATCAATTTCAGAGTGATGACAAAAGGTGTTAATTAGAAGAACCTTTACAATCCTGATAGTATAGTTGTTTGGGGATTCGTTGTCAGCGTTGTACATGTGTAACTCCGTATATAGGTATTTTAAGAAGAAGCACAATGCAAAAGCTAACACGAACTAAAACAGTTTTAGTTACATGAGTAAAAAAGATGGTAGTACACTTACCTCGCTTTCAAAAGCATGGAAACAGTCATGAGCATCAATGTGTCCGCAACAACTTGTCCTCGTTTGCCACTACCTTCATATGGTTTAGTTTAGTTAAGTTTATTCTATTTTTTGAGTGTCTTTTCACTTGACACCCTGTAAATATCACAAAACGTGAAGCTCTTTTATCTTCCATGATTCAGCTTCAAAAATATTTCATTTTCTCCTCCCAAATCAAAGAGAACAGATACTGAAGAGGAATATTCAAAGAAATATATCTGAAAAATGATGAAAACCACCTGGAGTCAGTGTATTGTTGATTTTTAATAAACAGAATTGTTAATTATTCGGTAACTTTTTACACTAGCAACGCCTCGACGCTTATTTGCAATATCTGTGATTTGTTTTGTTCAGAAACTCCCTCAACCAAGTATGAATGACGAAACTGAGCGTAGCAGGAGAGATTCCGATCACAAATTGAACATGCAAAGCCACAAGTCAGAAATCAGAGCTACTAAGCCACGACGAGTTGATACTGGTGGGCTTAAATCGGACTCCTTGTCCACCATGCGAGCGGTCGCTGCTCGTAGTAGTAGAACTAAAGGTACCGAACCGTTACCTCCTATTACCAAGCCAATCAGTGTTAATGGCTCATCTCTTCACTCGGCGCCTTCAAATCCTCGTAGAAATCCTCCAACAACAACCATTCCAGTTGAGCAAAGCGTTCGTTCGAATAGAGGGAGACCCCGGGCACAGGGAACTGTGGAATCCGTCCGGTCAAGCAATACCCCGCCGACTTCCACCCCGTCGGCTTCCAACCCGCCTGGGAAAACGTCTTCAAGGAAAAAGAAAATCGTTTAGTGGTGAAGTCAAAGTGTTTGTTTCGAGTTTGATATTTTCTTACTTTCTGCTTTTGCAATGAAGTTTTTGGTCTTGTTTGCAGCCGCTGTTTGGGTCATCTTGTAGCGCTCCGTTCGATATAAAGAGCTTGAGTCCATATAACCAAAGCAGTACCTGTCACAGACACTTCAGATATTTTTTTCGCGCCAAAATAATAGAGGAACAGCAGAGCGCTGCAGAATTAAGCAATCCTTCAACACTGAAACGTTTGAAGAAACGTGTAATTTGCGTTGAACATTTCTACGGTTTTGTATCCTCGCGAAAAGCTACAAAAAAACACCTCCGTGACACTCATGGTGTTGGTCGGTGTATCGTTCTAACTTCTAAAAATTAAAAGAAAAAACGAATCGGATGTGTTTTGGACAAGAAGTCGATCTGCGACCTTCTACAAGCCGTACAAATCTTCGCATACATCATACGCATGTTTAAAAATGCAGAAGGGTTGAGACTTCGGTAACTTTGGGAGCGTTTTGTGAGAGCCATATGGATCGGCAGTAAACAAGAGCAAGTGAAACAGCTTAATAAACTCTTGTCACTTCTCCCAATCTCCTGAACCGGTTTTTCTCGACACAATAGTGAGCTTAAGCACGGGAGTTTTTGAGCCACAGACGGCAACCGGAAATGGAACGCTTTCATCTTTGGCGCTTATTATCGACATTTTGTTCATAAATTCAAGTTGTAAATGCTAAAATCAACTGGCTTTCTGACTCATTTTTCGAGGAAAAATCCGCCAAAAACTTAAACATTCGCCTTCTGGTTACCATCCGTGGCTCAAAAACGTCTGTGCTCTCTATTATAATGCTGATGCTCAGATCGGCAAGTGCCTTCAAAACTGGCTCCGTTAATGTAATTATTTGAATTTGAAGACACGGTATATGCGTGTTAATTGGTCTGCAACGCAGGCTAGAGGAATGTTAGAATGAGAGTGTTGTGTAAAAAAAAAATGGGAAAGCACAAAGTGCAAATTTGTAAATAATTTCTTTCACAGTAGCGTAGCGTGTTAGACACGTTTCAACAACTTTTGCTAAGTTCTGCTGTATCCTTGCTGGGCCGTAGGCAGGATTTTGCTTGGGTGGGTGCGAGCAGTGGAAGCATGAGTGTCTAGGGGGGATCCGGGGGTATATTTCCCTGGATAATTTTGAAAAATCAAGTTGTTGTAGTCCACGTTTCCTGCATTCTAAGGGTCTTTTTAATCCTCCCTCTCAGGTTTAGCGGACCTTTGCGGTGCGTGAGGGGGTGCGGACGCACCCATCGCACCCCACCCCCCTGCCTACCACCCTGCCTTGTTAGCTTTTTTCTAAAATGTACGCCTAACGCGTTTAACAAACGTCGTGTTCTTTTGAGACAACTACTGTATCCCAAGGAGAATTTCTCTGATTTGAATGGTCGAAGTGGCTGAAATAACTGAACAACCGATTTCCCACTGACAAGACACGAAACTACAAACCAACCGAATCTTTCAATAGAGAGGTTAAGCATGACGGCAAAAATTTCACTTCTGCCGTCTGCCGCTTGACGATTGTACGCGAAAATGAGAAGGTTTGTGTTTGTCGTGAATGTGTGACTTTTTCCCTATTTTTCTGACGGATTTATTTTAGAATTAGATGAAAAGGTGATAAAAGGAAAGGCAAGCTCGCGTTTGCCGTTTCACGGCATGCTTAATCTCTCTAATGTCTTTTTTTTTTTTGGATTGTGTATATATTGGCAATCTGCCAAAACATCGCGCCTTATTGGAACATCAATTACGTAGGAATATTATTTTAGCACAGTTTTGAAAGACTGAATTGTAGTATTAATAAAGAGTGGAGTAAAAGGAAAGCTTTGTTATTGCTCGGGGTTTTTCTGCAATATAAAAAGGGCTTATTTAAATGTTTATATAGACAAAATTGTAAAATCTCCGGCCATTCATGAACTCGTGCAAAAAGGGAAGCTTACCCCCCAATTACCAGAGAAGGGGACCTTATGCTTTATATTAAGGTGGGGGTATACCCGATTTTGAGTGAAATTTTAAGAGGTCTAAGGAAGGGATAGAGGAAAGAAAATTATTTTTGAAACACCAACAGACAGTTGACCCCCACGCAAGAGCACCCCAGGTTGTCAGGGGACTGTTTGGGTGTCCATATACTAATTTTTAACTTCAAATTCTAATTTTAAAATCACATTAAATCCTTAATATTTCTTATTTCTCCAAATTTTACTAATCCTTTGAGAAAAACTATCTCTTTCCAAACATCCCCAAAAATCACCAAAAAATTTACAAAACACCGCTTATCATAGCTTTGTGAAATGAGCATAGAGTTTCTGGATTGCTTGAAACGCAGACGAGATATTCGCATTAAACCAAGTTTAGCTGTGGAAAAACAGGCTTCAGGTGTACCCCCGCCTTAAGAGGAATAGACTAGAAGGAACTAAATTAGATACTAGATTCTTGGGTTTCGATTCGCAAGGTTTATATAGCAAAAGAGTCAGAGCCTTCCCGTGCGGTGACGTCATAGAGCGTCTTACGGCACTCGCCTTAGTCTTCCTGCTTCTCGATCTGGCAACGAAACAAGAGAACTAGGACTAGCTTGGCGTTTTTCGAATATCACAGTTGTGACGTGGGGCATTTACACCATGCATTTTACCACGAAATATGGCCAAAATTCCGCTATCGGGCCTAAAAATCTTTAATTTAAAAGTCACACAATATAAATTATCTCTCCTGTCCCTGGTCAAATAAAAAAATTAGTTTCAGTTAACTTAAATGATCGCCCTTTGTACTACCAAAAAATCTTCACCATCACAGGAAAAAAATACATTTTCCAATATGGTAAATTATTGGAAAATTTGAGTTATGACCTTCCAATGTTGGATAATCATTGGAAAATTGTATTGCACCAATAAAAGTCCAATAAGGTTCCAACAAAGGGAAAACTGCTTTTTCCTCATGATGTTACAGTTGGAATATTATTGGAGTTTAATTGGAACAGAAAACATTTGGTCTTCCAATGTTGGATAATACCGTGAAAACATTGGAAGACATTTCCTCGGCTACCAAAGATTGCACAATGATATACCAAGCTTTGCCACTGAGCTGGTTATGATTGGAATATCATCGTGGTATTATTGGAATAAAATATTCACAATTTTCCAATGTTGGATAATACTGTGAAATTATTGGAAGACATATCTTCAGTCACCAAACATTGCACAATGATATACCAAGGTATTAATTTTGCTACACCACTGAGCTGGTTATGATTGGAATATCATTGTAGTATTATTGGAACAAAATTTTTACAAGTTTCCAATGTTGGATTATACTGGTAAATTATTGGAAATCATTTCTTCAGTTACCAAAGAAAGCACAATAACCAAGCTTTGAAGATAATTCTTTGATTTTCCTTGTTCATATGTAACTGCAGATCGGGATTTTATCAGAGGTCCAATAACAACAGCACGGTTGGCAGAAATATTTGCCCTTTGGGTAATGCCTCCATGCCGTCATGGGATAGACAGCTTTGCCTTTACATAGAAGACATGAGCAGTGAACATGCGCCTTTCCCGACGACGAGATGTTCCGCGCTTCATCACTATCCAAACATCTACACAGGTTTGCTTGTTTTGTGGACGACGCCATACGTTGTTTTGGCAACAACAAGGTCACAAGGATAACGAACGTAAACATAAATTAAGCGAAATTACCGGTAAGCCAAATGCTTCGAAGTGTTAAACGACAGCCGAAAATTAACAAGCATAACAACAGTTAAAACAACAGTGGAAAGTATCATGAACGTGAACGAGCATTGAGGGTCAACAGCCTGTCAGCGGTAATTTATGCGAATCATGCGTGTTCCATGTACCCAGAGTCCTCGAAGAACCTGGCCTTAGCGCTTTTTCCCGCCGTTTCTTTCCTCGCTCGATAGATCGAAAGGTGTTGATCGAACGGAAGAAAGAAGTATATATTTTTTTTAAAATTGGAAAACAGCTGGTAGAATTGCATGTAGTATCAAAGTTATGGCTGAAAGGGCTGAAGAGGATGTCAGCGCTGCACTGTCAGATCATGAAGGTAATATATTTCAATCCATCGGAACAGAGTGAACTGACGAGAAATTCAAGATTTCGCGCCATAAATTTTGCAAATTTGTGAATGTTTCAATTTCTATAAGCTTAACGGGTTAACCGTTCCCTTCTTTTCTTTCGATGACTGGCAAGTTTAGAATGTAGTCTAAGCGCAAGCAAGGATGTTCAAGGTTGCATGCAATGGTCAGCACAAGATGTGCATTCATGGCTAACGACGGAAGGATTTCATGAGGAGGCATTCCTGTTTAAAGGTTTGTATCCGTTCTTTTAATCCATTTTTCCTTTTATGCACATGTATATATATATATACTGATTAAAAAGACTTCATGGATTTAACAGACATTCGTTTTTACGTTAAACTTGTATCTTTCTTTATGCTTGCTGAAACATATCTTCTCACTGTGTTGCATAATTCCATCCCAGTCAGTTTTCCTTTCTGAACTCACCCTGTTCTTTTACCTTAACAGCTGAGAACATAACTGGAAAGACACTTTATTGCCTAGAAAAAGCAGACTTGAAAGATATTGGAATTAACCCTATGGGCAGGAGATTGGAAATATTCGAAAAAATTAAGGATCTCACATGTCTTCAGTCTGAAAAGAGAGCATCCAGCAAATCAGAAGGTGATTGCTATTTCTTTTTTGTAGAAGAAAGAGAAAATGGCCTCTTCAGTTATTGTTTATAAGTGTTTCTTATCTCATATTATGACACATTAGTGCAGCAGTTAGTTAAATATTGTTTTTCATTGATTGATTTATTAATCAACTGACTGACTGACTGACTGACTGACTGAGCATGACTGACTGAAAATATCCATATTCTGTTGGGGAGGGTTGTCTCAAAAGCCAAAACATTTCAAGGAAAGTATGAAGCTAAAGTGGCATTTCTAGAGGGGTGGGGAGATTAAAGCAAAAAAAAGAAAAATTCCATGGGGGGAGTTTGGTTATATTCTGGAACAACATACATAATGTGAAAAAGTGTCAACTGTATTTAATAATTTAATATAGCATGTTTCTTGAAATAATAACAAGAAGAGGCTGTTGAACAGATTTTTAGTGTGATTGTGTGAAAGAGAAGCCTCTTTCCCATTACCTAAACGAAAAAATGTGTCTTTCACAGATGCTATTAAGAGTCATTTACTGCAATGGTTCCACGAAAAAAATTGGAAAATTGAGGATGGATATGACTATGAGGTATCATGTTATTTATTACGCTGCTGTATAGAACCCTTCGTTCATTTAAAGATATAAATATAAATTGCATATAAATTTTTGTACTCCCAACAGAGACAAGTTCATATAAAGCCAGAAGTCAAAATGTTATGTCTTGTTGCATATATATTACCTGTGTCGTACCAGTAATACTGCAATTTGCCGCTTGCAAAGTAATATTATAAAAATTATTTCAATGCATGGGAATGTTGATCATGGATATTTGGCCCACCAGTAACCTGCCATAAGATTATTATCCATTCTTTTAAGGATTGTGTCCTTCAGCCCATTAAAAGAGGACTATAACTTTGAAGAATCAACATTGTTTTTAAATAGTAATATTGTTGTTTTTAAATAGGCCACTCACAAACCAGCAAAACATGGTAGAGCGTCAACATCTTCAGGAAACAATTCAGATAGCTCCAGCTCAACATTGTCTGTAGCTTCCACATCAAGCTCAAGCTCACAATCCGAAGGTGTGTCAATGATTATGTAATTGCAGTGGCATTCCTATAATTATTTAGCATTTCCCAGTGACCAAACACACACAGATCTGATTGGCTATGTAAGCACAACCAATTTATGGTACCCAGGAATGTACATTAAAGCCTGGAGCCGGATAAAATACCCGACTGTTGCATGAATTTTACCTGCTGACTGAAAGCTGGGAAATGGGAAAACAGGGAAGATTTTGAAGCCCTTTCCTTGACTAGTACCTGTCTATAGCGAAGAAATTTCTTTCTCCTGTTCAAACAAACATAGCACTTTTGTCACCAGGTTAGGTTTAATAGGTTGGTCACTGAGCTATGCTAAAACAATTTAGATTGCTCTCAACCCATGTAGATTGCTAACTACAAGTAAAGCTTGCAGTGTAATTCTTAATTATTATGGCCACCTGTAACATTTTATGTTGATGTACATGTAGCTTCAGTCCTTTAAGCTACATGTAGTCATTCTCCTAATTTAAAGTGAAGTGTACTTTGTTGGGATTTGAATACTAAATCATACTACTTTTACCTAGATGATGCAATTATGATAATTGTTTTTAACCATATGTATTTTTCATGACATTTTTACAGGGTTCTTAGTTGGTGAGGATGAAGAACTAGAACCAAGCAGCAGTGTTGAAGACATGTCTGCTAAATCAGCAGAGACAATAATACTAGTCTTTTTTGAGACTGTTTCTATTCATTTCTTAACAGTTAAAAAGCATTTCTTACCATTAGGCAAGGCTTTAAATGTAAAGTGTAGATCATTGGGAAAATATCAACTGTTACTACCACTTGCCAAAGCCTTGGTGAAGGCTGGCCATGTTAAGATTGAAGTGGAAGACAGTTCTGAAGTAAACTACAGGGACATGTCTAGGAAGCAAGTTAAGAAGTGTGCAGACATAGAATCATTGAGTAAGACCACACAAAGTGAATCCATGTCTCCTGGTCTAGATGATTCTGCTTCTGTTGTGTCAAAACCACATCCATAAACTGCAGTTCAACAATATATTTGTTATTTCAACAGAAGAAAATAGCTTAGGTTTGACAAGCTGCAGAGTTGTCAGAAATGTTGATGTTAATGTACATTGGTACTTGACTTTGACATAATTAAAGGTGATTTTCACTCCTACTTTGTCATTATTTTAATTCCATCATAAGAGAAATTACTTCCTGCATTGGATTTTTACATTTTCCAATACTGGTCAAAGCAGTCCAAAGATTAGAATAATTTTATGTTACAATTCAATATGGAAACACTTTGTCCAACATTGGAAAGTGTACCAAACCAGTGTTGGAAACAATTCATCTAATGTGGGATTCTTCAGTGGTCCAGTGTTGGGAAACTGTTTTCCAATGTTGGATTGTTCATGTACCCAATGTTGGAAACATTTTCTCCAACACTGGAAAGTATAACATCCCAATGTTGGTAATAGTAGTCCAGTGTTGGAATATGCAAAATTCCAATGTTGGTTATACTTTGTCCAGTATTGGAATGTCTAAAAATCCAACGTTGGACTCTATCATACCAGTGTTGGAAAATACGGCGTTCCAATGTTGGAAACAGGTCTTCCATTGTTGGAAAATGTGGTGTTCCAATGTTGGGAACATTGGAACATTGTTGGATACTATAATTATCATTTTCCAACATTGGAAAATATAACCATTTACCAATGTTGGAATATCACTTGAATGTACCAATAATCTACCAATAATAATACAGTAATAAACCAACTACATTCCAACGTTGGAAAATGTATTTTTTTCCTGTGCATGCGCGCTCTTTTTTACTCAAAATCTCAAAACAAATTACTTCGATAACGATTTCATTAAACGAACTAATGTAGGGACTGGCATGGCTAGTCATTACCATTAAACAACAAAGAAACTAAAATTCGCTTCTAGACAAGGTACAATCAATTAACCCCCGCGAGCCGATACAAGGTGTAAACTCGACACCTGCACAACCTGTTGACATTGTTTGTTCAGACGTTTCAAGGCTTAAAAAGGTTAAGTTTCCTTTTAATTTTAATTACGAAAGGACTGATTAACAGACTGAACAAGAAGAAAGAAACATGTCTAAACTGGAAATAAGCCGGGAAAAGGTTTTTACGGGACAAGATTGTGAGGAATGAAATTGTTTTGACTTTGTTTGTGCGCAGAAGACCACGTCAACCGGTTTCGCTTTAACAGAACGACGAGAATAGATCACTTTTGATAACATTAAGGTGGACAACGATGTCAGCCGTTGAAGAAGACAGCTACGTCCTAAAACAACAACGAAGTCATAACTCTTCGACCCAAGGACATTTTAAGACTGTTTTTATCTCCAGCAGCTTGAGTTGTTTGATCACAGTGGTGGTCATTTCGTTTTTGTTACGAAACACCGCGTTTGTAAACATTTACATCCCGAATTCTGGTTCAACTCAAAATGATAACAAACATGACCAAGAACGAAGGTCATACGCCAAGAACGTCGAACTAGTGATGTTGCCGTTTGCTGTCAAACAAGGAGCAGTGTGCCTGGATGGTTCCCCCCCGGGATATTACTACAGACAGGGACATGGGACAGGAAGCAATAACTGGATTATTCACTTCTTTGGCGGGGCTTGGTGCTTCGATGAACAGTCTTGTCTTCAACGCAGTAAGACGCGTCTAGGATCTAGCAATTTCTTTCCTCCACACCCCCCAACACTGCAAGGAATCCTTTCCGAAAACGAGAAAATAAACCCGGACTTTTACAATTGGAATTTAGTGTTGTTGTGTTATTGCGATGGTGCCTCGTTCACTGGTTACAGACCAGATCCCGTGAATGTAAACGGACAATATATCTACATGCGTGGCAAAAAAATTCTAGAAGTGATCATAGATCAGCTACTGCTGAGCGAATTCCGAAATGCTAATCGCCTGCTTCTCAGCGGAACATCGGCCGGAAGTTTAGCAGTAACGATGAACGCCGACTTCATCCGAAGTCGTATTCCTAAATCGATAGATGTTCGTGCATTGGCTGACTCGGGCTACTTCGTAGACGTGGCGGCCTTAAGTGGAGACGATATCATTAACAGACATTTTAAAGAGATGTTCAACGTGCATAATTCTATTGGCGGCGTCGATGAAGACTGTGCTAGGGGTTTCGGTCCCTCGTTGCGATGGAAATGCTTATTTCCTCAACATGCGTTTAACTTTGTAAACACGCCCCTTTTTGTACTGCAGTCAGCTTATGACGAATGGCAACTCATTCACATTCGTGGAATCAACTGTCAGGTTCCGGAATACAGCGACAATTTCACTATGAAACGGAGTATTTTTCGTAGATCAACGAAAGACGCAAATCCTCCGAGTAAACCGAGCGCGGATCGGGATTGGAACTACAAGCATATCCACGGCATCTATTGCAGGCCGCCGGAATGCACACGTACTGAAATGTCGGCAATAATGCAATACAGGAATGTAAGCCTGTATGCTTTGCGCCCTGTTATGCGGTCACCTGACTCGGGGCTGTTTTTAAGTTCGTGTTTAGAACATTCACAGAGCTTGTACGATGACACATGGACTGGGATTTTTGTGAATGGTTTTAGCGTGGCCGAGGCTGTTGGGAACTGGATGTTTGAGCGGACAGCACAACACCAACACATTGATTGCGCATTTCCTTGTAATCCTTCGTGTGCGACTGTGTGGTGATATCACTCGATCACTAGCCGGAGTGTTAATTTTAGTGGATTTATGCGTTGAAAATGTACTTCTCTATACGACATAAACCTACCTACTTCGTTTTTGTACAATATAATTACTGACCCTCATAAAATCCTATTGTTCTCTCTCTGCAATACATCTAATATCGCTGCCATGCACCAAAACATCAATGTGTAAGCGGCTGAAATCGTCGACGTAATACAGCGAAAGAAAAATAGGGTTATAAGAGGGTCAATAATTGTAACAGATAATTACTTCGGTTCACAACATTATTGGGTATATTGCAGGCAGCTAAGGTCTGCGGCCTCAGCTGCCTGCATTATACCCAATAATGCTGTGAACCGAAGTAATTATCTACTTAATATGGTAGGTTAGGAAAACACCCTTCGTTTTGCCTTGGTGTGGCTTTGGTACCTACATTTTGCACAGATCTGCGTGAGCAGACAATTTGTTATCCAATGAGTCCCTTTGTTTTTTCTTATCACTTCAGAAATGTTAACTAATCAAGTATATTTATGGCTTTAGAATAAATGATGATTTTCAACAGGACAAGGATCGACTTCTTTGTGCACTGATAAGAATGCTCGAATAGTTCTGCAAATAAAACCTTTATTGTATCTATGGTTATGGTTTTGCTGTAATAGGCTCCCCAAGAAAGGACTCGGTAACAGAAGCAGAACTTTATGCCTAGCAACTTTAGTATGACAAATGAGAAAGAACTTTTTTAGCGAATTCTGACAAAAAAATCCAAGTTCCCCCAACAGAAGTCTACAACCTTGCGTGGACCGTTTGGCAGCTCTACAGTTCATGTGCAGTTGAGCTCTACGAGACTCCTGAAGTCTAGACCATTGCAGCTAATACGATTTCAGTTTCAATATTATGTCGCAAAACGAAAGCCATGAAATTACCATTTTTTGTCCCTTGGAATATTCAGTAAGGTTACCGTACATTGTAGTCCAGTTCTGGCGCTCTCTCTGTCACGCAACAGTACAGGAGAGAGTACTGCTGCAACAGTACTGTTGCGTGACAGAGAGAGCGCCAGAACTGGACTACGTACATTGAGGCTGCTGATCAAATGATGCCACTGTAATCGTAAACGAATGATGTTCGGAAAATATTTCCCTTGTCGTCCTCAACTAAAAGAGTTGAAGCTTTGTCCTTCACCTCTGTCCTGGAGAGAGTGAATGTATTTGGTGGGTGTGGCTGTAGGAATTCCCAATGTTGATACACTTCACTGTATTTCTTGTCCCACAGTTCAATCAGTCTTATCCCGTGAGGCGCTTCAATAACAAGTTGGTCTTGGTCATCTGTGCCGGTCATTTCTTCGTCTGAATCACTGATAAATAGAAAAAAAACTCATAAAGAAAACTTAAATAAGGAAATGTCCGCTTCTCAGGTACTATGAAACTGCCTTGTTTTGGCGCGTTTGGCAGAACAGTTACTGAATGTCTTCGGCAAAGCCAAAACAAATGCATTCGAACCTCTCCCTATTACGGATAGTTGAATTGGTCCGAAAGTGACCAAAATTCACATGCATAGATTTTACCTCGCAGTAATACGGACACTTCTATCATCATATTGACAGTCTTCCTTGTTCCTTTGTCGTCCGTATTACAGAGCCGTTCGACGGTATTTACTAAGACAGTCGGCGCAATAATCGTTAATCTCGGAGAAGAGTTGTATCAATACTGTAAAGGGGATTTTCAGTCAACAAATCCAAAAAAAAACATGGTTATGACATGAAGGTAATAAACAGTGTACACTAGCCGTGAATCAAAAGTTGCTCAGTGCTGTTGGTGGTTTGAGTTTTACAACGATTATATGCAACCCTCGACTGATAAATGACTAAGGAGAAAACTCGAAGAAAACGCGTGGGGCTAAACAAAAAGAGAGAGAGAGATGAAGGAAGCATCTCCAGGTTTTGATCTTCCGAATTAGCCGATCTTACATATGCGCTTACAAAATGACTCTGTGTCCCAAATCAGGCTGACTGACGGAGGAAATCTGCAATTGGTACCCAACTACAAAGATAATTTCAGCGCAGCTACAGTACTTTAATAAACTATGATTAAAGTGAATTAACCTGCTAAATAGTACTCCAAGCGATCCAACAAGCTGCCCACTTGTTCCAATGAGACCCAGAATTTTTCTCCCAGGGGGAGGGATCAGGTGGTATTCGTCTCCACCCGTCCCTCCCATCCATATACTTGATTTGTAGTTTGTATGGAGTCTAATGGCGTCAACCCATCCTCCAGCTCTGACGTCAACAGCCGTGATGTATTCATCCGGGGAATTGATGATGAAGGTATACCGCTTGCCCATGCCATCCGTGCCTTGTGGCTCAGACAGAACTTCCTGGCACTCTCCTAGGATATTATAACACAAGCAAAGATCAGCCGAGACACTAAATATCGTGAAAAGCAAATCATGTAGCTAATTATCTTATTAAAATGTAGCCGCTGCTTTTCAATTTATCAGTGAGATAATCTCTTTAGTATTAAAAACCCCCGATATACTAATATGAAAAAGTATCGTTGTCGTATCGTATCTTATTTCATGACCAAGCTAATCAAAGGGACAATAGGAAACTTGAGCAAACTACGACGGCAACGTGAACGAGAACATTACCAAACAAAAGGTTTAATGAGCAGAACAATAGCTCTGCACGTTGGTTTTGAATCTTGGTACATTTCTTGGCCGTTCTCTGCGAAACAACAACGTGAAATGAAACGTGTTTTGGAGAACGTGAACGACGACGGCTAAATATTCGTATTTCTATTCGGGGTTGAACGCTCTCTTTACATATTCAGCTGGAGCTACTTCCTGAACCAATAGATACACCGAATACATCTGGGTAATCGCGAGATTCTCGAAGAAAATACAAATTCATTTTCACTAGGCGTTGTCCTAGACGTTGCTGTCGTCATTGCTTAAACTCCCTAATAACTAAAATCAACCAATCAGATTGCTCCATTGCCTGTCTAATATTTTCTGAGTATCGGCCCGGGTAGTGTCCCGAACGATACCGCGCGAATTCGCGTACTCAGTGTAATAGCTTAAAACAGTTAAAAAGTAATCTTGACTCCCAATGAAAAACCATTTCGTACTTTTTATTTGTTTGTAAACACGTCAAGGAATTCTTTTTCGAACAAAACAACTGGTCAGGATCCAGTTCCTTTATTTTTCTTTTATCCTTCCGCACAAATCTATAAAAATCTTTTTCAGTCACGCAATAAATCTCTTATTAACCAAACTACCGATATCATTCCAGTAATTGGCCTGTAAATCGTATCGCATTGTATTGTCATTCTCTTACAACATAACATATGCAGCCTCTATACAAAAGCGCTTTGAAACAACTGTTTTTAAGAAGGTTTTGGCTTTGATTTTGCGTTTGTTAACCTCATAATGTGGCTTAGATTCACTTTGTTTTAACCCATCAGAATAATGTTGTCTCCTTGTCCAATCAAATGCAAGGCAAATTAACCAATCATAATTTGACGCGAGCAGTTTTTCCCGCGCTTCCAGCTGAATCTGCACGTGCTTACTTACTTTGAAATTGATTGCCGATGCGGTGATTACTAGTTCCATCATTAATTGGTTTTAGTTTAATTTACTTACTTATCTATTTCAGTGTTAATGTATTTAGCACTGTTGTTTTTATTTAGGTTATAAACTAACAATTCGAACACAGGAGTATCAGCAGTTTGTATAGCGTGATCGTCCAGGTGAGAGTACTTCGAAAAAGAACTGTGGTTGGTGACTGACGTTTCGACAACCTCAGCTCAATCTTCAGAGTCGAGCTCTATTTCAAAGGAATGGTCTATTACAAACTAAAACTGATGCGTTTTGTATTCATGGCGTTCCTAGAAATATGTTCACACAGTGTCACACAAGCTTAAAATTTCACTGAATTATTCTTTAATTAATAAAAGTGTTGGATCTATTCTCTATTAAAAGCAAAGTAACCTTACTACTCAAGTACATACCAGTTTCGGACAGCTCTTGATTTCCTATGACCTGTATACAGTTAACATACTCCTCGGTGTGAATAATAAAACCACCCAGAGTGGCCCCTTTGGACTTCAGCCATTTGGAACTGTTGAATGACAGCTGGTTCTTTAAATGACAGCCACCGCAATTACCAACGGGACCACAAACTGTCCTACACCAATGTACCATGGGCTTGTTAACGACAATTTCATCATCTGCTAGAGTAGAACTGGATAACCACCTAGAGAAGTACAGCAGTTAGTTTAACTGATTTAAATGTACGTTACGCATGCGGTCAAATGTGGGTAAATAGTAGACGCTAAATTAACTAATCAGAGCGCATGCTTTACTTAGGTTATGCTCCAAAAAAACTTATGCAGCGTCTACTTCAGATAACTTTTCTAGATCATCTTGCACCTGTTTATTACTTCCACCACTATTTCTTCAGTACACTGTTGAAGCTTGATATTTTGACCCTTCCTCCACACCTCTAGTCTATGCCAACTTAATCCTAGTTAATGCGCTACAGTGATCGTACAATACAATAAGGCATAAAGCTCAATTACCCAGCACTAGACACATGTACGCCTTGCGGACCTATTTGTTATACGGAAATGACTCACTTGTGATATCTAAGCAGAACAGCAGAGGACCTGTACCAGTGTGCCCCATGGGACCACTCATTGGGTGTGGCAAGGCTTGAATTGCCGTAGGAGAGACTCCTACTAGCACAACCAGGTACAAGCCCCCCAGCACCTGGGTTGCCTGTGGTTGAGATTTGGACAGCACCCATAGGTTTTTCAGCTGTTTCTTCTTCTGTGACACCAACAGCTGAAAAGAACAAACATACAGCACACAGTGTGTTATAGAATGTACAGAGCTGCATAAGGTTTTTTTTAATAAAATGTTGGTTAACACCTTGTTTCTGGTATACAGGAAATACAACTTCATGAACACTTTAATTTTGACAATATGTCATGCATACCCCTCGCTCTTATATAAATTACTGCATGAATTTTAGCTGGTGATTCATGACAGAATATCTGCCCTAGCTCCAGCAGGTGCCAGGTGTTAAGCTTATTAAGGACTCTGTGGACAAAAAGGCTACTTGAGTAATTCAACCATGCTAAACCCTTGTGTCGACTAGTCAAAATGTTTTACTTAATATTTTTCACTAAAATCGCTAAAATCCATTATTCACTTGCACAGTGCATGGGTTTCACAATAAGTAAGGAATAGCAATAACACTTGTTACTATTTTTTTTGTAAGATGTGATAGAGGGCATATTTTGAAACACAATGAGAACCGCTTTCCTTGTATGTGGTTTCTGTAGTCTCAAGATTTTGCAACTGTTGGCTGTACAAACCAATGAACATTCCAGACATATTTTAGGCATTCACACTTTTCTTACCTTAATGTTAAGTATTATGACTACAGCTAATTAATTCAAGATACCAAGCCTGCAGTAGGTAATAATTTGAAAGTAATCCTTTGCCTAACCTGACTCCTCTGTTACTGCCATGTCCTTTCCTGAAGATGTTGGCTGCCTCCACATGGTAAAGACACTGTTCATGTCGTCAAATCCCCTGCCCATAATGCCCTTGGGTGTGTGTGCCAAATCAAAGCAGTGTCCAAGTTCATGTATTGAGGCACCAAGACCAGTCGCATA
The DNA here is from genome assembly GCA_963693305.1 of Meandrina meandrites. Classification (NCBI taxonomy): domain Eukaryota; kingdom Metazoa; phylum Cnidaria; class Anthozoa; order Scleractinia; family Meandrinidae; genus Meandrina; species Meandrina meandrites. The sequence goes on from OY855913.1 coordinate 11,046,471, forward strand.
ATTTGCCCAGTAAGTACCTCTGTATGGAACAAGAAGAATTGACCCTCAGACTTCAACCTTCACAGGTCAAACAATGTTGTGTCTGGCTATCCTTCATTATCAATAACTGCTTATGAAGGTTTGTGTCTGGCTGTATTCTAACCTACATTAATGATCAAAGTTTATTAGCATGCTTTAGATGGCTAGAAGCAAAGTTTTATGAAGTCGATATGAAATAAATCTGTCTTGAATTGAGGTATTCCATCTCGTTACTAATTAAAATAAAAATATTCTTGACACTAAACATTCCATGGTTCTACTCTACGTGCTTTAAAAACTGAAATTCTCTTTCATTACAATTTTCAATTATATCTGTTGTGGTTCAATTTTATCCTTGGTTTAAATTTTTATTTTCCTTTGTTTTTGGGTATGTTAATGTATGATAATGAGTTTAAAACAAAGGAAAATAAAATTTGAACCAAGGATAAAATTGAACCACAACAAATCCCCCCAACACCCTTAACATCAGTCTTCAAAGTCATGCTGATATGATTGTAGTAGAGAATAATTAGGACTTATGTTAAACTTACCTACCACCACTGTCATCAAAGAGCGCTAACTTGTCAATCATTCGGCTGTCAGTAAAACATGGCACCAACTCTTCTATGCTTGATGCCCAACTGTGCAGACCTCCAGTACCAAACAGTGCAAGGTGACCCCCTCCGAGTGCTGTGTGAGCTCTGATGTACTTTGTTATAAGCTTCTCATTAAACTGATCAGGAGTAGGTGGGTCATAATGGGTGCATGACATAAAACTCCAAAACTTACACTTGGGGTCATAAAGGCTTGAGCACTTCAGTTCTGAAAAGTAACCCAGTGAGTATGAATCTCCAATGGATATGAAAATATGAAAATTTGTTAGTTTTAAATAGTGAAATTCAGAGTTTGAGAAATTGGGGGTAAAATTGCAGTGTTTAACGTAGCGAGGTAAATCAATGGAAAACTACTTTTGGTTTGAGTTATTGGGAGGTTTAAGAAATTGAGGGCTCAAGAAATCAGGATTGTGTTGTTCCAGAAAAGATCCATACCCCTCCCACGGAAGGTTTGTTGGTTTAAATCCCCCCACCCCTCTGGAATTTCCAGTTAAGCCCCATACTTTCCTTTTAAAATTTTGGCTTTTGAGACCCCCCCACCCCCTTGGAAATTCCATTGACCTTCCATGGGGTGGGTATAGATATTTTAAGGAATTGCACATTGCACTGTAAGTCAATCATAGCCTGCAGTTTACAGAGGCCTTCCAAGGGGTAAAAGCGACAAGCGACATGACCCTGAATACTGATGACACAGGGACATTTTAACAGCGACAAGCAACATCATTACAGCACTGAAACGCGACAGCGACACAATGCGACAGCAACACAATGGCGGAAAAAACGACAGCGACATTTACAGCTTTTGACTAGGCGACATCGGTTCTCAGAAACATGCGACATTGGGACACGGCTACCCCCCTTGGAAGGCCTCTTTACAAGACACGCTAGTTTTCGTATTCTTGGTTTTCGACTGAAGCTAACTTATAATGGAGGCTTATATGGGGGAATACCATAAAAGAGCTTCAAGTCATTTGCATGTGAAAAGATTCCTTGCATTAGCTTCCATTGTAAGCTAGTTTCAGTCCAATAGTATGAAGTCCGAGAATATGAAAATGGTCTAATATCCACAATTATAGGTCTGCAATGTATGCAGAGAGTTAGGTTATATTAATTTTATGAAGTGAAGGAGATGGTCCTCACAGTGTGAAAGCGATTTAAGCAATTGATTTTTTTTGCCTGAAAAACTTAACAAGTGGATTTGAACTAAGCCTGCTAACTTATCAAAGCTAGCATTAATGATTTACCTTCAATTTCGGTAACATTTTTTTACTGGAAGTACTGATACTCCCAATAAATGTGATATGAGAGTTGTACTTACCCTTGCTAAACGTAGCATATAGTTGATCTCCTGTCATGCCAAGGGCCTCAGAAGTCATCAATTTGCTGGTAAATATGTGGACCTTGGGTGAACCCAGCTCATCTTCCTCTATACGGAATGTTTTGTGTCCCAACCCATGTTGGTATAAACTTTCAGCAGTAAAAGTCTGAAGAAGTCTGGCATTAAAAGAAAGTCTCTTTACCGCAGAATCTATGTCACATGGAACTTCAACTGGAGCATCAAATGATCCATCGCTATCAGCACACTTGATATAAACTATGCGGACAAACCTGTTGAAACACAATACTCCAACTTTAGCTGACCTTAAAATACAGATTACAACAGTTAATTAAAGATATCTTTTCAGTAAAGAAAAAAATCAAGTATTGAAAGTGCTGTATGCCCAGGGGGGGTATTCGAAGTATACATGACGGAGGGTTCGACGGAGCTTCATATTGCAAAACCAAAAATAATACACAAGCCTGAAATTTTAGACCCAAAAAAATACCCGGCATTAAAATTTTCAACCCAAAAACAAGGTTTCAAATGTACAGGAACACACGTCACTGAAAAGGTTTGAATGAATATTTTTCTGATCCACTGATCGCAACCAAAACCTGAAACAAAAAGTTCACTCGGAGATAAGACCCAAAAAAAATGCGTATATTTTTAAGACCTAAAAAAATATGTGACACATCTCTGATCTTGACCCAAAAAAATACATCGGACCCCCCCATCATGTATACTTTGAGTACCTCCCCTGGGGCTGTATGTAAAAGCTTTATATGTCCCCAAGAAGCTCTTTTTTTTCAAGACCTTTTGAATGAAGGGGGTAAACAGAGACTGGGGCTTATTAATATTAGTCTGGAATTGTTCCTGAAAAACATTCAAATAGCATTAAAGCATATCTGATAATTGTAAATTAGTTTGGAATGTTTACGATTAACAATGAATCAGAGACTCTATTAATATGAATCTCTGTACAAAGCCATGTCATCCACCCGTATGGAATGGATGTCTGTTGTTCAACAGAAGAAATGACCATCCAAAGGGTGATCTCTGCTTTTTTCAATCCCAGAACTCAGCCTAGCAATTATATTTTTGGTAGTAACACTTACCTTGATATGGTCAGGGGTGCATACGTTAATTTCAACTGAAGCTGACAAATATCTATTATATCCAACACCTTCAATGTTATCAAGTTTTCTCCAACAGTAAGTGGGACAACCACCTTGAAACCTCCTTTTACTACTGGCCATGTCATTTGATGATTTCCAGATTTGATCTGTAAGGTCAATTCATCTTGATGCACTTGGCACGCATTCTCAATGAATGCTGAGTCAAGTACTTGAAGTTTATTACCACTTTCCAACTCCGAGTTTTCTGACGTTTCTGAACTTGACACTTGTAGCAGTCTCCTGGGGCTAGCTGTTTTAGCATTCTGCCTTATCTCCCCTTCTAGTAACACTAAAGGGTAACAAACATTTTCGTTCTGAGAATGGTTTAAGATGTGAATTTCATGGGCAGGTTTTTGTACATCCTCCAATTCCATTTCTGCTGATGTTATCTTTTGGCCTTCTTGATCCAAAATCAAGTTGTAGGAGACTCTAAGCAGTGATCCCAAGAAGGTAGTTAACAACAATTTTTTTCTCGGCGCGATTTTTTTTAGTCTCTAGCGAGGTCTGATGTCAGTCACTGTCAGAATTGATCGCGATCTGACCAAGGTTCTATGATCACTCAGATTCCAGGAACTTGTAAAGACATTCAACTGATTTAAGTTAGAATCATCCCTTACGTGACTTGTCTTCGACCACGCTGTTCAAAATGGCATCGTTCGGCATCGTGAACAACGAATACGTGCGGTTTCTAGGGAATAATTTAGGCATTTTTCAGAATGCACCTTGTCGGCCGCCATGTTTGTTTTCGTTTTACGGAGGGAATGGAACGAGTGGTTTCCAGTCCTCGCTGAGCTCACCGTGTCACCTGATCACCTGACTTCACGTCAGAGCTCATCCTTTGCTATTTGCATTTTGGCGCTGATTACAGCAGCCGGAAAAATCTATTTACGACTTTATTTGCCATTGCAACGTCCCTACAAGGGACACAAATACCTATCCTACAAGGGAGCAAACGTTCCCTTGTTGTTTTTTGTACAGTTTTACCGCAAAACTACTCAAAAACTTGAACACAACGACGAAAAATCACCGCTTCAGTTTCGTTGGTTTCAGTATGGCTTTGTGATAATTTTGCGCCATGTTTATGCAAGAATTGGTCGAAAACGTCTTTTCTCCTTTTGGAGTGACCGTTTATTCCACTTCAGTTTTTAATTCAAAACTTCATAGAACAGTTATTTGGGCGGTGGATGAGCGAGAGACCAGAGGAAATGGAAGGAAGAGCAACTGCCCAAAAAGGAGTTGTTCCTTCTCAGCTGAATGGACGAGAACCAGGTACACGAAATTATAAACGTACTTGTACAAGTATTTGTTATTAAGTAAAGAGATATGTGTCAGGTGATATTTTCTACAAATTTCCTGGTTCTTAAATTCGCTGTTCATTGCTGTTTATGTCAAAAAACACCCAAAAAATATAAATTTAAATAAATTATTATCGACCTTTTCTTCTGACGCCACCTTGGTTAGGGGGGTAATCACAGCACAGCACGGAGGGGTTTTAAGTTTGAATCCCCCCACCCCCCCCCCCCTGGAATTTCCAGTTAAGCCCTATACTTTCCTTTTGAAATTTTGGCTTTTGAGACCCCCCACCCCTCGGTATTTCCATTGACCTTCTATGGGGTGGGGATGGATACTTTCTGGAACTGCACAATACAGAAGAATGGCGTTTTTCTCTTTTAAATATCTTTTTCCGTTTTAGAGATATTGACATTTTTCTATTATGCAAATTAGATTAGTGATGACGAGCAAAATGGAGTGAAAGCTAATTGCAAGCAAATCTCGGTAAAAGCTCACCGCAAGCATGTTTCGTTTCAGCTGGTTCCGTTTCCTTGTTTTGGGTTTTACTACAAGGCGTAAGCCCCCTATGAAATTTTGGGTGCCCACTGTCCAAAATATGGCAAACGCCTGTTGAGCATCTGATCATTACATTCATGGTCAGTGTCGTAGACAAGGCATAATCAGTGCTTCAAGCTCAAGTTGTTCAGAAGTCGCCTTTTGGCGACTTTCTTTTGTAAAATGGTCGCCGCTAGAAAAAGTTTGGTCGCCAAAAATCCAAGCGTTTTTAAAGCAGGACACCTTATGTTGCCTTACATGAAGTAATACCGCTGACCATTATGAGCTGAATTAAAATCGTTCGAAGAACGTTCCACCGTAGTTATTTTCGTCTGCATTGAAGAGTTTTTTTGTTGAACTGTTCCAATTATCATGCAGAAAAGTAAATAAAGATTAAAGAAACAGGTAAGGAAGATAAACATGCAAAACAAGTTTAATTCTTGTACAGTAAACTTAAACAATGGAAAGGAAATGTGGTTTGCAAACTTTATAGGCGGTTCCATGATTGAAGGCATCAAACAACACAATTAGGAGTCTGAGCAATGAGGTATCCCTAATTCAAACAGATGAGTAAGATAGGCAATTGAAATAGTTGTAATGAAAAGTTTTGTGGTCAAATTTGTTTGGCTTAGTGATTGAACTGCAAAAAAAAAAATGGTGATGCGTAACCAGCCCTTTGCATTACACTGGTTGCCAAATTGGCGACCTGTGTGGAAAATTTAGTCGCCAAATTTTATTTCCACTCGCCATGGCGACCAAAATGGTCGCAGCTTGAAGCGCTGATAATAGTTATCGGTTCAACTGCAGAATACCCCACAACTCATTTGCATCTTGTCAGAAAACAATATTTCCCATTGTTTCATTTCTCTTTCTGGGAATCTCATTTCCATGGTATTCTGCCATTGCTCCTTATTATCCTGGGAATAGAGGATTCGATGTTCGAACCCTGCTCTTGCCTTTGCTCAGAAATGTACTTTGCTCAAAGTGTTTTTCCATCACCATGGCAACTAAAATAAAACTACAGCATAGAGTTTTGATACAAATAACTGTTTGTCAAGGGACTCGCTTTCAACTCAATCATTGTTTTTATTATTCTCTCAGCACCTAGAAATAAAGGTTACGGGAGAGGTAGAAATAGAAGGGGACAAAATTATGGAAGATTTCCCAGTCAGGAACATTACAGGCAGCAAAGAGACTCATCCGATAGAAGAGATGGGTTTAATCAACCACAGAGACGAGGAGCTGTGCCTGACAGAAGACCACCGGCAAGAAGTCCTTATCAACCCAGTGTGGATTCAAGAAAGGTAATCTCCTTACTGTTGATTTGGCTTTTTTTATCTGAAGTTGGTGTCGATTGTAAAAAGCTTCATTGAGGTTGATCTTGCATATTATAAGGCTGATAAAAGAATTAAAGATCTCTGAAACTTTACAGGTTGCTGATAGCCAGAATTGTAGAACATACTGTGTAACACCATATGGCCTACGAAGTTCATTCACAGAAATACTCAATTTTTACCATAAAATACTCTACTTTAAGGATTCTATGACAGATGCCCTGCAAGACAATCCAGTGAATGGTTCCAGTACAGGCTCAAAAAAGTATGGCACATCACTCAACCATCTGTTGAACTTCATGTATGCCCCAAGGGAAAAACCAGTTCCTTATCACCCAAGAAGTAGTGGCAAAAAGTACACCCCATTCAACAAAGAACAGTTCATTCAAGCCAAGTGAGTATTAGTTATAATTACTTGGTAATCAGCAGTAAAACATGTAATTAAATTAGAATTGAGTCAACCATGCTTAGCCCTGGAGGTTAGTACAACAGTTGTTGATCTCTGTAGGAACTTGTAAATTGATAACTGGGGCTTGTTATCATTGGCAGTGAGGCACTAATTTTATGTAGTTTATATTTTGTCAACTGAAAATCAATGTTAGCTAATTTAATGATGTTATCAGTTTTCAGTTTGTTGTTTCTGATTCTGGTGATTACACAATTCATGCTATGGATCCTGATGTGCTTGTGGAGTGGGATTTGATTGAACAAGTGGTGAGGGTTTTTGTTGTTGCTGTTGTTGTTCTTTTTGGTTTAATTTTTGTTTTTACATTGCATGTTACACAGCACTATGTGTAGGTCAGCTTGCAACAGAAATGTTAGAACATACAATTTTGTTTCTAGGCACCCATAGGTGAAAAGTAAAAATGGTCATGTGTTGCTGAACACTTTAGTTTCACGTCTTCACATAATATTTTATTCTTTCAGCGAATCTTCAGCCACGAGGTGCCATCATGCCCAATCTGTTTATATCCCCCTGTGGCAGGTATGAATCGATTGTGTGAAATATTTTTCATCAGCAAAACTGTTATTCTGTAAATGTTGAACCGCTGTACAAGAAGTTGCTGATTCTTAGTTTCTAAGTGTTGTTGCTACCTGTTACCAGTCCACTTTGCACCAAGTGGGACAAAACGCCTCCACACTCTTTCTCCATGCCACGCTGTTAATGGCTTTGACTCTGCCATGTGTCTTGTAGACAATTCTGAAATTACTTTAGCAGTATTTACATGTACAGGGTTCAAAATAAAATTTCGTTTTTAGCCTGAATTTGTCGGCTTTTTTTGTCAACGCTCATTTTTTCCCGGCGTTTTCAAGGGACACAATCAATATGCATACATGACGTACCCGTAGGCTTGCAATGCATTCTGGGGCGATTTCAAATACAGTCGGCCATTTGCAAGTTTTCCAAATTGAAAATATTTTACAGCAAAGCAAAAGAATGGATTGGAGCAATTTGACTTCTTTTCTTATGTTGAATGTTTGAGAAGTAAATAAGATCTTCCAATATAATTTACTGGAGGGACACAATACCTGAGAAGGTGGGGCGGCCCGTTATTCATCTTAACACAGAAATGAAGTTGCCACATTGGCGACTAAACCGCAAAACCAGAAGTTTTAGTCGCCAAAGATGAAATTTTGTTCGCATTAGCCACCAGTGAGTCGTATTTTCTAGCCCTGTAGCTGCTTTATTGTCTGATATAAAATGTTTCCTTTAACTTACAGCAACTTTGATTTCAGTTGATCGATCAACGCACGATACTTTGTATTTCTTCGATGAAAAGTAGCCGGCAAGTGTCGTCAAAGTGCCGGCTACCGCCGGCAGCCGGCTGCTATTTTGAACCCTGATGTATATGTTGTGGTTTAATTTTATATTTGGTTCAAAAGTTTTCAAACCAGTTTGATTTTTAGTTTTCATTGTCTTATATTGATTATCATAATCTGAAACAAAGGAAAATAAAAATCAAACTGGTTTGAAAAATCTTGAACCAAATATAAAATTAAACCACAACATATATATGAAGATATTGTAGATAGGGTTTTAACCAGGATTTGGGCATTCAAAAATTTATTTAAGGCTTGACTCCACCCTCCTTGTAGGAGACTCTGAGGACAAACTGTAGGAATATAAGGGGTATTTCTGTAGGTTATAATTATTTATATAAAGATCTATTTAAAGATTTCTAAATTTCCCAAAAAATAACAGTCAATAATATAATAAAGCAATTCATATAATGTACTCTAAAAAGTGGGTATCCCAGGGTTCAAAATAAAATTTCGTTTTTGGCCTGAATTTGTCGGCTTTTTTTGTCAAGGCTCATTTTTTCCCCGGCTGTTAAGCTAGAGCCATGCGTTTTCAAGGGACACAATCCATATGCATACATGACGTACCCATAGGCTTGCAATGCATTCTGGGGCGATTTCAAATACGCTCGGCCATTTTCAAGTTTTCCGAATTGAAAATATTTTACGGCAAAGCAAGCCCCCTTATTTTGAATGTTTGAGAAGTAAATAAGATCTTCCAATATAATTTTCTGGAGGGACACAATACCTGAGAAGGTGGGGCGGCCCGTTATTCATCTTAACACAGAAAAGAAGTTGCCACATTGGCGACTAAACCGCAAAACCAGAAGTTTTGAGTCGCCAAAGATGAAATTTTGTTCGCATTAGCCACCAGTGAGTCGCACTTTCTAGCCCTGTAGCTGCTTTATTGTCTGATATAAAATGTTTCCTTCAACTTACAGCAACTTTGATTTCAGTTGCCCGATCAAGGCATGATATTTTATATTTCTTCGGTGAAAAGTAGCCGGCAAGTTTCGTCAAAGTGCCGGCTACCGCCGACAGCCGGCTGCTATTTTGAACCCTGGTATCCATAGGCCACTTGGACACTCATCTGGTTAAAAGCCTGTATGTACCTGTAGAATAAGTTTCCCATGTGGAAGAGATTTCACATAAGTCTCATTTTTTTGTAACACCACTCTTTGTAATTACAGCAAAGATAACACGATGTGGCCACATCTACTGCTGGTCTTGCATTCTTCATTACTTAAGTCTGGTAAGTACATGCCCAGATTTGTCTATATACCGGTACATATATTTAGTAAATAAACCCCTTCAGGCGACTGGTATATTGGAGGATAATGCCCGAGGCTGAAAGATTGTCCGAAAAATGAACAGTTGGCCGAGAAGCGAAGCTTCGAGGGTAACTGTGAAATTATCGTGTTCAAAGTATGCTGAACAGTGTAGATTTCTACATTCTCAAACGCACATTACATCACAATGTTGCGAAAGCAACCGCTCAATTTATCAAGACACACCAGAAGAAACTCAGTAATCTCACACGCAACACGTCTCTTCCTTTTAGCTGCAATGAGACTGTCACTAACATTTCCTCTCACAGTCTCACGTCAGAACAACTCGACATTCTCAAATTTGGGTTAACACATTCCATCCATCCACCAAAAAATAAACGAGTCAGATGTCTTCACGTGCTTTGAGCTTATCAATCACACCATGGCAAAGAACTTGAGGGACACCAAGCAAGCAGGAAAACTTGTTGCAGACCTTTCCCATTTAGCCCATTCTTATGTCTCTTCATACCATCCAACGACTGCCGACCTCAAGAAACTCAGAGTTCTTAAGGAGCTAAAGAAGAACCAAAACATTGTCATTTTAAAACCAGACAAAGGGAATGGTGTGGTCGTCTTGGACCGAACAGATTACGACCAAGGTATCCTTAAAATCATCAATGACACTTCCAAATTCCGGCCCATTAAGGAAGATCCAACTTTACTGAGAGAAGGTAGACTACAGCGACTTCTCCGAAAATTGAAGAAAGATGGTCACCTTGCCAACGAAGTGTATGAGAACATCTATCCTAAAGGCTCTCAGCCAGCAAGAATTTATGGCCTCCCCAAAATGCACAAGGATCGTGGACCTAACTCAACTCCGCCATTTCGCCCCATCGTGTCTTCTATTGGAACTTACAATTATAACCTGGCCAAATACCTATGCAACCTTTTGGCGCCACACATCCCAACTGAACACTGTGCTACGGACACTTTTACTTTTGTACAGGACATTCAATCTTTATCTATGTATGGTAAATTTATGGTTTCTTTTGATGTAGAAAGTCTCTTTACTAACATACCTCTTGAGGAATGTATTGACCTGGCGGTCAATTGCATTTCCGAGGGCAATCCCGACCTTAAGTTAAGTAAACCTGAACTTAGAAGCCTTTTCACTGTAGCCACCGCCCAGACCCATTTCTTATTTAACGGTTCTTTCTATGACCAAATTGACGGCGTGGCCATGGGGTCTCCCCTTGCTCCCGTATTAGCTAATCTTTTTATGGGGCATCATGAAAAACTTTGGTTGCAAAATTTTCAAGGCTCTGAAATTTTATTTTATCGCAGATATGTTGATGACACTTTTTGTTTATTTCACTCGGAGCACGATGCTGTTATATTTTTTGACTATATTAACTCTAGGCACCCCAACATAAGGTTTACTATGGAAAAAGAACTTAATCGCAAATTACCCTTTCTGGATGTTCTTATTGATAATAGTGATACTAATTCTCTTCTAACTAAAGTTTACCGCAAGAAAACTTTTACTGGGTTATTAACTAATTATTTTAGCTTTACCTCGTACTCATACAAAGTAGGTCTCATTAGGACTCTTGTTGACAGGGCCTACAAAATCAATAACACCTGGTTGGGGTTACACGAGGACATAACCAAACTTACTGAAATTCTCAAAAAGAACCTTTTCCCTGCCCATGTAATTGAAAAAGTGGTTAACCGTTACATAACTGGGACCCATAGCAATCATTGTCCCTGAGTCTCCCTCCCTACCACTTCGCCCACATTTTACTTTAAGCTGCCTTACATAGGCCATTTTTCTGTTGTCACTCAAAAAAAGATTCAACACTTAATCAAGCGCTATTGTAATGACTTAGATATCAAATTAGTTTTTTCTTCCTTTAAGATCGGCAACTTTTTTGGTGTGAAAGACCCTATCCCCGGCGGGCTTCATTCGCGTGTGGTTTACAAGTTTACCTGTGCGGGCTGTAATGCCTGTTATGTCGGCGAAACCACCCGACATCTTTTCACACGCGTACGTGAGCACTTAGCCGTAGATAAGGCCTCTCATATCTTCAAACATCTTCAAAATTCGGAACGTTGTCGCGCCTTATGTACAATAGATTGTTTTCATATTTTAGATCACGCCACTACCAGCTTTCAACTCAAGATAAAGGAGGCTATCCATATTCAAAAAGAACAACCTTGCCTCAATCAACAATTACACCATGTTAATCTAAAATTATCCTTTTAATTCACGCATTTTCACGTTCTGTTGTTACTATTTGTCTTAATTAGCATTTTCGTCTACTTATTATTCAACTTTGCATGCTTTGTAAACCATTCAACTGAAGATGAGAGAAGCTCTGTCGAAACATGTCTTGTAAATTTAAAAAATTAGTCGTTTTTCTTAAAAAAAAAGTTACCATCATAATAATGTTGTATGCCTTTTCTGATGTTTCTGGACCTGGGGCCCGTTTCTCAAAGGTCCCGAAAAGTTTTCGCACCCAGGAAACCATAGCAAAATCTCAAACCTTATGATTACAGAGCTGTTTTATTCCATGATAAATTATTTTTATATAAACAGACGTTCCCTTCATACAAAGTTTCAGGACTATACACTTCTCTGTTTTTTGGTACAAATAAATAAGTATGGCTTTACAGGCCCGAAAAGTTTCTGGGGTTTCGAGTAATGGGTCCCTGTTGTGAAACTGAGGTGTGCAGGAATATACAGTTAGTAAAGTATTTTACAATGGACAATTCTCATGTTCACCAAGAAACATTTTTTAACAGACTGACAAGTCTTGGCAGAAGTGTCCCATTTGTTATGAAGCTGTACACAAGAAGCACTTGAAAAGGTACACTTCAGTGCATGACACATTCTGTAGAATGTGATATAAATGCTGTTTGTAAACAGTGATGTTTTGTCAAGGTTCTTCCCATTTCCTCTCTTGCCTTTTGACCTTGACCTTTTTTAGCCTTTTCTCTTCACTCCATCCCTGGCTACAGAGCCAGCTCACAGTACACTACACTTAGTACCACATGTCATTGAAACATTTAACCTGTTTCTTCCCCTCACTGTCCAAAAGCATATTGAGTATGTACTTTAGTCCATTTGAAAAAAATGTTTCAGACAACAATATTAGTTGAACGTGTTCCAGCAAAACATTAAGATTGTAGACATAAATGCCACAGTCAAAATGTTGTTCTACAGTTGTACTTCTTTTATTTAGCCAGCACTACAGCTCTGTTTCCATGTTTACTTGCTGGCAAATTCTAGTAATACAGTTTGGAAGGTCATTGCTTATGTGTGAAATAAGATGGCCATGAACAGCCTTTTCATATCATTTCAGTGTTGTTGCTATGGAGTCGCACCCATTTTCAGTTGGAGACACTATCACAATGAGGCTGATGAAGCGAGCTAAGGTACAGTGCTGAACATTCCTGTTGCTAGATTTGTTGTTTCCCTGCTGATTTATTTATTTATTTATTTATTTATTTATTTATTTATTTATTTATTTATTTTAATGTGGCATTTTACCTAAGTTGTTTTTGACAGGCACTTCAGTATTGAGAAGAATTACTTTGCTATGACATGTTTTAATATTTTAAATAATTTCTACCTTCTTTGACAACCTGTATTTTCAAACAATCAATCAATTAAAAACTTTATTAACTTGCCTAAAAGAACCTCAGCCGAGGAGAAACACCCCTTACTAATTGAGGACACATATTGCTTTCCAATTGTTGTTTTGAACAGTATTCAGTTTCTGGCCACAATTCAAACACAGTAACTGTCAAAACTAGTCACCTCAGTCCAAAGTAGCTGCCAGAAGGAAAGCTTGGCACAAAGGGTACCTTTTGAAGGCTGCAGCAAATTAGCTTCATTCTTAATGTTGGTCTCACCTCATACTAAAGTACTTGTTGTTTTATCTGTTTGCAGAACTCGGTGCTTGCCATTCCAAAAGCTCAGTGGCATGAAAGGGAATTGAAGCCTTTCAGAATTAATGGTAAGGCAGACCTTTTTGGTGTCACTAATAATTTCACTTTAGTATATACCACACAAGTGAATAGTGTTTTCCGCGTGTGCTGATTGGTTAACTCGGAGGTGATTAGCAAAGTACTATTCACCTCCGAGCAGCCAAAAAGAAACAAAATGGCTTTGCGCGTCGCATTGGGTACCGAAAGTAATGTTTTGGTCCGTTAGTTATTCAACTTGTGTGGTATATACTAAAACAGTTATTCACCTCAGTGTCGGTGAAAGTGGTGGATATTTACCTCGCTGCTTCGAGGCTTGGTAAATATCCACCACTATTCACCTCCACTTCGGTGAATAATTGTTACACATTTACTATGTGTCAGTAATTTTATTTTGTGGCATATTTTCTTGACACAGATGAAGGAGATACATCTTATGCAAAACTTTTACTGGCTTCCCCAGATGAAGTTCTAAAACAGGTAATTATTGCTGTCAGATGCAAGATAATAAATCTAGGGGATTGCACTTTTGTCAGTAAAATGTTTCATTCAAGTATAACGGCAATTTTCTTGGATTTCTATTCACTAGATTGTTGAACCAGAAGAGACGGCACTAAGTACTCAGTTTATGGAAGCCAAAAGTGAACAGGTACTTGTCATACATGTATGTGTATTAGTGTTTTCTTCTTGCCAGTTTTGTTCACTGGAAAGACTCTACAACCCACCCTGGCCGGCCTTTTTTAAACATTTGATGCATTAATTTTACCAACTCTGACAGCACAGTACAATGTTTGTCAGATGTTTCATTAAGTCGCCGTACATGTACATTAACTATTTTCTGTCTTTGCCTGCTCAATTCTTATTGTATTGTATTTCTTTGAAGTCAGAGGATGTCTGTTACATTGAAGTAGCTTTGGATGAAATTAAGGTATGTTTTTAATCTGTCTTCATGTAGCAATTTATAACCTTGGGTATTGTTTCAAACTTCCTTGTATTCTAATTGAAAAGCAAATTGTCCTTACCTTGCCTGTATCAGGTATATTGGGTATTAAAACATCACCTCCATGTTTCACACAAAGTTACAGAAATATTTTTTAACCGCGCGGCCATGGGCCGAGCGCGGTTCTTGCTCTGCACGGGATTTATTTTTTTTCGTTTTTTTGTCGGCAACCAGACCCAAACCTCCCCTCGGCCAAATCACGATCGGGACTGAATCACGCAACCTGGGATGCTCATTCGCCAAAAGCTGTTGGAACAATGATGTACGGGAAATGTTACGGATAATGTTTTCTTTGTTGTGAATAATATATATTTTTCTTTGGGTTTTTTCGAAGCGTTGGATTCAAAGTGAATATTGAATTCACTAAAAAAAAAGGTATGACATCAGCCATGGAATGCACTGACGTTGCAGCTTTCACTTTCGCTACGTGACAAATAAGATTGTGTTTACTTGGCATGCTTATTTCGCCAGAAGCGACGGTCGTTGCAGTCAAAACAGCTCAAGCGTTTCTATCGAGGGTTAATAATGAATTTATTTATGGCAATTTGATTTCATTCTTCGCTTCAATATTCCATTCATGAAGAAAATATTTAAATGTTCAAAAGGCGGCTCAATTCAAATCACGAATGTTAAATAGTTTGTTATCTTGCTTCACGCGACGGGCACGTGGGAATTTGGCCAAAATTTGCATAATTTCGACTGCAACAAGTCAACCGTCAATTGTCACGCACACTGTTTCTTCATCATTTTGTTCGCATTGGCTGTTTTTTTGCAAGTTTATATCGCCAGAAGCGACGGTCATTAATTTATTTGCACTTCTGTGAGTATTTCTTGTGGGTTTAGGCAATTGAAAAGAAATTCTTTAGCTGTTTCATCGAAGCAAGTTCCAAGATTTAAAGGGAATAAAATATTTGCTTAAGTAAACAATTGAGTGTGCCCAAACGTGCAGGGGTTACGTCATTAGAAGGGAAAAACCCCAAGCTAAAGAAAGCCGGGGATAACGTAAACCTCGGATTGTGTGACTAACGTGACTACTTTGCTTGTCCTTTACTCATAATGCAAACAGATTAAATTTAACCGTGACTTTTGAGAAACAAAGCTGTTAATTAGCCAAAAATATAAGCGCGGTTTTAAGTTGCTATAGCAACTTCTTGTTGAAATGTAAATTTTCCTTACCTTGCCTGTATCAGGTATATTGGGTGTTAAAACTTCACCTCCATGCATCGCACAAAGTAACAAAAAAAATTGTTTCACTGCAACAAGCAAACTGATAAAACAGGTTTGCTTCAAGTTGTCAGTTTGTCAGGCTTACTGTCACACAGCTGTTACTAAGAAAAGTTTTTGTTGTTGTAGGCTCGTCGGGAGAGTTTGAGTGAATCAAAAGACTGTGTAGAAGAAGTAAAAAGTCTTGTAGAGAGTAAGTGTTTTATTTTTCTTTCTGTTTGCATTGCATTTCCAGTAATTGATGATTATTGTTTGTAATGGTTTTCATTCCAGTGTCAAATGTACTTTTTGTTTGCTTTGGTCTTGCATGACCAA
Organism: Meandrina meandrites; assembly: GCA_963693305.1. NCBI lineage: Eukaryota > Metazoa > Cnidaria > Anthozoa > Scleractinia > Meandrinidae > Meandrina > Meandrina meandrites. The sequence continues at coordinate 11,062,357 of OY855913.1, forward strand.
TCAGAAATGAAACCAAACATAAGTTCCCCCCTCCCCTCTTTGTGCTGACAATATGTATTTGCTTCAATTTTTGATTGGTTCAATGGAATGTCAATGTCCAATGTGATTTTATACCTTTAAACATTTTTTATTTTCTAATGCGATTGGCCAGAGTGATTACGTTTGATTTAGTTTTATAACACTCAATCAAACATCTAATAATTTTGCGAAATAATTACATTATTATTTAATGCAACTAACTGCCTTGATAGTTTGGGTGGATAACAATATTATCGGCACCCCTTGTTCTCCTGAGTGGTCGGCGTAACCATGATGGGTTTGCACATTCTTTACTTGTTATTGGTATGTTACACAGGCGTTATGAATGTTGAAGATGATGATCATAAGAATGATCAAGAAGTAACCAGCTGGAAAGTGCTGTCTCCAAATGCAATTCAAGTAAGAAATGTTGGAACCCTTGGTAAAATAAACATTTTACAGTTGAACTTCTCCATAATATGGACAGTTCATTTGCTCCCAGAGGGACTAGATTCATATTTTCTCTTACCTCTATAATATGGATGGTCAGGTCTATCTCTTTGGTGTGTGTATTTTAGAGGCTTGACTGTAATAGATTCATTTATTCCTGTAGGGTGTGGGTGACTATGAAGCAGCCTTCTCTGACGAAGAAGAAGAGGCAGAGGGCGGAGAACAAGGTTCATCAGAAACTGCTTCAGTGTGTGATGTTGCTACAGCTTCATCAGTGGAAGAAACCTGCAATACAACTGAAACAGTGGAAGATTCTCTCAGCTCCACATTTGACAAGAAGGAGGAAGAGCACACCAGTGAGAGTACATCTGGAGATTCAGGCTCAGAGTCATCGAGGCCTTTATCTCCTGGTCCAGTGTCAACACAGTATTACTACTTTTACCAAGGTACCCTACAAATAATAAAGCGCTTTCATATGACATCCCAGTAGCCATATTGATGTTCCAAAACAAAGACATGGCAGCCATATTGGTGTACCAAGCCACTCCTCCAGGAATTAAAAAACTCTATTTTTATGCAAAAATCGTCTTTGTTTTAGTAAACCAATATGGCTGCTGGTCATGTAAGTGATATGCTCTATACTATTAGGAGAAATAAGGGCATACAAAGAGATTGTGAGGTGTGGAGTTAAAGTTGAACATGAAAAGAGAAGTTCAGCATGTCTGATTTTCTGTTATTAACAACAAGTAGTTGACTCTGAAGATGACTCCCACTCTGGTTGTCGAAAGGTCAGTCACCAACAAGAGTTGTTTTTCAGAACTCTCCCAGACGATCACACTCTACGAACTACTGATACTCCTTGTTTCAAACCATTAACTAATTCTAGTTTGTTTCATTTCTTTTCTTTTCTTTTGGCTTAGTGCAGCAAAGCCACACTGAAAATGAGAAAATGCCTTTCTTTGTGTTTGAAGCACAAGTCCTTCTGTTGTAGAGTGTTGAATTCAAACGTTTGCAGTGTTTTGATTTGTGTTCATTTTAATTTTCTATCTCCAGCTGATGATGGTCAAAATGTATTCTTGAGTAGCATAAATGCTCGCTGCTTGATAAAGGTATCTCTTCTTTTATTTGTGTTGAAAATTATAGTCCATTCTACTGCCTCCTTTTGTTTCAGTAACAATATTGATGTTTTACGTTACAGGAGTATGGAAGTCTTGAAAATTGTCCAGAATATATTACAGCACAGATTCTTGAATTAGATGCCTTGTCCCAAAGTGAGGTCAGTCTTGAATCTTGTTATCAGCAGCAAGATGCAAAGTAGACTGCTAATATCCAGTCCCTTCTTTCTTCTCAACTGAGATGGTAAAGCAATATTGTTACAGCTTTGCCAACAATGCCCTTAGCCTTTTTCACTCCCTAGTCTCTACAACCAACTCCCCCTGCCACATAAAGGCTAAAAAGCAGTTATTGCACTTGAAAGAAAAAGGACTGCAAAGTAATTTTTAACCAGTCTGTTTGTGTAGGCTGTTACTTGACTAATATAACTCTTTCTATCCAGGCTCTTCGTAAACAGTATCGCTACATGAGCCATCTTCCTTTGACCTGTGAGTTTGTCATCTGTGAACTGGACATCAAGCCACCAGTTGTTTCACGTGAAACACTCAATTTCTTTAGAGGTGAGGGACATTTTAATAACAAACTTAGTGAAGGTTCCCTTGTTCAACTTAGTTCTGCAAAGAACACTTGCTTACTGTATTGCCTGCTCCTTTCCTTCGTTCAGGGGAATTGCAGCACCGAAAACAGCAGCGACAAAAGAAGTTGAGGATGGAAAAGAAGAGAGAGCATAAAATTGCCTCCAGTAGTAGTTCTTCTTACAGCTCTGCTAGATATACCAGTAAGTATGAATTATTTTATCAGTGTTACCAAATCTGATCTTGCTTGTTGGCGAGTTGAGCTTTAACTTACTGGTTTTTTTGTCAAGTGTAGAATGTAACAAAACTGTGTTCATCCTTAAGGTAGATCCGTGGTTCCTGAACGTCTGGACCTTGCTAGTGATTTAGAGTTCCCTGCTCAGTCAGGTCAACCGGCCTTGTCACCACCCAGTAACTCTTCACCCAGTCCATTCATGCAGTTTGCTGCCTCCATGGCTAACCAAGGTAACGTTTTTGATATATTTTTGGGATTTTTCTTAAAAACTACTAACAGTTAAATATGGCGCAAGGCAGTGTGGCAAGTCTAGGGCCCCTTACCATAAAATAAGAGTATGATTCATATAAAATGTGTATTAAGGCCTTGAATATAAAATGAGATAAAGCATTTATTTGTTGGTTGCTCAAAGATTTCCTTTCATTCTTTGGCAGATGAAGGTCATGGTGCTGTGGCAGAAGCAGATTGGACCAACTTGCAGGATAACCTGGGACCTAACCCTCCATCTTTTGCTGAGGTCAGCAGAAAATTACGACTCAAATCAATTTAGTAAGATTCTGAATCCGAGTTTTTTGTCTTACTGACAAGGGTGGTTTTGCTTCGTTACCAGGCACTGAGGTCTAAGAAGGCCATTGACATTCCTAAACGAGTGGAGAAGCCAGTTCAAACAGGTATGAGAAGAAAAGACTGCCCACTATTCAACGTTCTTATCAATCTGCTTACCAACAGATCATTCGTAGCTTTACCTGACCGACATCAAATTTTACAACGACAGTTGGAATAAGTGAGGTTCCTAGTCAATCTTTGTAGAAGTGCTCAAAGAGCGTCATTGATTTGATATGCGTCATGCTGTTAGAAGGATTCTCTCTTATCACTAAATAGCATACTCAGTGTATCGTTAGCTGTGGTTAACAGTTTACTGTCAGGAAGGGACTTACAATTAGCTACCCGCGCTAACGCGTAAAAGATATCGTTTTGTGATATCCGCCCTATTTTAGTACTAAGTCCTTCTCTTTCGGTTCTTGATTTTACCTTCAGCAGTGGTGAGGAAGGTTACATCCGCTGAAGATGAGGACGAGGAAGACTGTGTACCAGTACCCACTTTCCAGTCGGCCTTTACTTATGCTCTGGGTGCATCTGGTTGGACCGGAAATGGTGTGAGTGTGGAAGGCCAAGGTGAGGGTGGACTGAACTTCACTTAACCTGCATTTCCATTAGATTTGGGCATTTACTAGCAGAGAGTAGCAGTGACAACCTTACTGTATTCATTTGTGATACAGTACCGCGTACATGCTTAGTATATTGAAAAATGCGTACATCCTCAAACTCTACTTTTTTCGATAGTCCTTCTTGAAACGTCTCGGTGTAGAAGCAAGCCTACCGACATTGTAGCTTTTTCCGTGCAGTTGTAAATACTTTGTACACGTTTGTCGCATGGCAGTAATGGCAACTGATTTGAAAGAAAGGTGGTAATGCAGTTGTTTGGTTACCGATACTGCAGAAACGTGTTTGAGTTGCGGCTGTTAGATCTGTGCTACAAATGTTTGTGTTATCATACAAGTTCATTTTCAACTATTAGAACTCAAGTTCAACTATTAGAACTGGTAGATCAGTTATCCCTGCCTCAGACCCTCTCTCTCTCTCTCTCTCTCGCCCCCCCTTGGCGTCATATGGGTGTGGGTTTGTTATCTTTGGCTCTTGTCCTTGCACCGAGGGTTTTCCTCCGGGTTCTCCAGTTTTCTAAACCATCCACTCTCCCCTTTGTTTGTTCCTAACGCTAATGATCTTTCTTTTTTTAAGCCTTGCGTTTAACTTTTTCATACCGCTGTAGTACAGTGCAGTTTAATTTCACTGAGCTTATAACGACATTGTAAATGCCTTGTAATTCAGCTCTAACTTTTGCGCTTTATGCCTCAACATCTCTAAAATTTGAGTTCGTACAAGTGCATGTTTAATTTGGTCGTCGCACCAACAGGCTGTGTGATTGTTCCTTCAGGCGCTACAGAGCAACGAGGCAGTGGAAAGAAGCAAAAGAAAAGCAAAAAGAAACTTCTTTTTACCACGGGAAGCTTCATGAAGTACTCTTGAAAAAGTAGTTTACATTCAAAGTGACCGGTATCTATATGTAGTCAGTAGGATAAGTTTGAACACAATACTGAATTGTATTTGGAAAGACTCTTGGTTTGTATAATTGGCTACCGTCAGTGGCAGATGTTTGTACATCATATTAAAAAGGCTTTAATATCAACAATAAATAATTATTGAAACAGTGTGATTCGTCTGTTGGTCATTGTTTTTATTTTCCCCTCCCTTTTGCCTATATTTCTTTGTAAGCCCCTGGTTTCATTTGGTTAGATCACCGTCGAGATGTATAGGTGTTAATTTTTTCAGAAACTACTCTTTTATTATATAAAATGCGTACCTTTTCCGGCTCCCCCATGTGACGTTCAATTGGTTTCAAACTAATTTGTTTTCCTTTTATATTCATTTATTGCCCAGTCAGACTGCTGTTGAAAACACTTAATAGCACACAGGTTGCGCAGACGTGAAACTGATTTTTAATTTCACATTCTGGACGCCGGGTTTCCAAGTGGGTATCCCATATGTGATATGTTCCACGCTCAGGCAATTGCTGGAAACAATTTACAGCACCCGATGTACTGAACAAACTTTGCGGAGCGGGCCATTTTGTCTTGACGAAGTTTTTCACTATGCCAACGAACGTCTGTAATAACAAACCAAAATTTTGTCAGCGTTGCTTTTTATTACTTGCTGGAAAATATACCCAACCTTTTGGACTGTGCTACCTGTGTAGTTGAGTACAAGGGACTCCATGGAATAACGCACTGAAGTAGTAAAAAGTCAGTTTATGGGAAGAATCCTAGGACTTTTTTAATTTAGTGAAATGATGGAGGAAAAAATGATAAGAGTTGATTTCTTGACGCCAAGTCGCGCGCTGCAGGAGGAAAATCTAACGGTGACCCCCCACCGCCGCGCTGACCAATAATGAATGCATGCGCAATATGAAGGTCTGCCCCTGTATTTACCAGAGCAGGGTGACTGTTTGCCCAGAGGATGCACAGGCCATGCACAATATAATGGCTAACAGCGGAATCGGCGATCTCACACCGCTACAAAGACAACTACTTCTAGCGCTAGTCGACAGTGGCATTTCCAAAGACGCACTGGTCGGCGCGTGCTACGAGTTGTACGCAATTAAACAGGCGGAGAGCTTAGCAAGTACTGATGGCGCAAGTGAGACGGATCAACACGCAGATCGACTTAAACATCACCTGCAAGAAACGCCGAGCAGAAGCGACGCGATCAAACTCGAAGAAGCGTCGCGGAGAATGGTGACTCAAGACGCGCGCCTGGCCACTGGACGACTGGAAGTGCAGCAAATGAACTTTGTTGATCATATGCTGAGGTATGTTTCACGTACAGCAGTCAGTTTCCACATGAAACCCATGCCGGATTTAGTATTGCGTTCGAACATTGCCGTAGACGTTTTAATGTTGAATTGGTTGTTGTCACGTTCTGTTGTTATGTTGATTGAGAAGCTGAGAGGAACGCTTTCTACTAGTATTTCTAATACGTTACTTTCATTTTATATTTAACCGGCCTTCTTGATCTGGAGAATGCCCGCATCTTTCTCACATACTCCCCAGCGCGCGTTCCTTGCTCCTTTCTTCAAACGTGTTGTAATTTCACGCATTGTTCTTTTGTTCTCCGTTTCATGGACTTGATCGCTGCATTGTTACAGTGGCACGCGACGGAAAACTGTTCTTGTTCGTTTCGGGTCAGTTGCTCTGTAGAAATATAAACTTGACTTGTAGGCGTCGCATCATACAGCATCGCTTGGCTTCAAGTCACGCGGAAGATCTGCGATCATCAACGCCTCCTGCTACCAAATGTTTTATCATTCGATTAAAGCTACACTGGTATCACCAATTCGCGAATTTAAACAGAGTTATTTCAAAGAGAACTCGCTTGTGCGAAACGAGCAGGTTACAAGGTCGCTTTGCATTATTTATGAAATCTATATTCCAAACTTATATTGTGTTCTGAATATAAAATCCACCGTGTTAATCATTTGCTCGGGTTCATCATAAAAGAAAGACGATTAAATATTAACTTCAAGAACGCAGAGGAAGTGATAGTTCAGGATATGAATATTCTAGTATTTAGTGGAGCATAGAATGGTGATATGCATTCTCGCTGTTGTTTATTCGAAGCCTGCTTCGCTCTTTTCTTCGGCGCACAGTGAGGTTTCTTTGTCGATTGCCTGATCGTTGACAGACAGGAGAATAGCAATAATTAAGCATTTTTCTTCGGCTGGTAACAATGTGTTTCCCGCAATTTGTCGATCGTGATTCTTCATTACAGTCAACAATGAACGAAAGCGATGAATCCTTGTTTTCGATTTTCGAGCGATCCAAAAAGTAGATCTACTTTTCGTATTCGCCATTCCTTTTCACACCTTTGAAACATTATCTCACAGGGCCATGAGAGAATTCCATGGTCGTCAAATTATTACTGAAGACAATTTTCCGAGCTGGCGTACAAAATAATGGAAGTTTTAATTTTGTTGTCTTTCACAGAAGTTAATAGTATAAGTTTTGCGTGCTGTGAAAGTAAGTGACCTTGTATCAACATGGTTTTCTCGTAGCATGTTCTTTTCCTTGTGAGTGCAAAAGCAGAAGCCAAAACCACCATGTTCTCGACCGGAAGCTTGGATATTTTATTGTTTACCTTTTTTGTCCACGAGCAAAACTTGTTCGGTCGTGTAAAATTGAACTATTTTAATACCCGTGGTATGAGCGCTAGCGGGCAAACACATGTTATATACGTAACTTCTGCCCTTTACGGATAATGTGACTGAATAAACCACTCGTACCAGAAGCTAACAAGGATGATGGAGGTTCCTGCTTCATTATATTTTTTTGATCTGTTTTTATGTTTTCTTTCAAATGATATGTTAATGACAGTCAATTCAAATCTATGACAATCATTGATATTTTTGTGCAGACAACTACCAGGGTCTCACCTGCAAGTTAGGCTTTGGGTGGAAAACAAAAATGACATTTCGTGCTATTGCTATTTACTCATCTACATAGGTTGGACCCATGGCAAGCAGCTAAGTTGATCAAAATGTACATGCAGCAGCACAACATTCCACAGCGGGAGGTGGTAGAATGCACGGGGCTGAACCAGAGTCACCTATCACAGCACCTTAACAAGGGCACACCCATGAAGACTAACAAAAGAGCCGCTCTCTATACATGGTTTGAAAACAAGAGAAAAGAAGTTATTGAACGTAAGTATTTTTGTTATTGTCAGCAATGAGCACTGAGTTCTTTCACTGGCATCAAATTGCAAATCATGATAAAATCACTGACTTTTCAAAGTCATTTTACACTGTGTAGTTCCATAAACAATCCATACCTCCCCCACAGAAGGGTTTTTTTCCTAAGACTGCCAGCCCTCTGGAAATTCCAATTAAGCATTAAATACTTCCTTAAAGTTTTTGGCCTTTGAAACCCTCCCCCCCCCCCCCCCCCAGGAATTTTTAATCCCTTCTGTGGGGGAGTATGTACATTTTCTGGAACATTTTGATAATTGATCATTTTTTTAAAGCCCTTAAAGGTTCTGAGACTCCAAGACGAAAAGGATAATATATAATATTTGGCTAGTTTCAGCAATTTTAAAATTTCAGAGGTACCATTCATATAGCCCTTACTAGCCTGGATCATGTTTAGTAAAGGTAGTCTGGTACCGTTCGATATGTCAGTCAATAGTCAAACAACAAATCACTCAACAGTTGGCCAATAGTCCTGCAGTGGATATTCAGCCAATAGTTGGCCGACACTCGGTGGACACTTGGTCGACACTTTCGGGAAAGTCATTCAACACTTGGCCGATAACCGGCCATTATTATTCCACTATTGTGCCATTTTACCAAATTAGGGAAAAAGAACGTGCAAAATATGCCACGTTATTACACTGTAGAACAGGGCAAAAATACGGACTGAAAGTGGAGCGACAAAATGGCCGAACTAAACTCTAATTTTAGTGGAATAATAAATCCCTTATTCGATGGTTTATCATATAATATGAGCGGACATTTTGCTCATTGCTTGTATTTTTCCTTACCCCCTTGGGGCTCGGAAAAATATGACGCAACTCGCAAAATATCTGCGCATATTATATGTTAAACCATTGAATAAGGTGTAATATATCAACTGTTGATCGTCAAACCTGGTCAGCACTGAACCTCTCAATCTACAGCAAAATGCGCTAATCATTAGACAATTGGACCTCTATGTCACCCTTAATATGCTTTTGTGTTAAATCAATGCAATATCAAAGGGAGGGTCCTGAAATGAGTCCCACAGGGTTAGCCAACTTGTCTGCCATATTTTTCAAAGACAAGCAAAATTTATGGGACCCCTTGCACTGAAATAATAATTATTTAATAATAATAATAATAATAAATCATAATAATAATATAATTTTATTTTAAAAAAGATCTATGTACACAAGTTAAAATATTACAAACTAAGGTGAACTATTTACAAAATATAAACTTATTTACATATTTCTGTTCATAAAAAATCTGATTTTCATATACGTCTTTAATAAATATTTCAAAACCAAAATTTTACAAATAGTGAATATAAAAGAAAAGAAAAGCTGTAAAAATTCTATACGTATTATTCTCGCTATAACTATTGCATCCGTGCTTGACCTTTATCTATTTCCATGTCAATGTCATTAATTAAGATAATAATAATAATAATAATAATGATAATATAAAGCTTATATAGTGGTTGTTAAACGGGTATCTATATTGAGTCTCCTTATAGAGATAAAACTTACAAATTTTCCAATGTGGTGATATTTATGTATAGAATACAACACTCCTGGAAAGCGACAAGTCAGTGAGATTGAAGGCCCTGAAGACAGTCCATCTAAGAAACCAAGAAGAAACAGATTTAAATGGGGACCAGCATCGACTAGTATCTTGTACCAGTCATATGAAGACCAGAAAAATCCTTCAAAAGAAGAAAGGTATAAACTGCATTACTTCAACACCCGTTCAGTCTTCACATTAAGCTCCCACACCAAACCAAACGCTAAAACACGCCTCCGTGAGCACATCTGCACAAAAAGAACACTGCCGACTACAAGGAAATGCTGTTACATTTAACTGCATTTTGTTGCAGCAGTTAGGGGAGCAAAGCCCTTTTTGATAACTTAAAAGAAGGGTTAAAATGATTGCTTGTGCAAACATTGTTTGACATTCCTTCAAACTTGAATTTGATAACCACATGACCAATTAACCAGACGGGTACTGCAAATTGTCACTTGGTAAAGTCTGTATACGAGCCTAGGGGCCCATCAGGCCGGAGCTTATCCCGGTTTCCGCAGCATGAAGCAACTAGGAGTATTGCTACTCCCCCCTGGACGGGATGCTAGTCCATCGCAGGGTTACCCCCAGCAGTAAATTCGCCGGTACCCATTTATACACCTGGGTGGTCACTTGAGCAAGCCCAAAATTCAGTTGCAATGAGATGTTTTTTTCTGGGGAAGGCACCAGGTAAATTGAACAGCTGTTTTAACATGACGTTGCTAGGCTGTTTTCAACATCTGTCAAAACTGACTTCAGTTAACCAAAGAAGGTAAGGACTTGCTGATACTTTGCTTGTGTGCAAAACCCTGATGCCCATGTGCTCCAAACCCTAATGAATCCCAGTTTAGTGATTTCAGTACCAAAGACAGTATATGTCTAGTGTCTTATATACCATGTTTAAATTCAATGTCAGTATGTGAAGACATTTCCATTTCAGGGAAGCATTGGTTGAAGCTTGTAACAGGGCAGAGTGTAGCCAGAGGGGTGTGCCATATGATAACGTAGAAGGACTTGGTCCAAATCTAGTGACTGAGAGCCGTGTTTATAACTGGTTTGCAAACAGACGCAAGGAAGAAACATTCAGATTAAAGCTGGCAATTGATGCTACAAACTACCCAGAAGCTCCTGTCACAGCCCAAGGTAATGCAGTATAGCTAATAATAATAGTAATACTCAAAAATATTTTAATTGACCACTCCCCCAATGGGGCCTTTCAGGGACAATGACAAAATGTAAGCAAACACTGAAACAGATATTGTAAATGAATGTAACATGGTTTAAACTCCCAACTGGCAGGAGACAGAGCACTTTGCAAATTTATAGGTGTAGCCAAGGAGCTGAACTTGGGACAACTAAGAACAACACCAGCTTGTGGTCAGAACAGGGTTTGAACCCATGATCTCTAGATTCTAAATCCAGGGTTTAACCACTCAGTGACACTAATGGGTCACTATACTCAGAGAAATAATTATGTATTATTATTCTGTTAAAATTGGTGTGTTTGTATTTTCTGTTATGCAGGTCAAGTACCAGTATCTCAGCCATTAGTGTCCCCAACTGCAAACAGAGTTATGTCTCCAACTCCCAACACATGTACAGTCATGTCACCAGTGATCCCTCATCCCACACCTACTACATCAGTTCCTGCCATGCCAAAGATGTCACAACTGCAAACAGGACTCTCAAATCCTCCTGGAGTACAGTCAGGCCCTGCCGTGACAACAGAGCATGTACAGCAAATGCCTCTGGCCACAAGCCATGTCAGCCACGCTCAGCAAATGGTTCCTGCACAGCAGGTCGGGGTTCATATGAATCAGCATCAGGGACTTCCTATGATGGGAAACTTTGTTCCTGGGGTTCCTGCTCAGCAGATGCCTTTGAATTTAGCCATGATGCAGCCTCCACCAGGAGCTCAAGCTCCTACATGTCAAGTAGCAGTGCAGCCTCAAATGATGCCAGTTAGTAGCATGGCTAATCATCAGCATCCAATGGTGCCAGGTATTGGCCAAATGCCAGTTATTGTGTCGGTACAGCCAGGAATTGACGGTTTGCAGCATGGAATGCCACATCTTCCTGAGAATATTGCACAAATGGCGGGTGGAACACCACTAGTCCAAATGCATCCCATTCCCATGACAACACTTCCTATGCCGCCACCTCTGCAGCCAATCACATGCAGTGATATGTCATTACCTCCACCACTTCAGCCTCTGTCTGTCATGTCAACCATGGTGCAAATGCCTGGACAGGCACCAGTGTCTGTCAGCATTCCACCGCTCAACAATGGAAGCAATCAAATCACATCACATGTACAGAATCAACCGCAGTCTCCCATATATGATGTGAAACTTGAACCTGCAGAGAAAGATGTGGGTATTGAGAAAACTGGCACTGCTACCACTACATGCACAGCTTCTCCAGATAAGACTAAATCAGAGTCTAAATGCGATGGAGTCAAAGTAGAAAATGGCGATGATGACACAATCATAGCTGAAAATGTAACAGTAATGACAGAATCTGAAGAGCAGAACAGTAAAAGGTCAAAACAATCAATCAGTGATCCTGAAAAGGACAGGAAATCTTCTGATACTGGAGACATAACAGAACCACTACCTGCTAAGAACACTTCCCTGCATCAAAGTCTTACTCAATCTAATGGGAAGAGTTCATGATATAGTTTATATCTTTCAGTATCCACAGCTCAGGAGATCTTCAGGGGAAGAAGGTGGGAATCATGGCCCTGCTGTACAATTAGGTTATGTTTTAAGTGACAGCCTCCCAGGTGTTTAGGTGGAAACATTTTATTCTCTAAACTTATGCTTTGCATTTTTGTTACTGTTTGGTAAAGGGTAGCCTCCAAACTGCAGATTGTCTACATTTTACGGAGACTGTCCTGCCCTTTCTTCTTCCTTTAAAGGTTTTTTTGCATCAGTGTGGAAGTGCACTGATTCAAATGATTAACACTGTGAATAACTGTTGAATACTTCCAGGTAGTAATATTATTGATTTGAACTTTAAAACTGAAACCATTGCATTGTATAATGTACATCATGTGGCTGGCCCACGGAAATGTCCTTTTAAAAAATCGAAATAACTAAGTGTCTTGAAGCCTTGTTAACAATAAACAGAACATTATACCTTCAGTTGATACAAATGTTTAGTGGATCAGTGTAATTCAATTTATGGCAATGCAGAAGTACATTCAAACGCATGCATTTTATATTATTAACATTACCATTAAGAATCTCTTATTGCAGTTTTAGTACATGTGTAGATTGCATTCAGAGAAATTTTATTTGTGAATAATTCAACACTGTCAGAGAGACCCAAAAATTTTTATAATTTATTACTGCTATTTGAGACATTTGTGTTCCATAATTAATAAATGATTGAATGAAGATTAAAAATTTGTAAGCCCTAAATGAAGTGATTTTACAAAACCTACGAAGTGTGAAAGACTTACAAAAACAATAACATACACCCTGTACTTTAAGTATTGATATCTAATTTAAATAAAGTTACTATTGATTTCTTGTCTTTTAATTTTCATTGGCTAGATTACGACTGACTATTTAACATATTTCACTTCTTGGTTTTGTGCAATCACATTTTTACAAAAACACAGAGTATTTTAATTACATAATTTTATTTTTATTATAAAATCAGATTATTAATAATTTTGCATAAATAGTTATATAACTTGATTTTAACATTTTCCAGTGTAACTATTAAAATAATAACATACTTACTATTTTGATAGCTGTATTGGAAAAAATAGTCAATCATTCTTTACTTGGTTTAGTTATTACAAGTGATGTTTGGCTTACTGAACATTTATTTTTTATTCATGATAATTTATAATGGCAAAATTCTAAGAAATAATATTATTGTTAATAAATGATAGTAACAAATTAAATGATTAGGTCACAAGTTTTTGTTTTGAAAATATTACAACTAGAATTTACTGTTTTAAGTGTACATATCAACATAGTTATTTTGATTGAGGAAATTCTTACCTGATATTATTATATTATTTAATTGTTGTCTTATAAAGTTTGGAGAAGAAATATCTGTGCATATCATGCCCATGTGTGCTGCCTAAAAATTAGTTTTATTAGTTTTAGCAAATAATTGAATGCAGTGCATAATAAATTATGTAATTTCTACTGCAATAGTAGTGAAATGACCAAAAGAATAGTAAATTATTAATTTGTTAATTTATGATATTGTTGATGAAATCTTGATAAATGTAGCAAAAAATGTTGAACGTTATTTTATTAATAAAATGATACTTTTTTGTCTGTTAAAAGCAAAAATGTGTGATTGAAATAGACTGGGTGCACATCATATACCTAGTGGTGTCATACCAAGCAGGTTTTTTCGAGGTGTGGTTCACATGTTGGTATTTTGGCAAGACACAGTCAACCCAAAACCCTAAACAAGCCTAATCATTTGCCACCAAAGCATACTACAATCTTGGACAAAACTAGTTGAAACATACGAATTTCACACATTTTTCAGAGGGTCCCCTATACTTTTTACGTGAAGCATGATTGGAGTTATTTATTTTTCCCTGAAACGTGATTGAAGCTTTTATTTTTTTGTGATTCGTGATTGCCAATTTCAAGACCTTTTCACATGCACGTGAAAGCAATTTTTAACTTAAACGTGACCCGTGAACGAAGAGTTGAATTAGACGTGATTGGAGAATCGTATCTTGTTTTGCGTGGCTTAATTATCATTTCGTTCAGTGTTCTAGTAGATGTACGTCTTTGTTTTCAGCTCTCTCTCCAATCAAATTTCTGCGGTTTTACGCCTTCAGAGTGCTAAAGTCTAAACTGGGATCGCCTTGATTTTTGCGTGAACATGAAAACATTTTGGTAATTATTCGTGACGCGTGATAAAGGCCAAATATTTTTACGTGATTTAGTTTTGCAAAGGGGTATAGAGGACCCTCTTTTCACAAATGTCCTGACTTGCAAGAGGGTTAAAATATCTTATCCCCTCCCCCCCTACTCAATATTGTTTCTTGAGGTTTGCAGTTCGACAGGCTTTGTTTTCAAAACACCAATACATTAACAAGATTGAAATGGGGGGCAGGGGGTTGCAAAACTGAACTCTGTTGGCTAAGTAAGTGGAAATTTGCTAAGTGTTTCAACAGTTTTGTCCAAGATAATTTGTAGAAAAGTATGATCATGTGTTACATGTATACATACCCAAATAATAACAAAAGATCTCGCAATATATCAGGTCAGTGACTTGATATGCAAGAAATTAAGACAGTATACAAGGCTCCTAATTGGTATAATTATTGCAAATACTCTTTTGATTTTAGTCACTTGAAGGGCATATTTTAATTTTTATTGCAATTCCATTTTGAAATCACTGGTGAACCTTGCAATCTCATTAGCTTTCAACAGTGCAATTTATAATGGTAATTAAACCGAATGGAGTGCAATTATGCAATGTGTGTTAAAAGTCAAACACATTTTCAAAATGGAACGAGCAAGCAGCACGAGTTCAATTTGAAATCAAAAGTATGATCTTAGACCAAAATTCCACCCCACTCAGTCCAATTAATATAACCACTTTATTATATCGATTTTAAAATCGTATAATTTAATCGCCCAAATACAGGATTTCAGTCAGTACCAATACTTATTGATCCAGTAAATGAAAAGATGCAATTTAGAGCAAAAAAGCCAGTGCGATTTGTGAATTAATTCCTTTTTAAAGCCCAACCAGGTGGGGGTTGCTAAAAATGGCACTAATAATGTAGCCTGGAGGGCATGATCTCGGGTTACTTCTGCTCAGTACCACTCATGGGTGCTACATATTGTGGTACCCAACTCTGAGAGAAAGCTGTCAGTAAACAAGAATTAGCTGTCAAAAATATTAAATATCCTGTGATGAATGTGGTTCGGGCTTTTGCTTATTATCCTCAACGAAATCATCCTCAAGTCACAAGATTTTCTCTAAGAATAAACACTTTTTGTCTTCACGTCACTTTTAATTGTGTGACCATTACGTCATATAATGAGGTTAGTTTCCGCTGACCACTTCACTTCGTGTTGGGATATTTGCACGTCTATGAATTTTGGAAGGTGAAGTCTATTGCTCCGCAAGAACTCCGGAATCTTTATCGTATTCCTCCCCAAAATGGGAGCCGTTTTCGGTGTGTGTTCGGCAGCCACTTGCGCTGCAAATGTAGCGTGTTGTTGTGGCACCGCTGCCTGTGGTTTGTGTTGCAAAGCTTGCCCGACATGCAAGAACTCAACGTCGACACGAATTGTCTACTCGCTGTTCCTTCTCTTCGGTCTGATTACTTCTTGTATTGTGCTGATACCTGGCATAAGACAAGAACTCGATAAAATACCGAAGTTTTGCGAGGTAAGAATTCTGTCATGATTTGTAAACCTTTAAGCTTAATTGTTGGAAGTTACAGCTGGTGCGGTCCTGTTTTTATCGTGGAGAATTGGATCTCTAAATTTCAATTAAAAGATCGATTGAAACAAACTACACTGTTTTCTATAAGGAGTGTAACCAGTTTATTACGCTAAAGCACTGATAATGGAAAATTATCGATATGTTTCCAGTAAGAAGAGAATACAAACAGTCACTGTGTTGAGTTCAGCGTAGCTGCTGAGAGCAAGCTTTTACTTAATGAGTGTTTGAGTATCAATATCTTCACTCACTTGAGAACTTCTTAGTTCTAAAGCTTTATTCTGTTAGATTAAGGGGATGGTAGTGAAAAACGCGAAAAAGAATTGTGTATTTTGTATTAGCATACACTGTAAGTCATATTTCTAATTTTACTTTCGATCGACTTTTTATGCCTTCTACGGGCGGGCTTGCATGTAAATTGAATTTAATTGGTTATAAATAAATACTTAAAAATAGCTCAGAATTAAACGGGCCACAGAAAGTGAATCAAACTGGTTTCTCAGTTTGTAAATATGCCCAAAAAACATTCCCAAAGAAATAGCATTTTCCACTGTACTTTCAGCCCTTTAATACTTTTTGTTATCTCTCAAATTAGAAGCCACAGTTTTGTTTGAACAGTGAAACAATATAATGCATTCAGGAAGCATGTTGTATTTGATACATTTTATTTATAAATATCTAATTACTGGATGAGGTTTTTGTGATATCCAGAATAATCAAGGTCAAGGTAAGTGTTATCAGCTGAAGCTGAAGGCTGAGGCTGATAACACTTACCCCGACCTTGATTATTCCAGATATCACAAAAACCAAATTAAATAATTGTTTTATTATACATTGTTTTAAAGAAAATTAACAAGAAACTTAAAATTATTAATAATAAATATGATAATAATCAAATATAATTACAATAATAATAATAATTATTATTATTATTATTATTGTTGTTATTATTAATTTATAATAATTCCAAGGCACAATAAATAGTCCACCTGATAGTAATATTCACTTTCTCAATAGCCTATGGCAGTTTCTTTTTCTGTCCAAAGTTTTTTTTTAAGCAATGATGTCATGTCATCGCTTAATGTCATTGTGCGAGTGGACGGGATCTGTTGTCTGTTGCGATTGATCGATCTGTAGAACCGAATAGGACTGGGAAAAGAAATCAAGTCAACTCAACAAGAAATCGTTGCGTGGAACTCAAAGCAAAATACTCCTGGGCAGTTAGAAAGGACTAATTTAAAGTATAAACGAAAGAGACAAATTATATTTGATGCATTCTATAAGATTTAGTAAACGGAAATCTTTAAAATAAAAGATGCATAACTAAGCAATTTCAAGTTAGCGTTTGACCTTGCATCGTATATCATGTATCTGATGTCACGCCAAGATAACGCAACTTTTGTTGAACAGTCACTCAGCACAGAAGTTGTCAGCTACTTTTATTTACCTTAATTATTAAAGACCCGTTGTGAAACGTCATCGCTTCTGCATGCATCGCATGTCGTTTATTTTATAATCAGTTATGGTGTGAGAAGTAACAAAAGTGTGCGAAAAAAATCAAGAAGCAAGCAGCAATTCAGGCCATGGGAATCACTGGCCTAGGATAAGTCATTCTCACTTTAAACAGGGCTAACACATTTTAAAACTTCATGACCTCAAACTGATGCGCTTTTTAAAATCATTCTGATTCACAGAAAGAAGAAGACTTTTGTGATAATGTTGTTGGATACTTGGCAGTATATCGCATCTGCTTTGCCATGGCAGCATTTTTCTTTTTTTTCTGCCTCCTCATGTATGGAGTTCACAGCAGTAAAGATCCTCGTTCAGGAGTACAAAATGGCTTCTGGGGTATCAAGGTCCTTATCTATGTTGGCCTCATTGTGGGAGCGTTTTTCATCCCAAGTGGAACATTTGTGGAAGGTAACTTTTAAGATTATACATGTACTTAATTTTCATGTCATTATTTAATACATTGTTGCACCAACTATTCAATCATACAATGTACTTACACTGTAACATGTTACACCTCGTGTTCACTGTCTGCCAGAAAAATTAAATACCAGTAGTTATTTTTAGTTCTTAGTGGAACGTTGTTGCAGTTGCATAATGGTTTGCATTCTGTATATATAGGAGTATAAATTGGTACCAGGGAGCTGTTACAGTAACCTGGGGGGGGGGACCTGGGATGGACTGTTGCAAATTCCAGCAGAAATTATTATTTTCTTTCCTATTTGGTAAATGTTGACACCAAATCTTGCCTTGTCGGTATTATTTAACGGCCTATCAGGCAAGTATTGTTGAGCCATGGTTCATGTTTTGGCAAGTTTGGTTGAGCCAAAACACCCATGCTGAACCTCAGTTACCCAAATAATTTTGGCTAAAAATCTGGCGATATCAGGTCAGTTACTTTATATAACAGGAAAACAGGCTCTGGTTGTTCAAAGAAAGGATAATGCTATCCACCAGATAAATCACTATCCAGTGGATAGCATGGTTTGTTTTGTCAACACTTATATTATCAACTGGATAGCAGTTTATGTGGTGTATAGCATTATCCACGCCCAGGACGGTAGACATTAGGCTTGTGATTGGCTAATAATTTGCAATTTTGCATATAGTGGATTCAAGTATCAGTACTGGTTATTATTAACAAACACTGGTCTTTTTTTCTCAGTGTGGATGTACTTTGGCCTAATTGGAGCATTCCTGTTTATTTTGATTCAACTGGTTCTCCTTGTGGACTTTGCACATTCATGGAACAGCTCGTGGGTTGAAAAAATGGAAGAGACGGGTTCCAAAGTCTGGGCTGCACTACTTCTTTTCTTCACATTTTTGATGTATGGCACTGCTGTTGCAGGAATTGTCTGCCTGTACATCTATTTCACTCATGGTCAAGAAGGTGCACCAGAAAAGAAATGTCACACCAACAAGTTCTTCATCAGTTTCAATTTGATCCTGTGCATAATTGCTTCAGTGTTAGCTATTCACCCTAAGGTTCAAGAGCGTCAGCCCAGATCTGGTATGTGCTGCAAATGAACTCACCTATAAATAATGTCTGTTTTTATTCCTTGTATTTTTTATTGCCCACAGGCAGTGGTTTTCATGTGGTGTCAACAAAACTTTCAAACTTAAACTGGTGATCCTCCCGAAAACCTCTTTTTATAATAAGAATTATGGACATAGTGACATTTAACTTCCAGGAAAGAGGTCATGGACTCAATTCCTATTGTAGCCAATGAGATTTGTTTTAGGCTAACACAGTGCAAAAAAGTAGTAAGATTTAATATCCCTGTTTTTAATTTTTTTTCATCCAGGTTTGCTCCAATCTGCAGTTATTACACTGTACACAGTGTACTTAACATGGTCTGCTTTGCTGTATGACCCAGGTAAGTCACTATTAAAATACTCAATTGAGATTAATCTAATTCAGGGAAGTCTATTAAAAGCATATTTTATAGAACACATCAAGAAGCAAGACAAAAGTTATAGCTTTTATTGAAACAGCTTAGGGTGGCTCTATATAGTAATCTGCAAGTCGCTGCAATTACATTTGCATGAGCTTACTTCTGCCTTTGCAAATATTTTTTGGAATAACACTTAATATAATGTCTACAATCAATTATCTGTAGCTTTAATCTATCTGAGGAAGACTTTTTCATTACCTTAATCTCGTTGCTATGGCAACTGGCGACAGAGATAATTGGCTTGGTTTTTGACGTATGCTTACTTTAACACGGATTTTCTAGGTTTTTACACGGTGAATTTTCCCTGTTTTAGGCGTAACGAAGTAAACATCTAAAGAGTTTCAGCTGGCATAGTCATAAGAAAATTTGTACATAATTTTTGGTGGTTTTCGCAATTTTCGTTTTTTTACGCTCAGTGTATTATTGTATGTATAAAATTTGTTGATTTTTTCATATGGACGAAAAACAGAAAAATCCTACCCATGTGCCAATTTTCAAAAAAATTCACCGTTTGGAACGCGCGCAATAAGCGTTTTTAGATCGCTCCAAAACACTTAGTTTTCGTGACGCAAGCAAAATAGAAATTCTTCAAGTTACAATGTTGCGCATGCTCACGGTTCACTAACTTTGCTTCACACTTGTTTACGGGGGCGTTTGAAGCAATTCCATAGAGAAAATTGACAAACTCATAATCTTTTGAAGTTAAAACAGTATTATCTGCTCTTAAAAAAATCTGTTATGAGTAAAGTTTCCCTTCGAAACGTTAAACATAATTCCATGATTGATCATTTTTGCCTGAGCTTGCATCAGCTCGTGCACACGCTAGCTTATACTAGCAGCGCGCGCGGTAAACTCTATGGAGCCACCTTAAGGAAAAGATTTACATACGACAGTAGGTATACCCCTAAACTGTAGCTTATTGTGCCGATCTCAGTGAAGTGGTAAGTTTCAATTTTGTTGCATACCACATACATATCCAGGCAAGGATCCAATGGACTAGACGAGGCAAGATCTGCGATCACCGAAAGCGTGAGCCACTAGGGGGGTCTGGGGGCGTGCCCCCCCCCCCCCCTCCCCAGAAATGTTTTAAATCTAGAAGCTCTGAAACGCTATTTTCAACATTTTTCAGAACGTATGTCTTCAGAACAATCAAACTTCAGGGCTGTGCTTTAAGGGCGCCCAGGTGCCTCAGGCGACAGTAACTTTTGCCTTTGGGCGACCATGCTGGGCACCCTGGATTTCATAGTTTGGAACCTTTGGACTCGTAATTTTTCTTAGAGCACAGCCTTGAACTTGTACAAAGTACTGGGGATTATTACCCCAACTAAACATTTATTGTTTTTAATTTTGGGTTGAAATCTAGACAGGGCAAGTGCCTTGTCTTGCCTCTTGTTAGCTACAGCCCTGCAGGTATCAGGCAAAACCTTTCATAGGGGTGGTCAATCAAGTCACACATTTGGGGAGGTACAATTGTATACTTCCAAAATGCAGATATTTTCAGGACAAATCTAGATGAGATTCCAAAATCAAGCTCATTAGACCAATATTTACCAAGTTATGACATTATTTGCCAATTGGCACTCTTAGTGGTTAAAGGGCTATTCACCATTAATACCAAATTCCTCTGGTGACTTTGTTTCAGATGCTTCATGTAACCCCTTTGTGAAAACTGACCCAGCTGTGAAGAGTGTGGACAACCAGGCCATCATCGGCATTGTGGTGATGTTTCTCATGGTTGTATATGCAAGCGTAAGGACGGCAAGCAGCTCACAAGTGGGAAAACTTGGCATGTCCCCCAGGTCAGGTTCGTCGGGCACCACAGAAACAACAACGCTTCATGAGGAAGCGGGTGGGACCAGTGAAGTAAACCTGATGGAAGAGGGAAACAGGCAGCAGGTGTATGATGACGAGCGAGACCAAGTGGCTTATAGCTACTCCTTTTATCATTTCATGTTGTTTTTGGCTGCACTTTACATTATGATGACCTTGACCAACTGGTACAAGTAAGTGATATTTTTAACTGCTTTGTAATCACATTATGAAGGACAACATTAAAAAGGGTTGTGTTTCCAAGAAGAGTTCTCAAAGATAAAAGAGAGCAACATAAGTGAAGGATTTTGGAGAGCATTAACTTGGCAATTGCTGTATTTTAATCAAGGGTTCTAATATCCTCTGGGCTTCTTTGCTCAAATTTGCCACATGTCGGGAAATGGTCAAGGAAAAATAAATCTCTTGAAGGACGGAAAGTCAGGGAATTTTATTGTGAGTCAGGGAAAATGACAAATTGAAGAAAACTTGGGGAAAATTAAAACTATAACACCTTTGATTTAACAACATTGATGACTTGAAGAAACATTTCAGATCAATGTAATCTCAATGTTAAATACAAAATAAACAAGATTAATTTTTTTTGAGAGCATTTGGCTGGAGGCTGCTGCTATATCTGACATTTTGTATTTATTTGAAAAATCAGGGAATTTTGAAAACTGATGTCTGTGGCGAGATGTTGTTGTTCTGCCCTGCATATCTGGAATTTCAAGTTCATAATAAAAACCTTTACACTTTAGCTGTGTGGAGTACTTTTCCTTTTGGTCTCTTAACCAAAAAAACCAGCGTTTCACTTATTCCTATTAACATGATTTGTATTTCACTTCAGACCTCAAGCCAGTGACATCCACAACCTAACAACAAGTGACGCAGCCGTGTGGATCAAGATAACTTCCAGCTGGATGGGACTACTGTTGTACATCTGG
Source organism: Meandrina meandrites (assembly GCA_963693305.1). Lineage (NCBI taxonomy): Eukaryota > Metazoa > Cnidaria > Anthozoa > Scleractinia > Meandrinidae > Meandrina > Meandrina meandrites. The sequence continues at coordinate 11,084,322 of OY855913.1, forward strand.
ACCTTAATTGCCCCTGTCCTGTTTCCAGATAGAGATTTTGATTAAGTATGGCCACACCTACCCCGTGGGAAACAATGAGATTGCAGTCTAGTCGCAGATAGTTACGCTTAATAGTAAAATTAAGGCTTTGTCTGGTAGTTCTGTGAGCAGAACTTAGAAGCCATATAAATCAATATTGGATGAACACTACAGGAGTACTCCAAAAAAAGATTTTTTCCTGTTTAAAATCGAAGAACCTTGTCTATTGATGATAAATGCAAGTTCAAAACAGTGATATAATTGTATAGTTAAAATATAGTTTTCTTTAACAAGGAAATTGTGCACGTTTCCTATGAAAGTATCAACACTTGGTAATATCTGACCAACTGCTGTCCACTTGAAGCTGGAAAGTGAAATTAGACGTTGCTGTCGTTTTGAACGTTAGCCCTTCCACTCAGATTAAATAGTTTGGATTTGTAGTAATATATGCGGCAGAACCTTACTTGATTATTATTATTATTAAGCTCTTGCTTCGTACACCTTGTAAGGAGATCTTTGGCCTTTTCAGCAATCCAATTTAGGCTGAATTTCAGACGACTTGCTATAGTCGCGCGCTCCCAAAAAAAAGACGTTTGAACCCAATGTAACATTTTTTTGCGAAATTTCGCTCCTTTTCCTTTCCAGGTCATATCACCTTGCTCAATCTGATTTGGCAGTGAAACTGCTGTGTAATTTTCTCTCGTATGCTGCTTAACAAAATAGCCAGAAGGAGAGACTTTCATAGTTGAGATTATGTTTATTTGCGGACTAAAAACTAAAGAAAAATTATGATTGTGTCCTAAACATACATGTAAAGAAATTATGAAATATGTTGCAATGTATATTTACCACTAATAAAACTTGCTACTATTATGCTAAATCTTGTGCTCTGTAAAGGTGGTGGCAAACGAGGTCATTGTTGCGGACACAAATGTTTCCCTGTTTGCCCGCGCGCGCAACATTTGTTGGGGACATAATTTGTGTCCGAGACACAAAACATGTTTCTGATTTATTTTAGAAACATTTTGTGTCCGGAACAGATGTTTCCCCGTTTACTCGCCCAAGAAAACATCATGGGAAACAATGTGTCCGTAACAAGGTGTGCTCATTTGCGAGCCGCTGCGTGACAAGTAACAGGGCTTTCACAGGTCAGGAAAAATAAAATTTTTGAAGGTCAGTGAAGGGAATTTTTTTTTTTGAGTTGGAAAACTGACATTTTGAAGAAAATTCAGGAAAATTGAAATTGTAACACCTGACTTTATACCGTTGATGGCTGGAAGAAACATTTTGGGTCAATGTTTTTTTTTTCTCGAAGCCGAGGAGGCTGAAGACCATTAAGAATGACATTTAATATTTATTTCGTTAGGAAAATTTTATTTATAACAGGGAAAAGGCAGGGCATTTTTGAAAGTGATGTCTGCGGCAACTATGAGTTGAGCAAAAAAGCCAGATATCCTCTTCTCCCCCCTGTCCTAACTTATTTACCCGACCTCAGAGTCTTTAGACGGATAACGTCACAAGGTAATTACCGTGGCGAGAGAGACGAGCATAATTATTCTTTTTGATTGTGGTGAAATCCAGGCATGGAACAGGCAGGGCCTCGAGAGGTTTCTTACTACGCTTCAAGATCGATGAAACTAAAATGAAATAGGCTTGAGTCAGTCATTCAAAGAAAAACTGTGAAAACCACATTTTTGCCGGCTTCACCGGACTGTTAATCAAAGGCTCTGTGAGCCACGACTGAATTTTTTTTACCAATATATGCATGTTATTTTCATTTTTTGAGTATGTATGGGCAGAGCGCACCTGTGTTGTGTAAAATGGAACTTGCGAAGCAGAAGATCAACACAAACAAATATGTGGGTCCGTCCCCCGATCCTGTGAGCTCCAATTTCTAAGGAAACCACTGCCGAGCGACTTCACACATTCACGATATGGATGGAAAGTATAACCAGCAAAACAAGTCGTTTGGTGAGCAAATTGAGCCACTTCCACTGCAGTAAACAAGATATTTGGCCAGTAAATTACCACTTTCACTAGCTAGCTTGCCGCAAGTAGACACATCGATATTCGGTCGCTGTGACAATTTGTGTGAGCCTACGGTGGTCGTTGCAGACAATGGACCCCCACGTTGTCTATTGCGTTTATATAAATATTTTTACCCGAACTTTTTAAAAATGTTGTCAGATTAGCACAACGCGGTAGATGACGTTCTACGAAGTCAGAGATTATCAGTTCGAAACCAGATTATACGAAAGCCGAGGAGGGACTTCCGACTTCAGACTTCCGACTTCCGACTTCCGACTTCCGACTTCCGACTTCCGACTTCCGACTTCAGACTTCAGACTTCAGACTTCAGACTTCAGACTTCCGACTTCCGACTTCCGACTTCAGACTTCAGACTTCAGACTTCAGACTTCAGACTTCCGACTTCCGACTTCAGACTTCCGACTTCCGACTTCAGACTTCAGACTTCCGACTTCCGACTTCCGACTTCCGACTTCCGACTTCCGACTTCCGACTTCAGACTTCAGACTTCAGACTTCAGACTTCCGACTTCCGACTTCCGACTTCCGACTTCGGACTTCAGACTTCAGACTTCAGACTTCCGACTTCCGACTTCAGACTTCCGACTTCAGACTTCAGACTTCCGACTTCCGACTTCCGACTTCCGACTTCCGACTTCCGACTTCCGACTTCCGACTTCCGACTTCAGACTTCAGACTTCAGACTTCAGACTTCAGACTTCCGACTTCCGACTTCAGACTTCAGACTTCAGACTTCCGACTTCCGACTTCCGACTTCCGACTTCCGACTTCCGACTTCCGACTTCAGACTTCACATAAAAGACACCCAAGTGAGACAGCTTCGGATTTAGACTTCAGAACACATATGCTCTATTTCGTACCTCCACCTTACTTCCTTCCCCTCCTTCCCTTGAAACCGAGCCAAATTCACTGGACCACATTTGTGCAATTATGTTTCGGTAAGTGAGTGTTAGGCTATTGCATTGCGGGAGTTCAACTGCTGTCTTTAGCTGAAGAGTTACAAAGTTTAATTTTGGTAAGAAAATAATTACGGGCAATTCTTTGCTTACACAGGTTGCTACATGTACTTGTCCTTTTAAATGCGGTTTGCATCTCTTCGTGTGTTCTACCAGCCTACACGCCTGCGTTAAACAAAGACAGAGGTCTAGATAGAGAGCATTTAATAAGAAATTACTTCTTACAAGATTTCACGAACATTGAAATAGTCGGGTTTCTCGCGTTACAACATGGCATAACAATATCCGTGCGTACAGTGAAACGAATTCTTAATCGGATGAGGTTGAAACGAGCCTGCCTTGCCAACGAATCAGCTCTCGAGCAGATAGTCAGTGCTATCCTGGATGAATTAGAAAACTCTTGTGGTTCCTTTGCTGGATATCGTCAATTGACAAGGAGGCTAAAACGAAAATATAATTTGATAGTGAGAAGAGATACGATTATGAAATGTCTTCGCGTCATAGATCCTGAAGGAGTAGAACGCCGTAAAAGACGCAGGCTAAAGAGACGAAGGTACGTCACGCCAGGTCCTAACTTTATTTGGCACGTTGATGGATGGGATAAACTTGCTCCCTTTGGAATTTTTATTCATGGTGCGATAGACGGATTTTCTAGGCGAATTTTGTGGCTAGAGGTCAACTCCACGAACAAGAATCCCAGTGTTATTGCCTCTCACTACCTCAATACAGTTCAACAGCTTGGGGGGGTTCCCAGGAGGATGCGCTGCGACAGGGGAACGGAGAATACAATTATTGGCACCCTTCAACAGTTTTTCCGATGGCATGGTGACGACGAGTTTGCAGGTAGTGGTAGTTATCTTGAAGGTAAAAGCAGTGCAAACCAGCGTATAGAAGCCTGGTGGTCAAAACTCCGCGAGGGAGGAGGAGGGTGGTGGATAAATTTATTTAAAGATCTACGCGATTCTGGTATCTACAGAGACGACTATCTCACCAAGGAATGCCTGAAATTTTGTTTCTTACCAATCATACGACGTGAGCTACAACTCGTGGTAGAGCTGTGGAATACACACAATATTCAGCGACAAAAGCGATGCGAAGTAGAAGGTGGTAAACCAGATGTCATGTTTTTTACACCTGAGATATACGAAACACAGAGCTACTTAAAAGAAGTCGATATCGATGATGTAAAGGCGTGCAAAGAAATGTATACCGAAAATTGTGTCGATTTTCATGAGGGTGTAGAGGAATTAGTGCGATTAGTTAAGCCTGACTATGTTGCACCATCGGATGAGTACGAGGCTGTTAAATTGTTTTCCGAGATAACAGACGTTTTAAAAAACTACTAAAAATTTATATTGGAAACTGCATTGCATCACCACTGTCAATTGTGCAAATTTAACCTAAAGCCGCGATTTAAAATACATTGTTATCAGTGTTGTCCATTGAACATTTTATTACGAAGAAAGAGTAGGACCCGTTTGCCCGCTTTTTTTAAAGGAGAAGTTCACTCCAGAATGGCCATTTATTTTCTTTACGCCAATAAAACGTTTATACAAAAATATGTTATTCACCAAAATTTCAGCATCCAACGAGCGCTAAATCCCTACGAAATCTTTCTCTAAAGTAGCCCAAAATTCGACAACTGAACGCCGCCATCTTGGAGCCAGTAATGTATGCGTGACGTCAAAGAGTTCAGCCTGAAGTTTAGCGGGAAAATTTAAATACTCGAAACTCCTTGTTTCTTTGAAGTGGCTTTTGTTTGTCAAAATGCCTGTCTGAAAGGAAAGAAAAGGTGAAAGGTTTTTTTGTATCTCTTGGAGATCTGTTTGAGAAACATGGAGCTGCACAAACAGGCATTTTGACAAACAAAAGCCACTACAAAGAAACAAGGAGTTTCGAGTATTTAAATTTTCCCGCTAAACTTCAGGCTGAACTCTTTGACGTCACGCATACATTACTAGCTTCAAGATGGCGGCGTTCAGTTGTCGAATTTTGGGCTACTTTAGAGAAAGATTTCGTAGGGATTTAGCGCTCGTTGGATGCTGAAATTTTGGTGAATAACATATTTTTGTATAAACGTTTTATTGGCGTAAAGAAAATAAATGGCCATTCTGGAGTGAACTTCTCCTTTAACTAAGCTCCACTATGATGTTTATAATCCGCAGCCCACAAACCTTGTTTTTGGTAAATCGTATAATCCTTACGAGTCTGTTACGAGAAATTAAAAGAACACAGGCGTGGAACATCGATGTTATATGCTTTTCTTTGTTTATTAAACTTTTTGTTTAATTGCACAAATAATTCTACTTGTCAGTTGGCTTAGAGACAACAGTGATGGTTAGAACGCGTGGGCACAATTTTTCTTAACCCAATAATTCAAATTTAAGGTGGCTCGATAGGCTGAAAATTGTCATTTTTGCAACATTTCCATGGTCAATTATATTCTCAATATCCACATTTAAGTAACACATCTAGTTACAGTATTCTTTGAAATGTGCTGTTCCAAAGTTTTAGACAAATTCGTTAAATTCCTAAGGAGCCACACCCACAAATGTGGCCACACCCATTTCCGAACCTTTGAAAATAAGGTATTTTAGGAACCAAATATCTCAACTGAGAAACACAGCATAAAGTCCAAGTTTTGCAAGCTTGTATATAATATTGTTGACTGTGAAATGAGCCACTTTCATGTAAAAACCTTAAATATGTTTAAAGTTACGACCAGCTACTGAAACATGGAAAATTTGCCACGGTCTACCCAAATTTCATTGCTAATAACTCCTGCAATAATGGCCAGATCAACACAAGAGTGGGTCATTTCACAGCTTTGACTGTCTTATAGGTTCTCTGAAAATTTCACACCATTACCTTAAATACTTTTTACAAAACAGTGTTCCCAGTGTTCAAAATCATGAAAATTTGCATATTTTAGAAAATAAGACTTAAAGTTGATACACTTAATTATCACTAGGATTTGAACTTTTTTAGTCTCTTAAAAGGCCCCAGCCTCATAGGAGGGTCCTTCATTTGCTTCTAGGGTATCTGTGTAACCCTTTTTCCATTTTCTAATGTTCTTTCGCCGTTTCTTGGCCAGTTCCCCACTCTTTCTTCGCGAATGACGAATTCTGTCACTGTCTAGCTTTGCGCAACTCCTCTTGCAGTGGACACCAGGCACAATTCCAAGGTGTTTTAGCACTGAAATAAGGCAGGTTGAGCCATCATTAAAATGAGCTACCCCCAAAAAGGTTGCAGTCTCAACAGTTGGCAGACTTGAGTGGGTCTCTTTCGTAGCACGCTGCCAAATCAGCCCATTGACACTCTCATTTTGGTTCTGTGTTCCACCGTGTGTGCACTTTGATAGGAGACTCTCCTCACTAAGGGCTTCAAATGTTGGCAAGATGGCAGTTGCCACAGCCTCTTTCATGGGCTCTTTATGGGCATAATCTGCTGTTCCCTTGGCAATGTCCCTTTGGAACCCACACCAGGAGTCTTCTCCTTCTGGACACAGGTCATGATCAGGGTTTTCATCCGTAGATCTGCTGTGATGCCAAATGGCCATCACTGCATTCTGCATTGCTGTTATGTTGTGGGTGTTCTGCCTGATGGCCTTTCCAAAATAAACTTGAAGTTTATCTATTTTTTTGTCTGTCAGTCTCCCTGCTCCACCAATTGGTTTGCCGTCAGCTAAAGGAGTCTTGCCCAGTCTCTTTTTGAGTGAACGTAGGCGTGAACCCAAACGCTTCTGTACGTGGCCCACACATTCAAGTTTTTCAATGTCTACATCTCCATAGACAGCTTCTTGTACTAAAAGCTTGTGGGCTTTACTGTCACCATCTCCAAGGAACTCCACGAACCGCATGCCATGGCCCTCAACAGACCGCTGAAAAATGTTCAGAATCCCGGAAGCATCCATTGATCCTGAAGAGCCCTCAAAATTTGCATGACATTCATGTTGATGGCCATCCCACCACTCATGAAATTCTGCTGATCTCTCTTTCCCCCTCCATTGCATACACTGCCTGCATTCTTTTGACATAACCTCGCAGTCAAGAGCCTTTCCTGTGACTGTGGAAAGTACTGTCACTACGCCATATGATGAGGAAAATCCTCTCTTTCGCCACGTTCCATCCCCTGACACAGCAATGTCATACAAGCCTTCTTCATTGGGTTCATAAAACTCTTTAACATCATTTGCTGCTTTAGACATGCTTTCTTTAGCAACAGATTCGGTTGCATCTCGCACAGCTTTCACATGGTCACGGTAAGCGTTCTCATTCATGGGTGGCAACATGTTCATGACACATGTGAACTTTACAAGTCCTTGGTGACCAACACCAATGTTTCTCATAGCTAACACAGCTCTCCTGTTCACCTCAAAGGCTTGTTTATTCTGTATTTTAGCAGAAGTGTAAAATTGGCGAGTAAATGAACATTTACCTCCAGTGCACTTTAAAATGAGAAGAGAAGCCAGACCCATTTTGGAATCTTCATCTTCCTCGAGCGAAAGAGCTACACGTTTACAAGAAGGGCAAGGTAAAGACTCAAATACCGTGGCAAGAACAGAGATGTCAACAATTCTAAAGCCTTGCAGGATTTCACCTTCATTTTCGGAGCTTTTCTCGGAAGAATCATCCGACGGTGGTTTCAGTTTCCGCACTGAAGCTGGCAAGGATTTGAAGCTTTCGGACTTCACGCCTGTCGCCACGTACTCTTCATCCCCACTCGACTCGTCGCTTTTCTCAGTCGATTCTTTCGACACAGAAGCAGCTTCAGTTGAAGAATTACTTTTCCTTGTGTACTGGTTACCAGTAAATCTTCTCTTTTTTCTTTTTCTACTGTGAACTTTCGTTGGAGGCATTTTTCGCTAAGAATATTTCACGAACTAAACTGTAAACACTGACTTTCGTCGCTTCCACGTTTTATGTCTAAAACGATGTCGTGTAAGTGCACAACGAAATGTCCCCGCTTTAGCCTAAACTTGTTACCAGTCTTCCCATCGCTTGAGGGCGCTCACAGATGAATCGGGGGAGAAAAATCGCCCTTTTTTGCATCAAAACAACGCGTAAACAACATTGGTTACCATAGTAACCGATCAAGAACAAGCTCAAACTTCGCAATTTTGGGCAAATTATGTACTATAGGGCAAAAATATCGAGCTGTTATTGAAGTACAATGGCTAAAGATACTATAAAATTTAAAGTCACAAAATGCACTTTTTTTTCCATTTTTGGGCTATCGAGCCACCTTAATAAGTATTGTGCACAGTTAACGTCGCGATTTCGACGTTTTGGCAATGAAGAAAGTTAAGACTAGCTAAGTCAAGTGCTATTTGGAAAGGTGCCCCCAGAACGTTTAACCATGACTGTAACCTTTGCCTTCAACAAAACCTTTTTCGCATTCAGTTAGCTGATACTTTTAATAATAAAACAGTAACGTATACGTACAAACTTGAAACCTCGACTTAGTGAGAGGAGCTGAAACACAACCTTATTTATAATCAACACGCTCGTAGATAAAACCTAACAAAATAAATGTTACACTCACTTATTTGATTATTAACCGTAGTTTTTCTAAGCAATGAATTCAAAGTCGGTAACAGTTCGAACAGTAACACAACACTATTGTAATAAACATATACTTATGAGCTTTTATAAAATGTTCGAGTAATTGCGCGCGCTGTGATTGGTCAGTTCGAGTTCATTATTAAAGAAATAAAAAACGCGCCTGAGTGCATTGTTGAGTTATATAAGCACGCGGGAATTTTTAAGAACACGAGAGAAGTGCATAGAGAAGCACGAGGCGTAGCCGAGTGCTTCTCGCACTTCTCGAGTGTTCTTAAAAATTCTCAAGTGCTTATATAACTCAACAATGCACGAGGACAAGTTCTTTATTTCTTTTATAAAATGTTAAAGAAATTGCGCGCGCTAAAACTTGTGACGTAAGCAGCGTGCATTATAACTCCATAAAGCACGCGCGTGACGTAAGCAGAGTGCTTTATGGAGCTATAATGAACTCGAACTGGCCAATCACAGCGCGCGCAATTTCTCGATGATTTTATAAAGCTCCATAAAGCACGCTGCTTACGTCACGCGCGTGCTTTATGGAGTTATAATGCACGCTGCTTACGTCACAAGTTTTAGCGCGCGCAATTTCTTTAACATTTTATAAAAGAAATAAAGAACTTGTCCTCGTGCATTGTTGAGTTATATAGCACTTGGGAATTTTTGAGAACACTCGAGAAGTGCGAGAAGCACTCGGCTACGCCTCGTGCTTCTCTATGCACTTCTCTCGTGTTCTTAAAAATTCCCGCGTGCTTATATAACTCAACAATGCACTCAGGCGCGTTTTTTATTTCTTTAATATAAGTTTATCGTGCGGCGTATAATTCGCAATAAAAGTATGTTGAAAAAGTATATACTTAATAGTTCTTTTGGAACATGCACAAACAACATTGTGATGATATTTTAGTCAGTAAACACCACCAGACTCTTACCCAGCTTCAATTTGCGTTTTTGTCTGGAAGTGAATACTACGGTGACCTTGGACGGTTCCCGTGACCCCTGCGTGCCTCAATGCGTCCAATTTTCTCACCCCCGATTCACACGTTAATTCGAAACTGGGTATGAGTATGCGTTGCAACGAGAACGACGCCCATCTTTGTTTCTTAAAAGTCTTACCACTTCTGGCTAGGCCCATTGGTTCACCATTTCAAATCTTCCACTGAGAAATGTTTTTGTGTAGCCGCGTCTGGTCCTTCGATCATTTGAAGAGAAAAACCTCAAAATTGAACCTTTACTTAATTTGACAAGACAAAAACCTGATTCGAGATATAAATGATATCTAGAAATCTAAGAAAACAAGCCATTACGTGCGTAATGTAAATGGCACAATGCCCTGTCATTAAGATTGAAAAACTTAAACTGTCCGACGTTCTTTTTGTCATAAAGCCAGTTGTACACGATAAATTATTCCAAGATAAATTTTTACTTCACAATGTGGAAAATAATGAATATGAAAAATGGGAAGGTTGTTCATTTCCCCCCTGCTGACCACTAATAAAACATTTTCTTAAAAGTATGAAATAAAAACTTATCAAGTGAAACATTCCCCTACGGAGCCGATTCTGGATCGGATCTATTAAGCCTGGAGTTGTGTTTGTTCTTGTCATACCCTGTCCCAGGCCCCTAGCTCTTTTCTTAAAGCTGTTGTCAGTTAGAAACACTTGTGGGTCGCTATCGAAACTCTTGCATCTGATCTATAGGAAAATTAAAAAGGGAAACTCTTATTAGTAAAATAGACCTGTCTATTGGAGTAGAGCATTTACGATGTCGATGGCCCGAGGCCTATGGTCAATTTCATATTTAAAACAGTCTGCGAGAATGTTTTGCAGAGGGGCATCGATCGATTCCAACACGGCCGGAGTTTCCCTTCTCTTCATTGCAGAAATTAGAGAGGTTACCTGAGAAGCATCGTCACCGTCCTCTCTATTTGAGGTGCTTTTCTCGACAAACACATGTTCCCAGCAGTCGCGTTCTGTAAAAAGTTCTAATAAAGTACAAGCTAACGACCAGACGTCAGAATGGACTGTAGCCTTTTTCTTCTCTAGTAGACATTCTGGGGCCATATAACTGGGACTTCCTGGAATGGTAGTGCTGCTTGTCTGGCTTAACGACTGCGCTGATTTGACCTTGCTGAGACCCATGTCGCAAAGTTTGGTGACGAGGGAACCTTTGGCCACTAAAACATTAGCGGGTTTAATATCCCTGTGCACAACGGGGGGCTTTAAATTGTGCAAATATGCAACCGCCTGAGAGATCTGTCTCCCTACACAAACTCTGTCGTGCCCTTCAAGGGCGATTGTTGTGGACCTTTCACCATCCCCGAATATTACATCCTCTAAATTGAGGCCTTCGATATACTCCGAAACTATGTAAATGGAATTTTTCAAAATCGACACAGCCATAATTTGCACGACATTTGGGTGGCGAATCATGCCATGGACACGAACCTCAGTTTCGATGACAGATTGTAGACGTCTGGCATTTCGCATTTTAGGAACTTTTACGGCCACATCGGTTCCCGCCCAGGACGCTTTGTATACTACAGCAAACGAACCACGGCCAATTTCGTTGAACAAGGTTATCTCCTCTTTATCCACTACTGGGACTGATGGAGCTGCTGCATTTTCTTTCTGTTTTAGCTGCTGTGTGGCATTACTTTCATCACCTGTGCCTTCATTTAAGCTTTGTCCTTGAGCCTTGGCTACCAATGATGAGCGAGAGGTTCTTGACCAGTTTGCACGGCAAATCTTAATTGGATTGGACATCTCTCTCTCCTCCCCACGGAACACCTCTACACTATAGTCGCCAGGATCAGTAACTGCCAGGCAGCAAAAGGGGTGTCCTTCTTTTATCTTGCTTCCATTCCGATACCAGACAAAACGTGCATTGAGAGCCATGTGGCATGACACCACCACCCCAATAATTAGTTGATGGCCATCATATCCCCAGACTTCCGATGGGTGATGAAGAATGAGACCACTTGAATCTTTAGTCGCCACAGGAAACTCGTACCTGAAATTCGTTAAACCTTGCTCATCGGGTTCAGATTCATCGTACACCTTGTCGAGAAAGCAGATTTCGCCTTTCGAAATACCTACGACGGTAAAACCGTTTTCCAGGGGATCGTACTCGTCTAGTTCGAGGTCCCTGGTAAGTGGTTCTGAAAAGCAGTTCATTTCAAAGCACTGTTCTCTTGAAAATATTACTGAAGTGAGGGTAACTTCGGAATAAGACGATTCTTGTAAAGATTCATAAGTTACCACAAGACGATGGTCACCGACGTTTTCTACAGTGCACAAAGTTCCTTCCCCTTCTTTTGAAACGGGGGCGTAGAGAGGGGTTTGGCTTCTTGGTTCGCTCCTCACAGGGGTACTAGTCTTCATCCCCAGGTTCTGAAATTCCTCCGACATCTGTGTTTTGCTACACCCCATGAATGCATCTAGGTGTGGTGACGATACTTTTTCGGCCTTCTCTTCTAAAGGTGTGGATTCCAAGCCAGAGTCTTCGGCTTGTTTTAGCCTGCGTGGCGAACATTCCTTTGTGTCTGCTAGTGTTGACATCAGGTACACGTAACATTTGCTAGCAAAGAGGCCACGTGATTTCAAATATTCCGGAAATGTACATTGGTTCCCTTCGAGATCACAAAAAACGGAAACACTCTCTTGTGCATAATTGCCCAACTCGATCTTCATGTCTTCTAAGGCACCATACTTGGAAACCCCTTGCGGAAAGAAGAGTTTACTTGCCATCATCTGTAGGGACTCCACACTGATGTCCTCGTCCTCCTTGTAATACATGTCGCGAACCCCTCCTCCATCCTTCGTTTTTATCTGTTTGTAACGCGACTCACTGCTGGTTCTGTGAAGCCAACCAATGTAGAGCCTGCGACTTTTCACTTTAGCTGGTTTTTTGCTCACTGTAGGGTGGACTGGGTTGGCTGCCTTACCCTCCTGTTTTTTCCCTTCCTTGTTTCCTTTTTGAATTTTCGTTACTAAGTCTTTAATCCGTTGTTCCCTATCCACTGTGAAAAAAAGATGAATCCACAGTTAAGTTAAGTTTCGTAAGCACATATGGTGAGTCATTTTGGTACGTATTATGTACATCAGAAAGGTTTGTTTCAAATTAGCGGCTTCAGGAAACAAACGTTTGTGAAAGAACAAAACAAAGGCGAAGGTTCATTATGGATGAAGCTGCAAGGAACAAAGCTTTTTATGCCCGTCCTTTCACGTTAAATGAAAATCTAAAAAAAAGATTTCTCGACATTTCTCACTTTTTAAAACAAAATATTCTTCGCGGCATACTTGCAACCAAACAAACATTCCTTACCCTGGACTAATTTGCCGAATAGGGCCTTCAACATGGCTATTTGACCGATGGCTAAGCCCATCTTCTCAAATTGAGTGTCTGATATCATTTTTGCGGCTGGCAAACTGTACACCTGACAAAAGAAAGTATGAAATTATAAGTAAATAAATAAGAAAATAAATAAATAAACAAATAAATAGATTTCTTTGAACGTACCCTATGCTCCTCAAAAATCGGTTTAAGCTCGACACAATGTTCCTCCAGGAAATCTCTGAGCTGCAAATAATGATAGGCTCATTTTACAAACAAGGTGAAGTCATTCCTCAAGTCATGCCCATGTAACGCAACACGCAGTTTTGAATTCATATTTGTAGTACAGTTGTACCCCGCTAATTCGAACTCGGTTATTTCGAATTCCCCGTTATTTCGAACTAAAACCCATTCCCCTTAAATTTGCACTTCAGTCATTTACTATCGGCTATTTCGAACTCCCCCTATTTCGAACTATTTTCGGTTCCCCTTGACGGTTCGAAATAACGAGGTTCGACTGTATTTCAATCGCAACAGATATTAACAACACGCTGCAGTTTTGGCGACATTGTTACGAATTCTAAGGCGCCAAGGCAGCTCTATATCAAAGCAAAAACTAATTTACTACATAATCTTGGCGCAAATTCATTCAGATTTCAGCTGAATGTATATGTAAAAGCTGCATTAAATTCCAAATTCTGTTCAATTTACCGATGTCCGGCTACTTTGTATAATAATACAGTAATTTTCTTTTTTTTTTCAATAACCAAATCAAAGAATCGTGTGAAATTTGCAAGGTCTTGCAACTGTAATGAGCTTTTGCTTACCTCTTCATCCATAATGCTTGTGGACCTAACTTGATCTGACTTTAAATACTAGTAGTGGATCTGCCTGATCTAACGACTCAACAACTCGGAGGTCAGCGGAAATCAAGCGAAGGCGGAAGTCTGAAGTCGGAAGTCGGAAGTCGGAAGTCGGAAGTCGGAAGTCGGAAGTCGGAAGTCTGAAGTCCCTCCTCGGCTTTCGTAAGATTATGTGGTAGATAAACTTGTTTATCGTAGTTGAAAATTCCGGCCTTATCTTTGCAATAGGAAATTATGTTATGCGAGGAATCTTCTATGTATGCGTTACAAGCAGTAGCCTGCGAACGCAGACGTATTTCCGGCTGTCGCTTGTCTCCGCCGAAAACTAACGTCTGCGAAAACGATTTCCGTGACGTTGAATCTTTTGTTTTCTCTTTGGCCAATCAGATTACGCGTTAGAATAAGACACGAGTGAACACCACGCGGCTCCCTCGCGACATAGCTGTCGGCGGAAACAGGCAAGCTGCTATGCGAAGTTGAATGAAACACGAAAGGTTTTTGAGGGCCGTGAAAGTTGATTCTTTGCAGAAGAACATTTTCAGTTGCAAAGGAGAAGGTTAATGTACTCGGTTAAAGTGTTTTAGTGCATACCTTCATTGATAAATCATGCAACGTGGGCTGTGAAAAGCTGACCATCTGTTGACAAACTGAAGTGTTTCAAGCGACGTGTGCGATTAAACCCGGGCATTAAAGAACGCCCTTCAAAATTTCGACGAAATTGGGAAAGAAATCCGAAGAGAATTTGACGGTGATCATGTCTGATTTTGTGTCAATAGATTGGCAAAAAGATTCCAGCAACACGCAGGAGGCGGCAACCGACCAGATGCGTCTCATCTTCACCCGGGATCTTCACCTTCAGAGAAATTACATAATACGGTTGCGACAAGCGTCGTTTTGTTTGAGTCCGATGTTTTGGGGAGTTCTAAACCCTTAAACGTTTCTAGTGCCTTTTTTTGCTGCATTAAGACTCAAAGATTTGGTCCAAGGAATGAAAACCTTCGCAGGTTTCAGTGATAGATCAAATTATGTTTACATCTACACCGCAGCGTAAAGGCGAATCTCACGAGACTCATAGTATTATGATTTTCATTTGATATCTTCCTCCAGGTTTAACAGTGAAGTGTAAGTAAGTAATGCCTTGTATTTTTATGGAAATACCTCAGTCAATAAATTGTTGTTGTTGTATTTTATCTCACCTTTCCAAGCCTCTGGTACATGATCCGTACACGAACGAATAGCAGCTGTTTTCAATATTCGCTATTTTCAATGTATCACAGCGCTATTCAGCGCAAGCGACGATAATGGGCTGACCTGGCCATTCATCTAACTAACGAGCGGCGAAACGACGATCGATCACAATGCTACACTAAATACTATTTCCTCTCAGGCAATGCTTGGAAAATAACTGATTTTCCAAATCCATTCGAACGATTCACGAATATGTCTTTCTTCTCTTTTGAATCATGTACTTTAATGCATTTACCTGATTTGACTTTTCAAATTAAACACTACACAAACTTTCCCCAGCGCAGTGTCATATTGTTATTTGCCACGCGATTGTGCGATGCTCTCGCAGGCTACACGCGTGGCGGTTCTAGGATTTTCTAAGCCTAACTGTGATTGGCTTAGAATTTTGACGTCACGGAAATCGTTTTCTGGCTCGAGTTCGCAGACGTTAGTTTTCGGCGGAGAAAAGCGACAGCCGGAAATACGTCTGCGTTCGCAGGCTATACAAGCAGCTGTAACGCATGGAAATATCGCATTTTGCATCGCTTTTGCGGCTCTTAATTTCCACTTTTTCGGCGGTCAAGTACCTTCCACACATAATTTTCAGCCGCATTTTGTTTCTTTGCTTTTCTCTTCCTTGTTAAACCTTAAAAATAGCCTTATTACGGCCGCCTTGCTACACTCTTACTTCTCTTATCAAAATGTTTACAGCTGATGGACCAACCAACCAACCAACCAACCAACCGTGTGAGTGCAGTCGGGCTACCCACTATACTCCTTCATTGAAAATTCAGTCGTAAAAATGGCCGGTTTGTACTAGGAGACCAAACAGTCCGGGAATTTCGTGGAGACTTTTGCCGATTGCGACCAGTATAGAAAGTTTTGGGAAGTACCTAAGGAACACGATTAAAGATGTTGGCACTTTTGTAACCCGTGCAGACGGTTTCTGTGGGCCATCGGCGAACGTGCCCGAATGGCTTAGCATGAAAACGAGGCTGAAGTTCTAAATTGTTTCGCGCGACCTCCAAATATTGGCAAAACATTGCAATTTTCTAGTATTAACGTCAGCATAAACGTTGATTCCTTCTGACATAACTAGGAAACTGTGCGGCGAGGGCACGAGAGGGACTATGGTTACATGAGCCACAAGAAAGTCAGCCTCTATTTCCGGTCACGTGACTGAAGTTATCCGTAGTTTACGATATTCTTTCGAACATGCCAGACTATCGACAATACCTTTCGCTTATTCCAAAATACCAATAAATACCACCCTTTTATGAAGTTCATCCCTTAGCCTTGTTTTCATGCTAAGTCAAATATGCTATTTGAAAAAAAAAAACGTTTCCGCTTGTTACAAGATTGCCGACAACATTTATCGTGTTCCTTAGATCTCCCTAATAACACTTCTAAACCGGTCGGCGAAAATCTTCAGAAAATTCCCACGGGAATACCACTGCCTCCAGACAAAAAAGGAGGATCTCAGCCTCACACAGTACAGTTCCATATTATTGTACGTTTTAAAACAATACTTTATTCAGAACCACGCCACACGGAGAAGCGACGAGTAACAATTACAATAATAATAGCAATGATCACAATTTTCATGCAATAACAAGAGTAGCTAAAATGATGTAAAATTTACAATATAATAGTAACAATCGAAAATTATCGAACTATAAACTTTTATCTGTAAGGGAGGGTTGAGGCCGAGTGGTCAGAGCGCCGGACCTGAAATCCGGTGCTCGAGGTGGTCCCGGCTTCAGGTCCCGTTCAGATCTCTGCCTGGAGTTGTTTGAGTTCAGCTCCTCGGTCACGCTTGTAAATAGCCAACGGGTTCACCTCCTGTCAGTTGGGACTTTTAACCTTGCTATTTTTAATTTGTAATATTTGTTTCTAATGTTTAAATGCTCGGCCCCATTTGTACTTGTGCTTAATCAGTTAACGAGGGTTAGAGAATTGTCATGTCATTATTATAACAACGCCTTGTAAGGCCACTGCGCCTTCCACACAATATGGCGAATACCAATTTAGCCTGCGGAAGGACTCTGGTAATATTTACATTACATACACAGCAACAAAGGTTCATGCAGATAAGGGACGGACCATTATTTCCCTCTGCAAACTTTTTTTTTATTTTATGCACCTTTGCAAACATTTTGTTTTCGAAATACAAACTATTTTTTTTTACACATATCGTGTTTGCAAGCAATTAATTTTGTCTTTTTAGGCTCTGCGAACAATTTTTTCAATTTTCTTTCATACCCCCCCCCCCCCCCCCCCCCACTCCCTCAAGAAAAATAATGGTCCGTCCCTAATGAACAACTATTCACCGTTTTAGTATATACTAAAACAGTGAGATAATATAACCTAGAAAGGATTATTTTAACTCATTTGTTCTTGGCAACGATTATAGTTTTCGCGTGCGAGTTGCTCGCAGGTGAATAGCAAAGGATATCCCATGTTTGAGTAGCCAATCAGCGCGCGCCAACAATGCTGTCCACTGTTTTAGTATATACTAATTCACGATGTTTACTCATGTGAATCAAAAACTGATTTTTGTTTTGTTTTGTTTTGCATACGAAGAGCAATCGTTGACTTTTGTAACGTGACTTCTTCAATGCCTGCACATCACTAGCTTGGAAAACGCTCGTGCAAAGAAACTGTTCATAGTGCCATAGCATAATGGATGAATGGCGCTCGGTAAGCACGTTAGGATATAAAAATATTTGCGTATCATTGCTTGATAACGAAACTGCCATCGGTTGCTTCCCGCTGTTGAGTATTCCCACAAAAACAAGATTTGGTAAGGAATGTAGCAGACCACAAATGATACAATGATAACATAGATCATTCTCAACAGATCGGACTCAAGATCTGCTGTAGACCTGCTTCCAGGTCTCAGATTCCTGCTGCTTACTTCCAGATGGACTTCTCTCGCAGGCACGCCGTAATGAAGGTGAAGAACTGCCCTTCGGTCGTCGGAGTTCCTTCGTGATGACATCGTGATGTCCGAAGATTCTTCGACGTATCTTCGGATATGACGCTTGAGTTTCACCGCTACTGCCCCATAGGACCACATCATAACCAGATAGGGAAGTATGAAGCACAGAGTGAATCGAATGATGCTATAGGTGTTTGCGCCCTTTCCCGGGAAGATTGAATAACACAGTTTGTGTCCAGATGGCAACTCGACAAGACTTCGCGTAACAAATAAAGGAAACGAGATTGCTAGGGCTGTGAGCCATATTCCTCCAATGATAGCCGCCTGTGCGAGACCCGAGATTTTTTTCTTTGGTGGCGCCATCCTCGTGTAGCGATAAACAGCGATGACCGCCATGTCTCCTGTAACCACAACAACAGCTAAGACTTGCAGTGGAATGAGCAGCTTACAGGCAAATTCACCAAAGATCCAACTGTACATTTCTTGGTAGGTCATGATGAATGGCTGACACAGGGAACTCACAATTTCCGCACCAGCCAAGCTAGCAACCAAATGATATGTAAATGGCTTGCAGCGGGTGGGGAGCTCGATGATCGCTTTTAAAACAAGAGTGTTTCCAACTAAACTCGCAAGTATGATAACAGAAAACAACAACAAGCTTAAGATCCGCAGTACATAGGGCTCTGGGCGATCCACTGTTCCTGTAACGGAAGATGTTCCCCTTGATAACTGATAGGTCGAAAAATCCGTGGAGTTGGTTATATTCATATTTCTTGCCAGACTCTGGTCAGTTTGCTTGGAATGCTGTCGTGAGAATAAAAGCACAGAAAATTTATATACCAGCCTTTTCGTCGTCGGTAAGGGTATTTATTTAACAGCTGTCAGGTTTGGCTTTATTATAGATATTTCTTCTTCGCGCCACAGAAAGCCAGAAGTCCGGAAATCCGGAAATCCGGCTAATGTATCACCAAAAATATGCCACAAAATCTTAGAATTTCCGATTCACCGCCCACATAGGGGGAGGGGGGGGGAAGTCTTCTATCCCTTCTTTAAACCTCTTAAACTTTCACTGAAATTCACGTTTACCCCCGTCTCAATTTAACCATTTGAGACCACAGACTATTGAGAAAATCATTGTTGTTTAACGTACGTGAAGACGGTCATGAACTTGACCAAATCATAGATGTCACTTGTTTCGCACCACAGGAAGCCGGAAGTCCGGAAATCCGCCTAATATATCACCAAATAGAGATGCCGCACAATCTAAGATTTTCTGTTTCACCGCCCACACAGGGGGAGGTGGGAGAGTCGGTGGTATACAACCAAGTTTCATACGGAGAGGCTCTGGCTCGAGGTCCAAACGCTTACTATTTTCATCTCATTTTTGACGGACAAGGAAACCCTTTCATATTATTTCATAGAAAATGGTAAACCTTCTACATAGCAGAAATAATGTATCCCTTTTCCAAAGTTAAGTAACTTTCAAACTTAAGAAGAAGACGACACTTCTGAATTTTCACGCTGAAGATGGCAGATGCATTTACAAAACTCAAAATTGTGTCGTTTTACTTCTTAAAATTTGTTTCTTTGCTGCTGTTATCTAGACTTTTCCAAACTTCCAACTGACTAAATTAGTCCTGATAAATCAACCATTAGCTGCATCTATTTGAGATAGATGCAGCTAATGGTCCCCCCCACCCCGCTTCCGGCACTTCAAAGAAAATACTTTATTTCCGAAAAAATAAGGTGCCCCCCTCCCCCGGGCCCCTCCCCTGCATCCGCCACTGCAATTTTTTTTCTTCTACCCCTTCTTTAAACCTCTTAAAATTTCACTGAAATTCGCGTTTACCTCCGTCTTAACTATTTGAGACCAGAGACTATTGAGGAAATCGCTGCTGCTTTACGTACGTGAGGACGGTCATGAAGCTGACCAAATTATCGGAAAAATCATTTTCACGAAAAGTTGATGAGTGGGTTTTATAAGGTTGATTCCTGCACTTGATCATAACTTATACTCTATTGAACTGCAACTGTCAGTGCGTAGAAACAATTAAATCACCATTTAATAAATAAAGGATGTATTTCTACAAACCGTCGGTTTTCAAAAAGGAAAGAGTTCGGCTTTGTAAATAAGACTGGACAAGTTTAGTAATACAACTTTTGCAAAAATTTGACTATTTTAATTTCTCAAGTAAATTCTCAAACTCGTTAATAATTCACAAGAGAGGAATTACATCCTCTTCTGTCATTTATCAAGTCAAAAACCGTGAGAGTGATCATAACTAACTGGCACGGATTTTTACGATTTTTTTTTTCAGTTTACTCCTTAGCTTTAGTTTCGATTGAAAAGATATATCAAAAACTCGAGACAGCGCTTGATCGCATTTCCAAACAACTTGAAGTTTGTGAAAAATACTCCGCGGTATTTTACCTCTCTTCTCGGTGTTTGGAAACTGAATGTGTTGAAATACGCTTTTCTTGCACTTGATATATTACGAAACATTCATATCACAAAGATTTCGAGATTAACGTTTCAATTGAGAGATTGGTTTAGCGTGATTTGTTGAGAAGCCCTTATCTTAGTGTTTTGCCGCAGTGGTTTAATTAATTGCACAATGTTTCTTAGGGAGACTTTTCTTCTGGCAGCTAAGATAGCCAAGGAGGTTTATGAAACGCCCCAATTCTAAATATTACAAGGTTAAATCTTTATCACTGGTAAAATTATGTTGACAGTGAATTGAGGAACATTTCGCGTATCACACAGGTTCATTGCCTGTGTTGCTAATTTACATTAACTTCCAACTCAGTTTGCAACTGCAAAATATTAAAAAAGGCAATAAGCACAGTGACCGCTCATTTTAATAGGAGAACTTACCGCGTCCTTGTTTCAGAGCTGAACTGAGTCCGACTAAACAAAGTGAATTGTATTCATTCTGGTTCACGGTGAGTGTGTTGGAGCTAGCCACTGTAAATGTTACTATTTCGATTTTTATAGCCTCTCGTTGTTTCCTGTTCTCGCCGGATAATTTCAGATCGAAGTAAAGTGCTTAAGTCTTATACCTTTCCGTATTTACCTTGCATTTCCCTTTTCGGAATCGAATTTTCGTCATTTCGTGAAAAGCACTTAATTAGGTTGTAGGAAACCAATGAAAATTCGAATTTAGTGCTTCTGTTATTGAAACTGACTGACCGACCACACGGAACCGGATCTTATGCATGTTGACTGCTTTGCTCATCACAGCACGTATATCGATATGTTAATGTTATTCCCTGCTTATTCGTTGGTTTATACTAAAACAATTACTCATATCATTGCTTGGTGCAAAACATGCCGTAAAAGCCTTTTTAAGCCTCCAAGGGCCTTATGTACGTCTTTCAAGACCGTTTGAGATGGGGGGGGGGACTTATCCGTTTGAGAAGTAAGCTTATTTCAAACCATATAGGTACTTTTTAAGTTTCAGTTCTGTTAAGAAACACATTTTCACAGAATAGCGCCGCTAACTTGTTTTCTTGTGTAAAAATCCTCTTGCTCTACCATCAGAAAAGAGGGAGGCTTATTAAAACAAATGAGTATACGGGGGGAGGGGCTTAATACCTTGCTGTTTTGAGCTTAATAGAGCTTTCACAACAATTGCGCGCTTTGTCGAAGAGCATTAGAACAATCGAGCAATAAAGGCAAAAATAAAGATACCTAAAAAAAACCTCGTAGCATTTTAACGGTTTGAATGCAGTTAAGAAGAACTTATCGAAACTTTAGCCCTCAAGCTGACCCCGGGAGAGAAAAATGAATTTGAAGTTATCCATATTTTAGTTAAAAAAAGAACGTTTCACATCAGTTCAAAAGAAAATAACATGCATTTTAAGCATTTTACAAGGTTTGACCTTAACTTTCTCGAGAATGCATTAGAATTTAACCGCGGGGTCACTTATAGAAGTGAATTATAGTGAAAGTAGTATACAGAACGTTACCGTGCTTTGAGTAGATTTTTGGTAAATAAATTTTGCGCTTATTGCTTGAACTTTCATCGGAAACCATTTGAAATCCATACGACGCGAGAAACCTGTAAAACGTTTTAAGAGTTCAGGTTTTCCCAAAATAAAAGCACCTGTTTAAACAAAGCTATGCTAAATTCTTTAACTCAAAAAGAAATGCTTACTGAACTGTGCTGTTTTGTCGTATATAATATAACCACCGGAAAGCTTAGCGTGCGTTTCGAAGGAAACTGCAAAAAGTTTAAAAATATTTGTTTTGTTTTTGCAAACAAAAGCGAATATATCGGCCAAATGAGTGCTCTTATGCTTTGTAGAAAGCCGCAGCTATGTGTTCAAAACGCACAGTGATATTATTGACGAGGCTATTCAGACAGCGGGAAGAAACGTTCGCCTACGGCTCTTAAATTCCTATTTTTGTATCGTGTTTTTTTTATTTGTTTGTGTGCATTAGAACAAAACAAAGCATATCAACAAGGTCTTTTATTTCTTCATGCGTATGCACTTTAGTTTCGTGCGCTACCAAAATTTCTGTTGGCGTTTTTGTACCACGTGACAGTCAAGTCATTCAGTATAGCGAAATTCGCAAGTGTTTATTGAAATTGTCTGTCATGTTAGCATACTCGAATTGAATATAACAAGTGTTGAAGCACTCCGCAAGCGATATCTACATTAATACAAGAAAGCGTTTATTTTGGCTCGTGAAATTGACTTTCATAAGCCCGTAATTGATCAAAATATCCTTTCAAGCTTTTAAAAGCATCTCAAGCCTAAATGTTATTGCTTTTTCCATCCTCACCACAAATTAGCTTTTCATTCTAAATCGATAAGCGTAACCTCAGTGTTGATGTACACACCATTTAAAAGGGATTGGTCCGTGTACTTCGTTAATTGCACAAAGAAATATGAAGAAATTGCCGGTTCGCAGAAAGTAAAACGCAAAAGAAAAAATTCCAATTAAGGCATGAATATTATATACTAATGTTCAGCTATTGTTGCAAAAACGAATGCCAGATTTTTGCGTGTAAGAAAATAAAGTTGTAGATGATATATGAAAGGGGAAGCGTTTAATTTTATTTTTTCCAACTAAATAAAAAAACCTTTTAAAACCTATTTTGTAACAAAAATAAATTCATGCAATCGTGCAGCCATTTGTAATGGCAAAATGCTGAAACATAAATTGGTATGCTATTAGACATCAGACAAGCGTGTAGCTCTTACACGCAAGCAATATCTCTCAAAATGTGGTAATGTTTCTGACGATTAGATCTCTTAGTATAGATTATTAAAAAAACTATATCACGATACTTTAAGTATTATTTTTTATGTAGGAAGCTACTTTTAAACTGAAGGAAACCCGAAATGTATAGTTTCCTTTGGAATAAAAACACTAAAGAAATAAAAATAAAACAAAAATGATCACAACGTGAAGGCCAAGAAAAATTGGTCAATTTCTTTTAATATAGGAAGCGTCGTGACGTATAAAATAAACCAAGACTACAGTAGTTGGCCAATAGCAAACATGATCTGTTTACTAGAAATTTCTACAATGATAATTAATGGGAAACTCTTAAAAGCCAGGAAGTGTCGTTAAAATTAATATGAATTTAAATATAAAAGCCTTTTAGTGAAGTTATTGCGGTGACAATTGTAGTTCCGTACCCAAAGTATGGTAATAAAGTTTAGACTAACAGCATCTGGCGTCTGTTGAAACAAAGGTTTTTCTAAACTCGTCAAGAAACACACAAGTAAAAGTTTGCAATTGTTAAGCAATTGCACATACCAGGGACCGTGGCTAACAAGAGGCAAGACGATGCACCTGCGTCATTTAGATTTTATTCCGAATTTTAAAAAAAACTACTGCGCCTTGAAAAAATGATCTCCAGAGAACATTTGACATTGGGTCGTGATATATTAACCAAGGTATGATGAGAAGTAAGGGTAAGAGAGAAATAATTCAAGGCGACAATTTGTATTAAGCTTTGCGTAACAATTTTAACTTTTGCGTAATACATTAATTATACTTGAGACCCTTTTATGGAAGTGTTTTTATCATCAAACAGTTATTTGAATGTTAAATAATGTTAAACAATAAAAATTGACGTTTTCAATGATAGACACGTACTGATTTTCGTAGTGAACGTAAGATATGAAAGTGAGTTTTTAAATGGTGTGATTTTTAATTTTCACGTTGCGTTCGGTCTCTTTAGAGTTCTTTGTTGATTTCATGGGTCTTCGACTTCGCATTGGAAAAAGTGATTAGTTTCATTGTGTCCAATCAATAAGACTGTTTCCTGTAGTGTCCTTGTACGTGATAGCTTCAATAAACAGTTAGTTATGGCTAATAGCTTTTAGCATTTTTTGGTCTTCGACTTCGCATTGGAAAAAATTAATTAGCTTCCTTGTGTCCAACCAATAAGACTGTTTCCTGTAGTGTCCTTGTACGTGATAGCTTCAATAAATAGTTAGTTATGGCAAATAGCTTTTAGCATTTTGTTCTAGGTTTTTGACGTCAGTTCAGTACTGTGAGCGGTAGTGTTTTATTTCTAAGTTTAAACTATGCTTTTTCCGAGGCGAAGTCGCGTAGCGAGCTTATTCTTTAGAAATAACTCTTGTTTTTTTAAAAGTAGTAATTATCTTAGGTTCGGAGTTGAATTAAGGAATATTGTATACAAGGTGTGAATTGTAAAGACAACTGTTCTTTGTTACTTCGTTGTACCGGATCTGATTGTAACACCTTAGGTCCAACTCGAAAGTCGTAAACAACTTGGTATTAAAATATGGAAGTAGGCGGAACCGCGCTGGAGTAGTAAGGAGATGCCTTTCTTGTTCGAAGTTCGTGCAAGTTGTTGTTTGAACATTGTTTGTACAATAACCTTTAGTTTGGCTTTTCTGTGTAACCTTATAACTTAATTTCAATATTATTTTGTAAAAACATTCCTTGTAATTTTTTTATGGCTCACGGTGTTTTGTTTTGACCACTTGTCGTACGGTTGATAGTGGAATTTTAGAAAGAAAAACGATCTCGACGTTGAAAACAATTAACTCGAAGGTTTTTATGCTAATATCCTGTACGCGCAGACGTACTACACCATTCCGAGAACTGCGCAGGTCCTTACGCAAGCATTAATTCCTC
The DNA here is from genome assembly GCA_963693305.1 of Meandrina meandrites. Taxonomy (NCBI): domain Eukaryota; kingdom Metazoa; phylum Cnidaria; class Anthozoa; order Scleractinia; family Meandrinidae; genus Meandrina; species Meandrina meandrites. Next base: position 11,109,397 of record OY855913.1, read on the forward strand.
AGATTTGACAGTTAATTGACAGTTAAAGTTAAAGTATGGTCACTACTTAAAGAGCGTGAGTATTATCTCAAGCAGAGTTCTGAGTTGCCACTAGCAGTGTGAGTTGTTGTAAAGTTACAAGGTTAAAGAAGTGTATTGGGGAACAGAAGTTGTTTAAAGTTGGAGCAGAAGAGTTCCTGCTTTAACATTGGTGTAGAATAAATCAATCCTCAAGCGGTACCGACGTCCGTGGTCCTTTTTGCCGGCTCTTACTCCGTGTACTGGACACAGATGACGTAAAATAATAGAAACAAAAGACGGCAGACAATACTGACCAAAATGCAATGAGTCACAAAACAATGGTGAAACAATGTGTTCTCATTTGTGTCCGGTACACGGAGTAAGAGCCTTTTTGGCCGTACGGAGCTACCAACTGCCGTCCATTTATACGTGGTCATATTTCCCCGTAAGTGGATCGAACAACCTGTACCATTCAAGGACGGTGTGCATTTGAACGTAAGTGGTCCGTCCACATTTTGAATTTTGCGTCTACAGTATGGGGCCCAGTTCTCGGGCGGGTCCAGTTCTAGGCCATTTTATGTTCAACGCGGTTTTTTTGCGCCACAAATGAATTTTTAAAAAAGTACTTTTACCCAAAGATAGAATGATTGCTGTAATTTCAGTACTTTCGTTATCTTAACCCTATCCAGACCGAGAGGGAGAAAGTGCCCGCGCTGACTTTGAACGCTTATAACTTTTTCAAGATTCAACCAAACGCTGCCAAATTTAGCGACTTTTTCTAAAATTTATTTGGGAATGATTTGGTAGGATAGGTTGTTGTATCGGGAATTTGACATTACCATGGCAACGCCATTTTAATAGGAATGCTTCCCCAAATTTTTTTGTTCCTATTAACAATACAATCGCAATAATTTTCACCCCTTTTAGTTTTGTTTGCACCGTTTTATAGATTTTGAGTAATTTTCAGTAATTTTGGGCGGTTTTCTGACGTTTTGGAAAAAAATTGAATTCCAAGATGGCGGCCGTTTTGACATCATGATGTAATTGTCACGTGATGTAGTGTTTCCGAGCAGTCAAACAAATAAAATAGTCGAATTTAACCAGCACAAGATAGCACACAAACAACAGATTAAACTCAATGCAATCAACCATGTACTCCGTTTTAATCCCATGATCCTTTTCGGTCTGTCTTTGATTACATTATCGACATTGCAAGTGATGTGACGTAAGATGAATTAAAACTCTGAGTCCTTGCTTTACGACTGTCTAAAAAACCCCAACTCTTTTAGCCTTTTGACTGCACTCAGGGGCATAACTTACGTTACAAACTTTCTGTTCTAAAATAAAACAAAGCCCTTTAAAAATAATTTATAGAAAATTGGGCACACTCTTTTTGTGGCCGAGAACTGGGCCCACTGGCCGAGAACTTCTGTAAACGTAGCTTCCATTTTCTTTTTTGTTCGAACAAAAAAAGTTTTGACGAATCGATAGCTTTACAGACTGAATGCTTAAGCTAGTTATTGGCGAAATTTCAAGTTCCTGCGGTTCTTCTGAGGTACAAAACACAGGTTTACGTCTTTTTTGGCCAAGAACTGGGCCCCATACTGTATTTTTGCCTTGGGCGACGTTCTTTCTTAAAGGTCTCGTCAGTTCGCTGAGCCTTCAGAAGCAAGTACTTGCCAGCAAGAGCTTGGACGATACCCAGATTCTCCGCCAATTGTAACAGAGACTTAAGGGGAATTTAACTCCATCATTGAGCTGGAGGTGCCCTGCTACTTTTCGGGATCTTTTATATCAAGTAGATGAGAGCAACGTTCACGAACATGTCGAGTTATTTCTGGTCTTGACTCATTCAGTTATAGTCAGAACTCAAAGCTATTATTGAAAGTGCAATTGTCATAAATAACTTATAGCCAACTCGGTAGACAACTCGGTTTGACTTACGTAAGCTAAGCAAATAGAGGAAGTTCTAAGGATAGTACTTTTCACGCCCGTAAAACCTAGAGCTCCTTTCTTATTTTAAGGTTTTGTTCTAAGTGCAGGTGCAAAACATCTATACAAGCTTTACGATTAAGGAAGATTCCGCTGTTTCAGTGAAACGAACTGAAATCTACTTTTTTTTACCGAAAAGCATTCTTTTACAATTGTGAGTGGTAACAAAAATTCCTCAAATGATTTAAAGAAGATCCCATAGCCAAACCAGGCCCCCTTAAAGTAATTCAGGTGTAAATAGGAATTCTGCCGAAAACACGGTCTGGATATTGTCTTACAGTCAAATCCCGCGTATGAGAACCTAGCAGATTAAGAACCTACACCCTGAAATTTGCTATTAGACACTCATCTTTACAAGAAAAAATTCAGCCTGACATTTGAAAAGGTTCTTATTTGGTAGCCAAGTAATACTTATAGCCGAATAAGTAATTGAAGCTTCTATCCCGAACCAAATTCAGTCATTCCAACTCAGAATGTTCCTTCCTATGGGAACTGGCGTTAGGTAATCTTTATTAAAAAAAACTGGTTTAACGAAACATGTTATTTTATTCAAGTCTAATAACACTCTACTCGGTTTTCTTTTTTGAAGAACAGACATTTCGATGATGATAATCTCAAAGATCGAAAACGTTTAGTACACATTTTTAACAGCTTTTTACCTATATTTTTAACAAACAGGCATAAGGTTTGCCTCGTCTCAGGTAAGGTTCTGGTTACGGTGTTGAATTCAGGAAGTAGATTTTGTGTAAGAGACATCTCGTCTCTATTTTGACTTTTATAAGGGAGCTTAAGCCCAGACGTTTCATGAGCTACGGACGGTGACCAAAACGCTAATGCAATTATTTTTAGTGCTGTTTAACCTTCACCAAGAGATTGGAATGCTCTTGTTTAACATTGAGTTTTAGTATTTAAGACGGAATCCGCCAGGACTTCGAGTAGTTATTGGACAAAATTATGTACCAAAATTATTTACACCTTATTGCAAGCTTTTGTGTTACTGCTTCAAATATCTTATCAAAAGAAATCTTTTCTAACAACACCAAACATCGAAAACCGATTTCGAAGTTCCGCTGAATTCCACTAAATCGCTTAAAAGACGTGATCGAGCTTTTGCCTATAGCTTGTGACCTTTGAATTTCATTTTCTCAGGCTCTGATAAGAAATTGTTGTACCAAAATTATTTACACCTTATTGCAAACTTTCGTGTTGCTGCTTCAAATATCTTATCAAAAGAAATCTTTTCTAACAACACCAAATACCGAAAAAAAATTTCGAATTTCCCACTGAATTCCACTGAATCGCTTAAAGACGATTTTACAAAATGGCTGCACGTGAGAATTTGCCTATACCTTGTGAACTTTGAAATTCATTTTCTAAGACTCTGATAAGAAGTTGTTGTCGGTGTTATCAGGGATTATTACTTACATCTTTACCTTTATTTAGGGTAGAAAATAACGCTATAGAATTTAAACTATTCTGGTACTCGATTTTTGTCCAACTTAAATAAATATTACTCGACGTCCTGGTGGATTCCGTCTTAATACTTCACGCTATGGTCGAAAAATTGGTAATACGTAGCAGAAAAAAGAATATTTAACTTCCGGTTGCCGTTCGAGCCTCAAAAACGTCTATCATTGTTTTTCAAGTAGTCAGAAGAGATAGTTGTTTGGGCTCTGAAGGAGACGAGCCGAAAGGAAGAGCTTCTAATTTGTTTCTTATCGTGGGGAGAGATTATTTCCCAAGATTACTGACCTCATAACTGTTCCCTGTAACTTCTTCTTCTGACTCTACTTCTAACATAGCATAGACACTTTGTATAAATGGCGTCTGCATTTGAATAACAATACTAATCACAACTATAACAAAATTCTCGAATCTGATTGGTTCTTAGCACGCCCTATTTTTTACCAAATTGGAGCGCGCGCGGCTAAAGTTTCCAATAACAAAGTGTCCAATAACAAGGTGTCCAATAACAAGGTGTCCAATAACAAAGTTCGCGTGCTGCACATGCGCGCGCTCTTTTTTGGTTTCTTGTTGTGACTAAATACTTCTTGATATTCCTAAAACGTTCAGCTTCAAGAATGGCTTTTTTGCCTTAGTGATGATAAGTCCTTAGTAGGCTTCGCTTTATCTAAATTTTTTCTCGAATTTTGTTATACTTATGATTAATTGGTAACAGGACTTTGTGTCGTCCGATTCTGTCTGTAATCATACTCGTGATTAAACAAATCGGACTCCCGCTACGCGGTCGTCCGATTTTGTTAATCACTCGTATGATTACAGACCGAATTGGACTCCACTCAGTCCTATTACCATTACTTATACATCCAAAGCCTCACATTCACATAAAAAATCTTTTGTCTAATAACACCCGTACACCCACATGCGGCTAAGGATGTACAAAGTATTGTTATTCAAATTTGGACGCCATTTATGCAGTGTCTATTTTTAGCCATTGATTCTAACCCAGAGACTCAAAGGACAGTGCAGTATGCGAAGTGGCTGATTAATTACGTTGTAAAAATATGGTGTTTTATGTATTTTGTTTGCTTACCTTATTTCACTTTCAATAAGACGTTAAAACACCAGACGTGCTACTCACGCTTATCTTTACTGCCGTAACACAAACTTTTTCGTTTGCAACACAGATGTACTTTAGTTTTTCTGCAAAACACTGTAATGCGATACTTTCATTTTTCACTTCAAAGTATGTCACTTGATACTTTTGTTTGTCATTTATAAACATTTTTTTTTACTAAGTAATAGGCGGATCAAATCAAAAATCATATCTTTCGGAAGAGTTTTCAAAGCGCAGCACAGCTGAAAAATTTGGTTCATGGTTGATAGGAAATTTGTGCCAAAAATCCCGGAACAAGTTTTTGGATATTCAATTACGAAGGCACTGTGTCTGATATTTATGTGAAAAGGAACAATTTTATTAACTTCGGTTTAAGTTGGCACCGCAGAGTCTACAGCAATCTAGTCTCCTGGGCAGACGTCTTTGGGATCGTCACGTTTTCCTCCACCGCCTATGAAGCGGCTTTTATATCAAAGTTTAACTTGCTAATTTTCGTCTTTCTTCGTTTAAACTTTGAACGAACAACGTCAACTTTGTGCAGACAACGTCAACTTTGTGCAAACAACGTGCACTTTTTTGTACAAGTAACGTTAATTTTGTGCAAACAACGCTCACACTTTGTACGCATACGACCATCAACTTTTTACGAACAACATTTACTTTGTACGAACAACGTTAACTTTGTGCAAACAAAATGTTGGGCGTGTGAAAAATATGCAATCCGGAATCTGGAATCCGGAACCGGAACCGGAACTGGAACCGAAACCGGAAACGAAATTTCAATAATTAGTTTATTGCTCATTTTACTTGGGAAAACAGTCACCTATTATGAAATTACCACATGTATAAATTACCTCTGAAAAAAGGTTCTTCTCCCATTGTAATGCCTGTATTATATTGTAGCGCTTATTTCTTCCTATGTAATGTTCTTTCAATGTTTAAAGCAATGTTTAACAAATTAGCAGCAGTGTAGGCACAGCCGAGTGTTTTGGACTTGATAAAGCATGAACTGCGAATTTATTTAACGGTTTCAAAATCTTCTGATATAGATCAACTCATTAAGCACTTAGATTTAGATTTGAGGTTATTTTGGCCCAGAAAATTGGACGTAAAGTTTAGCCGTGTCTATATCAGATATAACGACACTCGTTAAACATTAATTTCTTTTGTATTTTCTTTATGAATTATTAATGAATTTTTGAATGTCAAATAAAGTGAAAAAAGTCCGTGTCTTTTGAAATGCATTACAGAATAATTCTCTAAAAAAACATGTATAGTTTCTATTCAATGCTAATGGTTTATAAATGTGATTCGTGTCACGCAAAGGCATTACAGACTCGCCCGGACACATATGATTTTCGTACATTGTTATTTAACTTGGCACGCTAATGAAAACAAATGAAGCAACAACAACAAAAAGACATAACGTACAAATGCAAGGCGCTCCATTTATCTGGGTCAAGCACCAAACTGACATTTCCGGCCTTGTCATTAAATCTGTTAAAATTAATGAATTTACAGCGTTGAACAACTTTTAATTCGAGAAACGGTTATATACAGAAAGAAAAAATATAACACATATATATATGCTAATTTGAATAAAAAACAATTATCAAATAACAAAAGGAAAAACGCCTAGACCAATCATAAGCTGAATTAACAATTCCTGTGAATTACATTACAATTCAAATAACAACCGTCAAATACTTTCGCAATAACAAAAATTTTATCTGAGACAAATCATGGATAAAATGAGTAATAAAATGAGTAATAAACAAATTATTGAAATTTCGGTTCGGGTTCCATCGTATCGTGACCGTCCTCGATTTCCACTTACTGTAAGACCTTTTGCGTACAATATCCTTGATCACTTGTATTAGAGACCCGGTCGGTCCAACTCATATTCTATAAGTTTCTTAGCATCCCACACTGCATTCGATATCCACAACCTGTGAACTTTGAGCCAAAATGTGCTCTATTCTATCAATTTAAAAAAAAAGACCATCAAACTCATCATTCCGCAAGTTACCAGCATGAAGCAGACTCAAAACCTCCCTTGTAGATCGAGCATTGTGCTCTTTTACGAAGCCTCTTTCACTATGAGTACGACTTTGGGTCGCTATTTGGTTTTGCATCATCAGTAGTTTCTATAAGGGGTCTTCTCCCGCAGGTCAGTCGATAAGTTCTCGTATCTTCGTGGACTGTTCGTACAAGTGTGGACGTTGTTTGCACAAAGTCAGGCGGTGGACGTTGTTTGCACAAAGTTAACGTTGTTTGCACAAAAGAGTCGAGGTTTTTTGCACAAAGTTGACGTTGTTCGTTCAAAGTTTTGAACAAAGAAAGACCAAAATTAGCAAGTTAATTTTGATATAAAAACCGCTTCATAACAGCGAAGGGGGTTTCAGAAACAAATATATAGTCTGCGTCTTACATATAACTGTAACGCAGAGACACTCCACGTTTTACAAGTGCATACAGACAAGTCCTCCCCAGCCCTTACCTCCATCATAAGAATAATTACTCAGTTAATTGGTATTAAAGCGCGTTAGCAGTTTAGTGGACGGCAAGGGTTTGTGGACGGCAGCCCACACTACCATCGCAATAGTGCATTTTGCACTAATCAAAGGGCCCTATGTGCCCTAGGCTCGATTTCCAGCCGTTCTGGGAGTCCGGTGTGTCATTGGGAGGAACGCGGGCTCACAAAACGGCTGGAAATCGAGTCTATATGTGCCCACGACTGGTTGTTTTTATGTTCATGAAATTATCGTTTATTTATACTGGTACTTCATAGAGTTTGAAAACAGCGTGGTACCCTGGCAATCGTCGCTCTCTAGTCTGTGTCTTTTGCGTGTATTTGTGTTCCGAACACGAGTTATCTTCAAAAGCTTTTTGCAGAATTGACCGCTAATGAAGTGCACAATCCTTATCCACACTGTTAAACGTTCACCAAAACTCACACAATTCTGTCAAATATGAAGTAATATGAATTTGGACAGTAGCTAAGCCATATATGAAGTACTTATTGAACAATACCCACGTTCAATCCTGGGCATAAGTGGGGCAGTTTATCCGTAGCCAATCAGATTGTGAGTTTCCCTAATAGTCGGTTTCTGGGTTATGCTAATGTGTAATGCGTGTGCTGTCGTGGATATCATGTCTAAATCTGATCCAGTTTCAACAGGGATTACTTTCACATGTCAGCTAAATGTTAAACTTTTATAAACAGACTTCGAGGGCGTGCATACCTTGTCTTGGATCAAGTTTTGATTTCTGACTCTGGAGCTCGATATTTAGGCGATTACTATGTTCACAATTGCATCTCGATGAGGTATCATGTTCAATTTCATTGGTCAGTTTAAATTCATTATTCAGCTCTTATTAACCGAGCAGGAGGACTGAACCCCGGGGGGAGGGGTCTGTATGGGAAAATGTTGACCAAGATCGTAAGTACAGACAGAATGAAGTGAGGTCTATACTAATCACCGAGGTCAAAATTCGCCCATACAGGCCGACTAAGCTGGACCAAGCTCAGTTATTAGGATGTTTCTTTCTGACCAAACAAGACTAACTTAACGGCATTTAACAAATTTGATCAGTCAATTTGCAAAAGCGTTCAAGAGTGGTCTTCTTAGAGTGCAACTAACTTTAATTTTTTCTTTCGCTAGATGAAATCGTCCAAATGTTCTAGCTTGTTCTAATTTTTTTGTGCGAAAAAAATTCTATTGCACTTCCAATCTGGGAGCCAGACCTCTCACAGATAAGCTATTTGTACATGTTTGTTCCATTTTTAAATCATGGCTATATTTGACAGGTCAGAACCGCAGGAAAAAGTAAGAAGGCAACCTCGGTCCCCCTAGAGCTCTGGGGGGCAGGAGAGAGACCCTGGGAACGAGGTTGGCAAGTAGGGTGTGGAGACTCGGGGAACGAGGCTGAAGAACGTACACAATAATCTAATCAGCTAACAATATCGGATCCAGTTTCAATTCGAAAGTATGAAGAAAATTAATTATGAACTTTTCTATTTTGGTATTTAGGTATTTGATTCCAAACGAACACAAGAAAAGGGAATCAACAGGGCGTTTAACTCAAGATATGAAGATGGGGAAGCTAGACTGTAGTTGAAAAGAGGGTGGTAAAGGGGTGGGGGATAAATATCACGTTTCACGGAAAATAAAACAGTCCTTTCACAATCCACGAAAAATATGACTTTGGCATTTCACACTTCACGGAAAATAAAAGAGAGCGTTTTGGAAAATCACGGTTTACGGCGACTTTGGAAATCACGATTCACGAGGAAAAAGTAGCCATTTCACATTTTACGGGAAATAAAAAGGGCCGATCACGGGTCCTAAACATACCCTTTACCACCCTCTGAAAACGCACGAGCGCTCGATTTCTTCAGTTCGTACTGTAAACGTAAAGTTAAATCTTCTGACTCGTTCCCAGTCGTCTATTAATTTTATAACGAGAGAAGCGCGGCCGAGGGGAGCACGAGGAGTGATGGGAAGGAGGAAAGAGTTGAGGCGTCGTCTCTCCCTCTCACTTCCCCCTTCCCATCACTCCTTGCGGTCCCTTCGTTCACGCCTCTCGCATTTCATAGCCCGCGTGACTGAGAGACGGCTGGGGACATCTCGAATCTCCAAGAGAAACAACTACATGATCAAAGCACGTCCACCTGCGTCTATACATAGATCAAAGACAACACAAGCAATTTCTGTTGTTAAAAATGGTTTATTGATTCAAGCCGAAAATATGTGTTACAGCATAATAATGAAAGAGAATTCATGCCAATCGATCATCAGTTCCAGTCATGCATTATACCGGCAAAAAATAACAAACATTTCATGAGGAATATAAAAAGTTTAATTTGAAACGTTGGAGTGAAAAATGACATGAATAAAGAATTTTTCAGCGATGTGACTTTAGAGCAAGATTTCAGGTAAAATAGGTCGACGTCATTAATTCAGTCCGAAATGTATTTCACACTCGACGAGAAAAAAGTTGTTTTCGACTGAAGAAAAAAATCTAAAAATAGAAAACGGAGCCGATAAACGGCGCGGAATTGAATTAAAAGATAAACTTTATAAATTACAGATCACATCCTTATATAAACTTCATAAATTACAAGTTTCCTCATAATTGTATATTACATCCTTATATAAACTTTATAAATTACATGTTACATCCTCAGATAAACTTATATGCTTCATTACACGTTTCGTATTTTGCTAAGATTAAACATATACAAAGATTTTTACACAAGTTGTGAGTTGTCAACTGAGAAATTAAAACAATACCATTTTTTAGTTTGATTCGTTTCCGTTAACGATATCATTTTTATTGTATTTTATTACAAGCTCTTCAATTTAAATGAAATCTTTAGGAACTTTGATGTTTCCGGGAAAACCTGAAAGAGAAAGAAATAGCAATTGAAGTTGAAATGCGACAAAATGTCTCACTACAAACCGCATTGTCTAGTTACTGAACAGTAGGTGGCATTTCTGTGTAAAAAATGTTGAGAAACTTATCCTTCAAACGCTTTTTACGATTTCAAAAAGTTGCGGCAACATTTTGTAAAAAATGATAAACAGAAATGAAAACACCGAGAGCTAAATTTATCAACGACTAGCATAATTTATGACGTCACAACCACGTGAGGGTCAGTGCTAGTTTCTGATTGGACGACTCTTGTGAGATTGCTTTGAAACAAAAATGATAACAATCGATGAATTTGATCAGGCAACTCTTAAAGAGCGTTTTCACCAGATCGTTTTGTTTGCATAAAAAGCATCAACAACCTCAAAGATTGTGGAGTAGGTGGAAAGGAATATATTTGGCAGTGTTCATTGCAGCCAATTGCAAGCTATTGGGAAAACAAAATTCGGAAAATTACAGAACTTTCATTTTGTATGGGTCCGCCATATTGGTGTTCCACTTTGGTACACCAATATGGCCGCCAAAACTGGCTGCAAGAAGAAAGAAAGTTTCTGCTACCAAAGTCATGCGCTGGACTTCGAAATGCTTTAGTTATCTGAAAAGCATTTTGAAAGTGCTGAAATATTGATTTCTGAAACATTTCAGATCACGTTGAGTTAAGCTGTCTCAAATTTTAAAACGCTTTATCTCCAAAGTAAAGCAATCTTATGGCACAACAATTTCACCCAACAATTAGTGACACTGATGTCTAGAATATACTAAAAGAACAGCTTTGCAGGTTCAATAGTTTTGAATTTAAAATTTTAATGACGTCACGTGAAAACGCTCTATAACATCACCACTCGTGATCAGTTTTACGATGATAGTTACCTGTCCACTTAGCCAGTTGAGAGGGCTTTTGCAGAAATTTAATGTTGTTCATCGCCACGTCACTGAAAGGACAAGAAAACAAACATCAAAAGGTGTTAGTTTAATATAATAAGTTTGCATTCAGTATTATTGTTACTATTATTATTATCCTGCTCTTACATACAATTAGGAATTGTAACAGCAGATAAACTGTAAGCGTAGCCTGGCGCATTCTCTGTCAAACTGGGTAACATATTTTACCCTATACCTCTTTAGATTTCTTTACCACTGCCGGCTGCGGGTATTGCACTAATACCAGGGGTATAATAAGGTTTTGTGAACCGTCAGGATAAGTTTATTATGAGACACTCACCTAAATAATTTCTCCCCAGTCCGTCGTTGTTCTTCCAGGCGGACCTGAACATACCAGGATGGTTTGAAAAATATGATACGCAAAAGTTGCAGGCCAAACCTGAGTCAAATAAACACGAGAAACAATGTTACTATAAAAGTTGCGAAAGTACGCAAGACTTTAACTGATTTCTTGCAGACACAACTGACCAAGTAATCATTAAGAAACAGACGCAAGCATTCATTACGTCAGCATAGTACCAGAGAATTAATTTCTGGCCAATTAGTTATTGTCTAATCCGTTTAAAATGAGAAGAAACATTGCGTAGTAAAAACGGTTAGAAGTAACCTACGTTCTTTTTTTTGCTGTGTTAAAAAGGAACTCCTGCCCTGCAGGTTAGGATCGAAGCGGCATTAACTATTGTCAATTTTATCAACCTTTTAACATTTTTATCGTAAACATTACACATATGGGAAGAAGTGGGTTTGGAGTGATCATGAAGGACTTAAAAGTTCATATGAAATTAAGTTATTATGACCATATAACTGCACACTTAACTTACCGGGTGCAAAGGGTGTTAAATAAGCGCCCGGCATGGCCGAGTTGGTGGGGGAGGTACGCGGTGTGACCTTGTTGTTGTCGGTACACTACCATAAACCATCTCCCACCAACCACTCGACTTATTGCGTCTGGTATATGGCTGTGGAACAAGTAGAAAAGATCGATGTTAAATTACCGCAGAAATTCCATAAATAAAGGCGTGATGATGTTCGATTGGAACGCCACGCTTCAAGGTATTCCTTGATTCCTTGACGGATAAATTACATTGGTAATACTAACAAATATTTAATATTGTTTCTTACTGGTTGTTTGCAAAATAATAACTGAGACTTAATTAAAAATAATTTCTTTGATTTGGGTTATTCGAAAATTTCAAAACATCAAAACACTTACTCCGTGATCTCTGGGGAGCGGCAGTATTTCTCTGAATCGAGCAGGAAAAGATGAAAACCCCATTCATGAAGACCTGTTAGTTAAGGCAAAAAGAATAATTATTGACGTGAACACCTTGGAATAAAAAGCATATCGTGTTTATTTTAAATGCTTTGGGACACTGCAATAGACTAGCACATCATCAGTCGACGGGTGAGGTAGAACTCATGCTGCAAACCCGAGGAGATACTCTCCTGCCTCATGGGCCCGCACTGGACTCGAGCTTAAACTTTGCCTTACATATATATTTACCTCTATATATAAGACAATCCGGTAGTTGCACCATAGTTGGAATGGTGCGGATTGTCTTTGGTGCTTCATGAATGGCTGACATGGGTAAAAAGAGAGAGAGAAAGATTAGTACAACAAGATATACACGCAACATACACACTCACAATGAAATAATCAACACTCGTAGTGGCAAGTCTCAAATGTACGTAAGGCTTGACACGATCAGTGAGCCTATTAACTGAATTCAGCCGACTGACAAGTTTGATGCAGTATCAATATTTAAATGTTGAGAGAGTAAAAGTATCATTGTTGAGTGCGAGGAAGCATTACCTTCCTGGCTCGAGCTGGCTGTTGGTACATTGTCCTCAGGAAGAACTTCGGGAATGGCTACAAAGAAAAAAACAATTTTAAATCATAGTCGTATCGTTTTTTCGAGCAAGAAAAACTACAACGGACAGACTCGGTTAACAACTGCTGTGTGGAAATCAAAAAGGGATATTAATTTGAATAGTCGAAGCAGTGTTGAACGAGTTCTCGCAATACGAGCCGAGCCCACATCCTTCGTCACACCTGTCGGACCATGAAACACAGAGCTACAGCAGAGCCTCGAGAGCAAAATCATATAACTAAGATCATCAAACACAGAGCTACAGAAGAGCCTGGAGAGCAAAATCATATAACTAAGCTAAAATGCGACAATTATCGCGCATACTCAGCTTGGGTTTATTTTCGGGAATGTCTGGAGAAAAAGAAACTTTCATGTAGCTAGAACGTCCGGTGACTGAGCAAGATGTCACCGGTTCGACAGCTCTTTATAATTCAACAGCACTTGTAGAAAATGTAGGCCTGGACACGCTTTAATGAAGCTGCACGTTAAAAGACAATACCTTTTAATGCTGGTTTTGTGAACACCAATTCCTCATCAGCGAAGCTCTTCCCTCCCATCAAAAAGCCTAATAGAGAATATTCTTGTAGAATATTCTCGTAAATAAAACTGATGTTTTGTGCGCCCTTGGATGGAATAGGGCGACTTTCTAATGGCTTTTCGATGGGGTGAACGCCGTTGAAAGATGTTAAAAGGCGTTCATTTCCTTGTGGTATCTTCAGTTTCTAGAAAAAAACGAGTTTTCAGACTTAAGACGGAATCCGCCAGGACTTCGAGTAGTTATTGGACAAAATTATGTACCAAAATTATTTACACCTTATTGCAAGCTTTTGTGTTACTGCTTCAAATATCTTATCAATAGAAATCTTTTCTAACAACACCAAACATCGAAAACCGATTTCGAAGTTCCGCTGAATTCCACTAAATCGCTTAAAAGACGTGAGCTTTTGCCTATCGCTTGTGAACTTTGAATTTCATTTTCTCAGGCTCTGATAAGAAATTGTTGTACCAAAATTATTTACACCTTATTGAAAACTTTTGTGTTGCTGCTTCAAATATCTTATCAAAAGAAATCTTTTCTAACAACACCAAACACCGAAAACAAATTTCGAATTTCCCACTGAATTCCACTGAATCGCTTTAAGACGATTTTACAAAATGGCTGCACTTGAGAATTTGCCTATACCTTGTGAACTTTGAAATTCATTTTCTAAGACTCTGATAAGAAGTTGTTGTCGGTGTTATCAGGGATTATTACTTACATCTTTACCTTTTATTTAGGGTAGAAAATAACGCAATAGGATTTAAATTATTCTGGTACTCGATTTTTGTCCAACTTAAATAAATATTACTCGACGTCCTGGTGGATTCCGTCTTAATTTCTTTTCCAGTAAATAGAATTAGACCCGCGTCAAACGTCGAACTTCAAACAAGTCGAACTTTATGCAAATAAGGGAAAACTACTGTAAACGAAAAATGCTAAAATTGTAGTCAGGGGTTGATATAACGATTTCTTCAAATATTCTGACACTGACCTAGTGAAACGTTAAACAACGTTTATTGTCAGTGTAAGAATATTTCAAGGCTAAAATGCAGTCAATGATACATTGCAGACTACAACACTGAAGAAGGGCTAAGCCCGAAAAATTTGTTAATTTTCAATTTATTGACACTTAAAAGAGTTTTTTCAAATTTCTTTACTATTTCAAGACTATACTGTTTTTGTTCATTTGGAATGCCGGTCATAATGCCCCTACATGAAATAGGTTTACTTCTAAAATCTTTGGTGCGGTACCAAAGAACGAGAAATATAGAAGTTAAGAGGGCGTTTTGTCGATTCATGCGAAGTTCGACGTTTGACCATGGTCTAACATGTCTAAGTTGTGTTATTCAATTTTTTTAATCGCTAAAAGTGAACTTAACATGAACTGTTTTCAACATAGCTAACTTTGTAGGTTTTATTTGAATTGAAAAGGCATTTTATCTGTACTTAGTTTGCTTTCTAAAAATACTAAAAGCGCGCGCAGAACTGTGAACCGTTAAAGAAAGCCGTCACTCAGGTTGGCTTTTTAAAAAACCGATGAAGGCCGAAGTTGTTTGGTCGAAACGTCTTTGAAGTTTTTATTAATGTTGTTTCGAATGTTAAAACAAGTCAGTGTCAAGCACAAAAATTTAACATTCTAGTTTGCTTTCATACTCTAATGTACTTGCCACTGAGCAATTTTTCACCGAGCAATTCGTTTGGTGACATAATTTGCAAGAAAAATTGCTTTAACTGAAATTGCCTGAGATGTCTTGTAACTTTTTCGGCGTTGTAGCAACGTGTTCGCAACTTTAACGCTACGACTGGAACTTCTTCTGCATTCTGCGCTGTTGCAGTTAGCAACGTTCCGTGCAACTTGTTTTTAAACAACCAGTGATGCTCGACAATACTGCGAGCTCGAAGATGGTCGTCTAATTAAGTTCTTCAGTTTTTTCTCCAAACACAACTACAAAAGGAAGTAACTAGTATTTATTCGGTATAGACAAAATACAGGCTGTTTGGCTTGTTCAGTGGAAATCACATTTATTTTCTGTGTTTAAAAGTTCTGCGCAGGCGTGACCGTTATCATTGAATTTGTTCTAGTTACCAGGTTTCCCGCACACGAGTTTCGTCCCAGATCTCGCGCAAATTTTGAACTTTTATGGCGTGTGCATTGACGTCACAAAGTTTAACGGTTGAAAAAAAAACCGTTTGAACAACCACTCGCGCAAATCTACACAAAAGCATCAGTTTTTTCACAAATTCTGAGAAAAGTTCACTACCATTTGAACTTTGCTCACCTTTTTCTTCTTTCGGAAGCTCAAGGCCTCATTCCGACTAAATACGCAACCCATAATCTCGATTTTGTAGAGTAAATATGTACAAAGTTATCTGAACAAGAGTTAAAGGTAAAATGACAATTTCTGTGAACGCGCGTCCTTTTTATACCTGAATCCATTGTGACGTAATAGCGCACGCTTTAACTGACGACAACCTTGGTTTAAATTGAAACAAATGGCAGTGATTGGTCAAGAGAATGCTTTCACATGCCTATCACGTGAGACCAAGATGTAAACCAGTTCCCTTGCTTCCCTTGCTCGTGCTCGGTTACAAAGCGTTTCACACAAGTCTGACACATTGTTGCCGACACATGTTGCTTATGATGTTTTCTCGGGCGAGCAAACGGGTAAACATTTGTTACGTTATTTTTGAAAGAAATCAGAAACATTTTATGTTTCTCGAACACAAATTTTATGTCCGCAACAAATGTTGCACGCGCGGGCAAACAGGAAAACATTTGTGTCCGCAACCAGCCTGGTCCGCAACAATGTGTCCGCAACATTCTGTCCTCGTTTGCCACTACCTTGGGACACACAACAAATACAAAAGTAACTCCTGTAAATATTTAATTGCCGTAATTTTTCATCAGTAGGATACCTAAAATGCGTGCAATTCTACATTTGGTTACCGTTTCGGCTCTAAAATAATTTTGAATCAAAGTCTTGTGTGTCAACGAATTCACAAACACGAAATCGATTATTTGCCTTTCTCTTGTCATCTGCGATTCAAATATCAATGCCGCGATTCCATCAATTCTAACCCCCTCAATGTATTTGGGAGAAACTTACAAAAAGCAGTTGGACTGTCACATAAAAATTATCTTTATTAAATGATGTCTATTTTCTAATGTGTTTCCTGTACCATCAATCTATCAAGGACTTTATAGCTTACGAGGAAAAACAAGAGGGCGACATGAATTCGTTTCTGAAACCTATTTTTATATGTAAGTCACATGTGGTCTATAAAAGCGTGCGTTTTTTAACTTGCAAATCATGTGTTCCTGTTCCTTTCTAAAACACAGGCGCAATTTTGTGCAAAATTCTTGGTAAAGAATTCTGGGATGCTCCTGATTTAAATAAATGAATAAACAAAAATAAAGGGATCAATTTTTCTGAAGAGACAGAAATAAAGAAAATTACAGAAGTTTAAGAACGCGAATCGAACAGACGTGTTCAGCATAAACTGCAGGTTTTCGATGTCATGAACCTAGCTGTACCCTGCGTGCCAGATTCGCCGCGCACTGTCGCCGCAAAACGAAACAAAAAACTCTCTGGCACCCAGGGTAACCAAGCTGTAGCAAAATCTGCAAATTAACAGCTGGACTAAAGAACTACGCCAAGACACATCAATAATCCGCAAGTCAAGGAAATACAACTATCGCAACGATCCTGATTTGACACGACTCCAAAGACTGTAAAATAAGCCGGTATCACGGCCGATTTGGACTCCCCCCCCCCCCCCCCCGCGGATTTGGATCCCATTAATTTTTGGCCTAAACATCCCGTATCCCACCCAATCCGGTGGTTTGTATCTCCAACTATATGTTCGATATCCTCGAATCTCTGGTTTAAATGTCCTGTATCCCATTAATTTTTCCCGTATCCATAAAACCCCTAATAGGGCCTCAGTATAAAAACGGCCAATTTATTTCATCTGGTAGCTTTTTGCTTATGCTCCTTTGATTCATAACACCAAAAAGTTTGACCACTTTCCAGTTGTTTATATGAGTTTTGCTGGAGGGGGTCCAAATCAGCTGATTTGGAAAACCGGACATAAACCAACTCGGCACCTATTTTAGTTGAAACGTCTCTGCACCAACCCCCTCCCCCCCCCCCCCCCCCTTACTTGGTGTGCAGTTCTCTCGCCATCCTGTTCTCCATCAATCAAAGAAATATGCACGAGAACTGTGAACCGGGAATTTATTTTATTTATCGAAAATTCAGTTTTCGTGGAGTCCAAGAGAAACGATGGGCCCTGGTGACGAATGCTGTCAATTATTCAAGGGACAAGGGACACGTCTTGTTCATTGTCTGTTGTGTGTTGCTCCTTGTGTCTCGTGGATCGATCATGGGTTGGTTTCATATTTTCTTTCTTTTTGCTTTCTTTTTCACCCTAAGCATTGGCGAAGAGGAGGAGGTGACGATCGAGGTTGTATATAAGCCACCAGAAGAAAAATGCCAGCGAAAATCGAAAGACGGCGATCTACTTGCGATGCATTACACAGGACGCCTGGAAAAGGATGGCTCGGTGTTCGATTCCAGCCACAATCGTGGGCACACATTTGATTTCACAATGGGAAGAGGTATGGTGATTCAAGGGTGGGAGCAAGGACTGAAGGACATGTGTGTTGGAGAGAAAAGAAAACTTAGGGTTCCAGCACACTTGGGTAAGTTTATAAGTTAGTGTTTATAAATTTATAAAGCGGCATTTGATTAAAGCTGAGTGTCGGAACGTGGATCAACTGGCCTTTGATAGAAACAATGCAGGCTTTCATTAAGCTTAGTCTGTCGGACTTCACAGCTAGTATGTTGTGTTTATCCAAAAGTAGACCCAATTGAACGAGACTTTTTCGTGTAGTGTTTTGTAACATTGCACTATTGAAAATGGTAGTCGTATGGGGTAAGACCCCAGGCCAACCGGGGGGATCGTAAAATGGGTGGAGGAATCTAACAGGACATACTGTCCATAGTCCTCTGGACCAATTGCTTCCTCAACAAAACATCCCTGATATCCACCCTAACAAGAAAACAAGACCATGTTAGTGGGATCCATTTGATCACGATTGAGGGTGACTTTTTAATGATAGTTGGGAAACAATGTTTACTCATTCATTTTAGTCCTGGAGAAGGAATATAATATCTTTATTCAAAACATCAATAGAATAAAAGAACATCTGAGGAATGAATTATCTACAACCCAACAGAGTTGGATGGCCAACAAGAAATAAAGAATAAAGCAGCCATAGCAGTGACAAGTACTCACCATTCTGTCCAGCTCTATTTTGAGGGTGTTATTTTCTGACCCGTGATCGGCCCTTTGTATTTCCCGTCAAATGTGAAATGGCTATTATTTTCCTCTTGAATGTTGGTTAGATTTTCCATAGTCGGCGTGAACCATGATTTTCCAAAATATTCTCTTTTATTTTTTCGTGAAGCGTGAAATGCCAGTTATATTTTTCGTTTATTGCAAAAGGGCTGCTTTATTTTCCATGAAATGTGATCTATACCCCCTTTACCACACTCTATTTCAGGCCATTCTTGTCCTCACAGCCCATTTCACTTCTCTTAGCTGGTGGGGCCTTGGCACGAGAAACAAAAGGGCTCCTGAAGAGAGTCCTCTCCAGGCCATGCACCTCTGTAGGAATTCTGTAGATTGAGAAAGACATTTTTCATTGCTAAATTCCCCCTTTTGTCACTTTATATTCTGTGTATTTATGGCTTGGGAAGGCGGTAAATCCACGTGATATCCCTGTTGTTGCAGTTTGCAAATTTTACAAAATTTTGATTTTTCCTACCGGTTCGTTGCAAATTTTCCCCTGGCCAGGGACAGATGATCCATTCCATCTCTTTGTATTCCCTAACATATTCTCCTTGTTGGCCCAGGGTCCAGAGTACCCCTGGGGCAGCCTGAATTTCAAATTTATTGATAGTTGAACGTGCAATCAACGCATTACTACTTTAGCAGGCGATCAAAACCAATCAATAGTTTGATGTATTGTTACTCTTCAAAACTTCAGACAGTTTTTTATTTGTATTTTGATGAAAGTGAACACTGAAAGTTTATAGATAAGCCTAGAATGCTTCTTTTACAAATTGTTACTCATAATTTCTACACAAGCACTTGTAATGATATAAAGTTGTAATAACGTGGCTTATTTGACAAATCAGCTTCCACAGACAAGACTGACTTGTAACATAATCAACTTACAACAACTTGACTTTCACTTGACCCCGAAGATGAGTTCCACTCAGGTTGTCGAAGTGTAAGTCACCAGTGACAGTTCTTTTTAGAACTACTCTCATCTGGATGACCACACTATTTGAACTACAATTAATATTGTTTCAAATTGTGTTTAGGTTATGGTGATCAGGGTGCTGGTGATGTTATACCTCCAGGAGCAAATCTTTTGTTTGATGTTGAGCTAATGGAAATCAAGGATGGACAGGCTGAGGAGGAAGAACCGCCACAAGAATCGGCACCTAATGTCTTTAGCATGATCGACAAAGATAAAAACAATGAACTTAGCATAGGGGAAGTAAAAGAGTATCTGAAAGAACAGCAAGGGTTTCCCAATGATGATGAATCTAACCATGAAACCATTTTATCTGAAATATTCGAGCACGAAGACAAGGATAAAGATGGGGTTATTTCCTTTGAAGAGTTTAGTGGACCAAAACATGAAGAACTCTAATTAGTAAAAGATTTAGTGGTAAAAATTAAGCTCTTTTTTTTGTTCTATATCTTTTTGTTGTAGTTTAAAATTTTCGGGTCAAAATGAGTTTCCCGGTATGTTATGAGAATTAGTTTGATTTGCATTTTCATTACCATAATCCAAAATACAAATCATCATAAAGCTAAATCACTTTGACCAGAAATTCATTTTAAACTACAACAGATAAACATGTATTGATAAGGGTATACATCTGTGTATGGTATTAGCAGTGATTTCTAACTGTCATAAGTGACAGGTGAAACATTGTTACGATGTATAACACACATGCTTGTTACCAATAATATTTTGTTTGTTATCAAATATAATTTAGAACATCAGTTGTGAATTTTATAACTGTAGACACTGCAATAAACAATTCTGTCTTTCTATCTTTGTAGTTGGTATTTGTATTGGTAGTAACATTACTCTAAGTGCAATTTGTGATAAAAACATTGTGCATATGATATTTTCAAGAACTAACAAAATTGTACGAGCACGGCAGCAATATGATGAAGCATATTGGGACTGATGTGAGAACCTCCATCCCATTTATAGTAGACTATAAGCACATGCAGATTTAGCCAGAAACCTTTTTTGGAGCAAGAATTTGTTTAAGCAAGCCACGCCTTCCCTCCCCCTTTCCTTCTTAACCAAAACAATTTACTCTTTCATTTTTACCTTGTCAAACTTGGCACAACTAAATTTAGTAAGGAAAAATTTGTAATTATTATGTATATCAAGCTTCGATTCCACCCAGCTCCAGGCTCTGTGCCAAAAGTTTCAGGGCTCTACACTCTACATCAAAACAATGTTAGGAATGATAGTGACAAGAGTTTTAGGAGCAGGGTCCAATTGCCACCAAACACCCCCCCCCCCTCCTTGGGGACTCAGGTATATAACACTGAAGATGACTGGAAGGTAAACCGATAAACTCTCTGATTTTCGCTAAATTATAATATCCACCCACTCTATTTCTGTTACAGTTTTTAAAAACCTTTCCTCTCTAACAGCACTTCCCCCGGGGGAGGGGCTAATATTGAGGGCTGATAGAAGGTTTACGGTTTCAAAAAATCCAGAGAGACTGGGCACTGATATTACATGGGCTCAGTGCATTTTGCATCGAAGGACGACAATATTTCTTTATTGCTTTGCTAGGATTAGCCATGTTTGGCTGACTTATTGCATTTTTCCGAAATATAAAGCTGTATGGATTGAAACGACTTTAATCTTGCTTCAAAATGAGTCAGATACCTTCAGGGATTTCGCGTTTAAAAACGCCGAGTAGAATTGTGAAACCGATACAAGGCGGAGGTGTTGGTGCTGCGGGTCAACCTTCTTCTTCAGTTAAACCACGTGGCGCTGTAGCTGCTTCTTCTCAGGCGACAACATCTACAGTACAACCAAGAACTAGTCCTTCGGGGTCTAAACTTAGCCAGACTCCAAGCGGACCAGTGAAAAGGGGAGTTCAAACAAGCGATAATGGCAAACTAACTACCAGTCGTGAACGCTTAGTTAGCCCTCGAGGTTCTGTTACTGGCGGGCAAATTGCACAACCGAGACTTCCTTCAAGGGAAAATTCGCAAACAAGACTGCAATACAGGAGGGAAAGTTCTAGTTCTTCTTTACGCGGAGGATCCACAAAAACAGATTCTTCGCAGACTGTGGTCAGAAGACGTTCTCAAGCTTCTCCGACTTTAGAAAGTCAAACGGCAACTGACTCGGCTAAGTCAAGTTTACTTAACTTCTTCAAAATAGGAGATCGTGTCTTGGTTGGAAATACTAATCCTGGAGCTATAGCTTTTCTTGGAGAGACTCGTTTTGCTAAGGGTGAATGGGCTGGTGTAGCTCTTGACGAACCCGTGGGAAAAAATAACGGCAGTGTTCAAGGAGTACGATATTTTGAATGCCAACCAAATCACGGAATATTTACAAAGCTAGAGAAGCTAACAAAAATCAACCAAATTCCGAATGACAATGAGAGAACTTCAAAACGTGAAACGAAAGCTGAGAAAACAGAAACGGACTTTAAAATTGGCGACCGTGTTGTGGTTAGCGGTACAAAACATGGTGTGGTAAGGTATCTTGGAGAGACTGGCTTCGCCAAGGGCCAGTGGGGTGGAATTGAACTCGACGAACCTCTGGGGAAAAACGATGGAGCAGTTGCCGGAACGAGGTAAAAATAGTCGAGTAGTTATTTGGTTTCTCGTAACCTATTAAAATACAATTCTTACAGTCTAATTTCCTTCATTAATAGAGGAATCGAAGAGTATTAAAAAAGCTGTGAAACAGTGTATTAAATCACCTTGGGTGTTTATATCCCCCAAGCGTTAGGTTTCAATCGGATTCTTTACCGTAATCAATGATTAATTTCCCCGCCAGATTATGGTAAATTCGGATTATACTTTTTTGGGTCCTATTTCCAAGTTAAATTTAAATTTATCTGGTGAATTATGTAATGTTTACTTCGTTCTTAACGGTGCCACGTTGGGCTAAAATTATTATTACGCTTGGCATGTCGCTTTTGTGTTCGGAAACCTTGTTGTTATATTTAACACATGTTTATCATGATTTAACCATTTTGGAATGATTTATTTACCCTTTTCCGATTTCATTTTATATATAGTACCGTAAACAAAATTTGCATGTCTAAATTCTAATTTCTTGAAAAAGCTTAATTATTAGATATTTTCAGATATGTAGGCTTGAGATAAGTTTACTGTAAAATATTTCATTTTGTTTGCAAGGGTTTTTGCTGGGCTATAAAGGGCTTATAATCAGAATAAATTATGTGTTACTGGTGGTAATAAGACTTTAGTGTGGGTACCTTTTATGGGAGGGAGGTGAATAGGTTCACAGATCAATGGATTTGGTCTTAAAAAGTGCACACATCGCAGATTTTTGCAATACATCGAGCAGATTCATGGATTTTGACAATACAGTGGATCACAGATTAGCTGAGAATTTTGTCCTGGATTCTGGAACTTTTATGTCAGGAGGTTTGGATCGTAGATTGGTCAGTCTTTAGTGGTTGGTTGGCAGAATTGTTAAAAAAAACAAGAAATGGAACAAAATTTCTTTAAATAATTGGCATAAAAAACAACATCTACCGTGATGTTGATGTTGATGGATGGATTGATGGATTTGGCAAAAAATAGCACGGATCAGCGGATTTGCAAACCCCTATGCACCCAAATGAGGGGCTTATAATTTATTGGAATTTGATGGTATGTAATTGAAGTAACCAGACTGAGTGGAGTACAATAACTTGTTATCACTTTTACTATGTCTTTGAGAATTTAATGCAGACAATAATTACCAACCACATTTTTCTAGAAAATCCCAAAAGATGTCCAGAACTTAACAGTGAAACCACTGCCCTGTGTGACTTGTGGTTCCACTTGAGTTTTTGAATGTTTTATTGCATCATTTCTATGGTCTATAAGAATGCAGACGGTGGAAAAGTGTGATCAGTTTGGTAATAATATTCTCCAAATAATCAAGATGAATAGTGGCACAATATTTACTTCCTATAAAGCGGCAAGATGAATATTGTTTTAAAGCCAATATTCATCGAGATTATGGAGAATGTGTTTTTATTAGTGCGTATCATTGAGGCATAAGTGAACTTTGGTTATAATGCAAATCAATCACATGTATTGCCTTCAATCATTATTCAGAATGGCTGCAATTTTTTGTACCGGTTTGTGGCTAAATGTTATTAGGAAAGAATGCTAGGTAAATAACTCACTGACAAATTTCTCCATAATTAAAACTGCTTACCAAAGTCCATCAAGGGAGTTTTTTTTGGTAGAATTTTTTTTAAAGCCAAATCAATGAGTACGTCTATTTTATCTGCACATTTTCCAAAAAAGGTTTTCAAAACATTGCAGTTATCCATAATTTTTTTTAATTAATACAAGACAACAGTCTGTTATGAGCTAATAATTCACAGATTTCTTTTTGGTGTTTTCATTGACGGTTCATCCACATTCAATTTGCTTCTGTTCTATTAATTACCTTTTTACCTTATAATTTATCACATTATAATCTCTTTGTTGGTTGTGTGGGTCCTCTAATACCCTAGCTAATTGGATGAACCTGGCTAGACAGTGCCCTTTCAGACAAGGAGCTCTCAAATTTTGCTTGCCCAGGCAATTGCATGCTTATGCTAGTTTAGATTTTGTATATGATATAGTGAGCAGATAACTTGCCTGGCTCCTTGCCCATCAGGCAGGTAAGAATAAAAAGTTACTAACAATCTCTGCAGGACTTTGTCACAAACAACGGGGCAGCACTTCTGTCAAGTCCTGCAATGAATCCTTGTTCCCCATGCAAAATATTGCTGAAATATTTGAACGAGAGACAGCTGAAAGATAAAAAGTGTTCACCTAAAACTTGTCAAAAATATTTGATTGTTTAGCTCGGACTTTTCAAGACAGTGACACATCAGCATTTCTTCCAAGTCTCCAGCCGCATACTGTCAGTTATTGGAAAATATATCCCTGGCAAATTTAGTCCCCAATATTTGATATGCCAGCCATTTCTGATCCTATTTTCCTCTGCTTTACAGGTTTTTTCTTCCCATGTCTACAACATGCACACATATGTCTAGTTCCTGCAAAATGTTTTCTTGTCCGAAGAGTCTCTAGGAAATTTCCCCACAATGCTTTTTAAAAAACTCTGTCAGTAGTAAAGGTTGTATTTGTGGTTCATTGTTCTTTGTTTTCTTTGTTTAAAGATATTTCCAGTGTGAGCCTACCTTCGGGCTGTTTGCTCCACTTCATAAAATTGTCAGATCAAGTCTACCTTTACCAAGCAGACTTCAACCTCCATCACAGCAAGAGAATGGCTCACAGAGCACTTTGGGTGCCCTGGGAAGCAACAGCTCTATTAACTCAGTCTCGTCAACCCACAGTGGCTCCTCCATTACTCCCAAACCAGCTACAACAAGCACATCACAGGTATCATTCTTTGTTCTCTCTTTTATTCTTCTTATAATAATTTACTTTATTCTCGTAGCTTTTGTGCTATTCTGATGACTTTCATAAAAAATAAATCCAGAGTAGACAGTAAGTATTTTCATCTGCAGTGTATGCATAACTGAATAAAGTAATAATAAAGCTTTACAGTGCTTGGTTCTGTTATAATGAACACAACAAAGTGACATGAAAATGTCAGCAACCAAAATTAAATGAAATGTAGAGAGAAACACAATGCACTTATAAATAACCTTTTATTTCAATGATAGAAAAAATTTAATTTCCAATACTTACAATTTGAATTGGATTTAAAATTTGACACTGCAGGTACATGTACTCATTTGCTCAATGCATGATATTTTATTGATGAGTTTAAGGTGACTCCATATTTATTCCGGGCGCACTTGTCCATGACAAACTTTGGGTTATAACTTTTTAGGCTTTGACGCGATGGCGGTGAAACTTTGGGAAAATGTTCACCTATCATTTGGTAATAGTAATACGAAATTCGATTTAACTGGATAAAAGTATTTTTGATATTGCTGGCATTTAATTGGACCCCACTTTTTGCAAAAAATCGAGTCTAGAAAAAAATTTTGCTGATAGATTTTAGCTAAACTTCTGAAATCAGCTGATATTGACTAAATACATATTATATCCAATTTTCAGAAAAATCGTCGGAACAGAATCACTGAAATGTTAAGGTCACCTAAATTCGACACTTAAATTCTATTGAAATGTTCTTTCCTTGGCACCCTTTGCCAGAACAAGCCACGAACCCAAATTTCTGCAAGAAGCATCCCCAATGCTTGCTAAATCAATGTGCCTCGCCGATTTGCGATCGTGACAACCATTAAAAAGTATTTGCTTTCCCAGTAACTCTTACAAAATGATCGAAAATCTTCGCAAACCAACAAAGTTACATTTTTCATAAATTTTTCAAAATTACACCGCAGTTTTGTGTCAAACTCCTTCCAAACAAACTTCAGGATACTGCATTGTTTTTGCATCGATTTCTGCTGCTGTACGATGCTGTAAATTGGAGAATTTATGTTGGGATTTCAAGCGGCTCCGCGACTGTTCTCTGGCCAAGCGGACAAGCAGGTTTGTTTAATATGTAGTTCTGAATATGAAATGAGCACGTGCATTATTTATTGCACGAACTCGCACCTTTTCAAGGGGGGTGTATTTGATATGCGCGCCCAGGAGGTGCAGCAGTTATAAAATCTGCCATTGTAAATCTAAACAAAACTACTCGTCCACTTCGCCACTGCATTCAAGCTCAAAAACAAAGAATTAATTTCATCTGCCTATCCTTTAGAACAATTTTAATCGCTTGTTCAACTCTTGTGTGACTTATTGCTGTTTAATAGTGACAGTTCATTAATCTTCACAATAAATTACAATACACCTCATTGTACCTCATTGAGCGTACATCTTCCCTCCCCTCCTGGGTGTGCATATCAAATACACCCCCCTTGAATAGGTGCGAACTCGTGCAATAAATAACGCACGTGCTCATTTCGTATTCAGAACTACATAAACAAAACTGCTCGTCCGCTTGGCCAGAGAACAGTCGCAGAGCCGCTTGAAATCCCAACATAAATTCTCCAATTTATAGCATCGTACAGCAGCAAAAAACGATGCAAAAACATTGCAGTATACTGAAGTTTGTTTGGAAGGAGTTTGACACAAAACTGCGGTGTAATTTTGAAAAATTTATGAAAAATGTAACTTTGTTGGTTTGCGAAGATTTTCGATCATTTTGTTATGTTTACTGGGAAAGCAAATACTTTTTAACGGTTGTCACGATCGCAAATCGGCGAGGCACATTGATTTAGCAAGCATTGGGGATGCTTCTTGCAGAAATTTGGGTTTGTAGCTTGTTTTCACAACAAGCACCAAGAAAAGAACATTTCAATATAATTTAAGTGTCGAATTTACTAGGTGACCTTAATATTTCAGCGATTCTGTTCCGACGATTTTTCTGAAACTTGACTATAATCATATGTATTTAGTCAATATCAACTGATTTCAAAAGTTTAGCCAAAATCTATCAGCAAATTTTTTTTCTAGACTCGATTTTTTGTAAAAAAGTGGGGTCCAATTAATTGCCAATAACATCAAAAATCTTTTTAACCAGTTAAATCGATTTTCATATTACTGTTGCCGAATGATAGGTGAACATTTTCCCAAAGTTTCACCGCCATCGCGTCAAAGCCTAAAAAGTTAAAACGCAAAGTTTGTTATGGACAAGTGCGCCCGGAATAAATATGGAGCCACCTTAAATCTGCTGACACGCAGGGACATGTTGCAGCAACATGCGACAAGGACAAAGTCACAATGTACATGTATACTCACATGAAAATGTAACAGGGGCATGTTTCAGTGACACGTCACTGCTACATTTGCTTGTGTGTATGTACCACTGTGATTTTGTTCCTACTTCATGCCCCTTTATTCATCAGCAGCTCAGCAGCTTTAGCTGTTGTTTATGCTCATTCATGATGTGACTGAAATACATTCCTGGCTTGCATCAGTTGATCTCAAAAGGTTGCTAGCGTGACAGCTAGTGATTGATGGTTATATGATTTTCTGGGCAAATTCTGATTTTAAAAACTGACACCTGTTCTCATGCATCTTAACTAAATTTGGTCCAAAATTTGTAATACATGTTTAAATGGTTATTTTGCTTGGACATGAACAGACAATTTCTAGTCCCGAACCTGAGGAGTCAGAAGTGAAACCATCGTCATTATCGTCACCAGTACCAGCACAGCCTCCCCCACCTTCCGGTGTCATTACATCACAGCTGGTGGCTTTGCAGGTAATGTTTTAAGTAGTGCATAAACTAATATCTCAAGAAAAGTGGGGTGGTAATCTGACCAGCTCGTAATGACCATTTTAGCACACCTGGAATAATATTCCAGGTTGAAAATATGCTATGGGAGACAAGTTTCAAGTCTGTATCAGTACAAATACCTTGAATGCCTTTAATCCTCAACTTAAAGTATACTCAACTTTTTTTATCTATCTATCAAAGCACCTCTTTATTCCCTTCAACATCTATATTATGTAATTTCTATTATGACTGGGCATAAACTATGAGATAGGTGACTAGTAGATCACAACAATGTGATTGATAAATTGAAAGCTTTAATATTAATTATTTTATTTGTAGACTGTTTTAATTTCAGATAGAGGGCTACTAGTTCATCAGTGTTTCCTGTCATGCATTACCATCTATAAATAAAGTTGCTTACTTATCAAGTTTGATAAGAATAAATCTTAAACAAGGGAGAATCTATCGCATTTCCAGCTTGTATACAGCCAGTGATGTTTCAAAGTTGCTAAACTTGGTTCAAGAGCTCAGGACACTGTTTGACTCCAATAAGTCTATTTCAGCAAATAAATTTTATCCTAACAAAATTTCTTCAAAAAATTCTGACACTGACTTTGGTGAACGTAAAGCTATGTCAACCAACCGAGAACCTTCAGAACTTTTTAAGATTCTGCTATGTTAACTCCTGACTACAATTTTAGTAAACTTGGTCATGATTGCAAGCATGTTTCAAAGAATAAATTAGGTGAAAAAACGCCTTCAATGCTTGAATTTAATGCCACCATTAAAGGATCAGTTTGGCTTATAATGTCCAATACCTATTTCATCCTGAACATTTTGTGGGATAATAAAATCTAATTCTTGGCCATAATATTAATTTTAATAATAAAAGGAGTTGTGTCATAAAAGGAACAGACTGATGAGCTGCGACATGTGATGGAATGTTTGTGGTTCTCAGTTGAAAGTAGACCTTATGGATAAAATAAAACTTTAACAGCATGTTATTTTCCAGGCATCTACTGTGTTAAGAGATGCTTCAGGTTACATTATTAGAAAGAAGGAGGTGAGATAACCTAACAAATAAATTTAAATGCTAAACATTTACTGGCCATAAATAAAAAAATTAACACATTTCAAGTAAATAATGATTAAAATTTATATTTAAATTATTAGTTAACTTTGTTTATTCCATTAAGGTACTGTTTCAAAAATGGGTAAAGCTAATTTTCTGAAGATAGACAGACTGCTCAGATATAATGGCATATTCTAAGCTGGAGACAAATGTATGCTAAAGAGAGTATTACATCTCCTAAAAATCAAGCTATTGCCTGCATGTTTTCATATAATTGCAACACTGAACAGGGAAGTCATTTGTAGGGTAAGGGTTTTGAAAGTGAGATACCACCACGTTGTCTGGCTATAGTGGGTCCTGTCTTATAGAGTTGTTTTCATAATTTCCAAAACAACAAAAACCAGCACATAAATTCTTTAGTAATTAATAAAATTAACTCCTGATTTACATGTTTACTTCTGTTCTATCATTCTTGGCTAACAGTTTGCTAAAGATTGACAATAAGGACTTCTCAACATAGTCTTTAAACACTTAAAACAACCTGAAGTTCCAAAAGTAAATGACCCTAGTTACTTTTGGAATCAGCCTTACGCCTTACATCTTTCTGGGGTGGCTACATTCAGTTAGCCAAAACTTGTACTGTATAAATTATGGGTCCACCCATTAAATAAAACAAGTGTCTTGAATAAAACTTTGCAAAGCAGTCAGTCTTTGTTTCAAAGAGGTAAAAAAGAAATTTGTTAAATAAATTACATTAAATCAAAGTGGCGTATTTAAGTATAACATTGCATTAGTTTGGTATGAATACAATGGCTTCTTGTAGCCATTATTTTCATTGTTTCTTGATAACTAGTCAAGATATGTTAAAGTGTCTGCTTTCGGACTGTCACTATTTTCAGCATTTGTTAACAACTGTGAGGGATCGTTATTTTTGGAACTTTACTGTATTTGATATGAGGTTGTGATATATACCAATAAGAAAGGTTAACATGGCAATCCTAAAAATTAATTCATCTAATAAACCATGATGCAAAACTTGCTGCCCCAATCAATTTTGTAGTAAGTATTTGAGTGACTATTTCTTCTGCATAGTTACTTATTTATTCTAAATGATTTTAATAGCCAGATTTCTAGCGTATCTTTATCTGCTTAGCCCAATGTCTTAACAAAATGAAATGAAATCAACAGGAAGCACTAGAGGACAGAGAGAAGCAAATCCAATCATTACTGGCTGATAGAGAATTTGAACAAGCAGAAGTTGCCAGTGCTACAAACCAACTTGCTAAGGTATAACGAGGCCCTTCTGGTGTTGTCTGGCCTTTTTGTGTTGCTTGTCTAATTTTAAAAAGGCGGTTGTCACTGTTTAATCATTGCTTTATGCCTGCTGCTAGAAATTTTTTAAATCAGCATGTCTTTGTCTTGGCAACAATATGAACTCAGCAATTTGAAGAGGTTTCATGTCAAACCTATAACAATTTTTAATTCCATATGAGGTCTAATTAAACTGGTTTTGACATAATGGAATCGAATGAATGACTAATGTATTAAACCCAGTTCTAAGGTTTCAACAACACTTGATCGGCTTCTTATTTCTGAGCATGGCAAGATTACCTGATAATGTTGTTCTCTGTTGTTACCATCTGTCTTTCTGAATTCAAAGTTGACGTCAAATCACTCCGAAACATAAATGAGTTTACTGTTAAATAAGTATGGTTAGTGCACAGGACTCTGGATTGATAGGTCTGAATTTTAGCCTTTTTCGTTTAACTGCTAAAATTCATGTAGTCAAAGTTCTCTGAGATTATAAATAATCCTTATTAATTTTAATGTAATTTTATTGCAGGCAGAGGAAGAAGTCACCAGACTAAAAGAAAGTCACAATGAGGTACAGTACATGTACAGTCAAACCTCTCAAATACACTCACCAAACCAATAGAGAGGCAGGTCTGTGTTATGGGGGTGTCCGTTAGGAGAGGTTTGACTGTATATTAGGCAATAGGGTGAACTGAAATTATAGTAAGACTGATCAGAAAAAATGTTCAGAAATTGAATAAATTGAAAGTGACTTGCATGTAAAATAAATTTCTAGCATGTGTGAGATCTTGTGTGGTGATTGTAATGGATGCCAGTTCTAAACATATCTGAGGAGAAGCAAAGCATTCCTGGCTGGGTGAGTTGCTTTCAGCTTATGACATGCTAATGTCATATCCAAGTGGCAGAAGGGGAGGCTATTAGCATTAAGACATCAACTGGTTTACATTGACAATCTACATTTACTTTCATTGATAGTTTTCACCTTTTGCCAAGGCTCTGCTCTATTCAGTCGCACTAACATCTCAGATGTACACTCTTTTTTGAACCTGGAATTCTAATAACGTGGAAACTAATAATATTTTTAAACTTTGGTTGAACAGGCCATTTTGGAGAAGAACAAAAACATTGAAGAACTTCAGCTTTTGAATGAAGCAGCAAAGAAAGAGAAAGCTGAACTGCAGACACTGCTAGAGGAAGAGAAAAGGTAAAGGATAACTCATTATTTTGTGGCATTCTAATATTATACAATATTTGCCTTGAGTAGTAGCTAAAAATCTTTGGTTTTACATGGAGGAAAGGTACAAAATTAAATGCTGTCTTTTCGTTAAGACCTACTCTGGCCCAATTACATGAAGGTCAATCTTAGCAGAGTTCACAGATCACTGAAAGTGATTTACATAATTCTCTTTGGAACCAGGGTCCGAAATTGCGCCTTCCTGGTCGCCAATGCGACTAAATTTTGAGAGCTGGCGACCAGAATTTTACAACTGGTCGCCAGCAGGCGACCAGACTTTCAATAAAGTCCTTCGTCTTTAGGTGACTTTTTATTGCACTGCTATTTGCTTTGTTAAATGTATTGTGGGAGACATCGATTGGGATTAAAATTCAGAGCGGTTCTCCAACAATTGACTCATTTTCTGTCCTGGTGAAATAAAACTTAAGTAAATTTCCCCTTAGTGTACCTCCCAAACAGCTGCGATCAACACGAGTCTAACATTGCGTAGCCGCCATGTTGTTTTCCTAATGCCTGGTTACTACGACATTTCGCGAACGCAACAACGAACTGTTGTCACGCAAAATTCTATGGAAAAACTGTGTTGAATGAAGAGATATCTGTCAACAAATACCAGGAAAAGATCAATCATATGTAAAAGTTGGTGGGCATGTTGTTTATTCTATTAAAGAGCTGAAATTGTGGGTAAGACTTTGAAGTAGTTTCTGTTTCAATGTTGGAGAGTTTTCATTCGATGAAGAAGACTTCGAAAGACTCGACTTTCTTTTGATTTCTTGTTGTTATTGTTTTCTGGTAGGAATATAATTGATTTTTTAGCATAAAAATGGTCAAAAATACACCAGCACAACAAGTATTTTGTCTTTTAGTGTAAGAGGAAAGATCGAAAAAATTTTGGCGACCAGAAATTGCCATCTGGTGACTAAAAATTTTGGTCCAGTCGCTGGTTGGCGCCAACATAAAAAAGTTAATTTCGGACCCTGGGAACGTATCAACTTACAGTAATAGCGAAGCGTACAAGGTTTAAAAATAGAATGCAAATGATTATACTCCCACAAGTCTCAGAGAACATCAGTGTGTTCTGAGAGAAATAGAGGGAATCTCTGCGAAGTTTTTCATTTCATTTTAGGAAAAACAACTGTTTTAGAAAGTGTTTGGAAATCGTCTGCCATTCCAGTTTGTTTATATGAGTCGTGACCTCACTTATGAGCTTTGCTATTGGGCCTCACAAGTCGCTGATTGCCAATAATTCAGCCCTTTTGGTTGATGTGGGTAAATTTGCCGATAGGTAGACAGATATCTGGTCTTTTTTTGTACTTTCCTTTTGCTAAAAGCTAAACTAAATCATGTTTGACTTAATATCTCCACAGGAAGGTGGAGGATTTACAATTCAAGTTGGAAGAAGAAGAGATTACTCTTGGAGATGAACTGCAGGTATTTTCCAAGACCCCTGCTTTTTGCATGATTGGTACTGGTAGTGCAGAATAGTGCTGACAATTACATTATTTTTCTTTTTGCCAAAGAAATAATAAAAATCTGGTAGCATTTGTTGAGTCTGATCATTTTCTTTTGATGATGTTACATCAAGATACCTTCTCAAATGCATTGATAGTTTATCAAGTTAAACCATAAGAAATCTTAACCATGATAGTGTTTGGAAATGTGTTCATTATTACTATTTTATTTCTCCATCCATCCATGGTTCAGTTTTGATTGAGAAGATATTTCTAACACTTGAGTCAGTGTTTGAACACATTTTGAACAGTGTGCGACAAATGCAGACTGCAGACCAACAGACTTCTTAGTATATATATATTGTGTTACCATTACCATAATTGAGAGCTAACCATAAACAGGCTAACTAGAGCGCTGTTAAGGCTCACTGGAACATTATATTTCAAGCTAACTAGAGCACTATTCACGCAAATCGGAACATTAATCAGGCTAACCAGAATGCCAGTCTGCAGCCTGCATTTGTTGCACACTACATTTTGAAACAACTTGTCAAAATTCTCTGCATCTGTGCATCATCATTTCAACACTTTTCTTGGCACTTGGAAATGTGATGAAACACTATCTTTTATGTTCAAAATATTACTTCTCAAACTCATAATAATTCATCAAGTTAAAACAAAGAAAATCATAACTGTGAAGGAAGTTTGGATACCCGGTCTTACAAGCATAGATTTTTATGATTTTGTTTCTCAGCTTACTCCTTAGTTTTCATTTTGATTGAGAAGATATATCAAACACTTGAGGCAGTGTTTCATCGGCTATCCAAGCACCTCAAATTTTGCCAAAAATACTCCACTGTGCTTCATATTTTCAACTCCCTTCCTTGGTGTTTGGATATCCTGAGGAAGCACTGTCTCTCATGTTTGATATATTACAACTCAAACTGGTAGATCTTTGGGTAGGGTCAATGCTACATGTTTTTGCATTGTAAAGCATGTTGTTGACTTGAAACTCCTAGTTACATTAATTAGTTACTCAGCTCAGAATGTAACTACCTGTACTCATTAAAACAATGTTGTGTACCCTTCAGATTGAACAGAAAGAAATTGAAACTCTTGAGATTGAACTGAAGGAGAAAGTTGCATCACTTGCGAAAGTTAAAAAAGAGTTTGATGAAACACAGGTACTGTATCTAGTTGTATCTAGGACTGCCGGGAGTCTCCAACAGTTCTTTCTGTTGCAGATTTTTATAAAATTTGTTACTCAGCCACATTCATTATATTCAGTCCAAATAACACGCATGCAAAAAGGCATAACTAATCAGGAGTCAGTAATATCACTCAAGAAAGACAGTCATGTTATTCTAGTTTGGAGCTTGGAACTAATTGTTTGATTTTTAAGCAGCTTTTGGTGAAATTGAACTTTTAAAAAAAGAAAAACTTGGCGATTTTTGATTCAAATATTAAACAAATGTTATGGCAATAAAATATCTTTAAAATTTTGTTTAAAAACTGATCATGTTTTTTCCACTTACTCGGTTTTATTTTTATTTTTTTCTTATTGATAATAGCTTTCCCTTTTAAATAAATCTATTGAATGTAACCCTTTTCCATCCACCTTACATCATATGCTTATTGTCTTCACTCAGTGAACATTTTTTGTACATTTATTTCAGGATGAAAAGAAAGCAGCTTTATCAAAGATTGTGGAATTAGAGAATGCATTATCAGAATCAAATACTGAACTTTTGAGTTTGAAGAGTTTGCTGACAGAATCCGACAACAAGATTAAAGAACTAGAGGCAGCATTATTAAATAAAACAGAGCAACATTCAAGTGATGCCGGCTTAAAAGAACAACAACTCAAAAAGAATTCTGAGAAGATTGCTGCTTTGGAAAATGATTTAGAGGAACATACCAAGACTAAAGCCAGCCTTGAAACTGAATTAAAAACAACTGTAAGTTTGGCTTCGTTTATTTTATATGAATAATGTAGCTCTCTTCCATATTGTTGTGTGCCTATGATCATTTGCTATTTTTACTTTACATTTGGCTTAGACCTTCCTGTCATTGGCCTTTTATTACAGAGCCCTGCAACCAGTTACAAAAAGGATTTAGACACTCTTAGTTAAAAATGCCATTGATATTTTTGTTGCATACTCCCCCTGATCAATGATTTCAGGATTAAATTCAAGCCTTTTAGCAACAACTTTGAAAAGGGGGCTGGGGGGGGGGGGCATTGGGGTTCAAAATGAAACAAATATATTAACTTCTTACTAACCGAACATAAGGGCCGTACTGGGAAATATTGGCCCAAGGTCGTGGCAGTACTGACCTTGCTGCGCTCAGTCCATACAAAAACGACCAAGGGTGAATATTCCCCAGTATGGCTAGAGCAAGCTAGGTTAACTTATTATAAGTAATTTATTATATGGTACCCATTTTAGCTGCAAATTTTAAATTTGCCTGCTTTTAAAAACCAAAAAAATATGTGGCTTATGACCATTTGCATGGAAATGGTCAATATGACAAAATCCCGACCAAGAAAGAACCAATCACAATGCTCGGATATGCCTCAGGACTACCTTGGCATTTAATAAGTATGTTTATGTTTCAAGCAAGGGAATGTATTTTAACGTAATATTGGTGAAGCTGCTGCATTGGCTTTGTTTTAACACTGCCTATTTAGCTTCATTGAACCAAATTTCTTTTGTGGCAGAAATCAGAGCTTGTGAAGTCAAAGGAGGATAATGAATCTCTTCATAAGGAGGTTGAGGGTAAGTGCTATGTTTACTTTGACAACAATCAATTTATAGATAAGAAATCATTTATACATGTAGATTTATACCTGACACTAAGTCGTCAATCAACCTTTCTTTTCCTCTCCAGATCTGACAGATAAGCTTCACATCAAAGAAGATGAATTTGCTTCTCTCTTCAGCGAGCTGCAAGTCATCAAGGACACTACCATTGGTAGTAATGCTTTTTTATAGAAAATTATTTGATTTGATTTTGCCTTAGTCAACAGCAACTAAATTTTGGTCAGTTTGTTTGGTCAAACATTGCGAATAGTGCTCAGCTAATATTCTCCTACTTTAGAACTATTTACTTGAAGTTTACATTGTCCTTCTCACAATGAAGAAAAGGTTTTGCCACCAAAATAAAATTATAATTACCGGTAAAGTTGAAAAATCAGAAAACACTTGAATGCAATGACTTAACTCTTCCAACACTTGATCATTTACTTTCCGAGATTTGCATCTCAGTTATAAACATATTGTTAACAAAATATGTGTAATATTGTTTTTATCTCTTTAAAGAACTTCAAAAGCAACTTCATTTAAGTGAAGTCAAATCAGAGAATCTCGCTGCAGACAAGAATAAACTGGTTAGTGTACATTGTTTTTATTTAAATTTGAAGACGCTTATCATGTCAGTATTTACAATACAGTAATACAGTAACATTCACTGCATTAAAATCTACATTGAGAAATCAGCATCAGTTAATCCAGATGTACATGCATACACATAAAGCTAACCATCATTCCGGCATACAAAAGCCATGCTAGAACAATATAATTACTGTACTAACTTCTACAGTGAAACATGCCTCGGGATCTCTGTAATAACACAGCCACTGAGTTAATACAGCTACATTTTCTTGGCCCAAACAAAAGCTCAGTTTTTGTCTTGTGGGACTGACCACCTAATCACTATGACCAGCAACTAACCTCTCTTTTTTTATTAATTTACTGTGGTAATGCAACCACTCAAGATGCCTGATGGAAAAGAAAAAATATTTAATCGATGATAGTGTAAAATAAAATACATGACTTGTGTTTTTGTAGACCAGGCAGGAGTCATAAGGGAGTCAGATTTGATGTTATAGGGACTAGTGCTGGTATCGTAATTGGAACCCACCTGTTAAGTAACGAGCACATTTTTAAGCAAATTATTAAGCAGGCGCTCTGTTACAGTTGTGCATCCTTAAACCTTGATGATGGTAAAATTTAAACTATTAGCAAATCAAAATTGTAAGAATGCTTTTCCTTCCTAAAAATTAATCATTGGCAACATAATTTTACAACGGGAATGTTTTTGGAGGACAAGGACAAAGGCTTTACATGGCATTTCAGTTTGAGCTCATCTTGTTTGTTTGAGTGAAAACTGAATTACTGAATTGAACAACATAGTGACAGGTCTTCAGAACTGAATTGCCTACATTGGAATTCTGCTTTCCTGAACCTTCAATGAAAACAAAAATTGGTTGAGAAATTAAGAGCTTGAGAAGTTGCTGACTTTCTTAGTGAAGCAAATCCAAGGAAATCGGCATCAGGAGGTTTAAGAAATCTAGTGTTAAAAAAATCAGGATTCTGCTGTATTTTAATTTGAACTGGAAGCCTAATTTATATACCAGGAAAGATATCAAAAACAAAAATGCTAGCTCCCAAAAAAATGACATTACCTGGAATGGGATCACCCACTGCAGGCAGTTGATGATTTTACACTGCTTCGTTTCCCTTTCTATCTTCAATAATATTGAACAGTAGTTGTCCATGTAATGCTCACAATGCTTCATGAGAACTGGAGGAACACTGTCAGGCTAGTCATAGACATACCTGCAAGTTTTGTCAGCTGGTTGTTTTCTTTGTTGTGATTGAAAAGTTACACAGCAGATTTTCAAACTCGGCAGGAGTAGTTTAACATGCATTTACATTTTTTACTCAGCATTTCATTTAGAAATCAGGACATGTTGGTGCCTGTGTAAATGGATTCACTGATGATGTTTCTTTTCATTGTCCTCAAATAAATTGATGCACTTATTTATCAATATTAATATGACTTCTCGTAAAAAAAAAGATGTAGAATCAAATGGCTATAAATTCCATCTCACGGTAGTCCTGGGGATGTATGCTTTTCTAATAGGACCACGTCATTATCGTACCCCTATATCCATGTACAAATAATGATTGACTACGTCCTTTCCTGAAGGAATATATTCCTTTCAAACATTTTCACCTTCACTTTCACCTGCCCCCTGGCGCCAAGTTGGCGCATAGGGCCTCCAAAAAATAAACAGTATCTAAGTCTATCATTTCAAATTCCACTGCAGGAATCAGAAATTGCAGAATTGGCAAAGAATTCCGGTGACAGTTCCCAAAAGCTGGTTTACCTCAATGAGCAACTAAGGGAAAAAGACAGGTAACACATAGGTTTTGAATTATTTTGTTTCACTTTTCCAAATTTTGTATGTCTTTTTCCACAATAGCAATCTGTTCAAATTATACAGTTAATACATGAACTGCAAGTATTTCAAAGCCAATTTGTAATGGTTGTTTCATCTAGTGTTAGAACTTGCATAAGTAACTTCTATCCTCAACACAATATCTCTTGCACTAATTATGCATTTTTGCATTTCAAAAACAAACTGGCTTACCATTGATAACAAGTTTTTTTGTAGAGCACTGGTAAATTTCTCAGTTAGGATCGAGAAAATGAAGATGTTTTTGTGTCAGGGTTTGTTATCTTGAGCCAGTCAGTCCATCTTTAATAATTGGAAGGAAGCAGTTATGGAAGGCATTGTGTTGGGGCTGGTTGTTTAGTTTTTTGAAATTCATTAAGCTTTTATTCAAGTACAACAGACAATCATAAATCACTATTAAATTCACAATTAAACCATGCAATAAAATTGTAAAAATTAAAAATAAGATACATGTAATACATATTGCATGCATGTGTGGGCTTCCATAGTAAAAATAAGCAAAACATAAATCAAAAGAGAAAGTGGATTGATTTGAGTCTGATGTTGTGTTAATGGCGTTTTGCTTTTAACAAAGAATGTGCCTTTCATTTACAAACAGGACTTAGTGGGCCACAAGAAACATGCTAGTTTTAGTAAAAATTAAATTCTGTTCCTTTTAAGGAAAGTTCCTTAATAAATTAGGGAAACTTGAACTGTCAATATACAAATTCTCCTTACTACTAGTTTGGGCAAGTTGTTTAAAGATCAGTACAATACTCAAGTTTGTTGATGAACTCGCTTATGCATTCAATTAGTTGCTGACCCCTCTTAGAACTTAAAAGCCTAATATGACAGTGACCTTCATTTGAGTAGTTGCTTATTTAGAAAATGTGATCATTTTTGCTTTCACTAAACTCATGTTAACATAAACAAATCCAGTGTCAAGGCCTTAGCCTCACCATTCATAACACCCTTGTCACCGATATGTTGTACCCTAGTGTTAGACTGTGCACTGTATTATTTGCAATGTGTTGGACATTTTTTTTTTTTGCATGGTGTTGTGTTGGCATTGTGTTGTGGCAGGAACATAGTAACACTTCTTTTTAGGAAAACAGTAGAATGTGGCAAGGAGACATATTACAGTGATGTCAAAGAGCTGATTGTTGGCTCAGTCCAGGCTGCCTGCTATCTGGTGTTTTGTTTACTGTATAATTGGTGTGAAGATGCTTAGCAAGATGAGGTGTCCTGACACAATAAAATGAATCAATGTTGCACCTGAAAAACTGTGAAGATTGAGCAGGATGTCAATAATACTAACAGTTCTTGTTAAAGACTCTCAACTGACACACATATATTTCGTTCGACTTACTCTAGTTTTGAAAAGTGTTCTGGCCAGTCAAAATCAAGTGTTGCAGTAGTTAGTGATGTACATCACTGGAACTGTAATTACAGAATTGTAAACTCTCTGTTTAGGGTAACAAAACTTGAACAATTAATGTGTGGTATACTGTCAAATTGTTTCTTTGACATCTTCCTGGGAATTGTGCTGTTTGATGCATCTCCCCATTTGATATTAATAATGATGATGATTTTGTTCCTTTTAACCTGCGACTTTTAATTAATCTCTTCCTCAAAACACTAAGCACATACGTAATTGTGTTTGTGTAGCAATTACAAAGAGAATAAATTAAACTGCAAGGCTAAGGTTGTGCTGGGCACACTTATAGTAAAACTCTTTTAATATCTTTTTAGGTGGTAATCATTAATCTTTGTAATCATAATGACTGATAAAATTGGATTGTCTGTTGTCTGTTGTATTTCAATCTACCTAGTTTCACCAACTTGATTATATCATTTACCTAACTGCACCATTTACCTGAATAATATTTTAAAATAAATTGTCATTAATATTCTTTTTCCTTTAAAATAATAAACAGCTTTTTCTTCAAAGTATTCCAATTTTTCTCAAGTGTTGTTGTGGGTGCTTGGTGTTATTTTTACGCTTGAGGTTTTTTCCATGACATTATGTGAACCTTTTTTTGTAGGATTTTGGATAAGTTAAAATCCTCCTCAGCTGAAGCTCAGATCCAGATTGGTAGGCTGTCTGAAGATCTTGCACATACAAAGGTAAATACCATGAAAACGTACTAACCAGCTGCACCTTGTGAGCCAAAGTTTTCATTGAGCTCATCTCCAAGAACATGTAGAGAAGGTTCCTTAAATTTCCATTTAACTGCTATGTCTAGCATTTAACATTCCATTTTATTGCCACATTAAATAAAATGTTTATCACTTTTAGGAATGCAAGTAAACACTAAATAAAACTCACAGTTTGGATCCATTTTCCATTGCTGCATAATCTTGTTGTTAAAGGAAGTTGATTGAAAATAATTCCCTCCATTTGACCACAAGTTTAATTGCCAAGAAAGCTCTAAATTAAGGCCCTGGTTGGGGGATGTATTTCATTTCAAGACCTTTTGAGTGGTTGGGGGAAGAGAGAACTTATCTCAAACCAGAAATCAGTTAGGGTTCGTATATAAAAAAAATAAAGTTGACTTTTTACTGTTCAGTTCTATAAAGAACATTTAACTTACTCACAAAATAGTAACAATGAAAAGTAAATAAGGTAGATGAATAACTTTATAAGCCCTTTTGAATTGGCTTCTTTTCTTCATAAATTTCTTGATACAGACATCTGGTTATAACAAACAGTGGTCTCACTGGCCCGCAATCCTTTTATTTTCCTGTAAATTAACCTTTTTTACTATGCATGTACATACCTGTAGCCCAAAAGTCCCCATGGTTTCCTTGTTAATCAGGTTTGATTATGGAAGATGCAATACAAGATTATTTCTTGTCCACGAGAACAAAGTTAGTGTTCAGTTGAACACTGAAGATAATTTATTTCTCTTTTGCAAGGAACTGCATAATAAAGATTTGCAGACGTTAAAAAAATCTCACCAAGACCAGACCAAAGCAGCAGAGAATATGGTGCAAAACCTGGTAAGTTTTTTATTTTTTGTTATTTTAACTTTTCTGCAGCAGCGTTCTTCTACTGGTAACTGAGAAAAACACTTAAGTAGAGAAGTGCAATAACTATAGTGTTGTAATGTTGGATATAGTGTACCCTGATAATCCAACAATGCCTGTGATTTGTTCCTGTACACTGGATGTATTCATTCTCTTTTCTCAACCAAGCTGGCAATATTGCGGTTATGTATGAGCTACAAAGGAAGACCTGTTTTCACAAAATTTGCAATTTTACTCCCAGTGATAAGCACCTGACCAAAAAAAAATTGAAAATGGTGTGAAGATAACAGATTGCTCACACGTGTTGTAACTTGCAAGTTGTCAATCAAAATATCAATGCTGCAGTAGAAGCTCACAAAGTTGCCCTCAAAAGAACACCCAGTTTGATTGTAAGAAGTACATGTTGTGTTAGCAGGTAATGTTTGTTGTAATGGCATTATACTTAAGTTAAAAAAAGAAAAAATGTGAAGTATGTTGTTGTAATGATTTATTTTTCTCTTCCTTGAAGAAATCTAAACTGGAAAAAAGCTTGGAAAATGAAGAAACCTTGAAGAGTGCCCACCAAATAGAATTGGAGGTATACTGAAGCAAAAAAATATTTTATCATTTTTATGCAATCTTGAGTGTTTTTACAAAGATTTCTTATAGTACTGGTAAATGTTTAAAAAGTGGCAGTTGGTGATCATCATATATTTGCGATTATCAACCAGATACGGGCACATGGCCTGTGGTGTAGCTGCCACTTTTTTAGTCTTGCTCTAATATGACCATGCAAGTAATACGATAGAAAGAGTATGGAGAAACATTAAAGAGGTTTGATTTTCATTGAAAAACCTGTGTTGTCGTTGTCTAGTGTCTCAAAAACACAAATAACAGCTTACTTGAACCCTATGTAAAATTCAGTCTTTCAGTTTTTTGTTGCTAATGTTCATTTAAAGGAAACCTCTACTCTTACAATGAGTTGACGCCGAATTGTTTGACATGATGCCAAAGTTTCAAATTTTACAGGTCAAGGGAGAAAAAAATTAATAATAACAATAAATGGAAACGTTTATGGCTTTTAAATTTCCAGCGCACCTCCATTTTGGATTTTTATGGCGTGTTACGGCTCCCGCTATTGTTTAGAAGCTTCCAAACAATAGCGGGAGCCATAACACGTCATAAAAATCCAAAATGGCGGCGCGCTGGAAATTTAAAAGCCATAAATGTTTCCATTTATTGTTATTATTAATTTTTTTTTCTCCCTTGTCTTGTAAAATTTGGAAATTAGGAATTATTTCAAACAATTTAACGTCAACTTGTCCCAAGAGTGGAGTATAAAGTGACGTCACTTTTCATGTTGTTTGTAGGATCTGAAGAAAGCCAAGGATACTGAGCATTCAGCAAAAGAGGAGCAAATAAAACAAAAAACAGAAACGATAAACAATCTAACTCAAGATCTAAACACAATAAAAGCTTTACAAGAAGAAACATCTCGGGAAAGATCAAGTTTGAAGGTGAAACACATGTCCATACTGTAAACATAGCTTTAAAGCAGATTTTATTTATATCAAATTAGAGAAATGTATGTGTGAATCCCAGTATCATGCACATTCACGAAACTCAGTATTACATTGATCTCAAAACAACCCCTGCATCTCGAAAACAAAACTTTTGGGGGAAAATCTATCTGGTTTTCAGGCAAATACACATTACAGAGTAGTACGTAGTGTAATTTTCCCGAGGTTACAAAACTTATCTGCATGAAGCTAATGGCAAATAAAACATTTCGATTCTGACTCACATGGACTTATGTCAGGTCTTCATGAAATAAAAAATATATATATTTCACAGTCACTAGCGTTTCAAAGACTATTTCTAGGATAATTAAGGAGTTTTACTCTCAATAACGGCTTGGTGTACTTTCACTGGGGGATCAATATTACCAAGTGCTGGGGCTACATCCTTAATGGCACGTGGTTTGCCAGCACCTTCTCGTTAGTTTATAACATTGTGATACTGCAAACTGGTCCTCAAAAACGCCAGTATTTAAGAACATAACGCAACATAGTCAAATTCAAAGACGTTAACGAGTAATATTTGTGCAGACTGGTCCTCATAAACGCCAGTATTTAAGAACATAAAGCAACATAGTCAAATTCAAAGACATTAACGATTTGTTAACAATTTTAAACCTAGGAACAGCATAGCAAACTGCAGTCAGATTTCGAGGCATCACAGCAGGAGCTTGCAGCACTACAGATACAGGTGCAATCTGTGCAAAGTGAAAAGAACCTTATGATGGGGGCTCAGGGAGATACAGACAAGAAGCTCCAGGAACTTACAGAGAAGTACTCTGTGCTTAACCAAGAACACCAAATTTTGGTGAAAGCCTTCGACAATGTATCCCAAGTATGTTAGTTTTTAATACATGTAAGACCAGACTCTATTTAGTACATTCCTGGCTAATTCCTTTTTTTGTCGCCCGCCCTTTTTTTTGACTATGTATGTAGATCTATAACAAATTAACAGTTAAACTACATTTACTTTTTAACAGGAAAACACTAAAAGAAAAGAGGAGCTAGATGAACTTAATAAGGCAAAGAACAACAGTGACAAGGAGAAGCATGACATGGAAACAAAGCTCCATGAGATGAGGAATGATTGTGATAAACTTCAAAAAGAGGTACATCTTGTGCATCTAAATACATGTAGAAAAGTATGCATCAGACCCAAGTGGCCCATACTACGGAGCTTATCCCAGTTTCCATAGCATTAAACTACTACGAGTATTTCTACTCCCCCCATGGATGGGATGCTAGTCTGTTGCAGGGTTACCCCAGCATTAAATTTGGTGATACCCATTTATACACCTAACTTGAAAGAGGCACTATAAGAGTAAAGTGTCTTGCCTAAGAACACAACGCAGTGACACTCATCACGGCTAAAAACCAGGACCATTCTATCCTGTGTCAAGTGTACTAACCATTAGGCCGCCATCATTGTTCTCCCCTGATCATAATGTAGAATACCCCAAGATCAGTGGGCCCCAGTTGAAAGCATGTGTACATGCTGTTTTGTCAAATCTGCAAGTTAGACTCGGTCAAGAGGCACAGTTGTAGCAATAGTCACAGAAAAACACAGAGACAGGAAACCTTAGTGTTTTAG
This sequence comes from Meandrina meandrites, assembly GCA_963693305.1. Lineage (NCBI taxonomy): Eukaryota > Metazoa > Cnidaria > Anthozoa > Scleractinia > Meandrinidae > Meandrina > Meandrina meandrites. The sequence goes on from OY855913.1 coordinate 11,153,819, forward strand.
CACTTTTTTTAGAGCATGCACAAACTTTGGACTTTGTTCTTAGAGGTTTAATTTTGCCCCCAAAAAAGATGAGTGCTGGGAGTAACTTTGTGCCTCGATTATTACTCTTAAATTTGAGCCCTGGAACTTATCTTAATGTACTTTGGTATAAAATTATTTAGATCCTGTTCTACAACTCTAATTTCGCTTTTAGGTTGAAGTTGCAAAATCTCTGGCAAACAACAAAGAAGAACAACTTCATCAGCTGAGCTCCTCAGCTTCAGGTGCAGAGACAGTGATCACAAAATTGGATAGTGAAGTGTAAGTCTACACTGATTTAACAAAAGGTGCCTTATGAAAAATAAGCAAATGTATGAAATTTCACTTATTTTATTTTATTCATTTTTTTTTGGGGGGGGGGGGGGGGGAATTGATGATTATTTCGCTAACTTCGCAAGGGATAGTAGCCTAAATGCTGTAGTGATGTCAAAGATGTCAAATTTTACTATTTGTGGTGTTTCTAGCACCCCCCCCCCCCACCTGCCTGTTTACCCCAGTCTCTCTAGCGTTCACCGAACCCGTTTCTTTTTTAAATTCTAGTTGCGCGCTAGGTCGTAGAAGACGGAGTCTAATCTAGCTTTCTATATTGCTGTCTAAAGGAAGTTTGCTGGAGGACATCATTAAGTCCAATGAAGGTGGAAGTATTCCGATTTTCAAGTTATGGGTCGGCTATTATCGTACCTTAAACAAAGCTTTAGCGGGTTGGAATGAACTCGGTACGTTGTGCGAGGTACAGATAATGGATTGCTTGCTTTAGACAGCAAAGATCTTTAGCCACATTAATTAGGACTCTAGACTTGAGGGCTGATTTGAAGACGTTCATAACGATATTTGGCTGGAACTTTACTGTGGCTAGAGACTTAAAAAAATCCTGTGATAATGTTCGGAAGCGGTCTTTCCATTTCAAAAATTTTTTGTTACATCCGGGATATTGCTTAAGACGAGAGCAAGATGGTCGAGGAAGCTGCTTTGAGTGACTTCAAGCCTTTATGTGAGTAGAACTTGTTCGTTTAACGATTTTTTTGCCGTTCGCTTTAGCTAGCGATCAGAGCTTGCTGTGATTTGTTAGTGAGAAGCAATTTGATTTGCGTGGTTTTCCGGTCGCGAATTGACACGAACCATATGCTACAAGTGTCACTTATAAGTCATTTATTATTTGTTCCTTTTAGTTTAAAATTCCTTCAAAATGAAGCGATCGTCGATGTAACACGCTTTCTCTCAGTGCATTTGAGCCCATACATAGATTTTGAAGGCCTCGGATCACCGCTCGCGCTGGTTCTTTGTATGTTTATTTTCGTAGGTCCCATTTCAAGTTGTAAACACTGTTAATTAAATTGGTATAATTCATGATTTTACGAGTATGTTGCAGATGCAGTCTTGTTTCTCCAAAAAGACATAAATTAGAGTAATTTTCGTTCAATTGAGCTAAGATTCGCCCTCCTTTAAACTTCCCTATCAAAACAATGTATCAGAACTGAAGTGCTATGTCAAATTCCTTTAGCCACCTTCTTATAACTCAATGTAGAAGTAGACATGTATTTATGTGATGAATTGAACTTAATTAATTGGATTTAGTGGAATTTTTTTCATAGATAACATATTATACTATCTCATCTCCTGTTTAATGTGGAATAAATTGTTAGAATGAATATTAATAGGACTAAATATTTTAAACAGTGTAACAAGATTTGATGTTTGACTGCTTGGCCTTGGATAATGAACACAGTCTCCCCCGTTTGGCTTCAAAATTAGTCAGTGTTTATGTATCACTAAAGCAGAGGCAACGTATTTCATTTTCATGATCTTTTTGTTTTCAGCAAGGAAGCCCTTGCAGAGAAAGACCGAGTAATCAAGAAAATGACCATCCTGACACAGCAAAACCAATTGCTTCAACAAAGTGTGGATGACCTTCAGAAGGATAAAGATAAAAATAAGGCCGAGAAGAACAAGGTTGGTAGCATTTACAGTCAGTGACAAATGTTTTAATGAAAGTGAATGAATAAATAATTAAACTTTATTTCTCTGTCAATGTATTTAGCTATACAGTAGGCTAAGTGGGAACACCTATCAATTTCAAACTAATTTAGAGTACTAAAACTATTTACAATGTATGAACATAAATGCAAACTAATTTAAAAAGAACATTACAACGATGGTTAACATAGATATACATGTAGAAGTATGCAATATTCATAAGTTACAAAGTTTGCAGCAACTGCTGTTCTTGTCTTTGTGACTTGAAAGGTCATTATTACATATATGTGTCCAGGGCCGTAGGCAGGGGGGTTCAATGAGTGCATCTGCACCTCCTCATGCACTGCAAAAGTCCGCTTAATCTGAGAGGGAGCGTTAAAATGACTCTCTGAATGTAGGAAAAGTGGACTTCCCCCCCGAGACACCCATGCTTCCACTTCTTGCCCCCACCCAAGCAAAATCCTTCCTACGGCCCTGGTGCCTTGAATGCCTTGAGGCTTGGTGATGCCCTGAGCTACTAAGTTTCAACCAAATGAATGGCCCTTGGTATCTAAAAAATGCTTTCCGTAACATATAGTGTTAAAACGAGGTATTTCGAAATCACAGTTTCTGAGGTAGTGGTGAGAATATTTTGCAAACAAAAATGGTAAATTTGAGAGTTCGCAAGCCGTTGAAACTAACATCTTTGCTGTGAGCCCAAGACAGTGGTGCAAAAAATTGCAAGAGCGAGACCCATGAAATTTAACTTAAACTTTATGAGACGCATATTTTTGAAGGACCGTTCTATTCACACATTCCTCTTTTAGCAAGTAATCAGATGTATTTCTGTAGAGTTGAAAAGCAGTTCAAAATTTTGTACAGCAGAACATTGTTCAAATATGTCCTACAGTCAAGAAAGGTTACTAATAGATGTTTGCTTGCTTCACAGCTAACAGAAGCAATGGTAAAAGCACAGAAGGAAATTGATGAAATGAATTCCCAACTGCTAGAATGTAGAACAAGGTAGGAAAAGTTTAATAAGATTATATACACTTGATTGAAGAATCGTTGACCCATGAAAAGCACAAACCACGAACGATTCGACCTAAATATTTGCTATCAAAGAAGAAAATATCTTGCTGATCAATGAAAGGAATACTACTATAACTAATTTTACCAATGCTATCTACACAGAACACCATTGGATCACATTGTTCATGTTTTATGCTTTCACATGTTCAACGTTTCTTCAATTAAGTATAAATACGTTACCATTGCCGTTGGCGACTAACCTGGTGAAGAAATCATTAAAATCGTCTGGGAATACGAGGCCATATGTTTTTTGTGAACCCACACATTCGGCGACATTCGTCCTGACCAATCCAAAATAACAGGACATTAAATGCAGTAATAAACACATAAATCCTTTGGCTTCATTTCGTACAAAATGTGCTACATGTTTTCTCTCTCTTAGTTCCTTGCCCCCAGGTGGGGGATAGGGCCGGAGTGCTACATGTTCATGGAACTATAAATAGACAATGCCACCAATAACTCGGCTTGTTAATCTTTATAGAGAGAAAAACGCAAAAGCTGCTGCAGATTCCGATAGGGAAAGGTTGAAGATGCAGCTACAGACCAGTGAATCATTGGCAAAGAAAAAAGATGATGAAATCAATAGTTATAAGAAAGAGGTGAGACTTGCAACTGTTGTTTTTATGTGAAAGTTTAGTTAACTGAAGGATCTATTTCATGATGATTTTTCATTCAGTGGCACAGACATTCTCCAAAAAAAAATTTCCAGTGCCCAGTTCTTCAAAGGGTGGATAACACTATTCACCAGGGCCCAGTTGTTCAAAGCGTGGATAGCGCTATCCACCGGATAAATCACTATCCAGCGGATAAGTGTTGACAAAACAATCTACGCTATCCACTGGATAGTGATTTATCTGGTGGATAGCGTCATCAACCCTTTGAACAACCGAGGCCAGTACATCGCTATCCAGTGGATAAATGATGACAATTCACTGGATAGTGATTTATCCGGTGGATAGCGCTATCCATCTTCTTTATAACTGGGGCCAGGTTCTCACAGCAAAGTCGAACCTTTGACCTAGTGCTGAACATATGACCTCCAGATGCTTCTGAGTTACAGAAGACTTGTGAGAGCTTAGTTCATTAAGCTAGGCTCATATGGCAAACATCCTGCATACTGCTAGCCTGTTCCAGGTGTTCGGTTAGTTTGGGAGCAGTGCAAAAATGGGATTAGCGCAACGAACAGCGAGTGGTAAAAAAGACGAGGGGCTTGGGGTGATGTCTGTAGTTAGCACTGAAATGGGGCAGAAAATTCCCTGACATAGTGTTGTTACATTTATTTTATAACAGTCTGTGGAATTACTTACTGTAAGTTTTTTCTTTCTAGAATGAAATGCTTAAGAGCAGACTGGCCAAGAGTGTTAGCGAAGTTAGTTCCACCCCCGTGCAATCCGTGAGCGGTAAGTCCTCTAAAAAGTAACATTAATTCTTTTAGAAACACAAGAATGTGAGAGCAGGCTTGTTTTCCCTGGTCTTGCTAGTGAGAAAGCACAGGTGAATTGGCATCAGTATTGTTACCCCCTTTGCAACCAATGATCACATGGTACAAAGTAACGCCTTGCTGGAGGACAGGCAATGCGCCGAGACATCCAAAGAAAAGCGACTTCAACCATTCATGCGCGAATTTTCTTTGTTTTGGATGTCGCCATCTGATCGTTATCTGCAAAGAGCCCATACAAACTAAAAACGTTCAAAATGAGCTTAAATGAGCCAGGAAAGAGGCAAGTAGCATCACGTTAAACATGGATAATGTGTTATTCACCTACAACTGATACTGAAGTGTACACCTTTTTTAGGCTCTGATTTGCAAGGTGTGGCGAGTAAGCTCAGAGAAACCCAGGACTTGTTAGAAGCAGTTGAAGCTGAAAAGGAGAGCGCAGAGGCACAGGTGACGTGTTTAACACATTTTTTATATACTTAATATAATGGCTTGGTGAAAATTATCGTACCTCCAACGTTTCTTACAGTAATTCACTATGTAGCAATTTAAAACAATAGTAATTTTAAATTTCACTTGATAAAATCACTAGAAGCATGCAATAATGCTAGTTTGTGAATATTTCTTACAGGTCGACTTTTTGAATTCTGTGATTGTGGATTTGCAGGTAAGATTGATTTTACTGTGGATTTCAAATCAGCGATTTTCAATCGGCCATTTCCGAGTTTCCTTTTTGCCTGTGTGTCAAAACGAGTCTCCTGCGAAACCATTCAAATGACATGAGAATGTGTTTCACCAGCACGCCCACTTCAATGCACATCAAAGTCATTTTCATTTGAATGGTTTCGCACGATTCGCACGAAGACTCGTTTTGAAACTGAGGCAAAAGGCAACTGGGAAATGGCCTATTGAGTGTCGTAAAACCAAAGCCAAAGTAGTCACTGTCCAATCACAGTGGGCACAGACAGACAGGCACTAAGCGCGGGAAAACGTGCGCAAGCGAAGCGCGATTGATCTTGGTTTAACTTCTGATTGGTTGAGAAAGTGGCGGGAGATTCCTAACCCAATCGCTAAGCGTAGTAATGCTAAACCAAAGAAAGCACGAATTACTTCTTTCGACACTCGACTGAAAATCGCTCTAATATGGCAATAACTTCTATTAAGTAGACTGATCCTGACCAACTGACCATTTTTATATTGCCTTTCAGAGGAAAACGGAGGAACAGGAAAAGAAGATCGAGATGTTAATGATGGGAGACATTCCCGACAGAAACGGCAACATGTTTGATATGTGAGTGTGATGTACAACATTAAATGTGACCGTGGCAAAGGTATCCGTGAAAGTGACCTGCTTTTATCAGGTCACTTCTCCCAGCTGAATTTCTGAAACGAAAAAAAAAAGAAAACTTACTGGATACCAGTATCTATACAGGCAAAAGATCAAAATAGGTCAGTTCTTGTTGTATGCACACACCACGTCAAGCCCAAATCAAGCAATTGCTTTTTTACAGCCTGAAAAAAATTCCAAGCCTTCAACGGGATTCGAACCCATGAACTCTGCGACATCGTTGCGTTATTATAACAGCTGAGTTATGAAGCTTCGATACATTGGGATGTTTTGAGAATGAAATTTTTGGCAATTTTAAAGGCCAGCTAGCCACATGATAGCACACTTATCGAGTTGTTTATGTCTGCAGATCTGATGATGATGAGCCCGCGAAACCTGGCATAAAGCAGCGGTTGTTTTGTGACATCTGTGATGTGTTCGATCTGCATGACACAGATGACTGCCCGACCCAGTCTTCTGGTGCACTCGATGACCAGGGCACTCAGTACCATGGCAACAGAAATGAAGATAGGCCGTATTGTGACATCTGTGAAGGTACGATGTATTGAAAGACTTGAGTGTTATCCAGCATTTGTTTGATAGTTGTAAAGACATGGCGTTGTAACCGCATTTGCAAGTTTTAAGTCTTTTTTGTTTCCGTCAGTAGCACTAATGGAGGCCAATTTAGGGGATTCTAGACTAGGAAGTGTTTATGTAGAGGACGAGAAGCCACTTTCTAGACACTTGCCAAGAGTTGTTTTATTCACTCATCTGTTCGCAGAGTTTTGATTATTGTGACTGTGAAAGGAAACTGCAGCCAATTTCGAATTGACTTCAAATAGTGAAGTAGTATTGAAATAGGAGACATTGATTAAGCACAAGCAAATCAACTCAGTAGTTTGAACAAAGTGAGGGTGTATTTTCTACTTATCAATTTATTTGACGTTCTTTTTTAGTGTTCGGGCATTGGACTCAAGACTGTGATGATGAAGAGGTTAGCTTTTGAGTATTTATTTTTGCCCTTTATAATAATGACATTGGACAGAACTGGAAAAGCAAAGGTCGAAGGATTTTGCATGGGAGTATAGTAATTCAAGTGAAATTTTGTGGCCATTCATCAGTCGATGAAATGTCACAAAATTTCTTAGTCACCGTGTCTTGTTCAAAAGACCAGCATGAGCTTTTATGAAAGAAACATACTCAATCTCACAGTTTCATTGATACGGGAGCCGAGGGAGAGAGCATTTGTTCAACAAGTATGAAATGAATTCCTGATGAGTACAAGCATTCATTTTATCACTTCGCCTGGTCGCTGTGTTGTTTCTACAATTTACTGAATTTACTCAACAACTTTGCACTTTCCGTTCGAAACCGCTCACTGACTCTATTATTATCAGTTTTTGTGAACGTGAATTCTTACAAGACATTGTCAGACTGAATTTGAAAAATGCAAAGTTGTTTTTTTCTGCAAATTGGGAGCTTTAGTGATACTAAGAACAATTTTACAGCGGATTGACCACTGCTCAGCGCTTGTGCGAACATTTAAATAATTTTATCCTTCTTTTATTATTGCAGACCTTTTGAGATGAAGACGTATTTAAGATGACAAAAGTCAGTGGCTGATTGTTGTGGATGACTACAAACAACCAATTGTCCTTAAAAAGGACTGTAGTTTATATTATAGTAATATATAAATTGTAAGGGAATTTTAGTGTAAAGGATTAGAAAAATGCTGGTGATTTTAATATAACCGGTCAAACAATTATTGTTCACTGACCACTGCCATTGCAAATCTTTTATTTATCAGTTATTCGGTCTTTTTTTACGATTTTGTTCCGATGTATTTTGCATCACCAAAATTATTTTTATTTGAGTCAGTTTTCCTTTGAAATTCGTTTCCGGTCCATTTATAATTACAAGAAAACAAAATGGAACTTGGCATGACCTGTATTGTTTGAAAATCTCATGACCTGAAGAAAGTACACTGGTGAATTCTATTTTCACAATACATCTTATTTCAAAATGGCAGAAAATACATTATTCTTTTGCCTATATGTTAATTGGCCCTTGTTGCCTTAAAGATTCTTTTGAATTCTGCAGATGCCTGATCGAGGCAATGAGAGCCAATTAACATGAAGACTAAAGAATAATGTATTTCTGCCATTTTGGAATAAGGTGTATTGACTAGGAGAACGGCAAACGTTCTGTGAGCTAAAAGTCAAAGAGGCGCAGTTGACTATCGCTCACAGAGAACGAGGGCGAGAGCGTTACATCAAAAAGACAGTAATGAGAGAACCAGTCAGATTCGCAGAATTTTATGTTGAGCACGATGAGTCTACGAATTTAGTGGAGTCTTCATCCTGCAACTAAAGTACAGAGTGAGTGTACAATACGTTAGCAGAATATCAGATAGAGCGGGGGTACACCTGAAGCCCGTCCCCCCCCCCCCCCCCCTGCCCCGCTTAACTTGGGTTTAATGCGAATATCTCGTTCGCGTTTCAAGCAATCCAAGAACCCAATCTGTTTAGTGCTGTTTGTAAATTTTAGGGTGATTTTGGGGGATGTTTGGGATGAGATAGTTTTTCTCGAAGGATTAGTAAAATTTGGAGAAATGAGAAATATTAAAGATTTAATGTGATTTTAAAATTAGAATTTGAAGTTAAAAATTAGTAGATGGACAACAAAACACTCCCTTGACAACCTGGGATGCTCTTGCATGGGGGTCAACTGTCTGTTGGTGTTACAAAAATAATTTTCTTTCTTCTATCCCTTTAATCCTCTTGAAATTCCACTGAAATTCACGGTTACCCGTTGTTTGTTTGTTTTTACGGTGTTGTATTATATTAGAGTAACACGCAAATATTTATGGGCAAAAAAGCTACTGAATTTTGGTAAACCTCGCCCAAAGTTACAACTTGAGATGATCAAGAAAACAGCTGCGGGAAAGACCTAGCTTGTAAGCGAGTTTATTTAGACAAGAACCTTTTTAGTGTGAACTGTTTAATTAGTGAAATAGCAAAGTGACGCAGAATGGGCTTCAAATGCTACTTGTTGGATAGTATAATTTAAATGGCTGGTTCTGTGTAAATGAAGTTTGAGGAAGCTGCCAGTGAGATTATTTTGATTAGAATACAACCTAGAAGTACGTAAACGATTTTTGCAACTGTATAAATATTTTTGAGACACACTAAATTAACCTTCATTACAGGTTGCTAAGGGAAATTTTTTTATGTTATTTCTTGGGCATTACAGTGTAATTTCCAGGCAAGTGATCGCTAAATTCGATTGTGTGTCGTGCTTGGATGGACGTAGAGGAATTGTGAGAAATGGGTGAAGTGAAAAATCAGGCTTGTGCAGGAGAGGTGTGGCCTGTTGGACTGATTCAAATTCACGAGCGACTTTGGTGATCGCTTGCTATGAGGTACCTGCCTGACAGTATGGGATGGGGATATACTGCAGTTAAATTTAAGTGGCGTTTTGCTAAATCAATAAACCACTTATTTCTGTAATCAGCTATGAATTGTGTGGATTGGTACCGCTTTGCGTGCTAAAACCTAAAATGACCGCCGCGAGAGTAGCGACGTGAAGTTGGGTAGGGAGACGTCACTGAATTAAACGAACTTCAAAATCTCCAGCCACCCAACAAGATGAAATAAAAAGGTACAGTTGCCACATAGATACACCGTGCCTTCTTTTTGTGAGCCATCCTCGGCATTCCCGAGATCTGATGATCGTAGACCATCCTCTTTCCCAGGGCCACGCGTTTTTTAAATGACATCTCGAGTGGCGTGTGGCCAAAAGAAACGCCGACCACGTGACCAAAAGAAACGGAGGGCTCTGGGAACGAGAATGATCGTAGACTTGCAAGGTGAAGGATGCTTGTCATTTACTTGCAAACAAACCCAAGATATAAGCAAATTACGAAATTCAATTCTGTCCTGGAAAACTAAATTACGAAATTTTAAAATTCCGTCCCGAAAAATTAAATTGCGAAATCAAGAGAGGATGAGCTCGTCCTCTCTTGACGAAATTTAATTTTGTCCTCGTTATAGCTCAAAGAATGTTGCAAAAGTATTTAGTATGAAATAAACAAAATGTTATGCATTTGACGCCGGTGTAATGTTTAGTGCGTCTCAAACATATGTACATCAAGCTTTTGGTTAGGATTGTCGGCTTGACTTTTATCAGTCTTACTCCTTTTATGGCATCTCCTATTGTTTGAAGGAAAGGGCTGCTATTGTTTGTAAGACAAAGGTTAGGAATCATCGACGCGTAACTAGCTCACCGAGCGCGAAATTCAAAAATCTTCGCAAGCGATAAGTGTTAAAAACCCAGCCTTTGCGGGGGAGGGTGCGGCAATGATTGTTGTAGATTGTTGGACACATCTATAGCCGGGGAGTGACAAGAAGAGCGATGTCTTGACAGTAAGGAAGTGAAAAGTTAGGCGATATAGTTCCCATAAAGAACACTGAATGCTGATCAAAACTTTCGGAACGTTTGTGAGCCATAACAACCGCAGCTTCTTCCTGAATTCACTCTCCTGAGCTAAATACAACTTATATAAGTTATGCGATCTTTTTTCTGGCCACATTAATAGTGCTTTTGCAATCGAACTTGGAAGTTATTTAACTAGTTCCAGTTAAGTCGTTTAAAATTCGCGCGTTATTTTGCAATTATCCTTACGGTCATAAATTATCAACCGCCGCCTAAATTCCTTCCAACACATCGCTTAACTTTTTATTCATATTTATGAAGATGCAAAACGAAGCGTTGAACACAAAACCTCGCTTAACTTTTTACTTTAACTTTGAACATGAGCCACGCTTAACTTTTGAGTCAAACTTGTGAAGATGCGAACCGACGCTTTCGCAATCGAACTTGGAAGTTATTTAACTAGTTCCAGTTAAGTCGTTTGAAATTCGCGCGTTATTTTGCAATTATCCTTACGGTCATAAATTATCAACCGCCGCCAAAATCCCTTCCAACACATCGCTCAACTTTTTATTGAACATTTGAACCGCACTACGCTTTGAATAAGGACTGCAAGGACCTCGCTTAACGTTTCATTCAAACTTGTGAAAATGCGAGCAGACGCTTTGAACAGAAAACCGTGTTTTACTTTTTATTCAAACTTGTAAAGACGTAAATAGATGCTTTGAACATGAAACGTCGCTGTCCTCGCTTAACTTTTTATTCAAACTTATGAACATTCGAACCGCACGACGCTTTGAACACGGACCTCGCTTAACGTTTTATTCAAACTTGTGAACTGAATGCGAGCAGACGCTTTGAACATAAAACCGTGTTTAACTTTTTATTCAAACTTGTGAAGACGTGAATAGATGCTTTGAACATGAAACCTCGCTGCCCTCGTTTAACTTTTTATTCAAACTTGTGAACATTCGAACCGCACGACGCTTTGAATAAGGACTGCAAGGACCTCGCTTAACGTTTCATTCAAACTTGTGAAAATGCGAGCAGACGCTTTGAACATAAAACCGTGTTTAACTTTTTATTCAAACTTGTGAAGACGTGAATAGATGCTTTGAACATGAAACGTCACTGTCCTCGCTTAACTTTTTATTCAAACTTATGAACATTCGACTGCGCACGACGCTTTGAACACGGACCTCGCTTAACGTTTTATTCAAACTTGTGAACTGAATGCGAGCAGACGCTTTGAACATAAAACCGTGTTTAACTTTTTATTCAAACTTGTGAAGACGTGAATAGATGCTTTGAACATGAAACGTCCCTGTCCTCGCTTAACTTTTTATTCAAACTTTCTGAACATTCGAACCGTACGACGCTTTGAACACGGACCTCGCTTAACGTTTTATTTAAACTTGTGAACTGAATGCGAGCAGACGCTTTGAACATAAAACCTCGTGAAACCTTCGTCGTGTTTTATCTTTTACTTTTGCTGGCTCACGATCAGGGGTCAGCCTAACCAAGAGGAACGTCGGCAAGAAATACTGCTCAGAGAAAGACATTTATCCTTTGTAGGCTCCCGTGAGAAACCAAAATGTCATCAGTGTAAATTTGCCGACTGAATCCGACTTAACCCGAATCTAATTTCGCGACACCGAGTAGAAAAATCCCTACGGACGGATAACAAAGGCTTCATTGTGTAAAACAATCCTAACCATAACAATAGGCAAAGTTTGATACGGCGGGCGGCAGTGAGTGGGGGGAGTAGTACACCGGCGTCAAATGCATAACATTTTGTTTATTTCATACTAAATACTTTTGCAACATTCTTTGAGGGGTTAGTATATCTGAAGCCTTAGAAAAGAAGGATACAGCCAGAAGGATATTGATCACCTGTTCAAAGCTATTGTCCTGCCGAAGATAACTTATGGACTACCAGTATATGGTGCAAGTGCATCGGACCTGAATGCAGTACAGTGTTTCCTCGAGAGATGCCACAAGCGACGATATATTTCTGAATTAATCAATATACATGACCTTCTTGAGAAAGCGGACCGCACACTATTTGATAAAATCAGACCAGACGATAATCACCCTCTGTATAATTTACTACCAAAGCGGCACTGTTCTGCTTATCAATTACGGTCAAATATTGTATTGCCTCTTCTAAATACTGAGCGCTTTAAGAATAGTTTCAGTAATAGGTTAGCTTTTAGATATAATTTAGCAATTAATTCTTAGTTTTTTATATAGTTCTTATATCATTGTCATCATATTGTAAATATTTTAATTTTTATCCTTATTTCTGTATTTGGCTCTTTCTAATATTTTTACTATTGTAACTATTGATTTGTATTTTATCAATTGCAATAAAGACACTTAATTTATTTATTTATTTATTTATTTATTTATTTATTTATTTATTTATTTATTTATTTATTTATATAAAGTATCGTTCTCTAGTGGTTTGTAGTTGTTTTGTAATGGGGAAGGGAAAAAGAGTGATAAGTGGGCAAGAAGGGCATGAGGTCAGGCTACATCTTTTGGCGAACGAGCTCTGACCGCCCGTGAATCTTTTTAACTTTGTGCGTTTTGTAGCTTATTCCTTTGAGGATTGTGAAATGTAATTTTTTCCTGCCACGTATGAAGAATGCATGTATGACGTCACTTCTGAATATGACATCACAATTCGGCGCCAGCGTGAATTCAGTCAATGAGGGCAAATCTGTCCTTTCCTTTCTCCTCTGCGTGAGAGTAACAAACTCATTTATTCTCAACTTTAATTGTGTCTGCCACTCACAGTAACATTAATAAATTTATCGTCGCAGTCAAACGGGAGAACAGAAAGAGACTCTTGTCCTTCCAGTAAAAGTGCGTTAGACGGATCGTCCAGAGCTTCTGCATGGAATACCACGGGTTTGCGGTTATCCTTTACCATTGTTTTCATTCTGTAGACATTTCCCAGGATTGTAAATCCCTTGAATGATGTCTTGGACATAGATTTCCAGATCCTGACTGGCTTTTTATAGTCGCTGATGAAAGTGATGCTTACACAGCTCACTGAAATGCAGTAAAAAAATAAAAAAAACAAGCTCAGTGACCGTTAAATACAGGTCTACCAATGTAAGTGGACGTCATGGCAAAAATCCTGCTTTTGTATGTGTAGGAGAGTAGTTTTGCGCTTGCCGTAAAAACGTAAATCTGTTTCCATTTCCTTTTGGATTTATTAATAATTCTTGAAAAAGTGAACAGTCGGACAAAACGATCAAGACACTTCAGTTGTCATGGCAACTTTTTTCAGGGAGGGCTTTAGTGCCCTCCCTGAAAAAAGCGCATCACAGAACCATGACTATGGAAGGGAGAACTGCTGCACGTTTCTTGCCAAAAGATAAAGCTTGTTCAATCATGCACATATGGAGACGGGCAAGGGGAAACAACGTTTGCGACTTGCACGTTATAGTGCTACACGGCGTGGAAAGGGAAACTAGAACGTTGTTAAACAAAAGGTTTGGCTACCTCTGAAAGTTCCGTTTTTCCCATCCGTGATATTACACCGGCTTCATATTCAGCTGAGGATAGTTCCGATACCGATAGACAAATTGAATATGAATATTCGTATTCCGTTGTTGTCGCTCCAGTTGGCGTCGTTGTGCATAAATCTTTCTTACAACGGCTTTTTTCATGCCCTCCTGTCCCAACAAATATATCCAACCGACTGAAACAGATTTCTTTCTTTCCAACAAAACAGTGGATGCCATCACATGTCCGAAGGGAAGTACAATAATCAACTCGTTGAAGGTCATATTTATGATCATATGACCTTACTACATGATAACAGGTAAAGTCTGCATTCGAGCCTGGCGGCCCATCAGGCCGGAGCTTATCCCAGCTTCCGTAGCATGAAGCGACTAGGAATGCTTTAGTTCGCCCGCACCCATTTCACGATACACCTGGGAGAAGAGAGAGGCACTGTGAGAGTGAAGTATCTTGCTCAAGAACACAACACAATGACCCCAGCCAGGACTCGAATCCGTGCGACCGATCGAACCGTATTCCAGCGCGTTAACCATTAGGCCACCGCGCCTCCCCGCTACATGATAACAAAACACCAAAATTGCTAAAAGCGGCTGTAATCGCGACAACCGTGCATTTAAAAGAGTGATGAATATATCTCGGTATCATAAAAATATAAACAAACATGGATCAAAACAAAATCTTACCAGAATCAGAGTCCTCCAGTTTTGTCGCTCTCTTGGGTAACGACATAGAATGGACTTTCAGAATACAATAAGCCACCAGCAGGGGAAAATATGAGAATCTCATAACAAACATAACCACTAGATATTGGCGATATTTACAAACAAATCCATCGATTTATCTCTGTTTGGATTTTTAACTCTGCGACGAAAATTTTTGTCAACTAAATTTGTTACATGTTAGTTCAGAGACACTTTGTTTTAATTAAAATTTTATTAGACCATTTCAAAGGCACCTGTTAACTGTCAAAAGTTATTTCCCCATTCGAATGGAACCATACTTTTGCGCAGGTTGCAGTAGAGTAAGTCCAATTATCGACTCCAAAGCCATTCTCTTCTCCGCTTGAGCGAGAATAGCTCTTGGAAAGTCGGGGCAGAAGTCTCGAAACGCCGGTAAAGTTTTTAATATTTAGCGCATTAACAAAACATTTGTTAACTTTGTCTATGTCATACATGCGCTACACAGTTTTATCTTATTTGTGCTGCTCTCTTCTCTCTCCTCTAATTTGTGCTTTTCTCTCCTGGCTTGAGAGTTCAGGGACTGGAATAACTGCCATGTTGAATTGGAGGGAATTACCCCAAAAATTCAAATACAATGTCAGTGACACTACATGCAGTATTACCACAGGTAGCCCAAGCTCAGTATGTGAGCGTCCGTGTTATCCGTATCTCATTACGGAATATTCAAATAGCGACAGGTAATACAAGACTTGTACGGCTTTTGTTAATGATCTCGTAGTTAATAATTACATGTAGTCACGATAACGAATCCTTTAAGAGATTGTATGGAAAATATTCCTGTTGCCCATAAATAACGAAATAAGCAATAGAGTTTTCGTTTGGACTCACCTTAGTTATATTCTTGCTATTTCTGATGTTTTTATAGCGTTTTAGGTGTCCTGGCTGCTGAACGTGGATTTTTCCGAGCGGGGTGGTTTTCCACCAGGATTCCAACCTTCGCTTCGCTTCTCCTGGTGGAAAACCACCCCGCTCGGAAAAATCCACGTTCAGCAGCCAGGACACCTAAAACGCTATAAAAACATCAGAAATAGCAAGAATATAACTAAGGTGAGTGCAAACAAAAACTTTATTGCTTATTTGGCACATTTATAGGCAACAGGAATAATTTCCATACAATCTCTTAAAACGGTAAGCGGTGACTAATTATTAACTACGAGATCCTGTATTTGAATATTTCGTAATGAGATATGGATAACACGTAATGAGATGCAGATAACACGGACGCTCACATACTGAGCTTGGGCTACCTATGGTATTACTGCAAGCTTTTGGATCACTCTTAGCTACAAGTAGGGAGTCTCAGCCTATTTTTCTCGTCCCCGATTCGCCCTCAAAGAAACACTCTTGGAAACAGAATACCCCAGGAGATGACTACATATGTTTTCTTCTTTCTTTTTTTTTCTTTTTTTTTTTGTCTACTTGAATAATGAATCAACTGCAGTGTGGTGGGTCTGTTCCACATATTTTGACAGGTTAAACCAAAAGCAAGGGTGATCAGACAGCTGAAAAGGCTAAATAAATATTTTGAAAGGCCCTTTTAAATAGCTAAATGTCAGTTTCCGTTACCCTTCAATCCCAACCCCGTGTAGTCCTCGGTGGTGAGCACACCTCCCCCACCCCCCTCCCGATGCGCACGCGGTGGACCCAGAATGCCACTGGGGTGGAAGCGAGGTTGGGTTTGACAAGCAACATGGCGGCTGTGAAGGCACTTAATCCAAAGGCTGAAGTAGCGAGATCAGCTGCTGCTTTGCATCTAAACATTACAGCAGCAAGAGGACTTCAAGATGTACTCAAAACAAATTTAGGTCCTAAAGGTACAATGAAAATGTAAGTAAAAATTACTTGCTTATCTTGAGTAACTGGGACACGTGCTGACGGCCGGCGAAGTTTTCGTAGTTTTGTAACTGTTGCTTATGCGAGTATTTGAAAGTTTTCTGTAGCCCATTTATAGTGGAATCCTGCTTTCACGAACCCTTGATGTCATGAATCTCATGATTACTCGAACCAAACGTCGTTTTGCTTCTCTCAGTCGAACACTGCTATTATTTTTTAATACCCCTGATTCCATTTTCCTTATTTTTCTAAGGTTCGAGAAATCAAGATTTCACTTTAATGTCATTTCTTTAAAGAGTGTGGATACCAAGATAGGTGGTTGTCTACACTGAGGGCCTCTTCATATGAGCCCAGTTGACCGGCCTGGCCCGGTTTCCAAGATCTCGCCTCACTTCTATTTCCTTTGCAAAAATTTCAATGTGTTCACATGAGAAGGCGGGTCAGCCTGCTAGCAAGAACTTGACTTGTACAACCGAGATCGCAGATGGAAGTTGAAAGTTTTCCAATATGAACACTTCAGCCCGGTTGGGCAATTCCAGAAAATATCCATACACAACAACGGACAGCTTCCATGTTTCAACCCCCCTTGCCTTCAGAAATTCCAAAATGCATTACCTCCCCCCCCTCCCCATGCCCTCTGGATTCAGGTAATTTTGAGAATGTCTCATTTTCAAGTGCCAATGAAAAAAAACTTAACAAATTTTGTCACTTGTAAGTAGGCACACAACAAAACTACGCAATTGTTTGGTAGTAAATGGGACTAAGGCTGTTGGGTGCTCCCTGGGCTAAAATAGGGTGAAAAAAACACAACCTGTAGAGTGCAGGCCAGGTATAGTGGTGGCAGCAACACACCCCACAAGTAACAGATGAGCCAACAAGGGTGGCACATACCACACCTGATGAACAGCAATGAAACTATTAAAGGGATGAGCCAACGCCAATGATGCATGCCACACCCGGCTAGTGACTAAGGCTAAGATGGGGTGAGGATCTCACCCAGCCTGCCATGTCACATGCAATGCTTTATGCACCAATGCTGTGCTTTAAGAAAAATTACAAGGAACCCAAAGGTTCCAAACTGTAAGATCCAGGGTGCCCAGCATAAAGCCTATAATTATGAAAGAAATAAGATTATCTGGTCGCCCAAAGGCAAAAGTCAGTCACCTAAGGCACCTGGGCACCCTTAGAGCACAGCCCTGGCACCTATCAATGTTAAGACTGAGGGGGTGGGAGGGTTCAACATTTCTTCTCTACACAGAGTAATTTCCATGTCATTGAGCAAGACTTGCAGAATGACTAACATGCAACTCTTATTGTTGTGGTAGGTTAGTGTCAGGTGCAGGAGATATAAAATTGACCAAAGATGGCAATGTACTACTTCATGAAATGGTGAGTTATACAAAACTCAAATGGTGTCTCTTGAGACGAGATTCTGGTCTTGTGAGAGGGTGGTAACTTACTTTTGAGTGGTGCAGTACTTTTATCTCCTCATTGTATAAATATTTTCCTTTCTGCTTATTGTTTGTTTTATTTTATAACAGCAAATTCAACATCCCACAGCTTCGTTAATTGCAAGAGTGGCCACAGCTCAGGTAGGAAAACCAATCCATTGTTTTATACTGCAGTTTATGTAGGAATCGCTTTTACAACTCTTAGACTCCAGATTGAGCGTCTGGGTTTGAGCCCTTGCTAGGATCATTGCATTGTGCCATTGACCAACAAAAATTACTCTCACAGTTCCTATTTCAACCTACAAATTTATATAAGTGGATTGTAGCTAAATGTCAAGGAAACTGGAGGACATGCTGGACATGGGGGTGGGAAGTAACCTGCAATGGATTAGCATCACATCCAGGGAATTAGCAATTCCACTAGTTGCTGAATTGCTTTGTGCTATGAAAGCCAGAGAAGCCCTGATAGTCAGGGCCAGTTGGGTCCCATTTCAGTTTGGCTTAAGCATAGTTTACCATTTTCTATTATTACTGGCAAGAAAAAATTTAATGAAAAAAGTTGATGTTTACACAAAATATGCAATTTTTTTCCAAAATATAGATATTTAGTGAACATGAATAATATGGCCCAAAGGCTCTCAGTAACCCAAGATCTTTTCAGAAGTTTTAGGGAATTTGGGATTTAAGAGAGAGGTTATGGGAGAAATCCCTTCAGTGGTGGGGTATGTACCGGGGATATATGTATATTTTCTGGGATCGCACATAATTTGTACATTTTACAATCCCCAAGAAGCCTTGTTGTGATTCTTGTATTTTGTCACCAATCATAAATCAGCTTGAAGTCACAGTAATGCTTTATATTACATTTATGTGTTAAATAACGAAATATTTCTTTTTGTTTTTATTATCAAGGATGATATCACTGGTGATGGAACGACTTCAAATGTTTTAATTATAGGAGAATTACTGAAGCAGGTAACTGATGTGGAAATGAAGACTGACTTTCCTCCACTAATGCTGGCCAGCTGTTTGCTGACAGTTACTTACAAATAGTTTTATTCTCCGAAGCATATTACATGTATAATTCACCAGCAAGTATTGTTTACAAAAGTAATATTATTACAGGGGTTGTATTACAGTGAAACAAACTCAACCGGGGGCCACCCAAAGTTTTTAGCCAATCACAAGACAAGTTCAGAACAAAAGAATTGGACTTCCTTCATCAGCGGACCAATCACAGTTAGGGGCAAATTTAACTGCTGATGAACGAACTCCAATTCTTTTGTTCTGAGCTTGTCTTGTGATTGGCTAAAAACATTGGGTGGCCCCGGTTGAGTCCATTTCACTGTAATAATATTATCATCACTTTTTATGTATTATTACAGTTGCATGTATGCATGTCTGTTTGTTTAGAAGCTTGTCATTTGAATGTTTTAAAACAAACACTAATTGCAATATCAATAATAATTGTGCTTTTTTATTTTATTTTTGCAGGCTGATCTCTACATATCAGAGGTACAAATATGACATGTTAATTTTTAAATATGATTCAGTGTTAATCAATTCTTAGATTTGAATTCTTTTAGTGGTACAGCACTTAATACAATAATCATGAGCACCTCTTTTCCAGGGTCTGCATCCACGCCTTGTTACAGAGGGATTTGAATTAGCAAAGAAGAAAGCTTTAGAGGTATAACAAGTTCATAGCTACCAGTAGTATTTTAAACTAAGAAGCTAACTTGCTTAGGTGGTGGTGGGACATACAAGGGCTTCCACTGTGGCCAGCCATGAGCTGCCACATCTAGGGACCCATCAACACTGACTAGGGTTGTGGAGAATGATTGGGAGGGAATAACAACTTAACTGGCGCTATGTTAGCCATATGAAAACAGATTAAAATTGTGGAATAATTGTTAAATATAAACTAATGTTTTTTATTAATGCTGTTGTTATGGAGATGTTGCTTCCTTTTTATAGATCGCAAAATGTTATTTCTTGAAGGTTTTAGAGGAAGTAAAAGTTTCAAAAGACATGGACAGAGATACCCTAATAAACGTAGCACGGACATCACTCAGGACAAAATTACACACTGAACTGGCAGATCTACTTACAGAGGTAATGTGTGTATACATTATGTGTGTAACTTTCTGCAGTTCCAGATAATGTGAGTTGCATTGTAATAGTTTGATAAAGATGATAATGTTCATTTGTCACAAGCTTGGGACGAAGAAACAATCTGACTCTCCGATGGGAATTGAACCCATGGCCTCCCAGATTCTGATTGGGCACTCTAACCACTGAGCTATGAAAGACTCTGGGTGAGCTTGGCCATTTTTAGGTTCATATGTGACATGTCCTGCATACTGCTAGGATTAGCAACATTGAAAGCATCATAATAATGGCTAGAGCGCCCAACCGATATCTGGGATGCCGTGGGTTCAATTCCCCTCAGGGACTCAGAGTTTTTTGTGGTTTCAGCTTCGTAGAAGCGAAACCCACTTTGTTGTCGTGTTGTAAGTAAGTAAGTGAGTAAGTAAGTAAGTACGTAATTTGGAAAGCCGACGTAATGCCGATGAGACGCGGACGCCGCAGTCGATGGTTTATTGACATGTCCGAAGTATTTTCGTGACAAGCATTTTATCATGGGCCTGAGAACGAGGTTGTGAATTGGCAGTCGATATTTCTTCGCAGATAACATGTGAATCGTCGAAGCAACGTTTGTTTATGCGTTTCTCTGGGCAGTGGATTTCGGAGGAAAGTTTCATTAGCAATGGTTTTGTGCTATTTTAGTCTGGGAACCAGAAAGAGCTCTCGATGAAGGAGATATTTCTTGATGTGATTTGTGCAGTACTTTTCGAGAAACCACTTTCGAGCGTGTTAAGGACGTTAAGCATAAACACCGTAGACAGGGCGAATCAGCCATGCGGAGTGAGCTAGCAAATATAAATATGCAAATCATCCATTCGCGTACAATTTGTCGCTAAATTTTGGAGAGCTTCCACTTTCTGATGCAATTTTTCTGCTCAACACTTTCTAAATGCTTCCCAAGAGACTAACATTGATCACAATCATCAGGGTTTTCCGAAGAAACGGCCCTTTCATACCCTTCATAGCAAGTGATGCCAGCTTTCGTTATCCTAAACAGCTCTTGTTTATACCATGTAATTAAATATGCAAAAATTTGCTCTCGCAGTTTTAAAGCGAAGTTCAGAACAAACAGGGAACAAAACTATTTTGCGCTTTGAAATACCTTTCGGAAGGGATGCTTCTTGATGTGATTTGTGCAGTACTTTTCGAGAAACGACTTTCGAGCGTGTTTACTCGTAAACACAGTAGACAGGTCGAATCAGCTCGCAAATATGCAAATCATCCATTCGCGTGCAATTTGTCACGCATTCCCATATGTATGAGTTTTGCGGGGTTGAAAGTGGTACTTTTCAAAAGAGAGACTTTTGTAAGTGAATTCCTTTTCAAGCTTTTTGACCGTGAGAAAGTTTTACATAATTGTAACAGACAAAACATACATGTAGCTGAAACCACGTGCACTCCCGCGAGTGCTATTTTTTTTCTTTGTCCCATGCTCAAATCATTTTTGTCTCGTGTCGTCATGACGTTGTCATGACGACACGAGAATATGCGAGGGGGAGAAGGTGCATTCCAAGGTGCATTCCATGCGCGTTTGCTTTGTGAGGCCGCGGAATTTTCCCGCCATGTCAATATTTTTCCCGCCATGTCAAGATTTGCTTTGTGAGGCCGCCGGAATTTCATATCAAAGAACAGATAATGTTTCTTTATAAAGAGGTCGCAGCCCGCTGGTTTATCAAACTGTAGGTTAGGAGTATTTATTGTAAAGGGCTTATTATGTGAAATACAGGCACGCTTTACTGTTCTTAAAATTGATTTCTTTTCTTTTACGTTTATTGCTGTAGTTAGTTCACAGTCTTGTGCGGTTCTTCTGATCGGCCTATCAAGCGCAACAAATTCGAGCTAATTCGGTGCACTCGCACGATGATATAAAGCGTTGACGTTATCTGTAAATAAACGACACGCAATGCACGCAGAAGAGATGGCGTTTTTTTATGAACTTGCAGCGAACGAGCAAATTCTTAGCTGTCCAACAGTGCGTTGAAAAGGGTTGAACAGAAAAACGAGACCCTAAAGAAGACTGTGATTGCTACGTGAGTATTGCACAACATTTGTTTTGAAAAGTGCGACCTCTATGGCACGGATAACAACGATCCAATAACACAAAATAAACGATTAGATAAAGACAATTATTTTGATGCTAAATCTTTAAAAATGTCTTTTAAGCCAGCAAGTATGGCGTTTGTTTGTTCCATTTGCCTGCTCTGGGCGTCACGGAACATTTTCGTTCAAATCTTGCGTTGTCCTAGCCTGCGCCGCAGACGAAACTAAACCCTGGTTAGATTACGTCTGCAGCGCAGGCTAGCGTTGTCCTGTTCCATACTCTTTTCAAGCATTTCAATAAAAGAACTCTGCCAGTCTGGAGTCGTACTTTCTCGCCTTTCTTTTCTCAGGCAGTTCTGATTCATGAAGAGAAACATTTACACTTTCGATTTGCGAAGCCTCGTTAACACTCGGCTCTGAGGTAAAGGTAGTGACTCATTTGATTGCAGTTTTAGATGGATCGATGTCCCACCACCGGCACCTCAACAAAGATGTCGAAATAGAGGAAGCCTTCTATAATTTTCTGAATTCCAGCTTCTCCAGTCGAGCGAGACCGCAGCTTTAACTGTTAGAATTCGTACTCTAGATTCTGCTGCCGTTACTTCACCTGCTGTAGCATTCTCTGGCTTTCTGGACACCTTTCTTTATACAAAGAATAGATAGGGAATATATATTATTAAAAATTTTTTAATAAATTCATTTTGTATATATATAAAAAAAATTTAGCCATAAACCTACTTTGAAAATTTCGGAATAGATATCGTTCCAGAGTTTGATTTTTTTCTCTTTGTGAAACTCCCCACAGCTTACCAAATTTTGGCGCCTACGCTTCAAGAACTTCGTGCATTTCTTCCTCAGTCCAGTTAGCAGACTTAACGCGAGGTTTTTTCGTTTTTGTGTTTGCCGTAGCAAGTACTTCGACATCACTTGGAACTGAAGACTGAGGCGATGGCGTGCTTCTTGCCAGTAGTAGTAGCTGGACGATAAAATGTCGATGGAAATGGCCAATGTTGACCGCCATTCATTGGCTGATCTGGATTTCCTACTCTTGCAAACCGTCGATTTAATAAGTTATCGCTGAAGGAACAAAATGCGTGATTTGTGATTGTGTTGTGTGAATTTTCTTTTTACAGAAAGAAATGTACGTGTCGTACAAATCTTGCGTGTTGTGATACCTCATCGAAAACGCATTTGATTGACATTTAATTTCCTGAAATTGTTTTGATAGTGCGTATTAAAGTAGTGCGGCATCCGACAAACGATACAAGGTCAAACTGTCTCAGTTAGTCCTTCAATTGTTTACACATTCTAAAAGAAATTTCTGTCTACCGAATCTAATAGAACTCGTCAAATATAATTTATCTCTTTCGTTTATACCTTGTATTAGTCCTTTCTAACTGCCGGGGAGTAGTTTGCTTTGTGTTCTACGCGGCGATAACTTGATTTCTGTTCGCATGTGAAAAGTAGCTGGGCAGTGGCTTTGCCGTGAACATGGCACCTAACTATTTTATTAACTTTTATTTTTAAAAAAACCTTCCTTTCCAAATAGACCCATGCGTTTTATGATTTTACTTCCAATCATTGCGAAATGTTAGATTCTTAGTCAACTTTTATTTTAGAAGTGAAAAAGAAAACATACAGACCACGAAAGTAGCCCTCTGATTATAGATTTTGATAATTGAGAAATGTTTATCAGCACACTGAGATAAAATCAGTAGTAAACGAAACGCGAGAATAAATATAGACATTCCTTAAATGTTACTTTTTCCTTTCGCGTGACAATCAGGACGTTTCTCGAAGGTTTCTTTTTCCCCTCACATGACAAGAAATCCGCCATGGATCCTGAACGCGTGATCGCTTCGATTGTAGCTCTTCTTTTCCTGATTATTGCGCTTAGAAAAGTTCAGATGTTTTTTTTCGAGTTGTCAGGATTGCGGTCGCGATGTGAGAATCGTTACCGAAAGGTTTTTCGTGACTGCATAAAATGTAATTAACAAGAGTTGACTGGAACAAATTACTTGATCTGTGTAGCAGTGTAGGGTTTCAAGTACGGAATAGCTTAGTGTTAAGTGTAGTGTGTCAAACTTCTACAGTTGCGGTTACACATCGTCCTTTTACCGTGGTAAATGGGCTCTTTACCTCGGAAAACTCACAAATCGTGTGTGACCAACATTTCCCAAGGTAAATTTATCGCGGTGTATTTCCATGGATACATCAAAAAGAACAAAAGAATCGCCCATGCAAGTTACCAAGGTAAATAGGTAGGTTTTTCAAGTACCCCAAGATAAAATGACCGATCGCGAGGCAAACCTCAAAGATAAGCCAATAAAATAAACAGAGAAATTTGAAATTAAATATGGTTTAGATTTCCGGAGGTCAACTTTGCGTGTTCAAGGCAGCAAAAGCGTGGTCTTTCTTAGAATCATGGCTGGATGGCTTGCTGATTTGTAAGTATAAGCTGCTTTTTTGGAAATTTGGCGTTTAAATACATCACAAGTCAAGGAAGATCTATAGTGCATTTTCTTATATGTATTTCGATTTAATCTCTAGGCCTAGAAACATCCAACAAGGAGATTTATAAAAACGGAGTCTTCGCCTTCTAATTCTTCGGTGTCTGAAACACTGACACAACAAAGCAGTAGAGGACTGTCGAAACAGTATAAGTAATAAAAGCGAGATGATGCTAGCAAGCACCCTCGAATTATCCATTTTCGCATTTCGCACCGAAAACAGTATGAAAGATTAATGACCTTGGTAAAGTATTAAGTTTGTGACGGCAAACACCCCGGTAACGTATTCCCGCGGTGAGTTTACCTCGGTGTAATTTACCTTGGGAATGCTATTTCGTTACAAACATTCCGGTATTTCCATTTTCAGCGTTTTCGTCGCAAGAAACATGTACTCTATTTTCTGACATTGTTCTTGGATCGTAGAAAGCGGGCAATAAATCACAAAAGAAATGGAAAACAGCGCAATTTAACGGTCGGCGCAAGAAGGTGGGGGACGAGTGCTTCGAGTAACGCTCAATTCCTCTTGCGTTCATTTGCGTCAAAAATAGAGAGGACGTTCTTTTTCGGTAAAAAATCATAATATTTTGTTCTGTCATTTTGTTTTCCCGCCTGTTTTGTAATTTTGTCTTCCCGCTTGTTTATAGAAAATGCGCAATATAAATATTAAATATTATTATTATTTGTCATTTTGTTTCCCGAGTGTTTTATCATTTCGTTTTCCCGCATGTTCGCCATTTCTATTTCTCGCGTATGAAAAAAAGAAGACTTAAAATTATCCCAGCAAAATTTTCCCCGGTCTCTGCTTTTTCCATCCCCGGAAATGGTAAATCTTCTAAAAACACCTTTCTTTTTAGAGGCGCGAAAGTTGCAAGCGTATATAACATACAAGCTGTTTACAGCCTAGAGAAACATTTCCTGTTATAATAGCTTTTTGGTAAAGTATATTTTAGCCTCTTTTTGTAATAGCATTGTAATAAGGATTACTATTTTTAATCTTAAATTTTAATGTGATGTAAGTTTTAGATGCAGCGCACCTATAGATACCAGTCTTCCACCTGAATGACCCACCCTGTTTAAATAAAGTTTCATATACTTACTTTCGTAATGATTCAGTATACTCACCCGGTAATAAGCTAAAAATGAGAAACAATACTGATAAGAAACAATACTGAACGATTGCTGTGACCGTTTTTGGGTGTCCTCAGTCACCAAACAGTTTCATTCTGATGTCGAATGCATGCTTGTCTGACTAGAGACAAGAGATGTAGTCTCCCAGTGAATGTTGTGTAACCCCTTTTGAATGGTAGCTGTCAGCAGTCTGTAAGTGTTCTTCACCAAACACTTTCATTCTAATATCATACGCGTGCTTCTTGGACTTCAGAGTGGAGATGTAGTTGCCCAGTGAATGTTGTGTAGCCCTTACTGAATGATAGCTCTCAGCCATCTCTGAATGTTCTTCACCAAACAGTTTCAGACTGATATCAAGTACAAGCTTGGATCCGGATCCAGAGCAGAGATGTAGTCGCCCAGTGAATGATGTGTAACACCCCTACTGAATGGTAGCTGTCAGCTGTCTCTGAATATCAGAGACAGTATATCAATATCCTTCACCAAACCGTTTCCATCTGATATAAAGCGCTCGCTTCTTGGACTTAAAGTGGCAGTCTCACGAAGATTTAGCCTACTTGAAAATCTTGTTGGTATTAGTTGGAAATCCACTAACACTTGCCTAACCTTACTAAAATGCTCTGAACTGGTCGCGAAAGTTGTTTAAAACTGGTGTGTTTGCGGACGGGTAGAAAAGAAGTGGTCTTAAATTTGAAAACGTCGGGCCGACATTTTAAAGTTTGACAGTGTTACCTGGAGGAAAATCATTAAAATACACCATTGATTATGGTTTATGCGCATATTATAGAATCAATTTATGCCTTTTTGGCGTTTAAAGGTTATCGTGCTAGTCTGTGAGTGCACCTTTATAATTCTAGTGTAGTTTACGGAACACTTAGAAGACCGCTCGTGATACTGCCCCTTTAAGAGCGGACAATTTCACAGCACGAAAATGGAGATTTACGGAAAATTAAAGGTGGCTTAAATCTCCTTAAAGCTGGTCATCCAACTTTACGCCATCAATTAAAGGTTCTTAAAGGTGGTTAAACCTGACATTTACGCTACCGTGCATAAACCTGGTGTAAATGTGGCTTAAATGTTTCAATCTCTTTAAGCCAGCTTTAGACATGAGTGTAAAGCTGGTTTAAAGGTCAGCTTTAAAAAATGTAAAGGTCGCGTAAAGCTGATTAAATTCCAAATTTACGCCAGCTTTACTTCAGCTTTACACCGCAGTAAAGTTATGTTTTCATTCTGTGTTTGTAGTCGGCAAGTGAATGTTGTTTGTGTTACACCTACTGAATGGTAGCTGTAAGTGGTCGTTGGAAGTTGTTTTACCAAACAGTCTCAGTATGATATCACGTGAACACTTCTCATAGGCAAGAGTAGAGTTGTAGTCTCCTAGTGAATGTTGTGTGACCCTCACTTCATGGTTGTTGTTAGTCATGCTCATCAAACAGTTTTCCGTCTGATTTCAAGTGCACCCGTTTTGGGCTCAAGAACGGAGATGTAGTCGCCCAGTGAATGTTGTGTAACCCCTACTTTATGGAAGCTGTCAGCAGTCTTTCGATGTTCTTCACCAAACAGCCTCAGTCTGATGTCGAGCCACGCTTCACTGACTAAAAAGCTTCTGAGCAGTCCCCTCTCCTGTGTTGAATGACGGCTTGGTCTAAATAGATGTCTGGAAAAATCGAATAGCACATAGTCGCGAATAGTACGAATACTCCCGAATAGTCGCGAATAGTATGTGATAAGTCATCCATGTCCAATATACACGACCTGATACGAGTCGTAAGTCGTGAATGATGACAACTAGTAGCGAATAGTAGTTGAATAGTAACGAAAAGTGACAAATACTATAGTTCCAAATACTAACGAATAGTTGCAAATAGTGACGAATGGTCCTAAATAGCGACGATAACGAATAGTGACAATTCGAGACCAGAATACTCTCTACTACTGATCAAAGTCAATATCTTACATTGATCTTACACTTTAGCATATACCACGGACAAAGAAAGGGGGCAGCTATTTTTTCCTAATTTGGAATGCACCTTCTTTGTAATCCTCTGCACCCTTAGCGAATTGCAACTGTCAGGTTGAGTTTAAGACAAAACAAAACTACCTGGTAGAAACTAGCCTATGAGCCTGAGAACTTTACAAAAACAAAAGAAAAAAGACATCAATACATCAAAAAGAATTATAAAAGAACAGTCATTTTATAAAATTATAGAACGAAAACAAACTTAGCACCAAAACGAGGCTATACCTTGTGGTTTAACGTTTTAACACTGAAATCACAAATTACACAAAAATATTGAAAAGAGACACGAGACAGCCCAAAGGGCCTTTGATTATCATTAATTCACTGAGCTTCAAATTTACCATCTTCATTATTATTGCAAGAGTTTGTTTTGCAACACTTGAAATTTCAAGGAAAGTGGCATAATTTACCACATTCTGTATGAACAGTGTATAAAATAACATGTTGATAAAACATCTCAATATCTACAAGTGAGAATGCACATGTAATACTGAAGGCAACACGGTTTAAGTTAAAAAAAGCTATTGAATTTTGTGTTTGAGAGCTGCTTTATATCAATACCATATTTGATTTACCATGAATTTATGGCTCCAATAACTCCTCAAGAGCTCTTGTTTATAAATCCTAATCACTGGGCTGGCCATGCAAATCCAGTTGAAAAAAATCCAAACAAAACATTCCCAGACCTTAAGAAACTCTTAAAACTGTTGTCGTCAAAACATTTTCTGTGCTCCGAGTTCTAGAAACAGTTTTTATGTGTTTGAATTATATTATGTTTTTTTTTGAAGTTCATGGTGCTGTGCTTTATTTTTTTCCATCCTTTGAGAGTACAAGCTTTTAACATTTGTGTTGCTGATAGGTTGTTGTAGATGCAGTGTTAGCCATCCGAGTGCCAGATAAACCCATTGACCTGCATATGGTTGAAATCATGGAAATGATGCACAAGTCAGGAACAGATACATCGTAAGGAGTTCAAAAATAAAATTAAAAATAGGTCTTAAGTAACAAAAGCCAAAGCCCCCCTGCGAGTGCTTAACATCTAGTTTGTCTTTAATATATAATAATATTAATAATACTATTGTGTTCTTAGATTTAAACAACCTGAGACAATTTAGAGTTCATTGGTTTGTGATGATGTGTTTATCTTTATCTGCAGCTTGGTTAAAGGGCTTGTAATGGACCACGGAGCTCGTCATCCTGATATGTCTAAAAAAGTAACAGATGCCTTCATCCTTACCTGTAATGTCTCCATGGAATATGAAAAGAGGTCAGTGACATCCTTCTAACTTTACATCAATCAATCAATCAATCAATCAATCAATCAATCAATCAATCAATCAATCAATCAGCTAGTCAGTCAGTCAATCAGCTAGTCAGTCAGTCAGTCAGTCTACCACAATCTTTCAATACATTTAACAGCATGATCTTGTGTCCTAGCTTTCAGCTAGAGAAGCATGCTAAATTAAGTGATTGTAAAACACAACTGAAGTTAAATCATAACTTCTCTTGTGTTACATCAGAATCTGGTATTGGCAGTTCAATTGGAAGTTTGGTTCTAAGAGAGTAAAAATTGGAAAACAAGAATTGAAATGTTTGATCTTCTTTTTGAAAGATTGTTGAAAGTAATCTCTGCTGATAAGCATTTTACCACAATCTTTTTAATCATCTTCTTCCTTATTCATGTCTTGCAGTGAGGTGAATTCTGGCTTCTTCTACAAAAGTGCTGAAGAAAGAGAGAAGCTGGTAGCTGCCGAGAGAAAGTTTACAGATGACAGAGTACAGAAAGTAATTGAACTCAAAAGAAAGGTGAGAAGAAACTTGTACTTGTGACTTGATCATCATTCTGTGTTCTTGGTAGGGGTGCCTTGCTTCTGTACTTCATTTTGTGATTCTGGAAAGTATCCATACCCATACCACCAGAAGTTTCCATCGCACAGCCTTTATTTGGGTCTTCCCACAACACTTCTCTCCACTAATGGCTGCTTAAATCCGAAACCTGTTCCTTTCCTTGTTTTTTGACCATAATAACTTTGACACCTACCTGTATGGGTAAAAAAGAATATGATTAGCTGAGCATTTCACTGGTGTGCAGAAGGTTGTGGGTTTACTTCTCATCAGGGATGTCAGAATCATATGTATCCTCTCGTGTGTTTCTATTGCCCATGACCCCAGGGGGGTACTCGAAGTATACATGACGGGGGGGTCCAACGTATTTTTTTTGGGTTGAAAATTTACCCGCTCGGTATTTTTTTGGGTCAAGTGATTTGTCACGTATTTTTTTAGGTCTTAAAAAAGTACGTGTATTTTTTTGGGTCTTATCTCCGAGCGAACTTTTCGTTTCGGGTTTTCGTTGCCATCAGTAGATTAAATAACCGGCACGCGATGCATGCAGAAGCGATGACGTTTCACAAAGGGGTCTTTACTAATTTTCAGGACATTTGTCAAAAAATTAGGGTAAATAAGAGTAACTGACAACTTCTGTGCTGAATGATTGTTCAACACAAATTGCGTTATCTTGGCGTGACGTACGATATACGATACACGATATACGATGCAAGGTCAAACGCTGTCTAAAATTGTTTACACCTTTTGTTTTAAAGAATGGAAAGATTTCTGTTTACTAAACAGGGCATCTGATAGGGTGCGGAAAAAAATAACAAATTATGCGGAAATTTTCAGGAACATTATGCGGAAGAAAGTGTTGATTATGCGGAAAACACGTTGGATTATGCGGAAAATTTTCGGCTCGCTTCACTCGCCAAAAATCACATCTTTTCATGCAGCCGAAATCGAGCTGCCCCAGAAGCCGAGAGTCTGCTCGCAGGCTAATTTTAAACAAAAAAACATATTGGTATTTGGGCTTTTCCAGTTATTTTCATTTCTAGTTGGTATGTTATGAAATTATGATATGTTATGAAATTATCTTAAGCTTATCAATTATGTGATGTTCAATGAAAATAACACAACCGTAATTATTTTGTTGGCTGAAGTTGATTTTCTTCTTATGCATAAACAATACAATTCAAGGTGCTACGTGATCTACTACAACAGTGCACGTTGAACAAAGTAACAGTCCATTATCTACATAGAAAACTCCAGGATACTGGTTCACTCAATCCTTCACTGATATCACACTTTCAACAAAGTCCTTCGTCTTCATTATGGCACGTCGCTCACAGGCCACTTTGCAGCCTCAAGCTCGCTTCACTTAATTCGTCGCTCATCTAGCCCGTGAGGTCAACTTGTGGCAAGTGTACAGCGAAGTGGGGATCCTTCTTCTTGGTCTCTTTGATGACAAATTTATCCATATATACTATAGGTATAACCACAGAAGAATTTTCGATAGATCGAACGAGCGAAAGAAGCGAACGAAGACAACTGGTGTCCAGGCCCATCACGAAAAGACACGGGGAACGCCTGGAGGTTAAAAATTGCTCACGATCGAAGTGCCGTGTTTTCGTCGCTATTTTAGGAGAAAAACTGTGTCAAAATAATCAACTTCTTCGAAATTTATGTTTGTGAGGATGGTAAACAGCTGCTTAATCATTAATATGAAACAAATTTCTCTGTTTTATGCGGAAAATGTTCTCAAGATGGGGAAGATGCGGAAGTCAGCGAATTATGCGGATCCGCACCACCACATCCTGTCAGATGCCCTGACTAAATCTTATAGAATGCATCAAATATAATTTGTTTCTTTCATTTATGCTTTAAATTAGTCCTTTCTAATGGTGCAGGAGTATTTTGCTTTGAGTTCTATGCGATGATTTCTTGTTGAGTTGACTTGATTTCTTTTCCCAGTATTCGATTCTACAGATCGGTTGATCACGTCATCGTCATCGCTTAAAAAAAGGTTTGAGATGGCTCACCTTTTCAACAGATGTTTCAAACTGCTAATAATCGGTTGCTTCTTCTGCAGTCTCGACAGACATCACTTCTTAACTTTATGCCAAATTTATTCGATAACTGATAAAGTGCAACACTCACTCCAGACTCGAAATCTCAATTTAACAGCTACAAATGAAATACGGTTTGCCGATCGGTGATGATACAAGCTGCAAAAAAATATCTTCCTTTGCCAAAAACAAGATGGCGGATCTCAAAAAAAATACAAACAATGCACCTAGTTCCCATTGCTCTTCGGTTCAATTCAGGGAGTAATTCTCACACCAAAAATTCCAAAAATTCATTCGTTTTTCCGCTTTCTAACATTAACCGATGACGTCATAAAATGACGTCATGCTTAAAAAATATTCATTCGAACTTTTTATTAAAAACGTTAATATTAAGTCTTGTATTTTTTGGGGTTGGAAATTTTGATGCTAGGTATTTTTTTGGGTCTAAAATTTCTGGCTTTTGTATTTTTTTGGGTTTGTAATATGAAGCTCCGTCTGCACCTTTTGTAAAAGAGATCCTGCACAGCAGGAGATTGTTAACTTCACTAACAAACTCCTTGTTTTTAAAAGGTTTGTGACGGAACTGACAAAGGATTTGTAATCATCAACCAGAAGGTTGGTTTAAAACAAAATTGATAACAAATAGCAAACATTTATTGTGATTCTAAATAGTAGAGATATCAGTAAGACCCAGCACCACTGTAGCTTCAGCAGGTATTCTGTTGCTTATCTCTGGCTGAAATGTGTGTAGTTCCCTCCTTGTCCAAGTGAAGGAAAACCCAGGCTAGAAGCAAATGTTAGCTCCATGTTGCAAACATAGTTTCTGACACTTAGGCTGCAGTCAGTCAAGAAAACAAATTAGCATTAGTATCTAAAAATTGGCATCTGCAGTGGGGAAAATAAACCTGGAGTTGGTTTAGAGTTTTGTCAAAATTTAATAGCACTTTTAATCATTTGAAATAGGGAATTGATCCATTATCATTGGACTTGTTGGCCAAAGAAGGCATTGTTGGACTTCGTCGTGCCAAGAGAAGGAACATGGAACGTCTTACACTTGCTTGTGGAGGCATTGCTATGAATTCCTTTGACGACCTGTCACCTGAATGTCTGGGCCATGCAGGACTTGTTTATGAACATGTTCTGGTAAGAATGTAATAATAATTTTGTGGTGCATACAATGTATGCAACACAATGTATTTATCTCACCCACTGTGACAAAATTGATAAGGGAGGGGTGGGGTACCCAGGGTAAAGGAGGCAGGAAACAGAGGACAGGAGGAGAGGTTCCCAAGGGGTGGTGGGAACTGGCAGAAATGATAATAAATTTGCACAATATTATTATTGCAAGAAGAAAAGAACAAACAGACAAAAGCTGCTAAGAAGGGGGACGGGATCCAGTTAGGTTTTTACAATGCAAATGGGATGGAAGTATGAAGTCCAGACCCTGTTCCTCTAAGCAGTTTGTGTTAAATATTTTTAACTTCATAGTATGTAATGATCTAGGCAAGTATAATTATATTCAGTTCCTTGTCACTTCCTAATATATTTTGTATTGTTGTTTTTATTTTAGGGAGAGAGTAAATACACATTTATTGAAGAGCTGAAAAACCCTCTTTCTGTTACCATTCTTATTAAAGGTGAACTATTACATGTAGAAGAAGTGATACAGACTTGCTTTTCTCCTTAATTTGTGAAGTAACCGTGTTTGAACTCAATAATACAGCATATAATTGTATAATTTGTGTAAAAAATCCTCACAATTTCAATGTCCTATTTTTCAGGCCCAAACAAGCACACTTTGACACAGATAAAGGATGCGGTACATGATGGCTTGAGGGCAGTAAAAAATGCTATTGAAGATGGTAAGCAATAAAGAAATATAATAATTATGTTCCTTTCTTAGGAAGTAATGTTAATTGTGTCATTGCGGTAGTAATGACTTACTTAATTAAGGTCACTGACATGACTGTAGGTGTGCTGCTTAAACTTTTCCAAAATTGAGATTTTTGATGAATGTAAATAATATAGTTTTGACTTTCAGTAGCAGAAAAAAAAATGAATGCAAAATCCTCTTTGTAGCATTATACTGCTGACTGGTTAGCTCAGGCGGTAGAGCGCTGGACTACCTTATTGGAGGTATCGGATTCGAGCCTCAGACTGGACCAACATTTAGGGTGTTAAAGTAACTGAGGAGAATGTACTGCCTATGTAATGACATCTGCAAATAGTTAGATGTTCTAGTCTTCTTAGATAAAGATAATAAACCATAGGCCTTGTCTCTTGTACAATGTATCTTCACTGTTATGGTCAGCAGGGGACGTTTAATAACCTGCCTGTTATCCCAAAAAGTAGGGCACAAAGTTCCCAGTGTTGTGGTCTAGTCTGTGCATTGTACTGTAAAGATTGGGGTGGGAAAATGCTCAGAGATATTTGCTATGTTAAACGCTAATTTACAAATCTGTGGGTAAATGAAGCATCCATACCATACCATACCATAACACAATCTTTTTAGAAGTCCAATTGATATATCTTCCTGTTGTTTCATTATTCTCTGTAGGAAGTGTTGTTCCTGGTGCAGGTGCTTTTGAGGTTGCTGTCAATGCAGCTCTGACAGAATTCAAAAAGTCAGTAAAGGGCAGAGCAAGGCTGGGAGTTCAGGTAGGAAATCTTGCAGTAAATATTATACAACAATCATAAGTTCTCCAGAAATTCACACATTATACTTTATAGGTTAGTTTATGACAGCAAATGAAATACATGATGGGGTATATTCAACTCTTGCAATGAGTGCCAACAGGTGACAGAAATCTTTGGCTCTACTTCACTGAGCAGAGTTGGGCAGTATCTTGATGTACAATCAAAGTACAGGACAAAGATTACATTAGAATTTAATTTCCATCACTGCACCCCACCACACAGCACAGACACAGCACTGCACAGCACCGCACCGCACCGCTCTTCACCGCACTGCACAACACAGACAGCACTGCACCGCATTGCTGCACCACACTGCACAGACACAGCACCGCACCGCACTGCACAGACACAGCACCGCTCCGCTCAACTCTTCACCGTACTGCACCGTACCGCACCGCACCACACAGCACTGCACACCACCCCACCGCATAGAAGTAACACCAGAAAAAAAAAACGTGCACTTGATGTGACACACAGTTTGCCATTCAAAGTTTCTTTATCAGCCACTGAAGATTTCAGATGGGTTTTTTTTTTCTCATGCATCTCGCATGTGGATGTGCTTAAAAACACCTTCAGTGGAATTGACATATCCTACTGCTTGGACTGGTTGTTTCTGTCCTTGTCTCCTTTTTTATCTGGACTGCTTCCTATTATTTTAGATACATTTTTACTTAAGAAGTTATTGAACGGGTTGCATTTCACTTATCACGGGTTCTTAATTTTGTTACAGGCCTATGCAGATGCACTGCTTGTTATTCCAAAGATTCTGGCTCAAAACTCTGGCTATGATCCACAAGAGACAATTGTAAAGCTTCAGGTAATCAAGAGTAAAATGAACTTAGCAAGTTATCTCAAAATATATCCATGATTTGAGTTTATGTCATTAAAGGAAGTTTGTGGCAGTTGTTTAATAGGTCTAATGTGCAACAAAAAAGTTTAAAAGGGTTAGACTCTAACGGAAAACAGCTGAACTATTGAGCAGTTTGTATCAAGCAGTCATGAGACAGTAACCGAATTTGTATTTCAACCTGGGAACTGTTTCAGGAGGAATATGCTGATGCGAAGACCCCAGTGGGCATTGATCTATCTAGTGGAGAGGCATTAGTACCTGCAGATACTGGCATCTGGGATAACTACCGAGTCAAGAGACAGCTTTTACATTCATGGTTAGTTTGTACATTTATGACGATCATGCACACTTTATTTTATAAAAGCAAACAGATATTTTTTTTAAAAAATGTCTCAGTTTTTTCTTGTGAACTTTAAATGTTTTCTGTTTATTGAAAGGTCTAATTTGAAAGTATTTGTTCATTGTTACAACCAACTCCATTACATTCAACACTTACAACTTGTATTATGTACATTATATGTGCCACACATTTGTATTGATATAATAAATTGTAAACATTGCTTAAAAATAACTTCCCTCCTTAATTTATCAGCAACATTAGTTACACATTTGATTTTTTTTCCACTACTAGACTTGAATTACCGGCACCTACAATATTTTTTGGTCACACTGTGCATATATGCTATGCCACTCCCAGGAAACCCGCTAGCAAACAAGCTTAGTTTTCAAGTACAGTCAAAACCCTCTGACAACCCACTAGACTTAAAATTGTGTGGATTTTCTAGCCTTTTAACCCCCCCCCCCCCCCCCCCCATTGCTAAACAAGGTCAAACAAGGAGTTTACCATGCCCCTCCCCCCCTCCCCCCCCCTCAAAAAAAAAGAAAAAATCAATAAAAAACAAACATTGCAAGCAATTTTGACTGTCATGTTTCTCGCTTTTATTTTGAATTAGTACTGTCATAGCCAGTAACCTTCTTTTAGTGGACGAAATTATGAGGGCCGGCATGTCCTCTCTGAAGGGCTGATGGTCAGCAGTACTTCAGTCAATGTTCAAGGTGAGTCAACTGTTTTATACAACTTAGTTCCCACTGGTGATCAAGTAGTGTTGTTTCACAATATCTATACCTTCTCATTAGTCAAACTAACACACACGCCAGGAAAACTTAGAGACATTGTTAGCATGTATCACTGAACTCATGGTAATGTCCATGTTCAAGCCAAGTTAAGTGGACCATATAGGTGATGCTAAACTCTGGTTTCTGAAGCATAAGCAAATAGGAGTATCTCTACCTCCCCCTCCCCCCTTCCCCGATAGGATTGGGAGGTGGTGGTGGGGGGGGGGGGGGGGGGTGTGGGTGGTTGCTGAACTGCTGTAGTATGTTTGCCAAAATATGGCATTGGAATCATTTCGTGTTTTCTTTTCTCTGAAGAACATTAGTGAATAAAACTTTCTCTTATGTCTAGCCTTCATATTAGCCACACTGATCTTGTTATACACAGCATTTCACTGGTTCATGTTATCAATCTATTAACCCTCTGGGGACTTTCTGAGGATGTAAAACTGTTGTTTAGGGAAGGCTCAGTGAATCCTTCAATAAAATTCATTTTACTGTCAGTTACTTTGGCCGAGTTGAAAAATATCACTCGTTATACCAGGGACTTTGTTATAAGGAGATTTGTTATGCCAGGTTTACACTCTATTAAAATGATTTGACTATTATCACATCGTGTTCATTGTTTGCTTTCCATCTCTTTGATTTTCAGTGTTAAGTTAAAGATGTTTAGCCACGTGTGATGGAGTTGTTTCTGTCTATTGTGATATCGCAGTGAGGTTAATGAGAATGGAGCACCTCAAGTCACAGTTCCCAAATCACCCTAGCATTGCTTGAATAAAATTATCCTAGCTTAACAAATGTGTATTGGTTTGTCTGTCTGTCATTAACTGTCAACAAAACCAACGTAATTCCATCTTTTGTTTATTATCCGCGGGGAAATGTAGACAAAGAAGCAAGACAACTCGAGAAAGTGAAAGAAGTGCTATTTCGATATGTTAAAAATCAACCAAAAAAAAAATACCTCAGTACGATGCTGCAGGAAATAAACTAAAGAGTTTGTGGGGCTTTTTCCCTGGAGCCACGTTTAAGGGGTGTGTCTTTTATTTTTGGCTGATATATTAGAGTGATTTTACTTCAACCATGAAACAAAATCTAACTGTTAGTGCTAAATAGTCACAACTAAACAAAAGAAAACAATAGAAATAGTGTCTAACAGTATCTAATAGTGTGGTAACTATTTCACGGTTCAAGTAAAATAACTCTATATTGTGTGGTTCCAGAAAATATCCATACTCCCCCCACAGAAGGGATTGGAAATTCCGGGGAGGAGGGGGGGTCTTGAAGAGCCAAAAATTTAAAGCAATGTATGAAGCTAAATTGGAATTTCCAGAGGGGTGGGGGGGTTATAGGCCAAATCCCTTCCGTGGGGGGGATATGGATATTTTCTGGAATTACACATTTTCCTTTCCATCTTGGAGCATTAGGCACCCACTTTAGTGGAAGAGTGGATTTTGATATGAAACCAGATTGTAATATCCAATTCCTCCACAATCAGGTGACGATGAGGATTTGTATTCACCCCTTCTAAGGCGCAAAGAAATACCTGGCAAATCCCCTTTTCGGCAAAGAGATATAACACTTGGCTTGATATTGATTGAAGTAAAAAAAGACTTGGTCACTCCCCTCGTAACGTGCAAACAATTGCGGGGCAAAATACACCATGAACGTTAAAACAAAAGTTGGCTAATAAAGTACGTACTACTGACCGAGGAAGCTGTATACAACGGTCACTATCTCGATATTTAAATTATTCTTCATTCCTGGAACACCTAAGTAGCTTACATGGAACTGTGTACTTCATTAACCAATTTCTCTTGTTTCAATATTCATAGTATAATATTTTCGCTAAACAGGGGATTCGCTGAGAATGTCTTACGCGTTTAAGGGGTGTGACGACGTGTCTATTCTGTTAAAGTGTCAAAGGTCACACCTTTTAGATCGGCTAGCATTCGCATCTGAATATATCTCCATCAAAAGAAATCCTTGCCAGGAATTCTCTGCGCGTTCAAAGGAGTGTCACTATGGATCTATTGTTCGCATCTAAAATTCTGAATGTTGAAACAATAGACGTCCACCTGCAAAGGAGACCTTCCCAGGAAATCCTCTGCGCGTTGTAAGAGGTGTGGTGACGTGTCTATTGTGTGCAATTGTCAAAGTCGCACCTCTTTTAGTTCGGCTAATGTTTGCGTGAGAATGACTTGAATGTTCAAACAATTGAGGTCCACCCGCAAAACCGTTTCCTACCTTCGGCACTGTGTAGCTCATTTAGCAATTTCTATTGTGTAATATTCAAAAAGAAATATCGCCGTCAGAAAGAAGACTTTCCAGAATTTTTTTCTGCGCGTTAGAACGAGTGCGCCACGTGCCTATTTTGTTGAAGTGACAAAGTCAAACTTCTTTTAGATCGGCTAATATTTGCATTGGAAAATCTGTATGTTGAAACAATAGAGCTCCAAGCGCAAAACAGTTTTCTTCCTTCGGTACTGCATGGCTCATTAAGCAATTTCTTTTGTTTTAATATTCACGAGGAAATATCTACATCAGTAAGAAGACTCTCCAGGAAATTCTCCCTGGGTTAAAAGGGGTGTGGTCACGTGTCTATTGTGTGCAACTGTCAAAGCCACACCTCTTTTAGATCGGCTAATATTCGCACGGGAATGGTTTGAATGTTGAAATAATGGAGGTCCACCTGCAAAACAATTTTCTACTTTCGTTACTGTGTAGCTCATTAAGCAATTTCTATTATTTCAATATTCAAGAGGAAATATCTTCGTCAAATTGAGGACTTATCAGGAAATTCTCCACGCATTAGAAGGGTTGTTACTACGTGTCTATTGTGTTGAGCTGACGAACTCAAACCTCTTTTAGATCGGCTAATATTCGCGAGGGAATGGTTTGAATGTTGAAACAATAGAGGTCCACCAACAAAACAGTTTCCTTCCATCAGCAATTTGAACCCCATCAAGCAATCTCCATTGTTTCAATATTCAAGAGGAACATCTCTGTCAAAAGGAGGACTTTCTAGGAAATTCTGTGCACATTAGAACGGATATGAGCACGTGTCTATTGTGTGCAAGTGTCAAAGCCACACCTCTTTTAGATCGGCTAATATTCGCGCGGGAATGGTTTGAATGTTGAAACAATAGAGGTCCACCAACAAAACAGTTTCCTTCCATCAGCAATTTGTACCTCATCAAGCAATCTCCATTGTTTCAATATTCAGGAGGAACATCTCTGTCAAAAGGAGGACTTTCTAGGAAATTCTGTGCACATTAGAAGGGATATGAGCACGTGTCTATTGTGTGCAAGTGTCAAAGCCACACCTCTTTTAGATCGGCTAATATTCGCGCGGGAATGGTTTGAATGTTGAAACAAGGGAGGTCCACCTCCAAAACAGTTTTCTACTTTCGTTGCTGTGTAGCTCATTAAACAATATCCATTATTTCAATATTCAAGAGGAAATATCTCGGTCAAATTGAGAACTTACCAGGAAATTCTCCACGCATTAGAAGGGTTGTTACCACGTATCTATTGTGTTGAGCTGACGAACTCAGACCTCTTTTAGATCGGCTAATATTCGCGCTGGAATGGTTTGAATGTTGAAACAATAGAGGTCCACCTACAAAACAGTTTCCTTCCATCAGCAATTTGAACCCCATCAAGCAATCTCCATTGTTTCAATATTCAAGAGGAATATCTCCGTCAAAAGGAAAACTTTCCAGGAAATTCTCTGCGCGTTAGAAGAGGTGTAACCACGTGTCTGTTGTGTTGATGTGACAGAGTCACATCTCTTTTAGATCGGCTAATATTCGCGTGAGAATGATTTAAATGTAAAAACAATAGAGGTCTACCTGCAGAACAGCTTCATTTCTTTGGTACTGTGCAGCTCATTAAGCAACTTTTATTGTCTCAATATTCAAGAGGAAATATCTCCATCAAAAGGAGGACTTTCCAGGAAATTCGCTGCGCGTTAAAAAAGGGGTGTGACCGAGAGTGTTCACTGTGTTGAGCTGACAAAGTCACTCCTCTTTAAAAGCGGCTATTATTCACGCGGGAATGGTTTGAATGTAGAAACAATATCCTTCCTTCGGCAATTTAAGCAATTTCCATTGCATTGTTTCAATATTAAAGAAATATCTCCGTTTAAAGGAGGACTTTCGAGGAAATTCTCTACGCGTTAGAAAGAGGTGTTGTGACATGTCTATTGTGTGCAATTGTCAAAGTTCCACCTCTTTTAGATCGGCTAATATTCCACCTGCAAAACAGTTTCAGTATTCAAGAGGAAAGGTCTAAACGTCTAAAAAAGGACTTATAGGAAATTCTCTACGCGTTAGAATGGGTGTGTGACCACGTTTCTATCGTGTACAAGTGACGAAGTCACATCTCGTTTATAGATCGGCTAATATTAGCGCGGGTATTATTTGAATGTTGAAATCATAGAGGTCCACAAGCAACAATTTCCTTCTTTCGGTAATGTGTAGCGCAATTGCTGGTCTCAATTTAAAAAAATATATATCTTGTAGGGGTACGTGTTCAAACACAGCTTCCATGTTTCAATTTTCCTGGTGTTATAGTGATTGAGTTCCCGTCTGTTACTTACAAGTGTAAAGATATCTTTTTAATCAGCTTATATTCGCGAGAAAAATTTTAATATTGAAAAGATCAGGGTCCTCAAGAACATCAACAATTCTTGTTTCAATGTTTACAGTGTAATTTCAAGTTTACATGTTGGTTGAAAATGTTGTGTAAAACAGTTAAGAATTTATCGGTGAACGTAATAAAATCCAAATAAAAATGCATATCATGGTAACTTTAGAAGACGTAAAAAGGTATCTACATTTCGGACCGTTTGAGGGTAATTAGCCTGTGTACAGCCACCCTGCTCCCCCGAAATATCAGTAAGGCACTACCTCCCTGGAACCTCTATTTTCATTCGCCTGCTGTAACCAATACCTCTATTGTTA
Organism: Meandrina meandrites; assembly: GCA_963693305.1. Lineage (NCBI taxonomy): Eukaryota > Metazoa > Cnidaria > Anthozoa > Scleractinia > Meandrinidae > Meandrina > Meandrina meandrites. The sequence goes on from OY855913.1 coordinate 11,195,029, forward strand.
TTCAGGGCTAGGGGCATTGTTATGACCTGTTATGTAGTGTGTTCGGAACCAATGAAGTAACTCGTTCCGAGAGGTAGTGGGCGACCCCGAAATATCAGGCTAATAACTTGAAAGATCCTCGGTGAAAGTTGAAGGTGCGGTTCATTGCCACCTTGAAGTTTGACAAAAATAATATTGCAATAATTCCTAACAGAAAGATGTTTTTCTGTTGATACTCCAGGTCTAATACTGCATGTTCTATGGCGTAAATAATAAACAAGCACACTGGAGGTGACACAAAGTTTTATTTGAGCCTGACAGTTGTTTAATCAAACAAGCCAAATCCCATGTCATCATCAGATTCCTCTTCCTCCTCTTCTTTCTTTTCTTCTTTCTTTTCCTCCTCTGCCTCTCCAGCTCCTGCCGCCGGAGCACTAGCTCCTGCAGCTCCTGCCATCACAGCACCACCTGTGGGAACAGATGCCAACTTGGACTTGCCTGCGGCAATCACCTGGAAAAACAGTGGTCAATTGTCAAATACACGTAACTCGCACCTAGATCATGTTTTGCTTATCCTAAAATTCCAATGGCAAGATCGCTGACCACAAATGGGAGCTTGCTTCAATGTTACGTAAAATTCTAGTCTCCAAATAATGCCACTGTTGTCAGTGACTTTGATTTAATGAGAAATGTTATAACTTGACTTGTTTTTTTTTTCTGTGGGAACGCGAGTCAGTTATTGCCTAGTCTGTTATTTGAAACTGATTGGCCATTGGCCATATCCACTGGCAATGACCTTTTCTCTAAAAGTTTTAACAAGGGCAGTTAACAAAGGATTAAACTTGATTTCTGTTCACCTATTCTCTGAAAATGCTCAATAGATGTTAGTTCTCAATTCGCTCGTTGTGATTGTTAGATTTTTGCAGATGTTATGGTTACATTTATTTTTATAGACGGCCAGTATTAAAGGCCCTCATGGTTGCAATTTCAATTTAATGGCAAGGGTTTCTAAAACAGCTTTAAAGCTCTTCATCTGATTGACCCAGAAAATCGAACTGCACTCAAATCTTGCACAGAAATCTAGAATTTAGAGTGTTTCAAAGCAATGTTGTAAGCCTTTCCATACACCTGTGTCATATGTCTAGACACATGTCACAGGGCAAAAAGGCTCCAAGTTTTGAATTTGAACTACCTAAAGTGTATATTTTTAGTGCCTGCATGACTTTGGTTGCAATCTTCTTCAATTTCCTTTTGAGAAAACCCTTAAAATTTCAACAATACATAGAATCTGGTCAGATAATAACTTTACAGCTGAAAAAAGTTTTGCAACTACCTAGGGTGTACATAACTGGAAGTCTCTCAAATCTTCCTCCTACAGTTCAAATAAATGAAATTGAATTTATTCACTTTTGTAAAAGTAGAGCTTGCAAACGCAGTTTCACTGTTTTTGCAAATTTTGCCTCGACAAAGTGATCTTGCAAATTGGTCAGAAAAATGCCAAGTAAAGAAAATATATAACTTTTTTTTAATTTGAAGAAAACTCAAGAAAATATAGCCATTCATCTCTGAAAAGTTACACCCACAGATTCTGAAACTATTTTGCATCCTCAGCTTGTGTGGTGCTGCCACTTTAAATATGATTACAAACTGCATCAAGTAGCATCAGTACAATGTAACAACAGACATACCTCGTCAATATCTTTCCCACTCAGTTCTTTAATAACAACGTCAAGGCGCTCCGAGTCAACATCAATACCAACACTCTCAAGAATATCCTTTATGTCAGATGCAGATGGGCTTTTGTTCCCTCCAAGGGTGGCAAGTAGATAAGCGGCCACGTAACGCATCTGAAAATATTCCCTTTTATTAGTTACAAACCATGTGAGAGTAGGGGTCATGTTGGTCCTGGGAATTGTGGGAATTGTGGCCCAACAGAGCTTTAAAAGGTGAAACCCTCTACGACCAGAGGGTTTTCAGCAATTCAAAAGGTTGTTGTGCACATGTCAGCATACTTTTATAAAGCCTGGTAGCATGCAGAGCAGGTTTCAACTGAATATCAACTGTTTCCAGAAAGTTCTTTGGTTTAGCTAAACTACACTCTGTGATTGGATAAAACACACTTCCACTACTCAACTTAAATAATCTGATGCAAAATCACAATACTAACTACATCGCATACATTTTCCTGCACTTGGCATAGTTATTTGTTAGTTCTTTTTGGCTTTTTTTTGCAATAAAATACAATGCAGTCTTTATTAACGTGGTCAGCAATGCCATTTTTAGTTTGAAAACAGTCAAAAAACAATTACAAAACTGCTCTTATGATGAGAAAACCAGGTGTCTTGTGAATGACCAAAGGTGAAGCCCTGTTTAGTTAAAATTCCAATAAGCAACAAGGCATTGAAACAGTGACATGGAGGCTGAGAAGACAACAAACAGCAAAACCTGTATTGAAATTCCACTGGTGATGTGAAAATCAGCTTTTGTTGTGAATTTCTTCTCATTAGATGGTAGGTGTTTAAAAGGAAACCCAGCAGGATAAAAGAAGCCTTGAGAATACGACCCTTCAGCGATGCCATTGTAAATGCTGAGTATTCGAAGCGAAGAAAAAAGTAGCTGTAACAATTCATACCAAAGGCGAAACGAGATTGCCGATTTTTCAAGTACTACGTCATGTAAGCGATAGCAAGTATATCTCCTTTAAACACTGGAAAAAAATTCTATACTATTTTTTCTCAGGATGTATATATACTAGACGACAGTATGGCTGGAATAAATTCTTCTAAAATAAAATTTGACAAGCATAGGGCAACACTAGAAAACAGCAGAGATTCACCAGTAGTTCTTTATCGGTTTGAAAAGTTCTTTTACCTGCTGTTCCGAGACCTAGGGAGAACACTGGGGTTTTATCATCAGAAAACTTCTCATTATATAACTTTTTTAAGTCTTTGGTTTGGGGCGGCATGTTTTTTCAAGAATTTCAGTGTACAATCACTCCAAATTGCATTGGTGAATCAGCTGAAGACTTTCAGTGGATAATTGTTATGGTAAAACTAATTTAAAGGGGCACTATCACGGCTGATCATAGAAATTTCTATTTTCTAATTTCCTCAGTATATTTCCAAATGCCACCAAATACATGAATAAATTTGATAAATAGATCCCACAAAACAGGATAGAACAGTTATTTTGAGGAAGAAGTACAGGATTGCAAGGATGGAAGTGGATTGCGATTGATTTTTGGACAGGATGTCCAGAATTCAAAGCTGCCATCCTGGTGAAATTTTGAACATTTTGTTAGTCACTGTTTCCTCTTAGTTGATATTTCTTTGCATTTACCACTGTAAGCCTTTTTTTCTTCCTATTGCAAGACAATTAAGTACAATTTATAGCAAGCTACAGCCCATTCTTATAAAATATGATATTTCAGCCGTGATAGTGCCCCTTTAAGCCAGGATGTCATGATTCGTGCTGGAATTCTACTAATGATAATTAAACAGAACCTGTTTAACCCGTTGCAACATGCAAAATACAACTATAATGTACTGATCAAATAGAAAATTAAACCTCTCCCCAACCCCTGGGCATACCCCGGACATTTGACTGTTGATCTGCCCAAGTCCCGGGAAATGAGAGTTTTGACATTAGTGGTTGTTAATAGAGTGGGGAATTTGACACCGCATTGGGGGAGGGGTGGGTGGGTGGGTAGGAAATTTGAACAAATTGTTTGAAACTCGCAAAACAGAAGACACACAGTCCCATTCTTTCATTTACCATACAGTAGCTATTTGGCCATGACAACTGGTCAAAACTGCAACCAAAGGTGTAAAGATTACGTAGAATGTTCTGGATAGCAGGCAGCCTCGTTTCATTTTTCTATCTTTGATAGTCACATTACACTCTTTAATAGTCACTTCAGTTCCATTTTGTGTTCCTCATTTTGCCATGTAACATTATTGTCCCAGGGGTGGGTGCATTTCAGCATCTTATGTGACTCTAAAGTGGGCTATCTGAACAACATTTTTACCCGGGAAATGGGAATTTGAACCAAAAGTTCAAATGCCCGGGATTTGCCCGGTGGGTGGTTGTTAAAAGTTTCGATTTGATCGGAACATTAATCCATGTGTTGACGGTAAAATTCAAAATGGTCGCTGGTTATGTTCACATTTGAAGTAGTTCTCCAGCTTTTGAACAAATATTTTCGTAGTTGACTTAATGCAGTGGACATAAGTTACTTTACTACTCACTTTTTAAGTCAACTAAGACACGAAACGATGTGCACGCCAAAGAATTCGTGTTCAAAGGATTCCTAGGTTCGTCTTCTTCGGACAAACTTGCAGAGGAAGAAAGCAGGCACGTGTCGCAATATATACTCCATAACAGGGGTGGACCAAAAAAACTGCAGGGCTTATTGCCTGGTCGCTCAGGAAAAAATATGGCGGACAGAATCACACAGTTGCAGGACGCATTGAATCAGGTTTTTTTCGCGTTTTATAAATCCTTCTTGTTACTAATTGCTATAGGGATAGGATAATTACAAGCTATCTTTTTTTGTACAAATAGAATTACGTTTCTTCTGTTTGAAATGTAGCGGGCTGTTTGAAATGGTGCTTCATTATTCTGCCGTGGGTGCCAGGGTTTTTTTTCTTTGAAGCCGCTATGACTGAGCGACGAAGCCGCAATTTCTGGTACCCAAGGTACACGAATTCTGGTGTTTTCTAGCTTGCAGATCAGTTTTGTAACAGTGTTGGAATATTACAGCAAACAGCTCAACCGGAAAAACAGTTTTCTGGCTTTGACAAAAGTAAGTTCTCTTACTCCTGCTTACTCGTCATACCAAGAAAGAATAATTATTTTATTGTCATATGGTTAAGAAGTTCTTGCGAGTTATGAATAGGCTTTTGTCTTATTTGCATTTGAAGGAGGTCTGTTAGTTTTAAGCTTCTTTGTTTGTAGTTGACCGAGCAAATTTTAATCTTCTCTCAGCAATACTTTGTTTTTTAAACTTTTCAACTGTACCTTGTTAGCCCACAGGTTTACCAGACTGTGTTTGTGAGGTCACAGCACGCCCCATATAAATATTCAAATTTTCTCACTAATCACTATTGTAAATATTTAAGCTTCCTAAAATCGGCTTTTACTGCTGTCTATTTGCAATAAAATGAATTAGAAACATTTTCGCAATGTTTAAGTTTGTTTTTACGCAGTTTTTTTTATGATTTGAAGCGTGCGAGAGCAGTTCTATGAGTTTAAGTTTTGACTTGTGTATAGAATACTAATATTTACACAAGGCGTGCAACTTCCACATCCAAGAATCGGGTACCGCCTCTGGAATGTAGGCCAAAAAATATCTTTCCCCTACTCGCTTTAGTAAGAGCTCCCGGTCCTCGATAGAACAGTCCTTGAACTATAATCTGGCCAAATTTGAGTCCAATCAGTTTGCGAATAGTTCTTTTAAACCTTGCTGGAATATCAAATTAGGTCGTAAATTTGCCGATTTACCATGATATGTACCAGTTGTCGGGACAATTTATGCAATTCTCGCTAAAATTGGTCAAAATTACTGCCTATGCCTGCCCTAGAAAGCAGAACGTGCCCCACTACAAAACCTCCTCTGGGACACCCCAAAGAAACACTTTGGAAATGTCGACAGCAAAGCCGAAGACAACCGGTCCTGGGAAATTAATTTATTTAAATATTCAGTGAATTTCCTGAGCGCTTATTTCCATATTCCTGAATATTTCCATATTTGAATATTTATATGGGGCGTGCTGTGACCTCACAAACACAGTCTGGTAAGCCTGTGGTTAGCCTTTTTAATGTTATTTTTTGGATTACTTTCTCAGATGGTGGTGACGTTACCCAAGAAGGTTTGTTAATTTTTTGAATTTAATATTGAATAGACTATTAATTATAGAGCCCAGTTTACTACCATGTTAAGAAGGATGCTTCATCCCATACAGTCGATTTTAGGGAAGATCATATTTGACTCCTCCCCACAAATACGATCACCCCTAAAAACAACTGTGTGGGAGGCTACAATCTGATTGGCTAATTTGAATTGCTAATCACTATCTTCTATCCAATTTGATGATTTCTGACACAGCCAAATACTGTGATGAATCTAGAAAAGTCGTATAATCTGATAGTGCAGCTGTCAAGAGGCTAAGCCCTAACTACCAGAACTAATAAAACCAAAACTGAGCAGTTAATGAAATCAAGTTAGCACTCTATTTGAATAAAGAATGTAGACAAAAACAATAGTTTTGTTACAAGTGCAATTTTGGAATAAACACATACCACAAGAAAGAAAACAGGAAATAAACAAGAAAAAATAATTAATAAAACAAATTAAACTTACAAGAACTTCACAGCTACTGCAATTGAGATTAAATCCTACAATATAACATTCTTAGTAATTTGAAATTCTTGATACATGTTAAGTAGCTTATTGCAACTTTAAAAAACAGACAAAAAAAAACAACTCAAAGTACAAAGTAAAGACAGTGACTAAAAGTAAGTCATAGCCAGCTCTGTTGTTACACGCTGACTTTGTTTAAAACCATTAACAGGTCTACCACTTGTTTACCACTATAGAAATACACAGTAATGGTTCAAAATTAAGTGTCTTTTTGTCTTTTAGGACATGCTGCTTTGTTTGCCACTCTCATTGCAAGAACTGCCAAGGATATTGATTTCTTAATTGAGTCACTTCCAAGTGAAGAATGCTCACCAGAGCTTCAAGTAAGACTTACATGTAGTGACTCACTCCTTGTCTTCTCTTCATCTTTAGCTTAATATGTTTGGTGTCTTTGAACATCAAAATAATCTGACTCGCATTGTGTTACATACAGCCTTTTTTCAAAATGCCTTTAAGGTATGGTTGTTAGTTTTGTCAGTTTTGTAACTTGGAATACTGTTTTGAACATCACATTTGACTCACATTGTTTTACATCTAACCTTTCTCGAAATGTTTGAAGTGCATTGTTGTTAGTTCTGTCACTTTGTTTGTAACGATCGGTAGACTGATTATTTGAGTTAAGATTCATCCAATCTGAAGTTTAACTATCACTAAATTTTCAGTGGTGTCTGTCCACCTTCATCAGAGTGAAAAAAAATCAGAATGAAACATTCATGTATTTAGCAAGTTAGTTTTTTACCTGAAAAAATTGTCCCAATCAGAATTATTTTCATTCACTATGACTTTTTCATGAATTTATGGCAACACAGGCAGCAAGTTTACACAAGTTGGAAGCTGAAAGCAATGCAGCAGGCAGGAGACTAGAAGAAGCCGTAATGAGAGGAGGTATGAGTTAAATGCAAGATGAAACCAGTCCAGAAGAGAGTGCTCTAAACCCTATAACTAGGTTTGAGTAAACTTGTAAAAGCCTGAAAGTGTGTTGAAAAAAATGTCTGGCGTGACTAAGTGGCCCCGCTGCCTGTGAATGCAGACAGATTACTGAGGCATTAGGTTCACAACTTGCACTGAGATTGTGCTTCCTGAAGTCATGACAAAATAGTGCTTTGCATTAAGCAGATAGCTTCCCCTGTTAGAAATCTGTTTGGTAGACTTTAGGATTGCTGAAGCTATAGCAGTAAGACGTGACTTTACACAAATGGGCCTGTTGAGTTTGTGGAGCAGTGCCATGTAAAGAGCCATGTGTGATGGCCTCCCTTTATGAAATGCATTATAGTGGTGGTGCATCTTTGGGTAGACCTCTAGTGGTCTCCCTCAGTATTTTTACCAGTTGTCTGGGTTGCTTTTTATGTCACTGGTATATTGAAGTCAACCAGGGTGCCCACAATATATTACTGACTGTAACTCTTATTTTGCCTTCAGAAAAGTTACTGGAGTTCATTCAGCAAGCTCTGAGTGAAATTGCAGAATCAAGACTGCGAACAACGTAAGAAGTGGATTTTTTGTTCAAAAGTCAAGCCTTATTGATAGATCAAACTCCAAGGAATGTCAACAACCAGAAGACAATCTGAGTGGAGGCAACAAAGCACTTAAACAAACCTGACACGGGCACGAAAATGGAGAGCATACAGAAATTCCTTAATTTTGCCCAATTGTTTGCTGAAGAAGACCTGCTTGCCATTTGCAAATTTGGGTATTGGACCAAATTCTTTGGCTACAACTTGTGCATGCGAGGAAAGGTATTCCACAAGGAGAGCCAGAGAACGGGGAATGGTACGTTGGAGAATGAAATGAGTTCAAAATGTAATATAAGATATAGCTTACCTGTATGAACATTGTCCAGTAGCAAACAGTGAAATTTTAAATATTCTATCTATTTCTCTTTAGTGTATGAGAGAAGCTTATTTGTAGTGTACAAAATTGGTTACAGTAGGCAAATAATTTTTATATATGGTCAAAAAGTAATTGTTATCCATCATCTTAACATGACAGATATTCCTGTAATATATGTAGGTTGACCAAATTTGTCTGAAATGCTGCAAAGTGCTGCATAACCACAGTTTTTATCATTACAAACAGCATTTTGTTAGCATTTTGTTGAATAATAAAACAATAATATTATCCTGCTCACTCTTGCTGAAAGTGAATATTATCAGATTTTAGCCAACTCAGCCTACGGCCATCATCAGCTAAGTATCAGGCGATTGTAGGATAATAATCATTGTTAATTACTTAGTTATTACTTTTTTTTTTACTTATTATTTTTATTTTTAAATTCAAAGTAAATTTATACTGGTATGGTTCAGGAAAAAATTGGATTCTGAAAGTCGTTAACAATTATTCACCAAAGTGGAGGTGAATAGTGGTGGATATTCACCAAGCCGCGAAGCGGCAGGGAAAATTTCACCACTTTCACCGACACTGAGGGGAATAATTGTTTTAGTATATACCACACAAGTTGAAGAACTAAAGGACCAAAACATTTCTTTCGGTACCCCAAGCGACACGTGAAGCCATTTTGTTTCTCTTCGGCTGCTCGGAGGTGAATAGTACTTTGCTAATCACTTCCGTGTTAACCAATCATCGCATGTGGAAAGCACTATTCACTTGTGTGGTATATACTAATATATATTAGTAGACTAATGTATTGTAAGAAAGTGTTTCTTTAGTAATGTATTGTAACGTATTTGTTTTTGTTTGTTATAAACCAAAATAAAATCATTTATTAATAAAAGAAACTGACTCAGTCACTGTCAGTAATGTATCCTGGAAAAAGATAATAATTATCTTTTTAGCATCAACAAGGATATAATTATTATATCCTTGTTCTTATTCCGAGTTCTATTTGTTTGTACACTGATTTGAGGTAACATTATATTGTTATCTGTCCTTACCCTTCTAATGACCTTTTATGTTTCTTACACACTATATATGTTAACATTGCAATTCAAGAGTGCTCTCAACAGTAACCTGACTAAAATATCTGGCAAACCGTGCATTATTCTGATCCATTGCTATGATCCCTTGATTGGGTCAGGAGATGGACCATGAATGTTCCTTACTGTAATACCTTAAAATTCCGACAGTAGGCCCTCCAAAAATAAGCCTGCCAAATGTTAGATGCCAAATTTCACCTTATGATGACATAATGAGCCTGCTGAATGTAAGCCCACCGTTCAAGGCTAATATCAAAAAACTGCTCAGTGGGAAAATTCTTGTGTTTGATAAATTTTTATAAAAAAGGCCTGTCGGTAGGATTCAAAGCCACCTTAAATTTATGTAAAAATAAAAATGTTTCTTACTGATTAGACAAAAATGTATTTATAGCAAAACATTTCACCGAATAGTGTTTAATTTTATGTGCTAATACTCTAGTGATTTGATGTTTCTCTGATGATAGAGTGGATTGAACAAAACCCGTGAAACAGTCACTACACTATTAGATACTAATTCCATTGTTTTCTTTTGTTTAGTTTTGACTATTACCCACTAACTTAGGTATTGTTTCACGGGTTAAATAAAATCGCTCTAGCTACTAAGGCGAAATGTCTTACGATATTTTAAAAGCTCCCCAGAAAATAACTGTACCAAAAAAATTTAGACTGCCTTGCATACACATTACAAATTGGTCATGGAACACGAGCCAATCATCGAGCGAGAAATGGCTTTCCTCCACTTTTGCAGAGCAAATGCGTGCGTGCCAACTCGATAGTGATTGCATGCGCATGTACAAATGATGAAACAAATAAAACAAATCGTCACAAACCATATTAACTATGCACAAACGAACTAAAAGAACAAATTTGTTCAGTGTTCGAGACGGATGGTTTTAAATATAATCAAAGATCTCTTCGAGATTCGACTATTTTGCATGGAGTATGCGTTGGGGAAATGTTAGTATTGAAAGCGATTTGCGATGCATTAACCCATTGACTCACAGTCCAGAAGGCTTTTATTAGCGCGCACCCACCCCCCCCCCCCCCCAAAAAAAAATTTAGACTTTATTATAGTGTCAGTGGTATTTAGCTTTTAAAAACTAATTGGGGACACTATTTACATTAAAATGTTTCTAATCTACATAAAATTAAAAATATTTACAATAGAATAGAATATAAAATTTTAAAATGAAAGTAGGTGTAAGATTAAGATTTGCGATTAAAAATTACAGATTAAAAATTCAAAATGTATAGCGGCCTAGCTGCATATGTCACATTTACCCTCATTGTGTATAAGCCGTGTAAGGTCTTTCCTCCTAATGCTGTTTGTGAAACTCGTGACATTTGGTTTCTCTCTGTCACTGTGATTTAGTTTGTTCCATAGATAAGGCCTGAAGTATCGTAAAGAATGTTTTCCATAATGTACTGTGCGAAAACGTGGAGTATTAAAATCAGCGTTCCTCAGATTATATCGTTTCGGGGCTGTATTAAATGTTTCTGTTATATAAGTGGGCACAAGGCCGTGTTTAACTTTACACATGAGAATGGCGATGTTTTGTAGCCGTTGCTGGTACAGACTTGGTAGACCTGCTCTTTTTAGTAGCTCACTGTAGCTCTCTCATTGGGAAATACACTGAAAGAACCAGGTTTAACAATTGTTATAAACGAATCCACCCTAAGTACACTTTTGCAAACTAGCTTTTACGCTAGCTTTTTGAAATTACACTCCACTTGTCTTATGTTAGACCATGTGCATTCTTTATTAGAAATTCTATCACTGCATTTCATTCAGTAAAACTGGAGTCGCGCCAAATTGACGTTAAATAAAAATATAGAAAATAAAATAGCCGTAACTTTACTGGGAAGACACAATAATTGATAACCCGGTTGTTAACATTGTTGCGGCCCTTATAAAAGTAATTATCGTAACAAAAGACAAGGCAAAGGAAAGGTTACAATGATCTTAGCACGCACGTAGTTCACTTCTTCTACGTGACTCACAAAATGCGCTCTGAAGGACCGACGTCACGATCTGTGCACGTGCAAAATTAAGCACACTGAGTTCGGACTGAGATTCAAAGATAACCGCCATGTTGAATCAGTTGGCGAGGTGGTGGAATTTTGCCAGGAGATAACTGTTCTATTTGTTAGTTCTTGCTGTGTTTTTTGTTGTTGTTTCTGAAGTGTAATAATAGGGTCAAAAGGAAAGCCACGCGAACGCGTGCCTATTCTCTCAGGATACAAGGAACAGACTTTTAGTTGCGTTGATAGGAAGAGTACATTGTGTTAAGTCGCATGCTTGTCGCTTCCTTCCTGAAGTCACAGGTCGGTCCAGAATGAAGCACCCACTTGCACACCTATAGCGTTATCGCGGAAAAGCTATCCAGTTTCATAGCGCATATGCTTTGCGACGTGATGGCTGTACGTGTTGGCTGATAGGTTGTGACGTATTTCCTGGGGAGTTCTTACTCGATGACCGATGGGCTGCACGAGTGTCCTGGTGAGTCCAGTTACACGTGTTTGATGTTGGGTTGCGACGTGTTTGCCGACAGGCCAGAGGTGTTCAATTCTCTGACAAGTTGGGACGTGTTGACTGAAAGGCTACATGAGTTGTTTTTTATTATCATTACTTTCAAGTTATGTGGAGTTGTTCACTGATAGCATGATGCTCATATTTAGCGTGACGCTGTAGTTCCTTGCGCAATCGCGATGCGGAAGAAGACTAAAAAAGCACATAAACCGTATCTTGAAATGCATTTTAGAAAAACTTGAAATCGCTTCTATCTGGCTTCATAAATTTCTAAAATGCACTGCTCTACATTATCTTTGGTTCCTTGCACAACAAACTCAGTAGAATACTTCGTTAATACAGTAGAATCTCGTGCAAGCGACCACCTCAAATGTCAAGCCTATGAGACCAGACTAATTTGTCTTCCATTCTTTGAAGATGCTCGCTATAAATTGTTGCGTCGAGATGTATCTCTGTTGTCACTGTGGTGGCATGGTTCGGTTTGTAAATGATGGCGGCATGGCTGATTTCATCACAAGTTGCATCACTGCTTGTTCAGTAGCTGGTGCCTCTGTAACTGAAGTTAGCCTTCTCCACAGGCGCTTCGATTTGGTCGCCAACAAAGGCGAGCGCGAAGCGCGAGCGACTGGTGACGAACGCGAAGCGCAAGTGACCATGGGAAGGAGAAAGAACGAAGGTGAAGAAAAAAAGAGGCGTCTGGGAACGAGGCAGGTTTTCTCTACTGACACACAACCACTGAGGTCGCTAATAGCCTCGTATATAGCGTCCGCCGGCCAAATCCCTGAATCCGATCTCAACAGGTAACATGCATCGGTTAGCACTTGGTTAGCTTCCATAATTTCTTGCGGTGGTACCGTTAAGGCAACCATTTATGTTTTCATATATACTTGTAGCTTAAGGCCTGGCCAAACGAAGACGCAAGTACATGCAAGTTTTCAACTTGTGTCTACTTGCTTTTCCGTTTGGCCAGGACTTGCGTGCGCTTGCGTTGACTTGCGATGACTTGCGGTCAAGATCAAATATGCATGCAAGTCAACGCAAGTTTTTCACCGTTTGGCCACCCAACGCAAGTCAATGCAAGTCTTGCTGTTTTCTTCAAGTACTGAATTGCAGCGTGCGCAATGGCTTTTTTGACAACTTGCGTGCCCTTGCGAGTAGACTTGCGAGTCCGTTTGGCCAGCCAACGCAAGTTTGTACACAAGTTCAACATACGACTACCTGCGTTACCGTTTGTCAGGGTTCAATGGTGTCTCGGCCTCAAAGTCTCCAAGAGGCATTGCCATTTGAAATGGCTCTCTCGTTGTTTACATTATCGCCTCTTGCTGTACACTACAGGGTAGGTCCGGTAGCTCAGCTGCTCAGCTTCAACTAGCTCGCCAAATAAAAACACTACTGCATTCTGCTCTCTGCCTGTGTCTATTGCCTCAGGTGGTCCATTGAATGCTGTTTCTGGGGGACTCTCTAGTAAGTCCATTAACTCTGGTAGCCATATAGTTACATCCTCTAGCGCAGTGTTCGTGTCCTCGGTGTTTTCCTTGCATCAAAGCCAGTTGCGGCAGACTTTGAGCTGGCCGGTACTTGTTCCTTCTTCAGCTTTCCTTTTAGTCACGGTTTCTACACTCCGATGGTGGATTTTGTGTCCTTCCACCTTGAACCTGCCACGACTCATTCGCACGCAACTGCTAGCTCGTTTTTTTTTGCACAATTCCTAATGATCTCTCTTCTTGATCCTGTCCTTTACCTTTTGGGCTGATGGAATTAAACTGTACTCTCGCTTTAAAGTGCCTATAACCCCAAAAAATTTTTTTCAAGGAAAAGAATATTTACATTTCTCTGAGCAGAATGCCGAAAAAATTTTTGATTTTGGTTGAAACCTCGATTTTCTGTGAATCGTCAAAGTCGAAAAAAATCGCAATAATCAGAAACACGACCGAGGCGAAGATCCGGTCAAAAGGGTCTGGGTCCAATAAAATTCGTGACGTCAACCCAGTACATCAGTCGAACGTGATATGATCTGCGTTGTATGTAGGTCGTGACTCGGGTCGGAGCTCCAAAATGCGAAAAAAACCCGAAGACCATCAAGTTCTCGGCAATGTAATCGAAACACATCAGAGTTTAAGATTTCTTGGTCACCTATCTTGGTTTGATCGGCGAGTGCTAGCAGCGAAAATGAAAATCAGACTTTCGATCTTCGCACACAAACTTCAATTTTCTGCGTATGGACTCCACAGTTTTCGTAGAATTCAAGGTACATGTAATTATCTTCTATTCCCGATCCAAAATATTACCACTATTTATTTGAAGCATTACGCGATTCTAGTGAGCGCTGCTGATTTTATTCAGACTTATTCGCTCCCCTGCATGTACACACGATGCAAATTAACAATCGACTCATTCCGCGACACTTTGTTGAGTTATTTTTTTCAAAAAAATAACTCTTAGTCGGCGTGAAGGCGTATTTGGCTATTAAGTGGGTGGATGTTGGTTGGGTGGATCATTCATGTATGTATTTCACACCAATCAGATTTGAGATTCTATCAAGGACCAATCAAATTGCGGCTTGTATGTATGGATCGTTTTTATGAATAATTTGTTTTCGGTTCAAGGTACGGCCATTTTTGTTTTGCTATAGATTCAACCTTATTTGGCCGTGTTGGTCTGAAGTCTCTATTCCAGTTCTTGATTTTTATGTAGCTTTGGGTGAGAACCTTGTGTGTGGGTTCTGAAACCGAAAAGTGTTTGGAAATTTGATGGTGGTGAAGGTGATTCTCTCGGTTTGCCGAATCAACTAGTTCAGTTGACGACAGAATATGGGTATAGTATTTGTTGATCACTTTATTTTAAATTTTATGATGTTTTTGAGTAGAATAAATATGTGTATTGAGAATAAATGTTGTGACTTCCATTTTTAATGTCAGTGTTGCGGGTTTGCGCAACGTTTTGTTTTGGTCCCCAAATGGCACAAACTGATGCACTGTGGGTTGTTTGTAAGGGCGAGTGTTAAAGAAATTAAACGAGAAATCTTTAAGATTCTAACCGCGCGGTGTTTAAACTGTTTTCTCTCGGTTAAAAGTATAGCATTAGTAGTTTTCCTATTAGTAGGAGCTTTGGCTAAGTAATAACACGAGCGACCACAAATCTCTCAAGATTTTCCTCCCAAATTAAGAATAACGTAATTGTAATATGTCGAGGCATGTGCGTTTATTTGGGTTTGAGAGTTGCCAAATAATTGGTATTTTCGTGAGGTTGGAATGCGGCCGCAGACGGTTCGACGTTTCCTGCTTAGGAATAGTAGGACTTCACATGGGCGGTCATGAGTTATTTATTGTACGATCGTTTGAAAAGCTCATGACGTGATGATGTTACAAGGGCACGTTTTGTCTGCTCGGCAAATATTAAATTAGGTGTTTTGACAACGTGGTTGCAGCAAGAGAAAATCATCATTTGTGCCGTGAGTGAGGGCCGTAGGAAGGTATAGTAGTCGTTGTGCGAGTCTCGCGTTTCAAGCTTCGCATTGTTGATGGCTATCTTTAGTAGTATGGTGGTGCAATGCGGTTATTTCCGTACCAATGACGTAATGCTTGCAAGTGTTTACGTCGGCCAAATTTATTTTCTTCAGATCTCTGAACTCGCCTCGATGAAACAGCCAAAAGATTCACTTGAACTGGCTAAACCGACAAGAAATAGTCGCAAAATTGCAAACAAATTAGCGGCCGTCGCTTCTGGCGAAATAAACATGCAAAGTAAACATAATCTTGTTTGTCACGTACCGAAAGTGAAAGCTCCATGTCAGCGCATTCCATGGCTGACGCAATACCTTTTTAGTGTATTTAATATTCCCAACGCAAAGCGGTTGCAGTTACGTTTACTCATAGGCAAAAGAAAAAAAGACAGACAGCTTTTTGGTAGTCTCCTTTGAAGCCGTTGTTTGGGCTTGTCACGCAAAAAACAACGGCTGAAAAGAAGACTAGCTTTTTGGGTGTGCAGTCAAGCGTGGCACACAACTTCATCGAAAGCTATTTTTAGCACGGCCGTGGGAATATGATCATGTTACGCTTACAAGTTAGGGCACGTTTCTGCTTCTGGTTGCGAAATTAAAATTGTACCAGTCCAAGTAAAATCGTCACATGGTTTGGCCGAAATGCACTGGTGACTAGAGTTGTTTGTTTCTCGCTTCGTCGAAAGAAACACGTACTTGCTTGCAGAAAGGTTTCTGTTTTATATTGATGATGAAAATAACGGAGCCATTTCAGAAACCCGAGAATACTTTGTTCTTGTTCCATCTGGCTATTCGCTTGCAATTTCTGGGTCAATTTGGCTTTCTTAGAGAGCGTGTTTGCGATTTTGTGATCGTGTTTACGGTAAATGTTGTCAACAGTTTTCAATCCATGTTCTGATGTACTTAGCGGTTTTCTTTCGGCTTGGAATGAAAGGGAACGGATAGTTAAGGACGTATACAAAACATGGACCCGGGTCCATGGACCACCCCTGTGGACCCGGTCCATGGACCACCCCATGGACCCGGTCCATGGACCATCTCTGTGGACCCGGTCCATGGACCACCCCTAGCTGAGCCTGTTTTTCATTGTGTACATGTACATGGAAACAGACATATACAAAACATGGACCCAGGTCCATGGACAACCTGATGGACCAGGCCTTATTTTCAAAAGCAGATTGTACCTGTCAGTGTAAAGGTTAGACTGGGTACATTGTATAGAACTCAGACTTATGACCCTCAATATCCAGTTCCTGCTTTCTTAGGGACGGACCATTATTTTTCTGGAGGGGGGGGGGGGGGATGAAAAATATTGAAAAAAATTGTTTGCAGGGCCTAAAAAGACAAAATAAATTGTTTGCAAACATAATATGTATTAAAAAAATAGTTTGCATAGACGTCAGAGAAACTTTTTTAAATTTTTTTTATTTTTTAATAAAGACTAGTGAGCAGCACAATTGGGAAAGACTTCTTGTAGTTGTAAGCTTGTCGTTTATTTCCGACGCGTTTCGTCTCTAACTGAGACTTCTTCAGGGACTAGCAAAGATCGCATATATAGCACATTCGCGTGCCTAGCTCAACTTCCCATGGAAGTGAATAATAACTAAAATATGCTGTAAACGAACGTTACAAAAAACGCCTTAATACATATGTTATTGCATATAATACATTTGTTATTGCAATAACATCTGTATTAAGGCGTTTTTTGTAACGTTCGTTTACAGTATATTTTAGTTATTATTCACTTCCATGGGAAGTTGTAGCTAGGGACGCGAATGTGCTATATATGCTGTTCTTTGCTAGTTGTATTCATTCCCTGAAGAGGTCTCAGTTAGAGACGAAACGCGTCGAAAATAAACGACAAGCTTACAACCACAAGAAGTCTTTCCTTGTGCTCCTCACTAGTCTTCGTTAAAAAATTAAAAAAAAAATCACTGCCACCAATCTTCGCAGTGTACGTCTTAGAAAACGAAAAAGATGAGTTCAGAGGTGTTTATTGGTCACCACCATAAAATATTGAATTAAATAATGATTGATGGCAGCAAAAGCGAACCTCCTTTTTGTGTCAGATCGTGGTTAAAAAAGATCGAAAAAAAATTGTTTGCAGGAAGGTGTTGTTAGAAAAAAATTGTTTGCAGAGGTGCATAGCTAAAAAAAAAAGTTTGCAGAGAGAGATTTTTCATCCCCGCCCCCCTCCAGAAAAATAATGGTCCGTCCCTTATATGTAATTGAAGCTTTTGCCAGTTAGGATGGGCCAGCAGGGGCATGTGAGGTTTTGGTGTTCTCCTCATGGATTTTGCTCGATATTAGTTTTCAAACAATCGCTGAAGTACAACAAAACATACTAACCTATCATTGTTATGATGGGATGCAAAATATCTAGTGCTTATCTGTTAGATTCGTTGCAAACAAAGTTTAGCTTTAAATACATATGCTATTAAGAAATACAGAGAAAATAAAGCCGACCTAGTGGAGTGTCACCATTTTGATCAGACAAAACAAGTGAGGTCAGACATCATATTACAGTACTGCTCGATATGTGAGCCTGCTAATCTAATGCGTTGTTAACGCAGAACATTGGTGTTTGCACTCGAAAGCAAAGAAAAACGTTGTCCAGACATTTTGTCCAACCGCTGTTGGAATTTCATTGGACATTGGCAAATTGTGGTCGGCCAATGTACAAAGTCCGACTGTGGACAATACTGTGGAACCCACATATATTGTGCATGAACATGCACGATGAAAATCAGGCCCAGGGGTGGTCCATGGACCAGGTCCACGAGAGTGGTCCATGGACCGGGTCCATGAGGTGGTCCATGGACCAGGTCCACAGGCCCACAGAGTGGTCCATGGACCGGGTCCACGGGGGTGGTCCATGGACCTGGGTCCATGTTTTGTATACGTCCGATAGTTAAACATGAAGGTAACCTTAAAAGTCACTACCAGATATTTTTTTCGGTTTACTTTTGAAGAAATTACTGACGTATTTATTGTCTTCAACGGTATGGTTCGATCGATCGGTTGCACACCAAAGTAAAGCAGCCTAATTTTAGAACGTTTGCACAATTTCTTTTTAAATTGTTTTTGAGTTATTTTTCCAAAAGTAGCTCTTAGTCGGCACGATAGACCGTGCACATGAACCATGCACAAATAGCTCAACCCATGAAATAGACCATCCCAACAGGACTAACACCCAGTTTTACCCCAAGCCACCCAATCAATTGAAAAAATAACTCCTGCACGCTTAGCGTGCCTATGTTTTACATTACTAGCAGCGAAGGAAAACAAGTTCTTCACTGATTCTTACCGCAAAGATGCGGCGTCTTCGGGCTTTACTTTAGTTAGCACAAGTGTTAAGCTTAAGGGTTTAAAAGCAGGACAAGATATTTTCATTTGAATCCTAACCTCGAGCAGAAAATTTAAGAAGATTATCGATCGTATGAATGTGATGAATAGCGAATAAAGTCGGCGTACCGGCCGCTCCCGCAAACGAATAGTTGACTGCAAATTATTCATACGCAAGTACAGACTTTCGTTGTAGAATTTACAGTAAATACTGATAAGTCAATAAATCTTATACCTTTTTAAAACTCTGAGGCAATTCAATTTATTTAACTAAACTGTGCATGCTGTGCGAAGGTCAAGAATTCATGTTGTGTTGTTGTTGTTGTTTGATGAACCCTCGACTTCTAAGTCGTACTCGACCTCGGCGGCCTCAGAGTCCGAGCTAGAGTCATAGCTAGAATCGCTGGACGACATTATAAGTTGAGTCAAATAAAAGTTCTTTTGACGAAAAACTAACCCTCAGTACTCTATCCCACACACAAAACAACGTGAGAGTTACTGGAGCGACGCTGGCAATGGCCTGGAATGACGTCACTAGTCCCATTCTCCCGAATGCTCGGTCGTGCTGTTAACAGCGCCAACTTTAAAAATTCGTAAAAAATTCGGGTTTTAACCGAATTCAAAACTTTTTGCGACATTTTTCCCAATTCCATACAGAGATTTGATTAGGCGAAAAAAATTTTTTGGGGTTATAGGCACTTTAACTGTGGAGTAGCTCGTGGAACGTCCACAAGGGTGTTTGAGATAAAATGTGCGTAGTCGAGCGTCGTTCATGCTGCCATGCCAGGAAACGGGATTTTGACCAATCATGCAGAGCGCGCGTAGTTTCTCAGTTATTGTAAAAGAACAAGAAGGTTTCTTTTGATTAAAAAGCCCCCTACTGTTGGGGTGCTTTGTATTGTACTCCAGTCACTTGACTACTGAAGAAACTGTTTGTATGTGTTTCACATCATGCATTTTTTTACCATCGTGGTTTCCTAAAGCTCTCCATTGGATTTCGCGCGTAGAATTAGCGGAGCGTAGACCGCTGTTCACGAGGACAGACTTGCAAGTCCGTTTTCGGATTTCCCCCTAAAAAACGCAAAACTAACAAATCCATAAAATCCAACGTTGGATTTCTTGCTTGAAAGCCACAACGGAGAAAGATTTCGGTTAGACAAAATCCGTGTTTGGACTTCGCGTTTTATTGGGAAATCCGAAATCGGAATTTCAAAATCCAAATCCTGATTTCCCAAACGAAAGCACCCTTAGTTACCTTTGTTAGCGACACAACGGCATTTTATGCATGATTGAAAAACAGGAAGTCTATGACGTCATATGGACTCTCCTGCATGTGAAAGAGACTCGTTATTGTCATCCTTTAAAGTTGCCATTTGTCCTCAAGTCATTTATTTAGCAAAACATCGAGCTTCTAACAATTTACAAATATTGTTAAACAGGTTTCAAGATGCAGGGTAACTACCGATTAGACTAGGTAATCTATCGATCGACGATATGGTCAACAGTCGTATAATTTTTCTCAACCAATCAACAAACGTTAAAGTTGTTAGTATGCAAAGTTCTTTCACATTCCTGCTGTAGTCTTGCGTTGGGAGCAAACGTTGCAAGTCTGCTGTTGTGAGTTTAACAAAGTGCGCTGTTAACATGCCCCAAGGCCACATTTTATTCCAAGCAAGCGAAAAGGTTGCTTTACAAAGTACAATCTGAAGAAATATGAATAACGAAGACTTGCTACGGGCGTTCACGACCTGCAAGGGTTGCAACGGAGTCTTGGAAAATCTCATAGGGGCCTTACAGAACGTAGACCCAGCTGTCATTGTTATTGCGCTAGAAGGTCTTTACCGCATTGAAGGTGACGTAAAATCCAATCAGTTCCCGAAGTTCCTGCTTGGATTTCCTCAAAATTCTCTTACTAAAAATATCCGAGACTGTCTGCGAAAATGGCGTTGCGAGTCGCCGCTATGGCAGACTTATTCAGGAGCATTTAATAGGGTACCTAGGTTTCTTAGAAGTCTCACCATCTTCGAAACCTTTGAAGTTCCTCTGTTCATCGATGACTACGGACAAAAGAAGCTATTGAGCGGGTATAAAGACAAAATTGAAGACATCCATATTAATGGAGAGACACCGATATTTCACGTCACTCACTCTGACGAAGCCAAAAAAATATGTGATGAAGAAAAGCTCAAACCAAGTGATAATAAAAACATTATCAAGGGAGTTTGGTTTGGACTTGATAATTCGCAGAACAGCGTCTATGGTAGCAAACGCTTCGAAACGACCCTGTCTAAGCTAGGCGTTACTGGGCTACGTCAAGGCGAAATTGTCGTTTACAAGAACGAGGTCAATGTAATCCTCTACGCAGCAGATGATAAGGGGTTCGAAGGTTTGAAGAAACCAACTGATGACGCTGAGACGAAAGCAAATTCTACCGCATATGTTAACGTATCAATATTTGTGCCATCACGATTCTTACCACCCCAAGAACGATTTTGGAAAGTCTTTAGCGAACCTACCGAAGTCAAACACGGCCCTTTTTGTGTCAGAGCGTCCCGATCAACCGAATCAGGCTTCAATCGCTTGAATTGCGACGAACTGAATTATCGTTAAACAAAACAATGAATGGAAATGCTGGAATATATTTGAAGGGACAGCTGAATAGTGACATCGTACTGGATGTGAAATTTTATAGTGTCTATAAGCGTAACTTTTAATTTGATACTATCATTTAACATATATCTCTTATCGTCAAAAAAAGGTAGTGAAATTTTGTTCATTTACAACTTGCACATTGATGCTTTTGACTTCGAATGGTTTTCACTGTATGCAATATCTGTTTGTTTTTTTAATACGTCCTTATAATGTTCGTGCTTGATATTTTTCCTTAAACTGGCTTTCCTCCTTTATCATTATCCTTCGTGCGTGTTTCTGTTGTAGTTTTTATGAATTCAAGGTTAAAATGATTTCAAACTAGTTTGATTTGTATTTCCTTTGTTCCAGACTTATTACCATAATCCTTAAACAAGGCAAAATACAAATCAAACTAGTTTAAAATCATCTTGACCTGAAATTCATTTTAGCTACAAAGTAGACATTTTACTCAAATCAACAAATTAAGCAACAGGCATACCTCCAGCGTCATCTTTTATGATTTGTAGAGCCATAATGTGGTGAGTCTCTATCATGCACAATAAAGTCACATTTCTCTTTGTCATTCCGAAAATCTTTATAAACATCTTCAGCTTCAATTTCATAGGTTGTAACGGGCAAAAAAAAAATAGATCTTAAATAGAAAACATAATCTAGAAGTTAGTAAATTTCGCAATGGATTCTTTTCACTCGGCCAGCTTAGTAAATAGAAGATAGTGGATTCAAGGTTTAGATTTGTTTGGATCAAATGATGTTGCATTTCTTTATTACTCCAGAATCAATAATCTGTTACGTTTACTTCTTTTCGATAATTACTCGCATGAATTGATAGCATTTACTTGTCTTATACCCCATTCACACCAAAGCTTAAACATTTTTAAATGTTAAGTTAAACACGGTTTAAAATTGTTTTCTTCATGGAAGTTGCTGACTTATGTTTATCGACTTCAAATTTGGCACAATGAAAGCACAAGTTAGAGCATACTTGAACCCTATATAAAATTTAGTCTGTGGGTTGCCTGTTGCTGATTTTCATTTTCTTAAACCTGGTTTAACTAAACATATTTAGTTGGTGTGAATCAGGTATTACGTCAAGGTAGTTTTACTCAATAGTCTCAAAACTGTAGAAAAGCCAACAGTAGTCCTTGGGATTTTAATACAGATACGTTTTCTTGTTGTATTTAAATTTTAGTCTAGTCATGATGAACTTTGTACTTGCACAACTGCGTGTTTAGATAATTTCTTTGTTAGATATTCGTATTGCATCAGCTCCTTTCACGGGGAGGTTCTCGCTGCTTATCATTCAATTAAGAATAACTGACGGCTGAAAATAATATTTTAAGTTCTTTTGTTGTATACGTGGACTTATTTACCTAGGACTTGTACTTTGTACCTGGAAAATCACTTGTAAGCAAGGAATATTGTAAACGTTTTTCGATTACAACCTTGGAGCAATAAACTGCTGTTGGAACCAAGTTCTGTCTGATCCTTGACGTCAGTACAGTGTCAGTAGCAAGATCCTTGATAATAGATCGCTGTGTACCAGAAATTTGTGACGAGATTCTGTTCTCGCAAGCAAGTGGTGTTCTACTGAGCTAATTTTGCCCGTAATTGGGTGAGTCTCAAAGCGTTCGCGCCAAGGTCCAGAAGTTGTCCTTTTAGTCCAGAAAACCCAGAGTCAAGCAAAAAGCTTATCGTCACAAGGCAAAGACCAGAAATTCCTTGGGACGGACCATTAGAAAACTGATGGTGGGGGGAGGGGAATTTTTGGCTTGGAAAATCTTTTGAGCCATTGCCTGTGCAAGAATTTTTTTGACTGCAGCCCTATGCACGAATTTTTTTTTTATGAAATCTGCTTCATGCACCATTTGCTATTGAATTAATTAAAAATAGTGCTACTTTGATTTATTAAATACATAGCTTGTACTTAAACGTTACTTTCCATTTATTTTATGACATAAAAAGTCAGTAGCAGTTTACAGGTGTATAATGAAAAATTGTGTAATTAATATACCTGCTCATAGAGGTGTATTAATTAGTGTACAGTAAACGTTGTAAAAAGTTTTACTAAGATTTGTTTTTTGCGCATTCTTGAATATGTGAGGAAACCAATAAAGTGCACTCGGCAATTTCAATTTGGAACCTGTCACAGGCCACAAAACCATGAGAGTTTTTTTAAGATATTAAGTTTAAACATGACCGATTAAAATTAAATTTGTACCTAAATGGACCTATTTGGCCTGGGATTAACTCGAGCAAAAAAAATAATAAATGGAAGCTCCGCTTTTAGGCCTGCCTAAATCTATATATTACACCTGTCAGGTCTGTAGGAATGAATTTTGAGGTGAGGAGGCCCAAAAGTTAGCAATGATTGATTCACTGATTCATTATTTAGAGCTAACCGTAAACAGGCTAACCTGGGCTTCTTTTCAGGCTAACGTAAGCGATATTCAGGCTAACTGGAGTGCTTTTCAGGCTAACCTGAGTGCAAGGTACACTCAGGTTAGTCTGAATAGCACTTCGATTGGGTTTTGCTTGCTTCGGTGATTTTGTTTCTTGTTCGGGGTTCTGCGTTCGGCGTTCGCCGTCATGCGTTCGGCATTCGTTCGGCGTTCGGCAAATTAATCCTGCCGTATTAAAATGGGTGGGAGTCCCTTTTCCGTAGGGGTCCGAGGCATCCTCCCCCGGGAAAATTTTGAAAATCTAGACACGCTCTAATGCCATTTGGTGCATTTTTCGAGAAGAATTATAATTCTGATTCATTATCAAAATGTGGCCCATTTTGTGCATGAATTTTTTTTCACTGATGAATTTACCAGCGGAGAGTTACCTTCGTAACATAGACGTAACCTAGACGAACTAGACAAAGAATCATATAAAAACATCCGGCCGCGACATGCCAAACCTGCTCGAGCTCATGGCCTTCCTAACATCCACAAAGCGTTTGACCTGCTTCCAAAGCTTCGTCCTATTATTGATACAACCGGTACCACGCACTACTCCGTTGGTAAATTCATCAGTGAACTTCTACAACCCCTCACACACAACGAGTACACACTGAAGGATACTTACGACGCAGCAAATAGAATCAAGGCAATACCTCCAGCCTTATTTACTGAAGGTTACGAATTTGTCTCTTTTGATGTGGAATCTCTCTTTACTAATGTTCCTCTTCAACGGACATTGAAAATCATGGTAGATCGAGTCTACAACAATTAAGAAGCTTGTCAAAACGAAGCTCAAAAAAAAAATTTTCGCTCCGCAAACTAATCTGCGATACTTGTACGAAAACCGTCTTTTCTTGCAACAACAAGCTGTACGAACAAACCGATGGTGTAAGCATGGGTGGCTCGCTTGGTCCAGGGCTGGCAAACATTATCATGACAGAATTTGAACAACAAACTGTGAAGAAGCTCATCGATCAAGGTTTAATAACCTTCTATTGCAGATACGTGGATGACACATTCCTTCTCATCAAGCGCAACACAATCAACACTATACTGGAACACTTTCACAAGTTTGACCGAAATATCCGCTTTACCTATGACTTATTCGAAAATACCACTCCGCACTTTCTGGACATTAACATCGCTAGTGACGGCCTTGGCATCTACAGAAAAGATACTTTTAGTTTCGTCGCCTGGCGACAGAAGAATTCTTGGGTTAGAGCACTGATTGACCGTGTACACCGAATCTGCACTCCTAACAAAATTAAAACCGAACTCAAGCTAATAAGAAAGATTTTATCATGGAACGGTTTCCCTAGACGTATTGCGAACTCATTAATTGACCGCCTTACTACTAACGCCCAGAACAAGGCTCAAAATCATAATACCAACGATACCTCACGTGACAACCAAAATTCAACTATCTGGCTTACCATACCGTTCGTCGGTGACCTTACAACACAGCTTGTTAAGAAACTTTGCGTAAGCTTCGTAGATGTCTCGTCGACCCTAATGTGGGCATCCGAGTGAAAAAACTATGTTTCTTTACAAGCACTAAAGACAAAACACCGCTTCTAGGTAAATTTAATGTTGTATATGAATTCACTTGCCCTGGCTGCAATTCCTCGTAGATCGGCAAAACTAACAGAACTTTGCTTGTCCGCACACAAGAACATGCGACCACGGACAAAGAGAGCGCTATATATAAACATCTGCGCTACTGTGACCAGATCAAACACATACAAGGTTTATACAATCTACCGGACATTTTTATTAATGACAACCCACCTTCTACTGCAATGAACAAAGAATATTTCACCCATATCGTGCGTAGTAACACAAAGATAATAGACAGCGATGACAATTGGAATCTACTACTATACAAAGAAGCCTACCATATCAAGCGTTCAGCACCATCTTTGAACAATGGTTTAAAAGCTAGCAGGGAACTATGCTTATTCTCTTGACATTAACGCCTTTGTATTTTATTTTCATGTGCATGCTTTAAAAACATTTAAAAATGCTAATGTACCATCTTTCAGTATTTAAATCCTAGCTACTTGTTTGTCACCTTAGTCTGAAGATGATATAGAATTATATCGAAATATAACAATTAAGTACACCAGCGTTTCCTTGTATTTGTTGTCCATATCATTGACACAATGCATTTACTCGGCATTACATTTATTCTTTATCTCTTAAAATTATCAGCGGGTAATGGTTTTTTAAATGGTAAAATACTGAATAAAAAATATCTCTGGAAATATTGAAGCAGTGTTCTTGAAACTTGGCACCACAAATGTTCATCACAAAAGGAACAAAATGACACCCTTTCATTGTTGCCTTTGTATTGTTTCAGCTCCAGTCTCTGTCAAGAAACCAAATATCCCCATTTGCAACTTAAATGGGACAAAGGGTCCCGCTTGGAACAGAAATAGTTCCCACATTGTCTTAATTCCCATCAACGGATTGGCTGCGGTAGATGGGTTTAAGACAAAACTGGAAATGTCAGCTTTTATTGAGACAGCACCAGCGACAAAACTGTTGACATGGCAAGAGCACTAACTGTGTCAGTTACGATCTTATCTACGGGCGCGTGATGCTGGTTTTTATATTTTTAGAGGTTATGCCAAACTGAAACGGCCCGCTGTTTGGACAACAACTTTTGGTCTTCACTCTTTCCGTCATCTGGCCCACAATGTGTGGAATAAACTACCTGACACTACTCGGAAGACTGACACCCTTTCTAAGTTTAAACACAAACTCAAACAATTTATGAACTAGGAGTAATCGAAGATTATGTAGTGCGTTCGACATGTTCGCCATCGAAGAACAACGTGCTACTTGTAACTTGCTTCCGTAAAAAACTGTTATTTTCCTCATGCAGGAGATGTTTCGACCGATCATCTTCGATCTTCACCAGTTCCAAATGTAATAAAGGCCGTAATGGCCTTTTTAACGGTTCACTATTTGGCGCGTGCTACCATAGCAAACGTCACAAAGCGATTGTTGCGAAAGATCTTGCAAATTGCTGGTATGTCAATACGCTCATTGTCCGCGTTGGGATCCCGCGCAGAGTGCCAAGCCTCAAGGAAGAGTCTCTTGTGGTAATCCCTCGCTCTTTCGACAATGGTGGCATGATCGAAATCCATGTAAGGTATCAACGACGCCACTCGAGTGAGATCGTCAAACTGAGGCCAATAACGAAAGCGAGGCAAACGTGCATCCAAACGAAAGCGAGGCAAATGCAGTCCAAATGAAATCGTGATTTTTCTTAGCTACACAAGTTAAGGGTTGCGTTCTCCTATCGTCGCACGCAGTAATAAAATAAAAAAATTATAGCGAGCTTCTTCAAAGAATGTAAGACAAACTAGTCTGGTTTCGTAAAGCGAACCCATAGGTTTTACATTTGGGGTAGTCGCTTGCACGAGGTTGTACTGTATTAACGAAGTATTCTACTGAGTTAGTTGTGCAAGAAACCAAGGATAATGTAGAGCAGTGCATATTCAATTTATGAAGCCAGATAAAAGCGATTTCAATTTTTTAAAACTAAAATGCATTTCAAGATACGGTATATGTGCTTTTTTTAGTCTTCTTCCGCATTGCGATTGCGCAAGGAACTACAGCGTCACGCTTAATATGAGCATCATGCTATCATCATTAACTCCACATAACTTGAAAGTACTGATAATAAAAAACAACTCATTTACAACCTTTCAGTCAACACGTCCCAACTTGTCAGAGAATTGAACACCTCTGGCCTGTCGGCAAACACGTCGCAACCCAACATCAAACACGTGTAGCCGGCCTCACCAGGACACTCGTGCAGCCCATCGGTCATCGAGTAAGAACTCCCCAGGAAATACGTCACAACCTATCAGCAAACACGTACAGCCATCACGTCGCGAAGCATATGCGCTATGAAACTTGATAGCTTTTCCGCGATAACGCTACAGGTGTGCAAGGGGTGTTACTAATACCGGGAACGGGGAACGGGGAACGGGGAACGGGGAACGGGGAACGGGGAACCGGGAACGGGAGTCTGGGAACGAGTGTACAGCGGTAATCCTAATGAGAATTCAAGATGGCGGACGAAAACACGGAAATAGAGTAAATATGTAGCTTACTGATAAAAGTAAATGTTCACTGTTACTTAATTAGATTATTTTTAACGCTAGGTTGCCTTTTGCAGTGTAATTAGACGAGATGCTTTTTTAAGCGTATGAAGTGTAGAGCCCAACATCGTTGTCAGGGATGTCGATAATGGATGGTGCTAACACAGTTAAGGCAGAGTTAACAGAGTTAAATAAGGAACTCGTTTAGGAAACTAAATAAAAAGCAAATTTATTCAAATAATTCAATGTGAAGATCTGCTTAACGACCTAATAATTACCATTGAACAACGTTAGCAGATTATCTTGTTTGTGCAACCCTCCAAGTTAAGACCATTTTAGTCGCCATGGCGACTAAAATTTTGGAGCTGGCGACTAAATTGGAACCGAAGTCGCCAGCCTGGCGACTAAAATTGAGAAGAATGATTGAAAGCGTGCGCTTAACTTAGCGACTAAAAGTTTTCACTGGCGACCAAAGTTGAGCAGTCGGTGGCCAAATGGCCACTCACGGAAAAAATTAAACTTGGAGGGTTGTTGTGCGAATACAAATTTGCTTCCTAATAACCCAACAGATTAACGCAAAGTAACATCAGGAAATACAAGTTACATTATATATTTGTATCGAAGAAAATAGTAAACAGTATAGAAATGAAACATGGACAGAACTTTTAAATGCTTCATTTTAGCAAATTGTCTTCTTTGGAAGGCCCTGAAGAGCTTTAAACACATGCTAAAATACGAAAGGTATAAGGTTTACCAACCCAAGTTGAAATTACTTTTCTTTGTCGTAAGTAGCATTTCCTTCTTGGACAATATTGTTCTTCATTTCATTTAATCTACACAATCTTGCCTGGCACATCAAGTTGTTCGTGTTTGCTATGTTCCTTCATTTTTACGGCTGGCATCTCTACGTTGGCAGCACTATTGTTGACGGTCCCTTGCTGTCTTGAGTCACATTTAGACTACTGTTTACGCTGCATCAATCACATCCAAGAGAAACTGATCCCATAGCCAACGCTCAAGTTAAAATCACGTAAAACCATTGAATAAATCCTAAACCTATCGCCCATGCTGATCGAGTGCTCAAAATTAGTTTCCAGACCATTTTCCGTGATTTCGTCCGCCATTTTGAATTCTTATACGGATTACCGCTGTACATTCGTTCCCAGACTCCCGTTCCCTGTTCCCCGTTCCCCGTTCCCCGTTCCCCGTTCCCCGTTCCCCGTTCCCGGTATTAGTAACACCCGTGTGCAAGTGGGTGCTTCATTCTGGACCGACCTGTGACTTCAGGAAGGAAGCGACAAGCATGCGACTTAACACAATGTCCTGTTCCTATCAACACAACTAAAAGTCTGTTCCTTGTTGTATCCTGCCGAGAATAGGCACGCGTTCGCGTGGCTTTCCTGTTGACCCTATTATTCCACTTCAGAAACAACAAAAACAAAAAAAAAACTCACTAAGAACTAAGAGCAAAATTCCACCACCTCGCCAACTGATTCAACATGGCGGTTATCTCTGAATCTCAGTCCGAACTCAGTGTGCTTAATTTTGCACGTGCACAGATCGTGACGTAGGTCCTTCAGAGCGCATTTTGTGAGTCACGTAAAAGAAGTGAACTACGTGCGTGCTAAGATCATTGTAACCTTTCCTTTGCCTTGTCTTTTTTTTACGATAAATACTTTTATAAGGGCCGAAACAATGTTAACAACTGGGTTATCAATTATTGTGTCCTCCCAGTAAAGTTACGGCTATTTAATTTTCTATATTTTTTATTTAACGTCAATTTGGCGCAACTCCAGTTTTACTGAATGAAATGCAGTGATAGAATTTCTAACAGAAAATACACATGGTCTAACATAAGACAAGTGGAATGTATTTCGAAAACCTAGCGTAAAAGCTAGTTTGCAAAAGTGTACTTAGGGTGGATTCGTTTATAACAATTGTTAAACCTGGTTCTTTCAGTGTATTTTCTCGCACTCAGTCGAGCAGGTTCACCTCAACCAAAAACTCCACCGCCATGAGCCAATCAAAATACGCTACGGTTGTAGTATTCGAATGAGATTAAATTTCGATAAACATTTCAAAATAAAAATGAGCGATAGAAATTTTACACAACGTTTCGATGTCTTCATGACATCATTATCAAGTGATAATAAAATAACTGTTCAACAGTGTTATATATGCGGTGAGAGGTGTGATTATTCATTAACATATTTGTTTAAACAAATAGTTTCGCGCGGATGGAATCCGATTGCGTGTTCAGGCTAGGTTTCTTCTTTCTAATAAACAGCATTTCGTAAATCAAACAATCCAGTTTTCCGTTGCATTTCTTTAGGACGGAAAAATTATTGGCAAGGTCGTCGAAGTTATATAAGGCCGTGATCGTTCTTTAAAAGCTTTCCGATTGCGGAGAACCTGTGTTCATCAATACGTTGGTGCAAATGCCGGCTGGTATACCCGACATACTCTGCATCGCACAGATCACATTGGTAATTGTACACTACGCATTGTTGATTAAGGGTAATTCCCGGATGGTACATAGAGCGGTTTTCAATATAATGTCGAAAGCCTTGGTTTTGCATCACCACGTTTTGGGACTGGTTTTAAAAAACTCGCGCCAACTATTCAACCAATCAAATGCAAAACGAAAACCAATCGCGACGTTGTCAAGCGCGTTTTCCCGCCCTTGGCGCTGGTCACGTGCATTTGCTTTGCCTTCTCATTAGTTCATTGTGTTGTTCGCGATTCTTGTGACTGGCTATTGTAATTGCTTTGGGTTTGGTTCTACGATACTTAAAAAAACACTATTGCAGAAGTCATTCAATCTGTCAACTTTGAAATCAACTGCTACGCGTGTACGTAAACGTTTCTCTTTACTCGATTTTACAGTCAATAGATAATACTGTTCACACAAATTAACAAACGTCTCAGCAGTAAAATAATTGCTGGAAAAAATATTCAATCAAACTACATTCTTAACTTCTTGACGAATTTCGCTGCCGTGACATTTATAAAACGACCTCTCGGCAATTGAAAATGAGGCGCTAGCGTAATGATTCGATTTACCGCCCGTCATCTGAATGTATAAAATAAAAGAGAGATCTTTCGATTGAAGGAATTGTGCCCTAACGTGTGAGAACAACAGCTGCAACTAAAACAAAATAGGGGCGCTTAACTAATAGGACGGCTTATTGGTATACGGCGTTTTAATCAAAACACTTTCAAAGGGATAAGAGGGGGGAGCGCTTATTGGTAGGCGGGCTCTAATTGAATCATCACGGGCACCTTACAATTTCAAAAGCGAATGATTCGTACGCTAAGCTATAAAAAGTATGATATACACTTGCGAATGAGCGGCTAGTTATATGATACTTGTTAACAAAACTTACAATGGACAACTAACCAAGCCACAAACAGTTCCAGTCCACCAGATACTAAAACGCCGCGGAGGACTGAAACTAATGCAGATTGGTAATTAAAGCAAGCGTTTTGCTATAAAAGCTAAATATTGCTGTAGCCTTTATATAAATATAAAATTGTTAAACTCTTTGTTTTCGCATTTACAGTCAGGAATCTTTGGCCCAATCTTAAGCCAGCCACCGTAACAGCTTTTGAGGTCGACAGCTTCCCACAGAGTGACGTCACCAAAAACTCCTTGGCCTTTGCATTTTCCATGCCTGTTCATAGCATCGTGTTGACATTCCACACAGATTGGCTTCTGTGGGTCGAGTTGGTCTGCCCAGGTGTCTTTACAATGCGGGTGCTTGAAGAAAACTTTGTAGTTGATACAGTAGCTTGGCCTACATGGAGAATAACATTCAGGTTTGTTGGTCAAGTAACATGCACAGAGTATACACTAACTACAGGATACTCTAAGCACGGTCAGGTTTGGTATAATGTGTACTACAGCGCTAGTGTCGGCCGAAAGGTGGTTTGTCGACAGTGGATCGCCACTTGAACTGATATCGTACCTGACAAAGCCTACCGAGATAATGACCATTTTGATTCGTGAATGTGCATTTTGTTAACCAGGCGAGAATGGATCATATTCCATTGGTTTCTAAGAAACAACGGTTTGCGTTTCATAGAATTAGTGATTCCCCTTTGCCAAACGCGGACGCGCGGACTACAAAAAATACTATTCAGGGCCCAGTTGTTCAAAGGGTTGATAACCCTATATTCAAAGGATAATTCACGATCCAGTGTAAATAAATTAAACGGGGAGCGGGGATGGCGCAAAGGTGAGAGCGCTCGACCTTGCTCCTAGAGTTTTTCTCTGAGTTTTCCGGTTTTTCTTCCTCCACAAAAACCAACTTAAATCCAATTTGATCAGGGAACAGTGGATGAAGAGCCACTATATGGAAATGCCACTGCAAATTCCCATTATTTATTTATTTAATTATTTATTTATTTGTTTGTTTGTTTGTTTATTATTTGAAACAAACTGCACTGTCCGCTGGATAATGATTTATCCGGTGGATAGCGTTATCCATCCTGTGAACAACTGGGACCAGATGTATTACAAGCAATTTCAACGGTCGTCAGTTGTAAGTAACTGGGCGCTTGTAAATTTAGCCCCTGCAAAATGCGCTTAACATTTCTTCATCTTCTTTTGTGTTAAATCATAAAAACCAATCGTTACCTCTTTGGTTCTTCTGTCTTCACTTGTTCTTTAGGTGCTGGTAAGATTTTTTCCCACACTGAAGGAGCCCTGTCCTTCTTGAACTTGTGAGGTAGAATTCTTGCAAAACCTGAAAATGGAAAAATTAAATACGAGTCCACTTTTATAACTCGAATTAAGAAAAAAACTATCGTCTACAGGTAAAATTATTAGTGTTTCCAAGGTCCTGCTATAAAATGGCCGTTTCTTATTCTTTCATTTAAATAAAAGGCTTAATGATAATGTCACATATATATTTAATTACGTTCGCCTTCTGATACGTCGCTATAAATAGAGTGTGTCCGAAAAATATAGTTTTTCTTTCGGATTGGAACAAGGCCACAATTTTTTTGATAAACTGGTACTAAAAAATAAGTTTTTCACAAGTGTCAATAAAATGCTTACCTAATTCCCTTCCTCCACATTGAGTTCTAAAGCATCCTTTATTTTCTATAAGCGGAGGACATGCCCTTCCGCCATTCATCGGACGGAACGCGACAGTTCGAGTCCGCTGACTGACACCTACACCACAACGCGGGCTGCAGGGTCCCCAGTCGGACCATGGTGATACCTGGCAGTCTCGCTTCACTGTTGAAAGAATTGAATGGAACTGTTAAAACTCTTCTATAAAGTTGAAAGTGTTTTGCATGAGGTTTGTCAAAGCTGCCTGTGCACTATTGTTCGTTCGTTGCACTTGGTTCAGAGATACTCAAACTCGTCCCAGGAAGCTTTTCCAAAGTGGGAAGGGCGGAGACGAGGTTGAAGATACTCGTCTCTTTTTCATCTCGTAAGACATTAATTAGCCTCTTCGTTCCCTTCTTCCTCTCTAAATCCCTCTGACAGTTAATACTGCGCACACTATTTGAGAAATAACTGAAGTGGGTTGGTTTGCATCACCGAACTCAACACTTATTCACTTATTACATTTCAATGTTCTACTCAAAGTCACTTCACCTCTCTTTTCGGATCCCCATGTTGTCAATACTTGAGGAGATTAAAGTTTTTTGATCAAAATGTCCACAAGATTGCTCTTAACATTTCTTGTTACCAGTATCAAAACTCTTACAATATTTTACTATGACTTGAATTGAACGGAATCACAAACTCGACTTCGATCGACTGATAAATGACCCCATGAAAATTGCGTAGTATTAGCTACAAATTTAGCTACAATGGAAAACATCAACTTTACCAAGCGAAACAATTTGTAAAAACACGATAAATGAAGAAAGATAGGGTTTTTTATGTGAAAAGATTTATCACATCAAACGGGCGAACCGGCAAAGCGATAGCAAGAATCGATAGCGATAAATATCGAAGTGAGACTGCGTTTTGGCAGGGAATGAACGAAGAAAATCAAAGAAACTTGAGCTATGGACGAGTAGAAGAATGTTGTGAACCTTGTCGTCAGTCAAGATTAGCATGACGATCTTCAATATTCTACATGTTGAGAATGCCACTTTCTGCTGAGGACGATTAAAGGGCGTTTTTAAATACACGGTACGACTTTCTCCGGCGCATGCGACAAACTTACGCCATGACTACAACACAAATCGCCTTGTGTCGTGTCGTAAGCCTGTCACTGTTAGATCTATTAATCCTTTTCTTTTGAGACATCCTTGTTGTCGTTTTTCTCCTCATAATATCAATACAAATCAAAGACACCGAAAAAATTTATCAGCATTGTTGGCGAGAATCTGAAAGGATGCAAAGTTGTCTCCAAAGGTATTGTATACATTCTGATTATTCCCCCGCTCGGACATTGTGCGTCAATCGACTGTTCCCATGACAACAGCAGAGTTATTCAAGCCGTTTGATAGCAGTGACCTTAAAAAAAAAATGCACATTTTTTGTCGTGTGATTGATGATTGAAAACCATGACTGTTCAAACCGCGAATGAAGGAGAATTCCAGTCATTTCGTCTAAGAGGATTTGCGGTGTTTTACTGTTTACGAATGCCAAACGACAGAACATAGAGAGCATTATCGGAAGGAACAATTGGTGACCAAAAATTTCTAGAACTTCCTTAATCTTATTTTTGCGGAGGAAAATTCGCCAAAGAACTGTACGTGAAGACTCGACAACGTGTTTATTTTTATCTTTCACAGTGAATCGTCGTGACCCGTGCCCAAGTTTTGATGCCAGGAATCTTCATTGATACTACACATCTGTCAAAGTTAACGTAATTACCAGATTGAATTTTAACAACAACGCTTAACAAAGTAATTCAAGGCACGTCACCACCTTTGAAACGAAATCCATGTGCCATGCAATGCTAGCTGGAGCAGTACAGTAACAAATGTTTCAGTACCGAGGTGGAGTGTTTGTAGACCTTTGTCACATCATCTCAGACGGTTTCCGCTTAACAATCGACCAATAAAGGCAAAAATAAAGATACCAAAGAGAACTCGTAGCATGGTAACAGGTTGAATACAGTAAACGAAACTTTAGCTCTCAAGCTGACCCTGCGAGAGAAAAATGAATTTGAAGTTTTCCATATTTAAGTTAAAACCGACGGGTCACCCTCATTAAATAAAGTCTTTCACTTCACTTCACTTCACGTTTCACGTCAGTTCAAAGCAAAATAACCACGCGTCTTTAAGCATTTTTACGATGGTTGACAAAAACTTTCTCGAGAATGCTTGAGCATTTAACCACGGGGTTACTTATTGAAATGAATTACAGTGAGATGTTTAAAATAGTAAACAAAATGTTACCGTGTTTTGAGTAGATTTTTGGTAATTAATTTTTGCACTTACTGCTTAAACGTTCAGCGGAATCCGTCTTAATATCTTTCTTGTTAAATTTCTCCCAAATATAACAATTCAAAGATAAACCATCAACAACTGAACAGGGGATCAGGAACCTCTCACAACTAAGTATAAGTTGTGCCAACAACAAATGTATCAAAAATTCAAACAAATCATGTTGCGATATTTATGACAATTTCACGAGTAGAAATTTAGGTTTTAATTCTTCGTGAACAAAGCGAAGGCGGTGTAAACAGCCATCATAGGTATGCTGCAGGCCGCAACCGGACGGCTTATCACTTCCGAGGTGTCCCAAATCTGAATACTAGAATATGTCAATAACTTCATTCAACAGTCATACACACGCACGGAGTGGAAATCAAGTTAGGAAGAGGAATGTGTTTTGGTAGGAGGGAGGGGAGGGGGCGGCAGGACATGCACTGGAATAAAGTCTGGTGGAAAACATGGTCCGCCAGTGAGGTTTTAAGAGACCAGTGACGATGGGGAGTGGGGTGGGGTTAGGGGGTACAAAACCCTTTCTGTCCACCATATGCTATGATTCAGCTGACAGACATTAGTACTCTATTTCTGATTCTAGAAAATGCTGATTTCGACAATATTTCACGACAATACCACGCTGAAAACAGGAAACGTGAAAAAAATATCAGAACGATTTAACTTGAACAAAACGGTCTTTTTAGTCGGGTTTTAGTCCCAAAGGAATTTTGAATATCCTCTTTAGTGCGAAGCGCATCTGGGAAAACCAAAACTGCTCACCAATCTGCTTTTAGAGGTTTAACTCTGCAAATTTGATATATACAGATAGGGATCCGAGGAAAAGCTAAAGTTAAAGATGTTAGGGCTATTAAACAAAAAGAGAAGTATGAAGTCAATGTCAAGGACTGTGTCTAATTAGTGAAACTTTCTCGAACTTACTGCATTGAATAACTCGCATTATTCCAAACATGAAAATTAACTAAACGAAATCATACGATTTCTTTAGTAAGAAAAGCGGCAGATTTTTGAGACTTTTTCAGTGTAACGACGACATACCTCGTACTCATAGTAATGTAATGTAAACAAAATCTTATTTCAGTAACAGGTGTTATGTTGGTTCCAAGGAGAATCAAGACACTTTGTTACTTTCTATTTTTTGATACTCGTCTTTTCATTAAGAAGATTAAAGCTTTCTAAACCGGTAGCGGCACACTCGAGGAAACCACTTCAGTGTATTTGTTAAATGTCTTTGATCCACCCTGGGACGGAATGTTCTTTTCAAATAAAAAATGTTCATATTTTTGTAAAAAAAAAAAATGGGAGGTTTAAAAACCACAAGAAAACAAAGATATGAGACATAAACGTACCAGTGACCACGGCGTTTAACAGTTGAAATACTTAGACTTTTCAGACCTTTCCGGGCACTGAACGGACAATAAAAACCTTGAATGAAAGTGATAAGGTCAGACCCCTCAGGGGGGATTAAAAATCGAAAACGTCTAATTTTGGAAATATTTATCCGTCACGAAATCATTATCTCTGAAAATGTTTCTGTACTTAGCAACATTTACTGAATAGAGGTACAACTCGATACAAAAAATCAAATACGTTTCTATTTTCTGTCCTTTCAGCTAGAATAACAATGTTTCCTTGAATTGTAATTGTTTCTAATAGTTAGTCGAATGAATGATAGCACAAAGGTACACATCTTGTCGGTGTGCGTCGACTATGCACACAGTTGTAATTCTACCAAATTAAAAGAAACTACCATCTTTAAAAAGCCGACTATGTTCCCTCAACTGCCAGTGACTAGATTTGCGCGGAAACTCGATGGAATTGAAAAGAGCCGGCAATTAAAAAGGTCATGAAAAAATTGTATTGTGCTCTAGTAGGCATACAGGATAAGCCGATAAACTGGTGTACGGTTTGCCTGAGTGCAGACGTGTCTCCTATGCTTCACGCGGAAAGCAAAGGAAATTAGACACGTCTACAAGCAAACTAGTGTAAAAACTCGATCAAGCATTTGCTGCACGGTATCCACCAGCCTGCGAACACGCTCTCGTGTTTGGATTTCGCGCGTGTTTCCCTCACCAGCTAGTCTCCCGGCTTCGCCGCTCGTGCAAAACCCCAAACAAGATTGCCTGCGTTGGTATCCTCTTTGTCTCTTTGTGTGCATGCATGGCAGCTAGGTGAGCGTGCTCGTGACTAATGTTTAACCAGGAAGCCAGGTTATCGCGGTGTATGTTCGGTCTTCCACCAGAAAACACGTACCCATTGCATGAGGTCTTTAGTTTCCTCTCCGCATCAGTAACATTTGCCCCTCGGGCTTGTTATTTACTGTACATTGTTTTTATTTCCGACAGAAAAACAAAATTCAAGCCACCTACGTACCAACAGGCAAAACGGTCTGCGTGCAAAAGTCACGCTTTAACTTTGGTTAAGATTGATGTGAAAAATAACCATAAGGGCCAAGATTTTATCGTTTAATAAACTGACAATACTGACTCGCGGCCAAGTTCGACTGCCGATAAGACACAATATTGAAACAGGACAAACGACTACGAACGTAAAAACAGAAAAACAAAATGCAGCCACGCGTGGGTGCTGCCGTGAAATTACCTTGAGTGTACATTTACATGTAACTACGACGAAACCTTAATATTGTTACGAGATAGATTTAAGAAGGTGATCGTAAGCACGAAGCGAGGAGAAAAAAAAAGAATCTGCTCACTTACCACTTCCCAAGCCGCAAGGTTTCTTTACACTTTCGTAATCGACACAGCAGTCGCCTGCCGTCTCGCAGAATTCATCACAGAAGCACAGAGTGTTATGAATGAAGTCTTCCATGCCGCAACTGCTGTTTCGTCCCTCACAGCAATGCAATACTCCGCCATTTTCTCTTTGATCACAGCAATGAACTGGACCTCCCTTTTCTTTTTGAACGCAGGCACCATTGGCCAAAGTGAATAGGAAAAAATTAAGCGCTACGATAAACGTGATTGAAGCGTGGTGTTTCGCCGTGAACTCCATTACGGCAAGTCGTGTTCTTACTCTCGCTCGAGCCGGACGTCTGGAATAAATTCTCAGCGCCCGTCTTATTTACCTCGAAATACGCAAGATCGGGGGATGACTTAAGTCACGCCGGAAGTTTCAAATGATTGCCCTTTCGTTTGGCAGTGTGTCAAAGTGCCAAGATCAAGAAATATACTATATTTCTGGAACAAATGCCTAGTGGGCGCACCGCTAGTTGACAGCGGGTGAAAAGTGCCTGACAGATCTCAAAGATACAAAGCTTTGTATTAACCTGGCAAATGAAGCCCAAGTATAGTCTTTGTTTTTCTGCTAGATGACACAGAGGTCTCTGTTTTTTCAGCAAACTGGGGGTGTTTTAAACTGGGCGGGAAATAGAGGAATTTCGGCTATGTCCTCGCTGTGTGAAGCTCCTTTGTAAAGCGGTTTCAAAAGGCCGTTTAGGAATTTAAGTCGCCAAGATCCAACTCGGATGGAATGATTGGGTATACCCACAAATCGGCTTCCACAATCCGGCTGGATTTAACATACATTACATTTTATAGTCGGCTATTCCAGCTGTGGTTGCAGCAGTGTTGCGCCTAGCTATGGCCGGCCCTCTCTTTAAGATGTTCGAAAGTTTGTTTGGGATGAAAACAAACTCATCTAC
Source organism: Meandrina meandrites (assembly GCA_963693305.1). Classification (NCBI taxonomy): domain Eukaryota; kingdom Metazoa; phylum Cnidaria; class Anthozoa; order Scleractinia; family Meandrinidae; genus Meandrina; species Meandrina meandrites. The sequence goes on from OY855913.1 coordinate 11,234,030, forward strand.
AAAGATAAATCAATAAACAACGCATTGTTTAGAAGATTGACGCGAAATGGCGCCAGAATAAAGGGCGGATTTTTATGTCAATTTGTTAGAAAGCGGTCTCGCCAAAAGATCAAGTGGGTATTCTTTTATAAGCAGGAAACCTTGTTATAAAGCCCGGAAATCAGGCTTTTTTACCATTTTTCACAAACAACCTTGAACAGAACTTGATTGAGTTGCTTTTTTAAAAAAAATAGATCAGTCATAAAGATTATGATAAACGTCCATAACAGTTGGAAATTCACAGCGTTTTTCCTGTTCATTGTGTCATCACATTTGATTGCTTTTTCGTCACTTTACTTACAGAAGATATCAGATTCTTTTATTTTCATTTGCCGCTGCTACGCGCGGCAATTTGTTTAAATTTCGCGGGGAAAATGTTTAAAAATGTTCGCAAAACAGAAGTATTTCAAAACTTTTCAGAAGTCCTCTTGAGCGAGTGAAATCCAATCTATTACCAACAGTCCTGTTTCTTCAGTGGCTTAGTTCGTAGATTAAAAAAAGAACTGAATCAGTATGGACTGCTCCAAGTCATAATAACCCAATCGGTTGGACGAGTAGCTTTTCAGCTTATCTTTTTATCGCTCAAAGACGATATCTATGATGGAAAAGTGACAGCCCTGTGGTTGCAGCTTGGCTCACAGCCTAATGCCTACTAGAAATAAGAGACGGTTGGCGCCAATCCGTGTTTAGCGTCTTCGATTTTTTTTATTTTGTGTTCGGGATATTTAGAAAGCAGAAAACACGAGGTTATGAACGCTTAGTGCTTTTCCTCGTACAAGGTAGTAAGCTAACTATGAAAACATAAATTACCCTTTATCTTTGTTGTAAATCGTTTTTCTATTGTATGACGTTTGCCATACCAGTACTGGCCACACTTAACTTCATGCCCTGATACACACTTGACTTAAACTGTACTTAATTAAGTGGAGCGTGGCACAATAAATTAAAATCTAACTGCCAAGCCATTGACGTTCCATCCTGTTTTATAAATACGCTGCAAGACGGATGTGCACGGGATGTCTTCCTCAGCCAAAGGTGGAATGGTGGAAGTTCCTTTCCGAAACCGCAAAGGTCAACTACCTTTTCTAGCCTGTGCCATTGTACAGCCATCCGGCTCCCTTGAGCGGAGCGGGACGGCTGTACACAGGCTATACCATTTCATACCTGAGAATTTTTTTTTTAACGTTTTCAACAAAAGAAACAGAAAAACAGAGATTGTAATTGCTTTTTAAGTATCATGATTTAACCAAGAGCCTCCTGATTTAACACTATGGTGGTCCTTGAAAATTTACCTTCGTTTTCAACTATCACTTTCACTCCTCATTGGCGCCAACTTCAGTGTCAAAAATAATTCCTTGCCCTCAAACATGTTTTTCTCCAGCTCTTGTCGGCTTTTCTTTTTCACAAAAACAATTATCGCTTCATCAGAAACGAAATGGTTCGCGCGCCCTTTCGGAAATTAACCACCCGCTTTTGTTTCAAATTCAAATCAAAATGCACAAAGGAAAAAGATGTGAAGCGTAACAAGCTAGAATGTTTGCTGTACAGTTAGCTCTAACATTTCCGATTTGTTACATTTCTTGTGCCACGCGGCACTTTCGGCAGTTTCATAAACTTAACGTTCCCTGTACCTGCCTCACTTCTGAAAAGAACGACTCAGTTGTTGTTTTTTTTGCACACTTGGTAATTGTTTGACTGTACTGGAGGTCCAATTCCTCAACAGGGGTCCAAATACAGATTAACAAGTTAATACCTATTTATAGCGGATCGGTACCGGAAGTAGGGAGGAGGCACAGCTAATCGGAGGGGGGTTATAACTATTTGTATATCGGAAAAATGCCGGAACCACCTGCTTCGACTGCAGCCTTGCCGATGAAATAAAAAAGAAAACGCGACCATCAGCTCTCTTCAATGAGTCAGTGAACAGCAAGAAATGGTGACGCCCGGCAACGCCGTGAAGCTTATCCGCTGGTAAATAAAATGTTTCGGGGAAAGGAAGATACAACGAGCGTTCGTGGCAGACGTTTTCTTTCCGTGAGGACAAAAAGATTGACTGAGCTTGGGACGCATGACGAAGCAAAAATATATATATTTTTAAAGTTCAGTCGCGCGTCTCTGGCATTCTCGTAAAGCAAACTACTGCGAGTCACCGCTACACAGATAAAACGTATAGACCTTTTTGAATGTTTCTTCACTGTTTATTGTGAAATCGAACAATTCTTGTTCAAAATTGATAAACAGGCGGGGACCTAACTTCCGGGCTTTATAATAAGGTTTCCTGCTCATAAAGAATGAACGTTCTTGATCTCTTGGCGACACCGCTTTTTAACAAATTGACATCAAATATGCGCCCTTAATTGTACATGTTATAGTCTCTTTTTGCTTCGATTTTTTAAACAATGTGTGTTTTCTCTTCCAGCCAAGTTGCTGAGGAATTAACTTACATAGCTATCAGCTCTTGCTCTTTTAGTCGACCAAATCTGTCGAACAGTGGGCCATCTGCAAGTGGGAAGTGATTTCAAAGCATTTCTTGGTTTTTCATCTTTTAATTCGCCGATAAATTTTTTCCGTTTTCCCTTCCATCTTGGCAACAAAGCGCGCTGTGGTGAAGAGGAAATCACTCAACCTTGAAGAGAGAAAAAGACAGAGAAACAATTCCTAAATAACATTAAATTAAACTAAAAACTTTCTGATTATGGATAACCAATCAGGAATAGACGAAGACTCGTCGGAACGAAATCATACATGGTCACATGATTTTGTTGACCCAACAAGCCTGAGTAGAGTTCATTATTACCTGTTTAGGAACATGCCAACTTCTTGATCTACACTTCCGCTCTGCACCAGAGGTACTACCCTAAACAAAAAACAGTACTCGGTGATTTGCTTGCTTATAACATTAACACATTCTTCAGACAAGGCAAGACTCAATTTGCAGTTTCCATTTTTTCTGGCTTGGATTGTGGGGATTTTCAAGTCACTAAAACAGCAGTTACTTACAGAGAAGTAAAGGAAGTCCCCTCAGTTTGGACACATCACATTTTTAAATACAACAAAATCTTCTGAACTTTTAAGTCCACAAAATTAAATTTCTTAGAAACTCCATAACATGGGGGGTGCTGTAAAGTTTTCTTAGTTTCCAGCGGAGGTGAGGTGAGGTGAGGTTAGATGGGGAGCGCACAGCGGATTTGCTGTTACACATTTTCAAGGATTGTCGAGACATGCTCAACCATACTTAAGTTTGTGATCGATGTTCATGGTACACTATACTACTGATATTTATTGCTTCACCAATGTGTGGGCTGACAAGGTAAATAATTTTAAATAACATCAGAACATCAGAATAGACTCCTGTGAGCTGTTATCCAGGCTTCAAATTAGCTTGCATTAATTTCATTACCAGGTGGAAAGGTTTCTTCTCTTGATGAACAACAACAACAAAAATATCTTTTCCAGTAGCTCAAGATAATATACGGCCTTTTATTTCAGGGGTATTTGTGTGGATGCCTTTGATTATTGCAAACATTTTATTCATGCTCACCTTCTTTCAGCTCGTCGACAGACTGATCTTGCTACATGCAGCATTGCACTACTTTTTCCACCTGACTGAAACAAATGAATTGTTTTTCAATGCCTTTTCAATGTTCCTGTAATGTTCCCACAAATATAAGCATATTTATTGTTCCTCATACATTTGAATAGCATTATTGTTGTTCGTCTATGCATGCATGTGGTTGTTTGGTGTGAACCTGAAATAGCTGTACAACAGTATAATATAGTTTCACTGCATTGGCAGTTGTTACAGCACACCTTGAACTGCTTGGATAGCAGGTACATATTAGTAATAGTAATTGGACTGAGTGGAGTACAATTCAGGGAGTAACTGGGCGAGTAAATTCAAATAGGCCATGCGCAGTGCACGTGGCCAATTGGAAATTCAGAGCGCAATAACTCTGAATTGTACAACACAAGGTCCAATGAATAATTTTAATCGTACCAATAACAAACTTTGAGGTTAGCAAGTCTTTGAGAACCTGTTTTATGTGAAAAAAGTAAAAAATATGTCCAATCGGTTTTACAACGCACGAATGGCGTAGGTGTCCAATTACAGGAAGTTGTAATGCTTGATTCCCTCTATTATGAGAGGCACCTGCAGGGAATAAATGTAGTTGTATTCAGCGTTGCTAAGTCTTCAATATGTTTTGTTGAATACAACTTCCACAATTCCATGCAGACATGCCTCAAAGAAGGAATTGGCCATTGGGCAGCTGTTATTGCACACCCACCTGATCGCACTTCAATTAAGCAGCAAATAGGCATGCGCAGAACCGATCAAAATTGAGAACTTTGTTATAGATGTGATTAATTTTATAATAGTGCTGTCTTGCCAGTAATTACCCTTTTTATTACAATCCCTGCCCAATACTCACTGGTAAAATAAAATTTCTTAGGGGAGGAAGTTGATTGTGATAAGCATCAATCCAGTCTTCCAGTGTTGTCACACTTTCTGGGTTAAACTCAGTTTTTCCTGAACATCAAAGCAAAAAAATATGTTTGTTAGTTTTAGAAAAAAAACTTTTGTTTATACATTTATGTGAGAGCAAAAAAAGAGACAGGTCTGCAGTTTAAAATAAACAGTTCCATTGTGTTGGAATTTTATTGTGCCTACTCTGTCTGAAAATAATCACAAGTAGTTGGCCCCAATAAAATGAACAATATTATTAATACCTAAAAATGGCAAAAGAAAATGCCTTTCTCACTTATATTCCTATCAGGTGACGACTGCCGAGGTGTTGCAATGTTTGAGCTAACGTCTTGAAGAATGCACTGAACCTGAAGGATTTTAAAAGTTATTAATATTAGATACACCACAATGTTTTTACATGGACACATATGTACATTTTTGCCCTTGATCACAAAGGTTATCTCTTACAAACAGAGTCTTTGTAATTGAAGCAAAATGTAAATACTTTTTTTAAGTTTTTATAATGTTGTACATTACTTAATTTAAATCGTGGATCACCTGGAAACTAGCGAACAGCTAAGTGTGTACTTGTCCACGTTATAAAGTATGTCTACGTCTATGTAGCACAGTCAAAACATCAAAGAAATCATGATTTATTGACCGAAAATGAGAAACAGCATTTCCATCTTTTTCATTAAAGCATTACAGAAACATGTTGCTACATGTCCTTTAAATGAAAGAAATAGTTAAAGCTTCTCCTCTATCATCTGACAGTGTGACAGAAGTGCTTGTGATACTTGAGCGTATTCACTGGCGCAACCAGCAGTCATATTGGTTAACCTAAACAAAAGAAGATTTTTGAATAAAAATAGATTTTAACTCCTGGTGGGATGGCTTAGTACACCAATATGGCCACCATTTCCTAGTTTTGGAACACCAATATGGTTGCCCTGACATCATGTGAATATGCTCCATACAAGCTACACAGGATGTGCTTTCAGGTGTTAAATTATACCAGTCTGGAGTAATGAAAGTAAAAAGTCAAGGGGTGGAGGGAGTGGGATCCTGGGAGAACAGGAGGTAGGTGCGGGGGAGGGGGGGGGGGGGTGGGGGTTGAGAGGGGTATGGGAGACAGGAGAAAACAAGGTGGGAAGTAGGAATCACAATATTTCAGAATATTTTGCAACAGAAATCTTGGACAAAATTGTGGAGACACTTGGCCAAATTTCTACTAGTTCAGTTTTTCAACCCCCACCCCATCCCCCAATTCCAAATTATGCTGCTGTGTTGTATAAACAAAGCCTGGTGAATTGTAAACCCCATGAATAAAAAACGAGTAGTGGGAGAGGGGGAAATATTTGTTACCTGCTTGCAAGTCAACACATTTGTGAAAAATGCATGCGTGAAATGCATTTGTCTCAACTTACTCTGTCCAAGATTGCATTAGCAAGGGAAAACCAGGGACCTGGGAATGGGATGCCCAACACTCCCCCCCCCCCCCCCCTCCCTTCACCCCTTCCCCACTACTAAGCTCTTTTTTAAGTGGAACACTTCAGTCATTTTGACTATAAGGAATATACCTCTTCAAGTTTCAGCACAACATCTTTATGCCCTGCCTCCTCACAGAATTCACAAGCTATTCTGTATAGAATAAGGACAACAAACCAATAGAACTTATTGAAATTAAAAAACCAACAAGCCTAACAAAGGAATTAAAAATACTACTACTGGGGTATATAGCCATATGGAACTTCAATTTCTGGGGCATTCTTTAATAAATATTTACATTTTTCAACTGCAGTGGAAGACACATATTCCAGACCTTTGAATATAGTCAAAATTACTTCTGAATTATCGCTCTGCGGCCTCATCATTATTACTTTCATTTCATCAACAAAGAAATGATTAAACTTAAAAAAAAACAAGCAAACATACAGCAACCTTGTTCCCAGGGTCTCTCTCTCCCCGCCCCCAATACATTAAGACTATATTATAATATATAGCTACTTTCAATTACCCAATAACAGAAGACAGTTCATCAGAAGTGCCCAGTGCTTCAAACAGCGAATCAGTTTTTGAGCGGCGCTCTCCACCATATGTACTTGAATGGCCTGTTAAAATGTTTACATGTATCTTAGCCATAATATTTTAAAACTACTAATGAGAGGTAATAACATGTGCATGGTACAACATAGAAGGTGGAACTGGACATGAACTCAGGAGAGAAGGTGTTAACAACTATTTGACATCACTGGCCCAGGGGTGGATGCCAGAATGTTGAACGACGACAAGGAGGCCGCGAACTACTTAGAGAACTCAGAAGGACTGTTTCGAAAGAGAGAAATAATGTGAGGTAGAAGACTTGAAGTTAGCTAGTTATCCAAAGTGGCAGCGTGTTGGCATGGCATGCTGCGCATCAAAGCACAGCATCTAGGAAAGGGGTGCTGGATCTGGGCCTATACTTTTACATTGTAGAACTCAGAACTGATCATTGTTTGAGATAACATGGTGTATATAATGAGAAACTAAGACTGAGAACCATCACATTCAGCCTAGAATAAAAAATGCACATTCAGAGAACAGTGGATGAAGAGCCACTCTCTAAGGAGGAATGTGCACTAGTAAGTTCCAATATGCTCTTTTTTTATACAAGACCCTGACTGAATTGAAATTTAGAAATGTTGCTTTATGTAAGGTAAAGTCTGTGCTGAGCCAAGTGGCCCAAACTGCAGAGCTTATCCCAGTTTCCATAGCATGAAGTGATGACAAGGAATATTCTACTCCTCCCTGGATGGGATACCAGTCCATTGCAGACAACAAAACCAGACAACCCAGAGAAAAACCCTTGAAGCAAGGACCAGAACCAACAACAACCTCAACCCACATATGATGCCAGGTATGGGAATCAAATCTAGGTCACAACGGTGGGAGGCGACTGCTCTCAATGCAGCACCATCCCTGTTCCCCTTATTTTGAGATACTTATCTCACTACATTATTCACCTTTATCTCCTGTTTTGGTGTAAATCTTTGGTCCAACAGAGCTGTTATAAAAATTAATAATAAATGAAAATATAATCAGGGCTTTCAATAAGACCCAACACTCACCTCCCCCTCCCCCAGAGCTCAAGCAGGTATTTTGAGGTGAATTACCAGCTAAAATTCATGCAGCTCTGTATAACAGCAAGGTGTTTACAGCTTCTTTTATTGCTCTCTGACGGGTGCTGACCGCACAAGGGCAGCCGCCCAGTTAAAATCTTATTGAAACGCTACAAAGATACATGTGTAAAATCACATCAATTTGGCAGTAAGCACATTTACATGTCATTTAAGGAAGCAATAAAATATTACAGAACCCTTGTAGTCCACATTATGTTTATATTTACATGTATCACTGGTTGATTCTCAAGTTAAGAGAAATATCTCCTGGTTTTTTTATATATAGGAAGGGTGAGAAATTCTTTCCTTGATGGTTTGACTTATATTTTCAGACCTGTAACCTAACGTGAGATGGAAAGTAATAAGTAGAGTGGGCGTGAATCCTACACTTTAAAAATTACCACGTGCAACAAAATGGCGGCAGGGAGTGATTTGGTGGCCATTGTCTAACATCCACAATGAAAAAAAAGCTTGTTACCTCGAGGACGTCCACCTTACAAGAGCACTTTTGAGAAAGATTGCCGGAATTTTACTCTTCTGGAACGTTAACGGGACAGCGTAAAGTAGACGACTTGAAACAGCCGCCATCTTGATTCAGTTAGTACGTTATGTATGGTACTGCTTGTGTAACTTCCTTTGGCCAAACAGGGATTCTGGGAAAGGGAAGGACCACACGGTGCTGAAATTTTCAAATGACAAATACTAGTAATATTAGTTCAATCATGGTTCATTATTTGAAGAAACGTGAGTTAGAATTCTACTGAAACAATGTGATTGATTCGGCCTTTGGCCTTTTCAACTGTTATCTCATGGTCCTGATAGAGATCTCGAGCTCATAATGTAATTTTCTTTGTGGGTGTGGTTATTCCCGAAACATCCCACAAATCATATAAAATTCGTATGTCTGAAACTTTCACCACTCATTTCTTAAAAAAAAAATAAAAGTTGTCTATTTTCCGGGATTTTTCCGAGGTCAAATAATAGACAAAATGATAGATCTATAAAGCAAAAGCACTAATCTAAGCGACTTTTGAAGAAAAAAACTTTTAATGATACTATAATATAAAGTGCTGCATAGCACTCATTTATTATTTATCAGAAACATGATTTGCAAGTTAAAACATCCGCTTAGATATACAGAGATGTTTTCCAAAAAAAAATTCAAATCACACTCTTCTTCTTCCGCCCTATTAAAGCCGCAAAAGTCCTTAGTAGTGAGTGTCACTTTATAAATAAAGCTAGTTTTCCATGTTTCAGTTTGGAGTGCTTATCATTTAACCAAACGTCCCGGTATATTGGTTGGCAAGTAAATGGAACGTTGATTTTTTTGGAAAATCCGTTGCGGACTACGTTTTGATGTTTAAGTTATATCTCCCATTTTCAGTCTCAAATGGAGAAAAAACAGTGGAATAGCAAAAAAATAATGTAGCGTTTGTACTTTTCAATAAAGCATTAAAAAAAGAAAACAAACTGACCTGAAACTTAATTATAAATGGGAAGCACCATCTTTTTGGATGGTTTTCTGTTTTTGGAAAACACCTTTATTCTCGGGTCAATCCAGCCGGTTCAAAAACGCTGTGTAACCAAGCACGGGCAAGGGAAGCCCGGATCTGGTTTCACCTTGGTCTCACGTGATAGGCATGTGAACACATTTTCTCAACCAATCACTGCCGTTTGTTTTGAACCAAGGCTGTTGTTGCGCGCTATAACGTCATTCAGGTATAAAAAGGACGCGCGTTCACAGAAATCGTCATTTTACCATTAACACTCCTTCTGGCCACTTTACATATTTTTGCTCTGCAGAATCGACATTATGGGCTATGTTTTTGGTATGATTTAGTAGGAATGAGGTCTTGAGCTTTCGAAAGAAGACGAAGAAGGTGAGCAACGTTCATATGGTTTGATGCTTTTGTGTCAAATTTGCGCGACTGCTTGTTCAAACGGTTTTATTGACATCAATGCACACGCCATCCAAATTTAAAATCCGCGTGAGACCTCATGTTGCGGGAAACCTGGTAACTAAAACAAATTCAATAACAGTCTTGAATAACGGTCACGCCTGCGTAGAACTTTTAAACACAGAAAATAAATGTGGTTTCCACTGAACAAGCCAAACAGACTGCATCTTCTCTATATCAAATAAATACTAGTTTAATACCCCCTTCCGTTGATGTGATTGTACAAAGAAAAACTGAACAGAAAATGAATGACACGACGAAACGAGTCCATTACCAGGCTGATTACGGTGCTGTTATGCATCAGTCAATTCCAGCAGTGCCCATCCCCCCCCGGGCAACCCCGGGGCATTTCCAAATGTTGCCCGTCCCGGGGGTGGGGCATTTGCGTACCTCGGGCTGACCTCCGGGCATTTGACACATGGTTTCGAAACCGTGGAGTGAGTCTCGTATTCGTGATGGAGGCGTTTATAGGCCAAGACGTGGACTACGTTGCAGATTAGCTAGTCAATGAAGGACTAGAGAAGCTCGTGGATGTTCATGGATGTTTTTAAAGGTATATTTTCTGAATTTTAGATATTTCTTCATTGTCAAGAAGCAACAACTTGTATTATATTTTTATATCCCCTATCGAGAGATTGAAAACAATCAACCCGGGAGCGGGGCATTTGCCCGGTTCCCTCATCCCCACCCCGGGGAATTTACCAAAGAAATGCTAATGCCCGGGGGTTAGCCCGGGGGGGGGGGGTGAGCACTGCTGGAATTGACTGATGGGAGCGGGGCATTTGCCCGGTTCCCTCATCCCCACCCCGGGGAATTTACCAAAGAAATGCTAATGCCCGGGGGTTAGCCTGGGGGGGGATGAGCACTGCTGGAATTGACTGATGCATTACTTACATGTAACAGCGCGGAAAGCGTTCATTGTAGTCTTCATGCTACGAACACGTTGCTGCGAGGCCGAAACTACAGGAGCCGGTCGCAGTGGGCAATCAGTATTTGGCATGATTCTAGAAAATAAATACCCGGCCACTTTTCTACAGAACTTACTAAGCGGCTGCCACCGCGGTCCGCGGTCCACTGTGGCCCGCGTTACATCCCCCCCCCTCCCCGGGAGGGGGGCGGGGGTTGCATTATGCACAACTTGAGTGACGACTGCCACCGCGGCCGGCGGTCCGTAGTGAGAAGACATGCAAGTACCGCCACTATGATCCGTGGTCCATAGGCATAAGTCACGCATGCTAGCCTTAATAACACTCCGGTCAGGTTAAGTTGGCTTAGGTAGTTTGCGGTTTGCCGAGTTTAAATTGTTTTTGGGATATCTAGCCAAAAAATTCTGAAACGTTATAGATAGCCTCGCATCATTCTTCTATATAATTGCTCTGCCATTGCCATCACCGTCTGCAACCATCTACTACGTGACAACGGAATGCGATTTCATGTGATTTCAACTCTTCCATTCATTTTTAAATTGTTCACTTCGGGACTGCGGAATGCGGTGGCAGCCGAGTACAACATTTATATTCACTTTTCATTGATCCACTACGGGACTGCGGGCCGAGGTTGCACGTGATTTCAACTCTTTCATTTATTTTTACCTGCGGACCACGGTGGCGTCCGAATATAACATTTTCATCCACTTTTCATCTATCCACCACGGGACTGCGGGTCGCGATTGTTGCCGATTATTGCATTGAGGTTTAACTTTTTACTACGGACCACGGACCATAGTGCCAACAAGTAATGAAGTTAAAGCGTGGCCGGGTATTCTAGAATCGCTCCAATTATTTGCAGACCGTGCGCAAATTGGAGACCGCTCTTTACAGATCGGCAAGTACATCAGAGTTTAAAAGCGATAAAAGCAAACAAAGTAAAGAAAAAAATGCATGCCTTTCGAATTCAAATAAAGCGTTCAAAGTTAGTTATGTTGAAAACAGTTTATGTTTAGTTTACTTTTAACGATTAAAAATTAGTAAATACCGCAACTTAGACCATGCATGACAAACAGAAAACGTCGAACTTCCCATGAGTCGACTAAACGCCCTCTTAACAGCATGTAGTAAGCAACTTCCCTCAAGGCAAAAAGAAACTGGTTGTATATTCCCGTTCTTGGTTAAAATGTGCCGTACCAGACATTTTAGAATACATGTCTAGATGTCCAGAAATCAAAGCTGCCATTCTGGTGAAATTTGAACCTTTTATTAGTCACTTTTTCCTCTTAGTTGATATTTCTTTGCTTTTACCACTTTTAGCATTTTCTCTTCCTATTGCAAAACAATAGACAAGCGCAATTATAGCAAACTACAGGCCATTCTCATAAAATATGATATTTCAGGCATGACTGTCCCTGTAACTTATTTCATGTAAAAATCCCAGGGGCGCTATCATGCAAAGAAAAAAAGTTGCCGACGCGTCGGTCGACTTTCGGCCGACTGTCGGCCGTGTCTTGGCCGACTGTCCGTCGACAGTCGGCCGATACGTCGACGGACGCGTTTACCGACGCGTTGTTTGGATCGGATTCTTTACTTTTACCGAAATCCCAGGGGTGCTATGTCGAGTGCGTTTTGTCTCTAGGGCGTAATGACCGGTATTCCAAATGAGCAAAAACAGTATAGCTTTCAAATTATTCTTGAAATATTCTTACACTGACAATGAAGTTTGAAAACTCGTTTTCCTCTAGACACTGAAGATACCACAAGGACATGAACGCCTTTTAACATCTTCCTGCGGCGTTCACCCCATCAAAAAGCCATTAGAAAGTCGCCCTATTCCATCCAAGGGCGCGCAAAACAACATCACCTTTATTAACGAGAATATTCTCCAAGAACATTGTCTGCTTGGCTTTCTGATGGGAGGGAAGAACTTCCCTGACGGAGAATTGGTGTTCACAAAACCAACATTAGAAGGTATTGTCTTTTAAACATAGTTTTAATAACGTGCAGGTTTATTATATCGTGCCCAGTCCTGCATTTCCTACAAGTGCTGTTGAATTATAAAGAGCTGTCGAGCCGGTGACATCTTTCTCAGTCACCGGTCGGACGCTCTAGCTACATGAAAGTTTCTTTTTTCCAGACATTCCCGAAAATCATCCCAAGCTGAGTATGCGAGATATATAATTGTCACATTTTAGCTTAGTTACATGATGTTGCTCTCGAGGCTTTGCTGTAGCGCTGTGTTTGATGATCTTGATTATATGATTTTGCTCTAGAGGCTCTGCTGTAGCTCTGTGTTTGATGATCTTAGTTATATGATTTTGCTCTCGAGGCTCTGCTGTAGCTCTGTGTTTGATGCTCCCACCCGTGTGACGAAGGTTGTGGGCTCGGCTCGTATTGCGAGAACTCGTTCAACACTGCTTTGACTTTTCAAATTAATAAAGCGTTTTTATTTCCACACAGCATTTTGTAACCGAGACTGTCTGTTGCAATTTTTCCCTTATTCGAAACGACACGAATCGTTCTAACATTTTGAAATTGTTTTTTCTTTGTAGCTAGTCCCGAAGTTCTTCCTGAGGACAATCTACCAACAGCCTGCTCGAGCCAGGAAGGTGATGCTTCCTCGCATTCAACAATGATAATTTAAAATGATACTTTCACCTTTCAACGTTTAATCTGCATCAAACTTGTTAGTCGGCTGAATTCAGTTAATAGGTTCACTTATCGTGTCAAGCCTTACGCACATTTTAGACTCGCAGCTACGAGTGTTGATTATTGCATTGTGAAGGTGTATGTTGCGTGTATATCTTGTTGTACTAATCTTTATCTCCTTTTTTACCCATGTCAGCCATTCATGAAGCACCAAAGACAATCCGCACCATTCTAACTGCGGTGCATTCATGGCCAGACTGTCTTATGTATAAAGGTAAATATAAGTAAAAGCTAAAGTTTGCTTTAATACGAGCCCAGTGGCCCATGAGGTAGGCGAGTCCCCCCCCCCCCCCCCCCCCGGCGCTCTGCACTGATGAATCGACTAGAGTATATCTACCCCATTCCTTTTTTACGTAACTTATCAATTTTATTATTATTTCCATTATTAATACTTGAAGAAATCTCTACCTATTATTTACTGGGCTATTGCAGGGTTTCCCGAGCATTGAACTCGCATTTTAAATACACCGCGAGAGTAAAGTGTCTTGTTCACCGTCTTGTCCGAAGACACAAAAAAATTTTCTCCAAATTTTTATTAAACTGAAAACAATATGCTTTTTATTTCTAGGTGAACACGTTACTGATAATTACTTTTGCCTTAATTAACAGGTCTTCATGAGTGGGGTTTTCATCTCTTCTGGCTCGAGTCAGAGAAATACTGCCGCTCCCCAGAAAGCACGGAGTAAGTGTTTTAAATTGTTGAATAACCCGAACCAAACCCGAAGAACCCGAACCAAAGAATAATTATTGTCGTTGCCTAAGCTACATCACTGTTATTAGTTCGCAAACTATTATTTTGCTAGGAATTTATCTCAAGGAATCAAGGAATACCTTGAAGCGTAGCGTTCCAATCGAACAGAACCACGGTTTGTATAAGGGAATTTTTGCGGTAATTTAACATCGATCTTTTCTACTTGTTCAACAGCCACATACCAGACGCAATAAGTCGAGTGGTTGGTGGGAGATGGTTTATGGTTGTGTACCGACAACAGCATGGTCACACCGCGTACCTCCCCCATCAACTCAGCCATGCCGGGCGCTTATTTAACACCCTTTGCACCCGGTAAGTTTGCATGCAGTAAATATTATTAGACCTTAATTCATTTCATATTAATTTATAAGTCCTTCACGCCAAACAAAATTCTACCTGTATGTGTAATGTTTATAGTAAAAAAGTTAAAGATGAAAAAGATTTATTAAACATCAATTTTGGAAGGAGTGTTAAAATAAAGATCATCGAAAACAAAAGTGAAAATCGTTAATGTCGTTTCTATCCCGTTTCATTACACCATGTTTCTTCTCATTTTGAACGGATTTGATAATAGCCAAGTGGCTCCATATAGAAATGAATACATCACGCTCTCTTGCCTACTAGACTGAATGAATTCTCTGATGCTATGCTAAACTCAGTGAATGTTTGCAGTGGCAGATCCAGACCTACAGCTAAGGGGGTTGAGGGAGGGGCGCTTTTGAAGGCTTGACTATGAATGTTGAATTCTGCCAAGATAATTTCGGCAGTGCACAGAAAATGCGCTATTTCCGAAATAATTAAGGGGGGGGGGGGGGGGGGGGCTCCCCTGGATCCTTCCCTGTAGAAACGGGTAAAGGTCTTGCGTACTTTCTTAACTTTTAAGATTGTTTCTCGTATTTATTATACTCAGGTTTGGTCTGCAACTTTTGCGCATCATTATTTTCAATCCATCCTGGTATGTGCAGGTCCACATAGAGGAGCAAAGACGAACTGGGGAGAAATTATTTAGGTGAGTGTCCCATAATCAACTTATCCAACCAATCGAAAAAAAATAATGAGCAACATTTTGCATGAAGCTCATTCAGCGTTAACATACCCCTGAGCTTGGCATAACACCCGCAGGGTTAATTTTTTGATGTGACTGTTATTCCGAAAATCCTTTCAGTATAGACACATGTTATTCTGAGAATTTGTTTTTATATGCAGCCAGATAATATACGCTAGTTGATGATACTAAACGTCGTTTTTTCTCGATTCATCATAATTTTGTTAACGTATTTTGTGAAGTATTTTGATAACAATCATGCAAAGAAACTTCGATAACCTTCCATTGTGTTTTCTTTTCCTTTCAGTGACGCGGCGATGAACAACATTAAATTTTTGGAAAAGCCCTCTCAACTGGCTAAGTGGACAGGTAACTATCATCGTAAAACTGATTACAAGTGACGAAGTTACGTGATCAACAAATTTATTGATTGTTATCACTTTTGTTCCAAAGCAATCTTGCAAAAGTCGTTAAATCATGTACTAGCACAACCTCAATCCCAGGCTCTCCCTCCTTTTCCCTCATTGTCGTTCGTGAGGTCAAGGGAGGAAACGGAGAGAGAGCTTGAAACCGAGGTTAGAACTGGCACTCACCCTCAAGCGGTCTTGACGTCATAAGCAACGCCACTAAGCAACTTGGATCACTATTGAAAACCGCGACCTCAGACAATTTTCGTCGTTGATAGATCGAGCTAACGACGGTTGCGTTCATTGCAGTTTGTCAACTTTTAAAAAGTGTTGCCGAAAAAACTCATTGAAACCACGAGAAGCGTTTGAGGAAAAGGTTCTCAACCTTTTCTGCACAGAAATGCTACCAATTGTTTAAAATCTAGAAAATACGATTTGTATTCAGACATTTTGTTACACTTCAGTATCAATTGCTATTTCTTTTTCTTTCAGGTTTTCCTGGAGACATCAAAGCACCTTAAAAGTAGAGCTCAGTCGTAATATTGTTAAATAAAGCAATAAATAAACGCAGCCTTAGAATATAACTTGTAATAGGCCATTTCCGAGTTAACCTTTGCCTCTGTTTCAAAACGAGTCTAGGTGCGAAACCATTCATATGAAAATGAGTTTCACCTACATGTCCATTTTCATGCAAATCAAACTCATTTTCATTTGAATGGTTTCGCACGTGGACTCGTTTTGAAACAGAGGCAAAGGGTAACTCGGAAATGGCCTATTTGCGAAGATTATCTAAGGATGTAACATACAATTTATGGTATATCTATTGGATGATACAACTTGTAATTTATGAAATTTATTTAAAGGAGAAGTTCACTCCAGAATGGCCATTTATTTTCCTTACGCCAATAAAAAGTTTATACAAAAATATGTTATTCACCAAAATTTCAGCTTCCAACGAGCGTTAAATCCCTACGAAATCTTTCTCTAAAGTAGCCCAAAATTCGACAACTGAACGCCGCCATCTTGGAGCTAGTAATGTATGCGTGACGTCAAAGAGCTCAGCCTGAAGTTCAGCGGGAAAATTCAAATACTTCAAACTCCTTGTTTCTTTGAAGTGGCTTTTGTTTGTCAAAATGCCTGTCTGAAAGGAAAGAAAAGGTGAAAGGTTTTTTTGTATCTCTTGGAGCTCTGTTTGAGAAACGTGGAGCTGCACAAACAGGCATTTTGACAAAGAAAAGCCACTACAAAGAAACAAGGAGTTTCGAGTATTTAAATTTTCCCGCTAAACTTCAGGCTGAGCTCTTTGACGTCACGCATACATTACTAGCTCCAAGATGGCGGCGTTCAGTTATCGAATTTTGGGCTACTTTAGAGAAAGATTTCGTTGGGATTTAGCGCTCGTTGGAAGCTGAAATTTTGGTGAATAACATATTTTTGTATAAACTTTTTATTGGCGTAAAGAAAATAAATGGCCATTCTGGAGTGAACTTCTCCTTTAAAGATGTAACTTATAATTTATAACCTGTAATTTATGAAATTTATTTAAAGATGTAACTTATAATTTATAACCTGTAATTTATGAAATTTATTTAAAGATGTAACTTATAATTTATAACCTGTAATTTATGAAATTTATTTAAAGATGTAACTTATAATTTATAACCTGTAATTTATGAAATTTATTTAAAGATGTAACTTATAATTTATAACCTGTAATTTATGAAGTTTAGAAATTCAACTGTAGCCCGTAATTTATGATGTCTATCTGAGGAATTCTGCTCTCTGTTTTCAAATAAAACTATGAACTGCAAATAGAATCTGATATAAAACAAGTTTCTGTCTTGAAGTCACTTTGCTGGCATGGAAAATTCTTAAATTCACGTTATATGTCACGCCAATGTATCAAATGAAACTCATGAAATGTTTGTTAATTGTTGCCGCCATAAATAATTCATGACTGGAACTGATAATCAATTGGCACGAATTATCTTTTCTAATTCTCTATTTCGACCTATTACAATACTGTGACACACAATAAACCATTTTTAACAAAAGAAATGCTTGTGTTGTCTTTGATCTATTTACAGCGGAACACTGCACATTTCTCAAACCAATTTTAGTTCCGAGAAATCAGGATTCCGCTGTACGGTAAGAAATGATCGCGTGCGCGTTTTCAACTACAGTATACCTTATTATAGGAAATTAACGCTTCATGAAATTAACGCGAATTTTCCAAATTCGCGCTAATTTCCGCGCCTTTATTTTAGTGGGAGGCGTGGTGGCCTAATGGCTAGTGCGCTGGACTCCGGATCGGGCGGTCCGGGTTCGAGCCCTGGCCAGGGCGCTGTGTTGTGTTCTTGGGCAAGACAATTTACTCTCATAGTGCCTCTCTCCACCCAGGTGTATAAATGGGTACCCGCGAATTTCCTGCTGGGGGTAACCCTGCGATGGACTAGCATCCCATCCAGGGGGGAGTAGAAATACTCCTAGTCGCTTCATGCTACGGAAACCGGGATAAGCTCCGGCCTGATGGGCCACTAGGCTCGTAAGCAGACTTTACCCTTACCTTTTATTTTAGTGGAGCGTTTATTTCCGCGCTATTAATTAAGGAGGCTGGCAACGGTTTCCAGCACTTTCCAGCTCTTAAACTTTGATGGGACAGTACTACAAATCTTTATCAGTTGCTGCTACAATAATGCTATCGAACAGATGCCCAATCATTGCTGAATAAGTTGTGGTCATTTACATGACGTCATTGGTTACTATAGCAACAGTTTTACCCGTTAAAAATACCCTGCGGAGCGGTTTCAGAGCCACCTTAAATTTTCGGAAATTTAAGGTGGTCGGGGGTTATGTTGCTTTATCTGTTTCCCCTAGTCGACTCTCGCTCAGCCCTGACGCCGTTTGTGCTAGTCAAACATTCATGTCTTTGTTGGGAAAACGGGAGCGTCTGCGTAGACACGGCCCGAACAACGTTATATTGATTCTGTCAAATATGAATTCTGCAGTATTCCAGAAATTGCTTAACGATTAAATTTAACCTTTGCCGCTGAGATTTGCTAAAAAACACCGACGCAGGGGAGAGGAAACACGCGGAATCGTGGTGTTAACTGTGGGAGGTGGATGAAAATATACAAGTTGTTCGAGAGGGATCGGATTTTGCAACCGGTTGCATATCACAATCCTCTGACCCGCCCCTGACAATAAATAATTACCGGCTTTTTGTACCCAAGGGGTCGGGTAATATTTCAAAAACAGCTCACCCGTTACCAACAAACAACAAGTATAATGATATGAATGGCGTTTATTACCCATACACACATACGAACGTTTGAGATACACAGAGTGAAATCAAACCAAACAATCTTCTTAGAAGTCAAGTTAAAGCATACAGGCAATCAATCCACCATTTACTAATTCTACAATTTACTGTTTTTATACGACTACTGGATGGTTTCATTCTCAAGTCTTACATGAATTCAAAATTTTAAGTTACTTACTGCAAGCAATTGGCCGACGAGAATATAAAAAAAATGCCATAGAAATATAGGGCCTAGCTATTCTTGTGTGATACTAATTGCTTATTTTGTCTTGTCACATGTAGCCCGGGGGCATCTGATACCCTGGGGGGTACTGTTGGGGCGGCATGCCAACAGGCATGTTGGGTACCATGCTTGGTCCCGCCGTGATCATTAATTGGTCAGCACCTGAAGAATGAAATGCACACAAATCAGTTACTACATTAACCGGACATCAGTTTTACACTAGATCCAACATCTGCCAATTCATATTTGCATCCAAACGTATAAGTGGTTTACAATCACACCAGTACAGCTTGACAATAAATCCAGTCTTGCCTACTGTCACACCAATCGCAAGAGGAGACACTTAACAGTTTTCCAAGGAAGCAGAGGTTTCA
Organism: Meandrina meandrites; assembly: GCA_963693305.1. Classification (NCBI taxonomy): domain Eukaryota; kingdom Metazoa; phylum Cnidaria; class Anthozoa; order Scleractinia; family Meandrinidae; genus Meandrina; species Meandrina meandrites. Next base: position 11,253,410 of record OY855913.1, read on the forward strand.
AAATTTTATCAGGAGGAAACCCTCTGGCTGCCAGCGTACATTAACCCTAACACTACAGTATCTGCATACCAAACACGATGGGTTGGTCTTGCTTGCTCTCTTCCTGATCTTTTCGCTCTGCTTCAGAGACAGCTAGTTTGTTGACCTGGTAAGAAAATTATTTCACGTGTTAATAAGAGTCGACCGCTGATTTATAATCTACAAGAATACTACTAGCCTGTGTACAGTCGTCCCGCTCCCCTCAAAAAAATCGGAGAATTGTTCCCCGATTCTGAGGGGAGCGGGACAGCTGTACACAGGCTAGAATACTACTAATTGTTTGGCCAGCTTAACTTTAACTGATTTTTTTTTCAGGCTTCTTTATTCCAATTGCTTACATTAGAAATTCACTGCGATGATCATTTATCACCTTCATATACATCCACACTTCATATATGAATCATTTCGTATACATTCATTAACTTTAAAGTACCTCGCATCTTTGGTGATCAGTACAACTGTGCTACACCCCGATTGCACTCAATATACTGCGCGCAGTAGTCAGCTAAGTATAGTTAGGGTGCGTTTGTTTGGGACTATTTAACAATTATTCTTTGAAATCGAGGTGAGGTAAATATTCTGCCGCTATTCACCGAGATTGAAAAGAATAATTGTTTTAGTATATAGACACGAAGTGATCTCAAAACAGACAATCTAGACATTTTCAAAAGGAAACCTATGAAAGGCAATTTTATTGACGTCTAATTTGACGTCTCAATTCATGCGTGAAACACGTACAAAACTATTTACAGATTCTTTTAACATGGCAAATACACAATCTTCGATAAAAACCTCGTCAAAATGGTCCTTTTACACAGTTCAAATCGGCAACTTTAATCGAAAGTCTGATTGGAAATCTATTACTGATGAAACAGAGTTTTCGAAGTTATCGAGAAAGGTTTGTTGTTTGGTTCGTTTCGAAGGTGCCTGTCAATGGCGGCTCGAATTGAGGTGAGTGTTGCCTTGTTGTAATATAAACTGTCTTGTTTTCTCGCGGAGATATAAAACTTCAATTCTTCTTTTTCTATTTCCTCGATTTCGGTGAGAAATTCGTTCTGTCAGGCAAACCAGTCTACAAGAATACTCGTAATGAGACAAATTGTAGTCGTGAAGATTAATTGCTGCCAATTTAGCTACAGGTCGAATTGATGACAGTAATTATCTCGATAAACAAACTGAAAAACACTTGTTTGCAAAACATGACTTCTTCACTTATCTTTAAAAACTTTTAGGCCAGAGTTCGTTGCCTTCTTGGTGTTTTCTGGCTCGCTGTCGTCTTTTATTTTCACTATTTTTGATTCTGAAACGCTAGCGAAACGCGAGTTTACGCCGGCCATTTTGTTTTATGTTTTATGGGATAATGCATTATCCACTCGGTAGCGAGTGAATAATGTGGCATTAGCCCGAGATAGCGAACCAATCAGATTGCTGGAATAGCCAAGATCACTGAGTGTGTATATACTAATCTGGAATATATTCCGGAATAGGAAGAGCAGCCAAACGAACGCTAATTATATTCCAATTATTCTTATTCCGGATTGATCCCAAACGAACGCGCCCTTAAAGGGGCACTGTCACGAGCATACCTTCAAAAATTCAACAGCCCAAAAACATGTTTACACCATTGAAAACCTATTAACAGTGGTCACGTTTTCTTAAAATTACTATACCAGTGTACTGAAGCTAAATATAAAGTGATATCACTGCGATACCTTCGGGAGCTTTAGATCTCAACTTGAAAAAGTCAGCCTGACTTTTTCAAGTTCTGTCCTTGTGGTTTGGAAAAATTGATGAAAACTATTTACGGTCACCCTCTTCTTTAAACAATTTACTAGATATCCTTGCCTTTATGTTCTAGGAGCGTTTCCTGCATGGTTGAAACTACTTAGTCGTAATTTTGGTGCCGTTTTACTGAAAAAGTCAAAAAATGTCCGTGACAGTGTCCCTTTAAGCATAATAGTAGTTAAGCATAGTGTCCACAATTAGTTTACTAACGTTAAATAGCCGCGACACTTAGATAAAGTAATACTTATTACAATTTTAAAAACATGCCTTGTCTATGTACTCCTTGAGGACCTGCACCATGTAGGGCATGGCAAAGTCGATAAGATTGTGCCTCCATGCCAGCTCTAGCACCACATCAGGGCTGAGGAGGTCATAGCACATAAACAGGCAGGCGGCAAAGCACTCATTGTTGCCTATTTCCAGGAACCAGTGGATAAGATCTTCTGCTGTGGCGCAGTTACGGGACTCGGCCGCGTATAACATGGCGTCCTGTAAAAATAACACAGTAGCTTACTCATTAACTACCGTGTATGGGATGGTCATCTTTCTAACATTGGTAACGGGCTATCGAAGTTGCGAAACGCTCCACTGTCTCACGCACGCACAGAGAGGTTTTCGAAACTACTTTGATTTTGCTCGAGTTTGTTTTGTGATTGGTTTAAAAAACTCGCGCCACTTTCTCGACCAATCAGAAGTAAAGCCAAAATCAATTGTGACTCGCTCACACAAGTTTTCCCGCGCTTCGCTCTGGCTGCTTGTATTTGCTTCGTGTTTTGATTGGTTCACTGGATTGCCTATGCCCTTAGTAATTGTCCAGAGTGACTACTTTGGTTGGTTTTACGGCAGTCGAATGGAAACCGCTGTAAAAGCAGTATATATATCCCACCTTGTAAAGCTTGTCCCTTTTGCAGAGCTCCACAGATTGTTGCCAGCGGTTGTTGCCCTTGTAAAGATAAGCTGCTATGCGGCGGAACTCGATTAGCTCGTGTTTCTCAAGCCGCTGGGCCAGTGCGATGTTGTCAAAGTTATCAAAAGCGTCGATAGATGCACGCAGGCCGTTGTAGTCTTCCTCGTCGATGAGGAGATCATTCAAAGCTTCGTTTATAGCCTTGTTGTTGTGACTTTGAACCGATCGTAAGTACGGCTTCACAAGCGCCAAATGATTCACCTGGAAAAAATAGAAATGAAACTAAGCAAAGCACACACGATACTTCCAAGCTGTCTCTCTAGTGTGACTACTACTGGTTTGAAAATCTGGCGGTAGCTTTGTTCAATATTCCCCGTTTTTATTATCTGGCAACTATCGCGCAATAGACGTAGGCGTCTTCCAAAGCGCTGCATAACCACAGTTTTTCTAGCTGTAAAATGCGTTTCGTTGACAATTTGTTGAATAATAAAAAAAAATTGCTCAATCTTGCAGAACATCGTCCGATTTTAGCCAGCTCAGCTTATATGGCCTTGTCAGCCAAGTATCAGGCGACATTCCACGCGATTTCGCATGACAATCGTTAAGTATACCTTATGCAGCTGTTGACAATTATAACGAATACATCGAAAACGTGGCTCAGATACCTTTTTGAAGAAAGTAACAGCGCGGGTGTGGTCCATGCGTGGGGTGAGGACCATAAGGAGATCATTAATCAACATCGGCCTGTAATCCAAGTAGAACTGCAGTGACTTATAGTACAGTTCAATATTAGCCACTTTACAGATGACATCTTTGAACAGGGCCTCTTTCCATGCTACTGTGGGGTGAGTCATCATCGTCTGTACAGCATTGTCGTACTCCTCATATTTCTCGTACAGGAACACCAGCTCAGACCACAGGTGAGCTTGTTCTGCTGCGCGAAGAACCTGACAAAAACAAATCATCGCAGAAATGGTTCAGTAACCGCAGCAAAATCAAGCCATGCTCAGAATAGCAATATTTGCGGTGTTCTTTTGGTAATTGCAATCGAGTGCAATCTTTTAGTGTCTACTAAACAATAGGACTACTTAAAATCGCTTTCTACAAGCGAGAGTCATCTTGGCTCACCCCGAGTTTTCTCTGAACAAATAGTCAACGAGATCGCAGTCTAAATGTTTTCATTTATTGTAACAGAACAGGATACCCCGCCAGCGATTAAGGATCTTGCTATATTCCCCGACTGGTGATTGAAAGGTTACGAGTTAAAATTCCCGCATGGCTTAATTGATTGGCTGAATAACACCTTTCCACAAGGCAGATACACCCCAAGACAAGCAACACTAGTAGGACAAACATAACAGTGTGTACAGCAAAATAACGTGGATAGCACTTACCTTTGGAATGTTAACCCTAGACCAGAAGAGTTCCAGATGTTCCCTCATCTTAGAAGGTTTGTATTTAGAATACAAGATTGCTAACTCTGTGAACATGCCCATGTGCGCTCGCTCCAGTCCCAGCGCGGCCTCCATCAGGGATATGAGCTCTTCGAAGTAGCCTTGATTCTGGTAGAAATTGATTAACTCTTCTAATTCGTCGGCATGGACCACGATGTGAAGTCCACACATTTGGGCCAAACGGAATTCCTCTCCTTCAACACATGCGAAACAAACCTGAAGGTAAAAGTACAGCCACAAAACGGGTTAAATTGGATGAATTTGCTTTCATTGTGTGTGTGTGTGTGGGGGCGGGGGAGGGGGGGGGGGGGTAAAAGTGGCACTGTTTGAAAGAGAGATGACAAGAAATGAGTTTACGACTTCTACCGGCAAGGTTATTCATTGCCTGAGTTCTTTTTTAACCACAGTGCTCTGCGAGGATGGTGGGCCTATGTCCAGGAGGCTGTATAACCGGAATGATATTTTCATTAGCATAAATATGGCCTGTAACCGCGGGTGCTTATAAGCTGGGGCCTTAACTGGAATTTTAGGGTAACCTACACTCTTTTACAAGACAAACATTCTTCGTTGAATTGAGAGTGGTATTCAGAAACATTGATGCTGTAATTGAAAGTATTCACACACCTCCTTCCATGTTTTGGTGCTGTTTGCTTTCCTGGCGCCATCCACAGCGGCTTGGTATTCTCCTAAATGAACTAAAGTTGAAGCTAGTTTTGCAAAATTTGACACGTTATTATACAGAAGTTTGGCTGCTTCATACATTTTTTCATCGAAACATCGGTCGCCAACCTACAGCAAAGAAGAGAAAATACTTTAGAATCTTCACGTTACAACAATTGTTTGCTAACAGTAAGCTAGCTTATTGTATTCAAACAATACTAAGAACACTTCTTAACTGGTAAAATCAGCCTTTCAGTACGGAGAGCAGTTAGTGAAAAGCCATAGAAAACATACCTGCTGAATTTGAGCATGGTTTGGTCCAGAAATAAATTCCTCAAGTTCAGCTAGACGGTTTGTTTTAGCAAAGGCGAAGATCAGCTCTGTTTCTACAAATGAATCTCTGGACTTCTTCTGGGCCATCTGTAAGTATCGCACCACATCTTCGAAGTTTCCTGAAAACAAACCAAAGAGTAAGCATAGAGGCACAACAGTACTGCTGTTACTAAGGACATACTGTTCAATTATCTATTCATATTTGCTAAACTATCATAAAGGACAGTTTTAACGGAATTCCAATTCATAATGTTGCATTTATTCTCACCAAATTTCAAAGGGATCAGGGCCCAGACACGTCAAACAGTTTCATGTTTGCAGATATACAGTGGAATCTCAAACTCCACCAAGGGAAATGAAAACAGTTTCAAGAAATCAGGTGTTTGAGAAATCGGAGGTAAATTGAACTGTTTGACTGAGTGGAGAGAAAAGACTTGATTTTGAGTTATCGGAAGCTCGAAAAATCAGCATTCCACTTAAGTAAAATGCCACTGCTAATCAGTCAACAGTGTGGCCTGCGATCGGGTGTTCTTTTTTTTTCACCTAATCGCAGATTATCTACAGTATGCACATTCCTAGTGTCACTGGTGCCGGTTTAATTTTTTGGTAATGCAATACCAAATCTTCTGCTCCATACAGCACTTTGCTCGCAACAGCTACATGACTTTTTTAACAATATTCCTAACAAATAGTCATACCTTCTCTGTTAGCTGCTTCCACAACCTCTGTGTATGCAGATGGATCATCGGCTTTAATAAAGCAATCAATAGCTTCTTTCACCATGTTCTTTTGTAACTGAGCTTTGGCCAACAAGCTCCACACTGCTGGCTCATTGCAACGCTCGGCAAACTCGTATGCACGGTCTAAGTTTTGAACATTTTCTATCAGCACCTAACAAACAATGATAAAAAACCTACATTACTCTCATGCACAAAATTGAACCCTGATATGAACAAAAAATACTCCCTACTGGTCTCCAGGCATGCTATAACTATGTTAAAAACAGGAGGATTTGTTTGCCCTCAAGACAAGACACCTGGATCTGTCTCTTGAAGAGTCAACTGGCTCATCAGCTAGTAAAAAATATCCTGCATTTAAATTCCAGCTGCAAATAAATCACTTTAGTCATCTTTAGTCGTCCTATTACTCTTAACAGTTCTTGTTTTGTACAATACCAATGAGAGGATAATTTCTTTTTTGTTTTGTTTTGTTGTTTTCTTTCCAGTTTCAGATTTTACTCCATGAATTTATCAAAGCTAAAATTCTCTAAAAATATTTGCCAACAAAGAGTCTAACACTAACGTACGGCAAAATTAAAATGGATTATTAAAGTTGTCAAGAAACATGTCACACAGTTACTGACCAAAAAACAAAAAAAAAAGAAACAGTTACATGAGTTAATCCTCGAGTGCATACATACCTGAATAGCAGATGTATTCACATCAAATTTCTTAAAGATGGCAAAAGCTTCTTCATAAAGTTCACTGCCAATAGCAATGCTAGCAATATCAGGTGCATCATAGTTGTCCAAGCGAGTAATGTATTCCATTACACGTGTTCGATCAGCCTTAATAGCTGTCAAAATCAGCAAGTTCTGCAGATTTCTGGAAGAAAGGAAAACATGAACTTGATAAAAATGCAGTGAAACACCTCAGGCAAGAATGGGTAATCTTCTAAGGCCAAGAAAAAAGCTTAACACCTTGAGTGTTGTCAGAAATTAGTTCTTATAAACTGCCAAAGTTACCCTCAGTTATTTGCAGAAATTTGCCATTACTTGTTTACAACACAAAGAATATCAGCATTAACAAGAAAGTGTGGTCTCTGGTCATCTTTAATTAAGAGATCACTGCAAATGTTTGGTGACCTTCCAAGGGAAATATCATTTAAAAACGTTTGTAAGTCCACGTCATTTTCAAAATCTTTTAATTCTTTGAGTCATCTTTGTTAAACTTTGGATCAACTTGTTTCCTTCACGCTACAAATACTGTGGACAGACTGTTGTTAACAAGTAAATAAGAATACAGCTGTAGTATCATACCTGTGGTCACTGAACACTGAGTTTTCTAGGACGATCTTTTCTAGAAGTTCAATAAGTTCATTGGGAAGATCAGCAGTCATGAATGCCTTGACTGTGCATGACACATCTTCAGGATCTTGAGTCTCTGAAAGTGCTGTTTGCACAACCTTCACAATGAAACATAACATGTAAGAACATATCAGTGGTTACTCGTGTCATGAACTCCTAATCTATTCCCCACAAATGTCATGAACTACATAAACTGTCTTTACTATTAGTGTACACAAAGCCACACAGTGCATGTGACGAACCCAGAAATACAACTGTAACATCAGTTATGTGTTCTACGTTGGATAGAGTAGTTGTCAATGTGAGATCTTTTAGTGAGTTATAAATCATTTTGCAGGTTAATAATATGTTACAGCCAAATAAACTTATATGCACCTGATCAATTAGCTGCCTACGGAACTGGTTTGATTCCTGTAGTACTTCTGCCCAAAGATCTGGGTCCCTACGTCGAACAAGGTATCTTGCAAGACTCTTGAACAGCGAGTTCTCATTACAAACCTAATGAAATGCAAATAAAAAATAAACAGTTGTAACAACTTACAGGAAATTATTGCAACGTGACAGCAGTCTGAACAAAACAAAGCTTTGTGAGCAGAGATGTCTAAGAGACTGAGAATTTTTTAAGCCTCAGAAAAAAACCTGCAAACAAAACAGCCAGCAAAACTGGAAATGGAATAATTGTACCTTTATAAGCTCAGCATCACACTGCCCTCTTTCATAAGCTATGCATGCCAGGTGCGGATCTCTTTTTTCACAGTATTTACCAACCACTTTACTGTCATAATAAGGATTTTCCCTGAAAGAATAACATCATTTCAAATTAGAACCTAACCACACACTTGTGCAGGGTATCATACAATACACTGACAGAAAAATTGGTCTTCCACAGAATAAAAAATACAAGTAACCATGTTGTTATTTCATAATATTAATAATCAGGGGTTTCAATAAAATTTGAAGTAGGCAGCTAGTTCGAATAGAGTAGCCGACTGCATCAACAAGGTTTGAAAGGATCTTTCTCTAGTTTCTTCAATTTACGGGAAAAAGTAGTCGACTTCTCCAAGCAAAGTAGCCGACACTTTTCGTCGGCTGTCGGTGCTTATTGAAAGCACTGATAATATTAATATTTGATGTTCATTGTATTTATGTATATATGTGGGAGGCATGGTGGCCTAACAGCGCTTCAAGCTACGACCATTTTGGTCGCCATGGCAAGTGGAAATAAAATTTGGCGACTAAATTTTCCACACAGGTTGCCAATTTGGCGACCAGTGTAATGTAAAGGGCTGGCAACGCATCAACATTTTTTTTGCAGTTCAATCACTAAGCCAAACAAATTTGACCACAAAACTTTTCATTACAACTATTTCAATCACCTATCTTACTTATCTGTTTGAATTAAGGATACCTCATTGCTCAGACTCCTAATAATTATTGTGTTTTGATGCCTTCGATCATGGAACCGCCTATAAAGTTTGCAAACCACATTTCCTTTCCATTGTTTTAGTGTACTGTACAAGAATTAAACTTGTTTTGCATGTTTATCTTTCTTACCTGTTTCTTTAATCTTTTATTTACTTTTCTGCATGATAATTGGAACAGTTCAACAAAAAAACTCTTCAATGCAAATGAAAATAACTACATTGGACCGTTCTTAGGACGATTTTAATTCGGCTCATAATGGTCAGCGGTATTACTTCATGTAAGGCAACATAAGGTGTCCTGCTTTAAAAACGCTTTGATTTTTGGCGACCAAAACTTTTCTAGCGGCGACCATTTTACAAAAGAAAGTGGCCAAAAGGCAACTTCTGAAAAACTTGAGCTTAAAGCACTGCCTAATGGATAGTGCGCTGGACTCCGGATCGGGTGGTCCGGGTTTGAGCCCTGACCGGGGCACTGCGTTGTGTCTCTTGGGCAAGATACTTTACTCTCATAGTGCCTCTCTCCACCCAGGTGTATAAATGGGTACCGGCAAATTTACTGCTGGGGGTAACCCTGTGATGGACTAGCATCCCATCCAGGGGGGAGTAGCAATACTCCTAGTCGCTTCATCAGGGCTCGACACTAACGGTAGCCAACTAGCCACAGACTAGTAGAAATTCAGTTTTGGCTAGTAGGTTTTCGATTTCCACTAGCCACTTTGGCTAGTAAACAAAATGAAAACTTGCCACTACAAAAATAATTAGAGCAAGATTTATATCCTTCCAAATTTAAATCAGCCGTTTTTACCATTTGAATTTCGCCAACAACAGTTTGCAGTATTGTTCAGATAGTTGTTTTGCTTTTGAAACGTTTCTACCCTGGCGCCTGTTTGTAAAGAAGACCTGACAGTGTTTACAATTACATCTCAGTGTCTCGATATTTTTCCAAAGAAGTCTCACAGAAAAACAGAGTCCTAAAAGTCTTTACGGGAAAATCTCTGGATTTTCCTTTGTGAGCTGTCGGCCTGAGAGATTTGATGTAAGGAAAACACAAGGCCATTGAACAAAATTAAAACCAGCGCAATTCATTGAGATGATAAATTTGTTCGCTGCGTTTAAACCAGTCAAGCCTGACACAAGCTGTGCCAACTGTGTTAAGCGGTTTCAGACGTGAATATTGTTGGTTTTTCTTAAAATTCTATAATCCCGGGCATAATGGATATAAGAGGATATTTAACTGGAGACATCACCGCTTGGCTAGTCAAAATTTTTTTTGGCTAGTAACATCTAAGTTGCCACTAGCCACTAGGCTAGTAAGTTGAAAAGTTAGTGTCGAGCCCTGTTCATGCTATGGAGACCGGGATAAGCTCCGGCCTGATGGGTCCCTAGGCTTGTATACAGACTTAACCTATTTATATGATACCGACTAGTGGTCTACTTGAACTCAAAACTGAAAATGGATGAAAGTCATCCAAGACATGTTTTTCAAACTTAAAACTGTGTGTCTTTATTTGAGTTTGTCACCCAAGGTTATCTGTGGCATACAGGTTCAGTTCCATAATCATGAACCAGACAGTTTCACTGCCAATGTTTCTAACAAAAGACCCAGAAATGACTGGAATTAGAAGATACAAAATCACACTAACCTAAGGAATCTCTCAGGATTGTTATTGGCATCAATATAAATCTTTGCCAGTGCATTATGGGTGGCTGGTTCTTCAGAGCCATCGTGTATCTTTGCTTCTAACCAGGGCAACAACAGCTTGAGACGATTTCGTTTTTCAACTTCTTCAACTAGTTCATCAGTTGAGAATTGGCCACGCACAGCCATCATGAGACTTTTAATGACGTCTTCTGTGCAGTCCACATCCAGCAAACCACCTACTACCACAGGTAGACGTGACGGATTCACCTGGAGAAACAGTGATACCTCATTAGTAAACTCCAGTCTTGAAATGACATTTTGTTTATCAGTGTTACTTTGTTGTGAACATTTGGAATTTGTTGAAACATTAGGACATCTCCCAGTTGATCATTGTTCAAATTCTGGTACCCAAATTCTTGTTACCTTTCTTTCTGAATGCACGGGTTATCAACCAATTATACCGTAAATAAGGCATGATACTGGCCAAGTTTTATTTTGTATTATTTTGGCATAGCACTGTAAGCACTCCAAAGCTTTAACACCATGTCCTAGGGACTGTAGTCTTTGAATACGCTATAATAAGGGATATATAAAGTACCGGTACACAAGCAACCTTGTCTAACAGTATAGCTGGCTACTGACACAGGTTTGTGCAAAATACCTTTGATTGTTATCAAACATTCTGAAGTTCAATGAATATTATTATAGTATTATTACAAAACTTACTACATCTACTAATTTCTGATAAAAGTAACAGGTACTTAATTATACAACCAATTTTCTTGTCAGCATGTCACAAGAGTGTGTCATGTCATATAAACCATTCTCAGTCAGTTGACAGACACCTGATTTCAGCCTAAAGTTTCATGTATATTCAGCTTACCTTTTGAACATAAATCTCAATGTACTTCTGAAGGTTGTTTCGGTATAAATACAAAACCAAGTCATGAACAAAGTCAAATCTGTCACAGACGATGATCAAAGGCAACTGATCAGTCAGCTTAGCTTCCTAAATGCAAAGAGAATATGCAAAGAAGTTATTAATGTCAAAATTTCTAAAACTGCTCTAACTACTGAAAAGATTAGTAAAAGGATTGCAGAAAAGTGACAATACTTTGTCACACATTTTAGTCCTTGGTCACTTAAATATACTTTCATTTTAAAACACTTTAATGAACCACATAGACTTGAGGAACTATTTGAAAACACTACAATATCAATCTACTGTAAGAAGTACGACTAAAAGTTAACTTACCTTCAGAAAGTTTTTAACTTTTTCTGGATCGTAGCAGTTGCTTTCTCTACAAATACGTTCTACTTCTTTAACTTGTCCAGTTTTGCAAGCAGCCTGTAACATAAAATGGTACAAACGGTAAGTCATAATTTCAGTCACAAATAAATAAAGAAGGAACTTTGAAACTACTATTAACTTTAGTCATGTACCATATTCTTCACTAGATTAAGAGTTCTTTTTCACAGAAAGTCTCTAAGCTATTGACTAAAACCACCATCTGTAATAATAAGGTGTCAAGTGATTGTAAAATGTGTTTTGATTGCATTTTAATTTTATAATATTCACCTGTATGTACTTGAAATGGACATCTGCTTCCTGACTGAAGTTGACAATTGAACCCAAAAAGTAAAACAAACCTACAAAAAGTAAAACAGATTAGTTTTGCCAATTAGTTTACGAAACCACACATTTACTAAATACAAAGGGTGAGAAATAAAATACTCTTTGGGCAATTATTGATAGAGTTAAACCTGACTAATCTATCACCTCTTGAAAGCAGCCACGTAATACCCACAAATTACTTTCAGTGAAACATATTTAAGTGACCATCTTGTCGGCACAAAGTTCAGTGAATTTAGCAATGTTGTTTACCTTCAAAACTCTTGAAAGACTCAAACAGCTCAATGAGAGCAGATGTGCTGAGTTGTTCGTGGTACTTGGTCGCCACCTGGACACAGATCTGAAGGTTTTGTCGAATGTTGTGTGTAAGCATGGCACGCAGGCACTCCAGGGAATCCTCCACAGATAACGAACCAAAGTAGTTCACAAGCCACTACAGAAAATAGAATGAAGTCTATTACAAAAACATCACATACAAAAAATTAAACTTGTGTAGCAAATGGTTTAACGGTGGCAAGCATTACCTCGGGATTTAGAAGATGAGTATGGACAATGGCCCTCTTGATGTCAAAAATGTCTGTATAGTGTTCCAAAGCCTGTATGAAACAAACACATTCACATGGTTAATGAGTTTTTTAGATTGCTGTCAACAGGTGACTGGTAAGAGGTATTTTAGAGTAATTGGCACTGCCACCATTAACTACTCACTGATCATTAACAATCATTAAAGTCATCACAAATAGATGAGCTTGGGAAAGGTGTGCAAAGCTAAGGAAGAGGGATGGTAGGTTGGATACAGCCTCAAGCAGGCATCAATTTCATTAAAGGGGCACTGTCACCAGTTTCACTTCGAAAAGTCAAGAGCTTAAAGATATATGGAAACTATGAATAGTGGTCCAATTTTGTTAAAAATCCCCATGAAAGTCTACTGAAGTGATAAACAAGTGATATTATTGTGATGCCATCAGGAACTTTAGATCTCAACTTGAAAAAGTCAGGCTGACTTTTTCAAGATTTGTCCCTGTGGAATGGAAAAACACCTAAAAATTGTTATGGCTGCCTTCTTCCTTCAACAACAATTTACTTTTTATCTCCATCTTCAACCCTCCAAGTTGCGACCATGGCGACTAGAATTTTGGAGCTGGCGACTAAATTAGAACGCAAGTCACCAGCTTGGCGACTAAAATTAACGTGACCTATGCGTCAGGAGCTTGAGCGGACTATCATCCGGAGTGGAGCGGGGGATTAAGAATTCACTTTGCAAAGCTAGTTGTTGTGGATTTTAACCTACAGAAATGGAGACTGAATACACCGTACACACCGTAAATGAGCTCAGTGGGACGCGACGAAATTCGTTCCTTTTGACTGAACTTTGGCACGTGACAATTGTACTGTAAAGCTCGACGGTGACGGGATCTACAAATACCGTTAACACCCGCAGATAAGCCGCACCCTGAATTTAGCAACTTAAATTTTGGAAAAAAAAAAGTTTTTTTTAAAGAGTCTTTAGAAGTCTTCTTCATCGAATGCAACTCACTATGGCAATGAAATGGAATTGAACATGAAAGTCTTAACCACAATTTTAGCGTTTTAATATAATGAGCATCATTTCCTTTAACTTTGACATATGATTGATCTTTTTCTGGTACTCGTTGACAGGTATTTCTTCATTCAATACTTTTTTTCCACAAATTTTTGCGAACAAGAACGCGTGTACTTATATTACTAGTGTTTACGTTTGTCGAACGTTCGTAGCTTAGTAACCAGGCATTACATCGAACACGTTTGGACTAGTATGGGCCGAGAACGATGTTTGATTACTGAAGTTTCAAGATGGAGGGAGATTCTGCTGTTCGTGGCTATCGTCGGCTATCGTGACCCACAAACAGATTTAATCTGAGAGCCAACTGTCGGAGATAAACTTGTTGCACAATTTGTAATCAATTTGTCATCGAAGTACTAAACGGCAAAGTTCGACCACACGAAAAAATCGAGAATAGCGTGGAATTTTCTTGCTCGTGGAGCCGGGGATCGATTATTGTTGAAGTTTATTTCAGGCCGTCGACGGCGCAAACAGCTTCGTGGGGGAATGGAAATTTTGTGCTGCGACGTTTTCCTGTTCTAGAAAAGCGACCATAAACCGCGTAAAGGATCTGCTGACGAAGGCTTCCATAAAAGTGTCAATTCACTGAAATTTAGGGCACCTTTTTTGAGATGTTCCCGCAGATAAGCCAGACCCCCTGCTTACTTCCAGATGTATTTGAGAAACGTATTTTGTTTCAGTGGACACGAAAATACTTGACTTAAAAGCAAACTTGATAACACAAGCACTAGTCATCATTAAAACATGTGATTCTATAAATAAAAAACCGTGATGAAAAGTGGCTTGCAGTTGTAAATAAATTTTACTTGTGTGAACGAACCTGGGTTTATTTTCAAATTGTCAAAGATTTCATCAATAAAAAATATCCGTCTTAGTGATTGCCCTAAAACTTGTGAAAGTATTTTCGCGTTCCGCGGTTCGCATATTTTCGTAAAATTAAATTTTTCGTAGAGCTCTACGTTTTTAGATAAATTATAATAAGATTATTATTTATTATTAATTAATTATTAATTTATGCATATATTTTGGCGACTAAAATTTTTCACTGGCGACCAAACTTGAACAGTCAGTGGCCAAATGGCCACTAAGGAAAAAAGTTAACTTGGAGGGTTGATCTTGGTGTACTAGGTGTATTTCGTGTACAAGAAAACCTATTCACCAATTTTAGTACTTTTTCCCGAAAAGCATTAAAATCCCCGTGAGTGTCCCTTTAATATCAAACTACAGGCAGCAATAAAATTCACAATATTCAATATCAGAAGGCCATAGTTGAATGATTTCATTTGTCTCTGGGCAGAATGTGTCAGCTGTTGCGAGTGTAAATTATGCACACTTACCCTTTGCAGCAATCCTGCATTCTCACACAGCTGGGCAATATGAGCACGGTCATAATGAGTAAACATCTGATTACCAAGAATAGCATCTGCAACCTGATGAAAAAAGTTTTAATGATTGCATTAAAATCACACCATACTGCATGTGTGAAACTTGGTTATATTCCTCATAATAATTATTTCTTCTTATACAGCTGTAAATATATTATTTCCAACTGCTATTGGGACTGGTGTAATGATCCTAAACAGATGCTATTACATGAGGAAGGTATGTCTAAGTTAAGAGGGCTTTATCCAGAATCAACTTATTTTGATTAGGATGGTGTCTTACCGAATTATTTCCCACTGCCCTGGTGGGGATTGTCCTAATGTCGCTCTTTCAGTCAACAACATGCTGGTGACTGGAGAACATTTCAACGTTGTTGACTGAAAGAGTGACAATTGGTCAGTTATTCCATAAAGGCCTAACCACAATTCACTTAATTTTATTTTAGAAGAAGGGGTTGGCAGATTTTATGGATCAGGAGTCTTGCCTGGCTGTAACATTAAATCAATCGATCGATCGATCAATCAATCAATCAATCAATCAATCAATCAATCAATCATGAATGGACAGAGACAGACGTCTGTTATAATAATAGCCACTGACCTGAGGTGCAGTGAGGAGGTTCATTTCTAGCAGCCTAGTCTGCAGATGATCTTCAGTTGGTCTGTTGTTCTTAAGAGCATCCAGAAGGAATGATGTGCATGCCTGAACCTGGTTGGTTTCCATAAAGACATCTACAATCTGAAAATTACAGAGAACACCTTGTTAAGTGACCCCACGTCATATCTGTTATTTGCATTCGTTAGTTGCATTTGAAGTTGCTGATTTCAGGGAGACACTACCTTTGGGGTTTACCAACAACAGAGAAATTTTATCACTAAACTACTTTTGGAGTTTTATAGTATGTTTATTTGTTTGTAAAATCTAGCATCAGTATATTTCTTCCCTTTACTGCTCAATTCTTCACACTTGGCTTCAACTTATCCATTTGTGTATCCCATATTTCTTGTGGCACACCACAAAGACTTTGGCGAGAAACATGTGTATATGTGTTATAATGTTGTGGTTTAAATTTATCATTGGTTTAAAAATGATCAAACCAGTTTGATTTTTATTTCCCTTTGTTTCAGGTTATGATAATGAATTTGAAAATTAACAATCAAACTGATTTGAAAATTGTTAAACCAAAATTTAAACCACAACTTATATTTCCTAGTGGTAGCTTATGAGACTTTTCACAGTAGCAATCAATCAAGTTAAATAGCTTGGTTTTATACTGACCTGGTTGAGGTCTGCAAGTGGCTCCCCTTCATCTTGTACAAGCATAGAAGCAAACTGACTGCCTGTCTCTGGGTTGATCCTCATCACATTACGAAGAAGGAAGATGTAATCTGGAGTATAGCCAACCTTCTTTGCATATAAAACAATCTTTTGAAACTGGCCAGTTTCTGCAAAACATTGGATCACCTGGAAGAAGAGAAGAATTTAAAACCATTTTAACTAAATTAAAAAAGAGATTATAGCAATATTTCAAATATTAAATCAAACATTTTAGCCTGTTATTTGTTCACAAAAATATGGCTACAATCCTTTAATTCCTTCATATACAGTATGGTTGAAAAGTAATGACTAAAATGGAACAAAAAGTTACCTTGTTTGGTACATTGGCTCGAAGGTACACTGACAGGGCAAGAGTTGGATCAACCTGCTTCACCAAATCACCAAGGTCTTCACTGCACTCCAGCTGTTGACAGAAACAACAACTTAAATCAGTGAGAGCACTACAAGCAACATAGAAAAAATTAAGACTGAAAAAAAACATCAGCCTCTCAGGTTTATATGAATTTGTTTCATTGACTGTTACAATCATCAATCGAAAGATGGTGATGAGATATTCATCATAGAGGCCAACACTGTTTCCAGACTGTACTAAAAAATTTTGTAATAAAACAATCAATTCACATCCTATTAATGTTATCTTCCTGTATCACCAAATGTTCATACACTGTAACTTATACTCCATAAACACTAGCAAAACATGTTTAGCTAAACCAGGTTTAACAAAGTGAAAATCAGCAACTGAAAACTGAATTTTACAGATGGTTCAAGTTGCAGTGTAGCTCTAACTTGCGCTTTTATTGTGCTATGTTTAAAGTCGACATACATCAGTTGCAACTTCAATGAAGATTTTTTAAGGGTGTTTAACTACACAGTTTTTAAACATGTTTTAGCTTTGGTGTGAATGGGGTATTAAAAGAATTAAAAGAAATCAACACTAAAGATTAGTATCTATTAAATTATTACCTTTTCTTCCTTAAGCCACTTCTCCAGAAGTTGTTTCCTTCCTTGTTGTAACACGGGTTTGCAGAGCTCCAGTGACTCAAATGTGTTGAGTTTACCCTGATCTAATAAAATGCCAAAATATTGTAGCAAAGGAGAAGTCTGGCCTTGTTGCGATGGCACCTGTTGAAACCTCTGGATTGTCTGTGGTGTTCGCAGCACTCCCTGAATAGAACAAGAGTTTACACAAAAGTGAAAAAATAAAACCTCCACTTAAAAAATGTAATGAAGCTTCTCAAGATTCCAAAACCATTCATCCACACCCCCTTCTTCCAAATTTGAATTTCTTAACTCACAGTTGTCTGTAGATTCAGCTTGTCTACAAGTGGTCATGGTACAAAGGCATTTGTACATGTTGAGATCTTTTTTCATCGGTATTTACCTTTGGTGCATTAGCTGCAACTTTCGCTGCTTCAGCATACTGCATGTTGTTGAACAAAGTGTTAAACTTTCTGACAAAAAGTTCCTCAGCTCCAGCCAAATTGTTTCTCACAGCCAGACGAAGGGCCAAGTCAGGATTTTGTAGTACATTGGTGATGTATGGAATGATGTTATCTTCCTCAACACTTACTGACAACACCTGAAATTAAAAAAACAGTTTTTTTAGTTAAATGGAAATTGAACAGTCTCCCAAATTAAAGCTATTCTCAACTCTACCTGTCCTTTTCTGTTCACACCAATAATGCCATCAGTCGGTTCATGAGGTGCTGTTACAAAGATTGTATCTCCACTGATTCGGTTCATGTAAATGCAGGAGCCACTCTCTACATCATACAGATGGATATATCCATACTTGGTAATAAGGAACACAATTCCATGTTTCTGGCTCACCTGAAAATCATGAAGATGTTTACAGTCAGTTACAGGGTCATTAGAACTTGTTTGATCAGGTCGCTAAACATGCATAACATTGACCTACATAAGACAAGCTGCAACAAAGCTTAGTATTTTCAAAATAATGGCAGGAAAAGACAACTCTCATGCATTTGAATACCTTCCTGAAATTGGACTTTTGGTTCCAATACCCCCCTGCCATACCTCAACCCCACCTGTCTGATGATGACCCTCCCTGAGGTAATTAATGTCTGCATTTTAGGCTAGTGGCCTATCAGGCTGGAGCTTATCCTGGTTCACTGGCATGAAGCGACTAGGATGTTTCTACTCCCTCCTTGGATGGGATGCACAGGGTTACTCCCAGCAGCAGGGTTTTCAAAACTCGCCGGGTACTCCAAACGTTTTCGCCGCCTACTTTGATTAACAACTTACTCGAATTTTACGAATGAGCATGATAAATAATTTGCCACAATGAACTGCAGATCGGTCAACATTTAACTCGTTTAACACAAAAGAAACTTTCAATATTTCTTGGTTAAAATATATCGACTGCAGGGCTCGTAATTGCAACCGATACGGTCGCCAATGCGACTAACATTCCATAAAAATTCTGCTTTAGTCGCCAAAATGGCGACTACATTTCTGTGTGTTGACGATGAATAACGGGCATTTCCTCAGACATTGTGTCCTTCCAGAAAGTTATATCAGAAGATCTTTGCTTCTAGAAAACTAAAATAAGAAAAGAAGTCAATCCATCCTCTTCCTTTGCTGTAAAAGATTCTATCTCATCGGAAAACTGGCAAAAAGCTGACCGTGTTTGAAATCGCCCTATAATCCTTTGCGTGCCCTGAAGCACGTCATGTATGCCTATGGATTGTGTCTCTTGTTGATTCCTTCGATAGTGGCCAAAAAATATTATATTTTGTGTTTGTGTTAACCTAGTGATAAGATTGTTTTATTTTTCCTTTTGAATATTTATGTATTCAGTCCTTTTTTGGATTAAATTCTTTGAAATGATTTTAAACACTTTTGAACTAAGGCCCTGTTTGATTTTGCAATCTGGCGACTAAAAATTTGCGTTTGGCGACTATTTTGTCTGCAAGATAATTAAAACTGTTGAATAAAAAGCTGGAAAATAGAGCATGTATGGTTCTGTCAAAAATGACCTAATTCTTGCCCCAGAATGCAGGAAATGCACTCTTAGAGGCTCAGATTTTAAAAGTTTCCCGGGGGAACATGCCCCCAGGCCCCCCTAGAAGGTAACCCCTTCGCCACCTACTTCTACATTTCTGCCGTCTACTTTGATTCTTATTGAAAACCCTGCATCAGTAAATTTGCTTGTACCCATTTATACACCTGGGTGGAAGAGAGGCACCATCGAAGCAAAATGTCTAGCCCAAGAACACAACTCGATGACCCCAGACAGGGCTTGAACCTGGACCACTCAATAAGAGTCCAGCACACTAACAATTAGGCTACTGCACATCCCACACCTCCCCAAGGTGATTATGGATAATTTCAGGAACTGCACAATTCAGAACTTTACCTGCATGGCCACAGGGAAGTCATTCTGAGCTTCTGGTGGAAATAGCACTTCCACTGCCTTTTTGGTAAATGGCTGATTACCTGCCGGAGGGGTCCCAACTTCGATGACATGCAACTGTCAACAAAATCAAAGCAGTGCTGTTGTATAAACAAAACATATTTACATTGCATCCTATCACTCATCCATACAACTTTTGTTTATACAAACATTGCAGGTTTTTAACTCAGAGAGCACGTAACCTTCAAGAAAGGTTAATGGTAATTTTAATTTTCAGGAAAAGTTTAGTAATTTCCATTTTATTTTTATTTATTTACAGGACATCTTGTTACCAGTCTTGTTACCAGTCTAAATACTGTGTTCATTATTGTCAATGTTCAATGAAAGATTGTATGACAAGCCAAAAGAATGTCGGCATGAGAGGTCATATTTCTGCACATGTTTATAATCTGAAAAACCTGGTAATTATTGTCTAACTGTGTTGATCAATATTGAGATACATGTACTTTCCTACCACATCTACAACTCTTAGATATGACAGCAAAATATTTGCCAAGATGTCTCAAACAAAATTGATATTTAATTCCTCCTATTATTTTAATTCCACTTATTTACTCAGACAAAGGGATAACACTTGACCAAAGCATCAGCTATGCTCCATAACCCTCAAAATAGTTCATGCTAAAACAAAATAATCAAAGTAATTTTGTACTAGGCAACACAGTTGTCAGCCTTTTTTGCAGATACACACAAAGATGATTAAATTATGAAAAGATCGTAGCAGCCCTTCAGAAACTGATATGAAGTTTCATACACAAGTGTGCCATCAATCGAAAGATGGTGATGAGATATTCATCATCAGGGCTTTCCTGCACCTATTAAGTCGACCCTTCTTACCTTTCCTCCTTGGGCACCTCTTACAGCAAAGCTGAAAAGAGTGGATTCCTGAGCATTTCCTTCAACTTTGAACTGCATGAAGGCTGCAGCATGCCCCTCAATTGGTTGACTGACCTTTCGCTCTGTGGAGTACAGCTGCATGGCACCTACCACTCGGTTTTGCTGGAATAAAAGAATGTAATAACACAACATGAACTACATTTCTGCCACTCTTGATGAAGACCAGCGTCATCAGCAATATTCAGTGTGTCCTGAATATAACCATCAACCAATGTTTGTTTTTAGACATCACACACATTTCAAAAGAGCTGGATTTCAGTGTTCTTAAAATAATTCATCACAGTCCATTCTCCTTTACTAAATTCAGCAATATATATACCTGAGCTGAAATACCGATCAAGAGGAGCCATGTGGCATCTTTGTTTGTTCTGTAATTTATTATCTGGCACCCAGCAAGACTTGAATGGCGGTCAAACATCTTGTAAGGCTGAGAATCACCTGAATGTGAATTGAATAAAATTAACAGAATGGGCAAATTAGTAACGATGTATCTTTTTCTTCTAACAGTTTTAGTCAATGTTTGAACTGACTTGTTGAAATAACATCAAACCTTGAATCCAGCATTTAACATACAGTTGCCAAAGACCATTGCTCTGCAAGCTCTTTAATTAATTTGCTATTATACACTGTGACGACGTTGATTACTTTAAGTTTTAAGTATTACCTATTGGGCTACCACTGGCAAGCCTGGTTCTTCATTAACCATTTTTCCCTTTCTATAAGGGTTCAACCTTGACTGACTGACTGACTGATTGATTGATTGATTGATTGATTGATTGATTGATTGATTGATTGATTGATTGATTGATTGACTGCATTACCTTCCATAGACCAGTGATAAACAGTAGTTTCTGTAACAAGAGCAAGGGTGTTAACATTGATCCATTTCCAGAAAGTGACATCTTCTACCATGGTATGTGCCTTCATCTTGCTTTTCATCTCAATGTTAAAGATTTGAAGAGTTCTTCCAGCTGAAAATGGAAGAGACATCTATTGTATATAATATTATACAAACTTTTTATATTGTAGAAACCAAAATAACCAACTTTTAGTAACGTACAAGACTTTCCTAGCTGTTGAGGCCTTAAGTGCCCCATGGCACAATGGTGGATCATGAATTTCAGTGTTGATAATTTGAATCATTATACAAAAACACTTTTCATTACCTGTCTGAGATAGCTACAGAATAGCCATAATTGCAAAGCAGGCATATGGTTTCCAAAAAGTGGTTTCAAAATATTTCTTTTTTTACCAAGCAAATCAACACAAAGATCAAGCCAGACAGTTTTGTTTATTAGTTAAGTGGTTTTTTTGGAGCAAGACTAGATAATCATATTTTTAATTGCAATTGCAATAGAAATTGTGACTATGGCCATGAATAATAAACACATTTAACAAGGTGAAATAATCATTCAAACATATTTTGTGTGCTGAACTACGTGTGTGTGGTTCACTTATCTGAGATGTACTCTACTTTATAATGAACACCTACACGTACCTTTGAGTGCAATGACTTTTGATTTGGGATTCATAATAGCCGAGTCTGCAGAAATTGGTCTTCTTGTTGGATTATTTGCATCAGCCAAGTCTATGATGACCACTTGAGCTGTCTCACCAACTTTTTCCCGTACACAAATAAATTTGTCCGACTCCATAGTGAGAGTGGAGAAACCAATGTTGGCAGCATTGATACCAACACTTTGCAGCTGAAATAATAACACATGATAAACAAAACCGGTATCTTCAGTAAAAACGTTTAAACTGGTATACCGTAAAAATTCTCCTAGATTAATTATTGATGCTTCACATGTAAAGGGTTATTAACAATCACTGCCCTAAAAACAATTACAGCACCCTAGCTTCTTCTATTGCATATTATAAACTGGAGCAGAAAAACTTTAAAGCCAACATTGTCATAGTGACATCTGTTTTTAACAATTATGCTCACCAATGGCAACTGAAAAAAGAAATAAAACAGAAAAGGTTTAAACCCTCCAGCCAAAATCTGTTAGGAAGAGAAAATGATTGCTTATGTAATCCAAACCCCTTGAATTAGTAGTGTTATATTATGTTGTGGTTTAAATTTATTTTTGGTTCGAAAATTTTCAAAGCAAATTTCTATTTTCCTTTGTTTCAAATTATGATGAAGGATAACAAACAAAAGGAATTAAAAATCCAACTGGTTTGAAAAATTTTAAACCACAACATATACAATTAATTTACAAGGTCTTTTGACAAATTTCTAAGGGGGTTAATTCCACCCACCAAAATTGTGGGTGGATGTCTTTAGTGTTCAATTGTCAAATGAAACGGTATCCATGAAAACATTATCAAAGAGAAACAAAAATCTTTGAGTGACAGCAGTGTGATTCTAATGGTTTCCTGTTTATGCAATTTTAACAGGGCAGGTCCTTAGCTCAGCATGGTCTCTTAACTGTATATTTTTTATGAAATAAATAATTATTATTGATATATAATAAAGTTTGTGATGTACATGTCCTTCAATTTCATAAGCAGCTTTGTTATTTTGTTAAAAGGGAAAATTCTGTTTGACAAGCTATTTTCTTAAACGTTGTCCGACAAAGTAAATGTACTGAGAAAAAATAAAAACAATCATTCATTTTAGCTAGGTTTCTGTGAACACCATAATCCTAATATTTTAAAACATTCAGTCATAGCCCAGTTAAAGTACCCTTTTGCTAAAGTAAACATAAAACTTGTGACAAACTCAAAGTTTTGACACGATGTAATATGAATTACTTCTATTAGTTGTTTCTCAATAGTTTATTGTATAATTTGAAACTGTACACTGGCATCAGACAATTAATTAACTAACATTTATTCATTCCATCATTTTAATTACAGGCTTAGGGTTGTATTTTCCCAACACTCCTAGCGAAGGAACATGATCTCTATTTATTAAATATCGGGAAGTGAGTGACATTCATGTAGTAACCCATGAAAGAAAGATATTGGTCCGCCTCCAATACACTTTTTTACCTCCTAAAACGACATTCCCAGGAAATGATATCTATTTTATTGCGCGCTATGGAATTGCTGGGAGCCGACTGGGGCAAATAAACTGCTTTGAAAACACAGCTCGTTATGTGTAATCAAAATACAGGAGTAAGGTGTACAAAAATTAAGGAAATCGTTGATTTGATGATAACAGAAAATATTTAAACTGAATAAATACAAGACGAAAAAGGCGAACACTCGCTCTTTTACAAGAATTCGTTGTACAATTAAGTAGCATAAATACGTTGAAAGCTGAAATCATCTCAGAAGTTCCTGTTCCCGACACGAACGCTTCATATTTCAACATTGTATAAACCAAGAGCAATGTGCCGCATTTTTCAATATATTATCCACACGGGCATACAACAAAAGACAGAAATTCTTATTTTAACTTCAAGAACGTGTACTGCCGTACGATCCACTGTGACAGAACCATGCGCTCAAAAGAGCGAAAGGAATATAGTGCATAGATCAGACCCTCGCACTAACCTGAAGATGTTCTTGAAACCTAATGGGTAAAAGCTGCGCCATTTTCACTCAATTCATCCACAGAAGGTCCAACTAGTGACTGGAGTACTTAAAGGGGCCAAAAGGCGCCAATTGCAAGAGGAATGCACGAAGAAATCGACTCCCTAATCAGTGCTTGGTACAAACGAACATGGACGACTCGCTGGCAGCCGGTGTGGTTATTGGAACGAGGCTAGAGGGAGGTGCCACGTGAGAAATATGGCGGACACGGGTCACGTGCTACATCTTGTATTTGTTCCTGAATCTTGACAATCTTTATTTACTTTGACGCCTTTGATGTTGGTAGCTCTGGTATAAGAAAACAATTTTGGAAAAAATGTTGTTTTATATGTTTTTCATTTAACTGTACTATTGATTTCAATTTCTTTTTGTTCAAACTTGATCGGATTTGTGTGTTTACATAATAACAACTTACCGTTAGCTCAAAGTAGATGCGGAGATATCTAGTGTTGGATGCTAGAAATACATTTGGAAAAGCATTTTTTTTCTTACAAAAATTTAAATTTATTCATCGTTGCAATGACTCAAGGGAAGACATCATGAAGGAAGCGTATCTGATCGCAATGGATCATGGGAATATTGTCACGCGTGTGGTTGGATGAAGGTAATCAAATTGCCGAGGGCTCAAAAAAAAGTGCAAGTTTTAAAGACTGTAAACAAGGATAAACGGCAACAAATAGCTCCATGGCTTAGACGATGAGCGGAAATGTCCTATGAACCACCAGTTCTTTCAAGGAAACTTGGCTTTGGTGATGCAAAAGCCCCCGAAAGCAACAGTAGAATACAATCACGTCTTAGTCATGGAGAGAAGCCAGGCATGTATAATGCATATTGCAGTGCGTAAACAGGCTAAAAACCGTGATTTTAAGAAATCGTTTTATCAGTAGTTTCGTTTTTGTAATGTGTGTTCTTTATCTTAGTAGTAAATGGTCTATCGAGATCACTGCCCCGCTTTGAAGATAATGCCCAGCGAGAAGATTTCAAACTTCTGATTGATCCCGCCATAAAGAAAGGACATGCTAAAATCTACAGATACAATGGAGTATTTCCAGGGGTAAGATTATGAATCGTGGATAAATGTGTCGTGATCTTCCATCGTATTGTCTGTAGAACTTTTTTAAACTTGTTTGTTGTACTTCCTTCCAGCAACCACCGGTTGTCCCAAAGGACCCTCGCTCCAGGAGAACGAGAATATGGACTCTCAACAAAGCGGATTTACCAGTTCCTAATTTCAAGGTTTGTTTGGTTGTGATCTGCTTTAAAACCGATACTTGAAGATGTTTCTGAACACTTCTGTAATCTCTTTTTATTAATGTAACTGATATATTTTTATGGTAATTGTTGTTGCCTGGCCAATTAGACGATTGCCACTTAAACGAAGTAAGCTTATTGTTTTGGTGATTCCCTTTTTGATAGGTGGACAAGTGGTATGTGGGAATTCCTCCACAACGTGAAGTTCACTTTTCGGGATTAAATGACAATGTGGACAAGAAGTTTCTTCAAGAGATGTGTGAGCGCTATGGTCGAATCGATGCCATCAAAATATACTATGATCCACAAACAAAGAAGCACACGGGAAAGGGTCGTGTGACTTTTGCAACTACCACCGCTGCTAAAATGGCAGTTTCAAAATTGGATCACACTTCTGTAATGGGAAACATCATCAAGGCACAGATCGATCCTAATATGAAAGGTAATGTAAGGTCTATGCTCCTTTTACTGACTATGAAAGATTTGTGATTGAGTTGAGTTTTTAGTAATGTGTGACCTTCTATTCAAAGAGTGTGTTATTGTTTAGCGATGACATGACAGTTGTACATTTCACCAAAAATCGTTTCATACAAGTGCATTGTGGGAAACTTCCCAACGAGCAGAGTTTAGTAATGAACAGAGCTGATAACGGATTTAAGATTATTCTGTTGATAATTTTGCAGTTTACACTAAAACACACACACATGGACATCCCAAAGCTTAAATTCTGTTGCAATGGGAAAAAAATTGAAACCCTCCTTGTTCTTGGTGATTTGAACCGAGCTAATCTCTGTTTGTGAGTTGTTTTTACCTCCATTCTTGTTTTAGCATATTGTGTACACTGTTTTCTTTTTGGTTAAGGTTCTGTATAACAAGGAAACTGTAGCAGGAACTGTACTCTTCCATAGACTGATTTGTTTTTCTTTTTTGCCCCATTCAATAAATAACAGATTGATTTTAAACATGCATTGGGAATTAATTTAAAATAATTATCCTTGTACCGGCCTAAAAGATCACGTAAAACATATATTTAAGCAAAAATTGTTATGAGGTTACATAAAAATATTGAAAATCAGTTGCCAGGATTCATAATAAAACATTCTCTGGTAAGAAATATTCAAAACTATGAGCTTGGTCAGCTGGTCTGCTGACTTCAACTGATTTTTTTTATTTTTAAGTGAGAGCTGGTCACTTACAAGAGGTTTTGGCCTTAGAGATTTGACAACAAAACTTTTGCTCCTAACTGAACAAGTGGTCACTTACAAATTATCTTAGGGAGGGGCTACTATGCTTATCAGTAAAGTATGCAGCAAGGGAAGTTTCCCACCCAAGTTTTACCGTTAAAAGTCTGCTGTTGTCAGGGGTGGCAGCGCTAAGTTTCCATTGGAAACATCTCGTGCTATTGATGTCATTAGTCCCCTGCGTGTGAAAGGAAAGTCAGAATGTACGGAGATTTCGTGCGCACAACAGACTGATGACGTCAAATTATGACATGAGATGTTTCTAATGGAAATTAGCTCTGTCGCCCCTGACAACAGCAGAGTTTTGACAGTGAAACTTGGGTGCGAAACTTCCCTTGTTGCCTACTCAACTGATAAGCATAGTAACTGATTCCATCATTTTGACATACTGCAATAAATATTATATAATTTTTTTCATAAGCTCTTGAAGATGCTTTTGTATAATTTAGTTATAATCATTGTGTAATGTTTATGTTCTAGTGGCAACATTTGTTTTGTGATTTTAGGACATGATCTTCACAGCAAACATCCTCCTGCAAGACGAAACTCAGGCCATGAGACTTGTTCCACTGTTGTATCTCATTCCTCAGCTCACTTGCCAACTCCATCTCCTTCCATATTGTCACAGTCCTCATCTGCGGATGGATCAATGCTGTCACCTTCAGTGATGTTGATGAAAAGCCCTGCATCATCAGTGCGACTTCCAGCAGATGTGTGGGGAGCATCACTTAGTAATTCATGGGATCGGACAGCAGCAGCTGCCAACAAATTACCTCAAAGTGGATCAGCCTTAATGTCCCCACAAAGTATGTCATCTGCACAGTCTACATTTGAACCAGTCTCGCCACCACATGTTTTCCATAAGAATGATGATCCCCCACCGCCTCCACCACCAACCTCAAATCCACCACCACCACCAGTGGAGAGAGGTTCATCAAAAGAGCCTCCACCACCACCCCCTAATGAGAAACCTGGTGCAACATCGTGCATAAAGTATGAAGACATATCACCTGATCCAGTATTTTCCCCAAGAGATGAGGACAAGTCATTGTCTTCTCACAAAGACAAAGATAATGCCAACACTATAACAAAGCTTATCGAATCATGTAGAAGGGAGTCCAAACATACTTCACCACCTCCTAGCAAAACTCGATCACCTCGCATTGACAGAAGTGAGAGTTACTCAAAATGGGAAAGAAGGAAACAGATGGAACGAGAGGAGAGACATCGCGACAAACACAGAGACTCTGATAGGCATGGTGGAGGTAACGACAGGGATCATGGTTATAAAGATGATCGAAGGTTTGACAAGTATGGAGACTATAGACACAAAAGAGACGATAAAAAAGTTGATAAAAGAGACAATTACAGATGGGATGATTATGACAGAAACAGAAGTGGAGGCCGCAGGGACAAAGATGATTACAAATATAGAAAAGACAGGTACAGTACAAGTCCAAGGAGAGGGGATGACCGCAGAAGGTCAGATTCACGAAATAGAGATCCTAGATTGCGGGACAGAGATAGTGAAAGTGCTGATGGAAAAGACGTACATAGTAAAAGACTGAATGAAAGAGATAAGGAGGGACATAATGGAGAAGATGACCGCAGTCGTGATCCCAGATTAAAAGGAAGAAATACAGAAACTTCTGATGTTCACATCAGAGATAAGAATAAAGTGAAAGAATGGCAGAATGAAGTAGGAAGTTCCAGCTCCAGAGATGTTATGAACAAAGAGTCTAGATCAGTGGACAGTGAAAATAAAACATCAGACAAAGACAGAGAGAATAATACATCTGACTCAAAAATCAAAGATCCCAGATTGCAAGGAAGGGATAGTGAACAAAAAAGTATTTATCAGGTTGCACCTGCACAGAATGTCACCAGTAAAGACACTTCTGATCAAGAACAGAAGAATAATGCAGCTGAGAATGAAGATCACGAGTCTGGAACAGATTCAGCGAAAGCTGAAAGTGTCACTGAAAATGCAAGTGCAGCAGAGATAATTTCATCTGTAGTAGCTGGTGCTTCACTTGGGGAAACAAAACCAATAAATAGATACTCAGAAGATGCATATACAGTTGGTGTGGAAACTTGTTCTGATGAGGAACCTTTACCTCCTGGTGATGAGCGTGATGTTGCTCATGAAGTACAATTAGATATTACCAGAAGCAAAATCAAAGCTGCCCAGAATGCTGTAAAGAAGAGGAAACTTTCTGAAACTGTTCAGGACGAGAAGCAAAGCAATGGATCTAAAGCTAAAAAGATACAAATAGTCTTGAAAAGTGTTCAGCTCAGTGCAGCTGAAACAGAGCCGAACCCTCCATTGAACTTAGATAGCTCACTGAAGGATAAGGAACATGAAGATAAAGCTCATAGCGGTTGGAGAAGTGTGTTGCTTACAGCTGATGATTCTATGCCTGAAGTTGCTGCAGACGTTGCAGTGTCTTCTTTGGATGCAGAAGTCAATTCATTAACAGTGAAAAACTTGCCACTTACAGAGGACATCTCACCCTGTAATTCTCCTGCCATTGAAACAACAGGTCATGTGGAATGCAGCAATTCATCAGTTTCTAAAGAACCAGCTTCAGGTGACATTTATTCAGACATTGAAGCAAATGATGATGAAAATGATGTTGCTGATGTGAACAATGACGATAATGATGATGCCATGTCATTATCATCCATTAGCTCAAACGAAGACACTTTGGAAGTGACTGAGCCTGATAGCAAGCCTTTACCAAAACCAAAGGGCATTTCTGTTCCACCTCCAAATGTCGTTTTCCCACCACCATATCCGCCTCCCATGTTCAATCCCAGCATACCACCCCCTCCTTTCTTTAACCCAAGGGTACCACCTCCACCCCTAGGACCGGTTTCTGTTCCTCCTCCACCCCTCCCTGCAGGTCCTCCACCTCCCAATATCTGTCCACCTATAGCTGCAAGGCCCATTCTACCGCCGGCAGTACCACCACCTTCTGTTCCACCTATCCCAGTGCCACCTCCATCCATACCGCATTCTGGATTTTATGATGCAAGGATGGCACCTCCATTCTCTAGCGTTGGTTTTCCCAACAGTGGAAATTATGGTTACCAGAAGTTAGAGCAGAAGAAGCCTTGGACAGCTGTGATTATTGATGAAGTATATAGGAACATTTGTGGTGACTTGGACACTGTTCTCAAGAGAGATATCTTTAAGAAGCTTGTTGAAGCATCAGCATTTAAAGCTTTGGAATCCTGGTGGGATAATCAGACCAAACCAAAGGTACGTTTGCCCAGGTCTCCTTATTATTCTTCACACAATTCACTCTATAATTTGGTTTTGTTTCACTTGGCTTATGCCCAGGGGGGGTACTTGAAGTATACATGACGGGGGGGGGGGGGGGGGTCCGACGGAGCTTCACATTGCAAACCCCCCAAAAAATACACAAGCGTGAAATTTTAGACCCAAAAAAATACCTGGCATTAAATTTCCAACCCAAAAACAAGATTAGAAAATTAATGTACATTGTATTGTCTTCTTAATATTAACAGTTTTTTCGGAACACACGTCGCTGAAAAGAAGTTCGAATGAATATTTTTCTTGTCCGCTGATCACAACGGAAACCCGAAATGAAAGGTTTGCTCGGAGTTAAGACCCAAAAAAATACGCATATTTTTTTAAGACCTAAAAAAATACGTGACAGATCACTTGACCCAAAAAAATACCGAGCATGTAAATTTTCAACCCAAAAAAATACGTCGGACCCCCCCCCCCCCCCCCCCCGTCATGTATACTTCGAGTACCCCCCCTGGGGGCTTATGCATACATAGAAATTGTTAGATGAAGCCTTTGTCATATCCAGTTTTTCAAGACATGCAGTATATTGTACAAACTAAGATACTTTTTAATAGGTTTAGTTTAATGTGCAAGTGTATTGTTCATTTAATATTGAATTGTACTACATGTGAATTATGTTGTTCACTTTCCTGCCCTAATACCAGCATCCCACTTACAACAACTCGTTAAGCCACTTACACGCCAACTGCATTCCCTTTTCCAATTTTTCATGATTACAGTGATGTAATTGCCAGTGTCATTGTTCATCCTCAGACTACAGCACTTACAACTGCAAGTTCATCAAGAAACCTACCTGTGGGCCAAAATCCAACATCCACTGTTGGGCTCCCATCAAACTCAGGCACTGGAGCCTCTACAATTGGTCCAAGTCCTTTTGAGAGGTCTCACAGCACTATGCTTGGTTTGCGTGCTTCACTTCCCAAGCTCCCCTCTTTTAAAGTTAAACGACAACCAGAACAGCCCAAAACTGATAAGTTGGATAGTGTAACAAGAAAGCGTAGCAACACTGAGTCCTCAGATGTCCCTGAGCGAGAAACTAAAAGAAGAATCTTGGATGAAGGAGACTCCGAAATGGAGACGGATTTGGAGAGCAGCTCTGGATGGGACAGGCGACCACGAATTGTTAGCAGGTTGGATGAGGGGGAGCGTAGTCAGTCACCACTACAACTTGATGACAGTATAGATGCCGCTCCACGAGCTACAATAGTGAGAAGCACTGAAGGTAAAATTGGTAAAATAAAAACCTAAGTTCTATTCCAGTGTTCTCCCTAGTTTTCAGCACAGCAGGTAAAAGAACTTTTCAAACCGGTAAAGAACTACTGGTGAATCTCAGCTGTTTTCTAGTGTTGCCCTATGCTGGTCAAATATTATTTTACAAGAACTTTTTCTGCCAATACTGTTGTCTTTATATATCCTAAGAAAAAATTGTAAAAAATTTTCTTCCTGTGTTTAAAGGAGATATTCTTGCTGTCGCTTACATGACGTAGTACTTGAAAAATCGGCGATCTCGTTTTGTCTTTCCTATGAATCGCTACAGCTACTTTTCTCTTCGCTTCGAATACTCAGCATTTACAATGGCATCGCTGAAGGGTCGTCTTCTCAAGGCTTCTTTTAACCTGATGTTAAGCTTATTTTCTCCGTAACATTTCTCACTAAAAATAAATTCTTTTTACCTATTTGCCTTGTGAATTATTTCATTGTCAATGGACGGAAAGGAAAAAGTGAAAGGAGAGCAGCTATTGCTGCCGATTCATTGGGAAGAAAGCTCGCCAGTTTAAGGCGGTAAAGAGTGGTGCTGCAAGCAGTAAATTTTACCAGTTACCACCTGATTTGGAGAACACTTCTATTCATGTAATTATTTTGTTGGCATTGACTGTAACTGAATTTCACACGTGATAATTTCTATGTTGTGCTTAATGGTTTAAGTTTTCGTGCTTAATTTCTCATTTTATTATTTTTGTACAGAATAAAGAAAGACCATCACGATAAGGTTTAAGAATTTGTTCTCCAAAACTAGTTACAAGTTCCCTTTTGCTAAAAAACATCATGGCCATCAGGGCCATTTTGGCATAGATTAAGCAAAAGTAGGGTGGTCTGGGGACATTGTACTCCCTCCCCCTCCCCAGAAGCTCTGAAACACTATTTTCAGCATTTTTTATGAGGCTTTTCTTCCCAAAAAGCAATGTTGTTCAACTGGGGATTATTTTCCCTCCTAAACGTATTTTGTATTTTTATCTCTAGATGAGGCAAGTGCCTTATCTTGCCTCTTGCTAGTTATTGCCTGAACATTTTTACTTAATACTTTTTATTTGTGAAAAATAAAATATTCAACAGGTGCGAGCTTGGGATAAAGAAAAAGTCTAAGTCCCTGATGGGTCATGGGTTTCAATTCCAGTCGGGTGCTCAGATTTATCCTTGGCCCATGCTTGTGACAAGTGGAATATTTCATCTTTCACATTTCATTACTGAGCCTAAAATTTACCATCCTCCTTTACTTTTCAATCATGTAAAGCTGATGAGCGTCGACCAAGTACAGGTTCATCTTTGTACCATACAGTGTACTCCAGCAGCAGCAGTAGCAGTGAATCAGGAAGTGAGGAAAGTGAGTCTGAAGAGGAGGATGAGGAGAGTGAGGAAGGGAGTGACGAAGAAAGTGAAAGTGATAGCGAGGAAGAAAGTGAATCAGAAAGTGAGGAAGAAGAGACACAAGATGGAAACAAGGAGGAAGAACAGCTGGAAGTTGAAATGGAAGTTGAGCAGCAATTTGACAAAGATCAAGAAATGGCAGCAATACTTGTCGAGGAAAAACAAGGTAATATATTAGAAAATTGATGGGAGTGATACCCTTTCTATATTTATGATAAAATAATGAAAAAAAAAACTTTATTCAGCACTTTGGACATAAAAGTACAGTGATGGTTACAATATTACAAACCCGAAGTATGTAATTTTCTATTTCCTTTTCCAGACCTATGAACATCATTGATCATACTTAATGAACATTTTGTCTCTTTATTTTTTATATGACAAGAGTCACAAATACATGTACCGGTATACTCCTTAAAAATCATACCCAACTTCTGACTTAAAGCAACAATTATTTTTAATGTATTCGTCACAAAAAAGGAATCCTCTACCATATTTCCAACTAAAACAGCTCAAACACAACACTTTTGCTGGAGTGGAGTGATGCATACATATACGGGTTATTGACTGAGTGTGAGTTCAAGATGGCTGGAAATTGGCCAAGTTTTGCATTTTTATTGATTGAAATGCAGCTGCATTCTCTAAAGATCTCTGTAACTGGCATAAAGATCACCATTTTTGTGGGATAAATTGGGCACCTCCAGGGCAGAGAGTAAAGCCCAACACAGAAGCACTTTTTTATCTTGCACTCTGCCCCTTCCCTTGAACTTGGCACTTGTATACCACACTCCTTGCTTGTGCAGCTAAACCGCCTGTTCAGCAAGCTAGATAGAACCATCCTGCCCACTTGGGTAGGCAGTCACTGTTCAAGATTTGGTTTATCTTGCCAAATCACAGAGCTAGCCATATAATAAATGTAAATAGCGAACATATTGTGGTATAACAGCCATTTCCCAATTTCAAAGTGGAAAGGATTATTATATTAATATTTAGCTAATGTGCATACATGTGCTGTGTGGTTCAATTTTAGCCTTGTTTCAAGTTTTATTTTCCTTTATTACACATTACCATATCCAAGAACAATGGAAAATAAAATGTCAACCAAGGATAAAATTGAACCACAACATATGTATGACCCAACTGTGTATCACCTTCCAGCCACAAGAGTAACAAATTAATGAAGTACTCTTTTGTATGATTTCATGTTGCGAGTGTGTTGTTGTTTTTCTCTAAACAGATGCTTTCCATGAACCCTCTAAAGAGATGCCAGTTATCTTACAGAGCTCCAAGGAGAATGAAGATTTAGTAAGATACAGTGAAAACAAAGAACTTGAGAAAACAGTTGAACTAACAAGTACATCTGAAAAAGCTAATTATCAAGTGAAACAAGCTGCACCAACAGAACCATATCGATCTTTCCACATTGCTCACATCGTCCCTGATTTGTTCAAAAATCACGACGATTCTATCGAAAAAACTGCAGTTGTTGAAGAGGAAAAGGCATCAACCGAAAATGAACAAGAAATGGGAGAAATATGCCACAAACCTGTAAAACAAATAGAACCATTGCTGGAAAGAATGGATACTCAGAATATTAAACAAGATTCAAAGAGTGATCACAGCCCCTCAAGAGATATAAATACAACTATAAAACTTGAAGAATCCGTGGCAAAAACAGAGGTTAAAATTCCTATTGGAGCTCCTGTGTTTGGTTTCCAGGATAAAGGTGTACTAGGTAGAGAGGCAGTTAAACCTGAAAGTCTTGAGTTTTCCAATGAAGAGAGGCCCTACTCTGAAATGGATGAAAACTACAAATTTTCTGACGATCGAATGCCACTTTTGTCTCCTGACAAACCACTGGCTGTGTCACTAATTGAGCTCGACCATTCTTACGGTTTAGCCGTTCCCGATGAACTAGCACCAACAGTAGTATCTGTAGAAGAACCCGAACTGTTTGAAGAGGGCAATAAGGAGCTACCCCTCCCTAGTGACAGAGAGTTGACTGAGTCACCAGTAGTGGACATAGTAACTGTTGACTCTGCGCCTGAACCCCCTCAGGCTCCTAAGCCCCAGTTTCCTGTACGGTCATTTGAGGCTGATGATGAACTGGTGTACGAGTTTCACAGGCTGGGTATTGATGCAGAGGA